>CM070076.1:51962449-52582354 GCA_036250285.1 Pyrocoelia pectoralis
TTTAAAAATAATGATATTACGTTAGGTAATTGCAATTAAAATTGCCGGCGTTGTGTCCACAGAGAAAATTCGGCGAAGTGTCCCTTGTACACTTGTCGACGATGTGGGCACTGTCGGCGTAGTGTCCGTCTCACAAAATATTATTAAAAATACTGCAGAATTATGGAATAAGAGGTGCTGCACTCGAGTCATTAACTGACTATCCATCAAACAGACAACAGTACGCATAGTCATCACAGTACCGTTAGTCATCCACAAGAAGTTACAATTGGAGTTCCTCAAGGTAGTGTGCTCGGCCAAATCCTTTTTATAACATATGTTAATCATATACTACAAAATAGTCAATTAATTTCCTATATGCAGACGACAGAGGTGGATGGTAACACAAGTGAACACCTGCAAAACAGTAAAAAAAAATCTTGGAATTGTATAGTCTGAAACAAAAATTAACCTCTACAACTATCTATTAACTAAAGAAAACCACACACTTTGTTTCCTCCATAACAAATACGAACAGACCTGGCATAAGTAAGATATTTTGAAAATAACATTAAAGAAAAGCGAACCACAAAATATCTTGGTTTAACCATGGACAAACACCTGAAGTGGACAGCACACATACTATCGCTAACAAATAAAATCAGATCACTATGACAATTATTGCAAGAGAAGCCACAAATTAATACAACACAAAAGGCGAAGGTATCAAAAATGATCAATTATCACAAATTTCTGGTAACATCTTCTATTAATAATTGTATGTATGCAATTTGTGAACAAACCTTAAAATTTTCTTAGATTTGACTAGATCTTCGCATAAACATAAAGTATACTATAAATGTACCACCACGACCCACATTACACTCAAACACGGACGATAGCAATAGAAACAAATTTGTCGAGACTCGAGTTTATTTCCATTGTACAAAATTTGTGGGATTAATTAAAATAAACTTTACAAATTTTTAATTAAACATCTAAGCGTCAAGTAATTTATACAGTTTCGTAAAGTGGAAGGAAAGATTAACTTTTTCGATCAATATAAACTTTTATTTAAAAAATATAATTACCGAAAATGTATAAATTGCAAATGATTGGATTGAATAAGCGTGAAATTATTTGTTATTAAATTACTAAAACGATATTTGTGCTACTGTCAGATACGCTAAAATTAATTTACATATCAAAATATTAAATATTCGTAATTAGATGTTACCAATTAATATCGGTATTTCATTACACTAAATATGGATGGGTTGCATAAATATTTTGTAAATTCTGCCATAAAGTGATGTGTATTAAATTGTTATCCGGCCTGAAGCATGTTTGTACATCATTGTTAATATTTTGTTTTGTTTTCTTCTTTTGTAGTTTTTGCCTTTAGGAACAAATCGAAATTTAATAATTTTGCACGTCGTGATGTTTGTGCTAAAAATGTAGCTTTTCTGACAATCTCTACAAGAAACTAAGTAATCAGAATGTACTACAGTTTTGATATACAGTGTGTTCATTTTAAAACTTACCTCCCCTGTAACTTAAAAACCGCAATAACTTTCAACATTCGCGGGGACACGTCGATTTTTATTTTAGGGGGGAACGTTTTTGACAGTCAAGTGGTCTTGATATGTTCATCCCTCTAACCCCTAGCAACCTCAATTTTAAAATCTCAAATGCAACTACCCCACTTGTTATACATTATTTGAAAGCCCCTTTCAATACCAATACAACAGTGTATTCCATTTGAAAATTGGGTGAGATTTGATAAAGTTATGGGTCATATAATGTGATATTCAACCAATCACGTACAGGTCTAGCGTAGTGCGCGGGTGCACCATCTTGTTGAAAGTGTAGTAGGTCTTCTTGCAGTAAAGAATTTCCGTGATGATCCACTTGATTTTCTAAAGATTCAGTGATTAGTCCATCAACTGTGTCCCGAAGCATATCTAAGTACACCTCCCCGATTAGAGAATCATTTATAAATAAGGGACCTATTATGGCGTTTCCTAAAATTCCTGCCCAAACATTTATTTTCTGGGGGTATTGCGTATTACCTTCCCGGAATAGATGGGGATTTTCATTATTAATCATTAAAGAAAATAAATAAATAAGTTTTTGTCAAATGATTGCTTTTTGCCCATAACTTTATCAAATCTCACCCAATTTTCAAATGGAATACACTGTCGGATTGGTATTAATAGGGGCTTTCAAATAATGTATAACAAGTGGGGTAGTTGCATTTGAGATTCTAAATTGGGGTTGCTAGGGGTTAGAGGGATGAACATATCAAGACCACTTGACTGTCAAAAACGTTCCCCCCTAAAATAATCGACGTGTCCCCGCGAATGTTGAAAGTTATTGCGGTTTTTAAGTTACAGGGGTGGTAAGTTTTAAAATGAACACACTGTAGAGTATTTCACTATGTACTTGTGAAATGAAAATGACAACATATTGCAAGTTGTATAACTTTGTAATTAAGTGGTGGTTAGTGACATTGGAGAATATGGGGCGACAATCTAGGGATTCGAAAACAAAGATGTTGTAACATGAGGGTTTTGGAGTAATCCATGGTAGGGTACTTCTGCCAAGTAAAAGCCAGTTATGTTTGATTATTGTAAAAGAAACAGTTAAACATTGCTCAGAAAATATTAAAGGCGATGCCATTAGGCAAGAGGTCAGCAAAGGACGAAAGCTTTATTTTTCTTGTGGCGTTTCATTAATTGTAAATCGTGAAGAAACTCTAATGAAGTTACAAAGCTATTTGTAACGACACAAAAACAAATCCAGCACTACTCTTTTGCCTTGCTTCCGTTTTGAAACACTCTCCTTATTCCACAAACGGGTGCGTCAGCTTGAGCGGTGCTTCAGAGATAATCCAAATTGTTATGGTGGTTTGGCAGGTTTACTCTGAATTGAGACGCTAAATGGGTTCCAATATGTTACATTTTTTTATATGAAAATCTAGGCTACATTTATTTTAGGTACTGGTTTTTTACAGGTCACTATTACATTGTGTATTTCGTTCAAGTGAAAATTTGTAAAAATCTAGCAAATCGTTGCTGAAAAAATTCGACGATAGAAACAAAGGCGATAAGTTTCATAGACCTTTCGTTGATTTGTTAGAACTTCGTTCCAAATATCGGTAGAAATAAAGAGTTTGAACACTTTTTACATACTGCTGGACATGGTCCTTAATTCTTACGTACTTTGTACTTGGGGAGCTGCAGGGATTTTTAACCATAGTAACAATTATCCCGTTTCAATCTTTGGATTCTACTGAAATCTCGTCGCCATCTTCCAAAATCTCTTCTACGCTTTCCCCACTTTCTGATGATCAAGTTAATTCCTCCACATCCGAATCACGATCAAGACATCTTTAAATTCCTCAACTATAACTAACTAAAAATAGTAGAAACATCTAAATAATTTCGTCGTAATTACATGGAACATTCGATAGGTACTTTTACTCAGTAGACACTTCTGCAGAAGTTCAAAAATTTTTTGAGAAACTTTTTTTAATATCTTAATGGAAGCCTTTTCCTGAAGTAAAAAAGTATTTCGTTTACTATTTCCAGAAACCTGAAAGTGGTGTCATCTTATAGGAAATTCTTTACTGATTCCCAATCTCTGGTAAATTTTTTGATCGAACCACCCGTTCGCCATTAAAGTCAAAATATACACCCTTCAATATCTGGACAACGACACATCCAATTAAAAAAACGAAAAAACACTTTTTTTACGTAAACATCACCGTCGCCCCCCTGTGGAGTTTTGAACAATTTAAATGGGAACACCTATTTTTTTTATTGCACTTTTGGATTCTCCATAAAAAACTATTCTCAAATTACAAATTTAACCCCCAATTGCAACCCCTTTTTTGGGAGTGGAAGGGGGGAAAAACGATCTTTTTACTTTTTTTTCCTTCAACATTTTTCGTGATTTACAAATTCTCCGTCACCCTCTCCAATCCCATCTCCCTTAAGGGTGGAAAGAAAAAGCAATGACTCATTTGTGTAGAATCCGGGGTGCTTGTGTCTGAGGTGGGGGGGGGGGGGGGTTATATACATATATTGTATATAGTATATTCCATAATTAGTTACAGAATTGAAGTCGGTTGAATTTTTATAAGAATTCGCGCTTTTTGATATTTGTTTATAAATATGACATGACTCTAACGAGATAATTATTGCATTACTAGTGAAGTAAAATGTTTTCAAAAAAAGGAGTATTTTGAGGAAAAAATTTGGAGTTAGGTTCCTCAACGGTTCTTCATGTTTTTTGAGGTGCCAAATCCGAAGTGCAAGTTTGCCTCGCTGTGCGGGTGACACTTACCCTTAAAATAAAACAAGATTGTGAAAATTAGGCTCATTTTTGCGTGTAACATTCATATGGAAACACATAATTTGGGTTTGTATGTTATCGGGAGTGTTGGATCCAAAATTCAACTCCGGTACTTGCTTTTCTACAAATGGCAGAATGTGGAAACATGGTTTAATCCTAGCAACCCATTTTGTGCTTAAAGCAACTAACGTAAGAGGTTCTTTCATTTCTTTGAATTTTTATATTAAAACCAACCAATTTTTATAAAACCATTTTACTTAAATATTCACGACAGAAAAATAAAACAAAATTATCAAAAATTACATTTAAGAACGAAAAAATTTCATACACTGTAATTGGAAGCAGTTTTTTAGTCAAGTGTGACTCATTTACATCATTTTTAAAACAATGTACCATAAGATTCTTCAATTTTTGTCCAGTAGGTGACATGAATGTTTGATAAATAAAAGGTAGGTAGCATTATTTTTGACTGAATATATTCCCGTAACTATAGTTTTCAGTTTGGGACTTTAAAGTGTTCTACGACTATTCTTTTAAAAGTATTTATCTTAATGAACTTAAAATAATGTTTCCTTGTTAGAAATGGTGAAGTATCAGCTTTTAGTTAACCCTCCCTACCAAGTTTCATAATATTTAATTAATAGTAAATAAATAATGAATAACCTTTTGTGAAAAGTTGAGTAGGTACATATGCCCTCATCACTTCTTATTTTATTGTGTTTTTGTGATTATTTTGCAAAAAGAGTGCATACCTAACTCTTAAATTTACTATTGTTATAGCTCTTTAACTGAAAGTGATGACGTTATGCACTTAATACAATTGGTTTTTTTGGTAAAGGACGTCTTGACACGTCCGACACTTAAATTTATTACCCTTAAATAACATTTATATCTAGAATCCTTAAACCTGTATCTTTGGATCAGAAATATTTAGTCAACTTTTGAAACACACCTGTTTCAATTTAAATCCATAAAAAGAAATACCAGAATGAATAATTATGTAAATATGAACAAGCGTTACCTAAAAAGTCGAACGAATGCCCATCGAAACATGAAACATGATTTTGTTTCTTTTACTGTATGAATGGAATTACTGCAATTGCAAGTAAATGATGGTGTTCGAACAAATTTTATCAATCGTCTGTATCCGAAATGGAGTTTTCAACTTTATGTAGGGTCGAAAAGAATAATTGAGGATTATTATTTATGCCCTGATATAATTGTCGTTCATTTTTCTATGCCCTTACAAATGTTCGTTGGTGGTAGTTCAAAACATTAAAAAATGAGTTTGTTTTGTGCGCAGTTGATTTTTATTGTCGTTTAATTACCTTTTCAGTAACCATTCATTAACTTTCGCTTCGTTCATCTATTTAAAAGTTTAACAAATCAATTAACGTCCATTTGTTTGTTTCAGGTGAGTTGCCCTTTTATTTTTCCGAGTGAAGGTAAGTCATTTAACAATAATAAATATAAAGGTCAGAATGTCTATTAATTTTACTACGAGTTTTTCTCTTGTGCCAAATCGGGAACAAAGAATTTACGTTAAATAAAAACGTTTTTGCGTCATTATTAACCCGCTGACTTCAGCTGTAATACTCCTTCTGCATTTCGATTAATGTTTTAGAGTATTTGCGGTCATAAATCGTCAAGAATAAACAAGATGGCGTACAATAGCGTGAAACACAAAGGGAGCGTCGTAACTTCTGATTTAAGATTTCAGCGGATCGGATTAAACTAAGCCGCATTCAGAGTCTTATTCGAAGTAAAGTCGACCAAATAAGTTATGGGGTGTACATAAGGGGTGGTTTGTCTGAAGTATCCGAAGGGGATGGTTGGCAAGCATGTACGAAAATGGTAACGGACGGTTGAACTGTAAAATAGTGGCGGATGTGGAATATAACGGCTCGGTTTATAAACTAAATGGGTGATTGTATTGTAACACTTATCTAAGAGTCACACACCCCTGCTTCATGTCGCCTTGATGATTCTATTCTGGTTTAGTATTGTGGCAATTGTTGCGATTTCCTGTTTCTGATTGGTTTCACAATATCCGTGGTATTCACTTTTGCCAAGATATTGTTAACTTTATCTTAATTAAATATTGCCGTCGGAGAAATAGGTCTGCCGCTCTTTTCAACTTTTCAAATTAAAATAGCAGACTTTATCCTACATCTATTTCACTCTTTTTTTTCCCTTATAGGACAAAGCAAGTAGGCACAGAACCCCTAAGGACATTTTCTATTCTTATGCAAGGAATTTGTTGTGATTAGACTATAAGTTGTCCTACTTCTACAGTCTTTGTCATTAGCAACCCTTGTTAACCTTAATTACACTGCGTATATCGCTACAGGTTACGAACTTTTTTTTTTCTTTAAAGCCTGTACATCGATCTGTAGACAGAATGTCATTGTACTGCAATCTGCGAAATGAAATCAATTTCTGTATTCTGTAATTCTGCGGTAATGCATGGGGTGATGGAGGAACGTGTAATAATAATTTTTAATTGAGATCTAACATTAATAATAATAATAATTTTGTTGCAACAAACCTTGTAACAGTAACAGATTTAGATATAACAATATTAAACAAGGGTTACAACGTCAAGGAAAATATATTACGTTAATTCATTATTTTTCATTCAGTTCCAATTTGGAGAAAATTATAACAATTTAATTTTCTAAAAGCCCCCAGTTTGTATTTTGGGAGCTGCAAATTAACCCAAAATATAATTTTCTTTCGAGCCCTTTAATTTTTAAGGAATCTGCTATAAGTGCATATTATATCTTTCTCTTTTTCTACCACGTATGCCATACAACCGCAACGGGTCTTTCATTACTCGTCGATTTTAAGGTTACAAAGCTTTCGTCAAGAGATTTCAGCGTGTCTTATTCAATAATCAGCGTTCCGTTGTACCAGCGATAACAAGGGGAGTGCCGCAAGAGTCCGTTCTGGGACCTTTGCTATTCCTTATCTACATCAATGACTTGCCTCTATGTTCACCATCTGATGTAACGTGCATCTTATCGCCGATGATGCTACGCTCATTTCCACTTCATCCATTATATTTAACGGCTTATCACAGATTCACCGCGTATTTCCTTTGATCTTCCTTTTACTCTTGTCAACCGTATGCTTTTCGATAGTAAATAGTGAACAACACAATATTCCCTGGAACAATTTGCTGTTACGGTGCTCATCTCTATCCTTTATTGTTCAATACCACACCCCATCTGTCACTGTGACTGTTCTAACGTAAAAATATTAATCATCAAAGCAAAAGGAGTAGTCGGTGATCTAACTATACAAATAAGAAGTAACAGCCGGAGTGTGTACAAAGCTGTGATAATAATTGGAAGAGAGAAAATAGAGAAGAAAGTAGCAGCAAAGTTTGGATAAGCAAGAGCGATGAGATTATCACATAAATGTGTCAAATTGGCATCAATGAATGGATGGAGGAAAGAAGAAATAGCTGAAACGGACACATAGACATAGTGAGAATAGTAAGAATTAACAAATCCCGGAGGATTCTGGATTCTGGATTTCGATGGATCGTCTTGCGTCGACGAGTACGGGACACTCACAAAGTATGTGTTGCGCTGTGTCGTCGTCTGTGTAGCATTCTCTACAGGATGATGATTCGACCAAGCCCATGCAGTGCCCAGAAAGTATACCCACAAGTAGCCGCAGGTTCTTTCTGGATAGCCCTGTCCAAAAGCGCGCCAAGCTACGAGATGGTCCTCTGAAGGCCTCTCTCGCCTGACGGCAGTCTAACATCAGGTTCCACCTAGCCTTGTGTTGGGCTTGGGTGTCTTGAGTTATCAAGTTGTTTACAGTTGATACTGTAAGTGGGAGAGCCGGCTCTGTACCATAAAACAGTTGTTTTGAGGCCAGTCGGACTAACTTATCGGCTTCTTCGTTGCCTGCTGTTCCAGCATGCCCTTTAACGCAACCGAGCTGAAGAGCATTGCTGTTTGTCACTTGCTCTAGTGCTTGGTGACACTCGGAAACCAGCCTAGCTAGAGGCGATTTTGTATTGACCTAGTGCCTGCAGAGCGGCTCTGCTGTCACTCGAAATTCTGATAATTTTATTCTGCTATGCATAAGAATTGTTTTTGATTTCTAGATTTCCAATATAGGAGATGATCTTGCTCGTATCGTACTAGTCTGGGTAAACCCTCATTTCTGCGTATGTTGAGATTCATAATTCGTCCTCTAGTTGGTTAAACCCAATTGTGACCAACCCCTGTGCGAGACATTAACAATTGTGATTGTGATAATCCCGGAGGAGGAGTAGATTTGAAAACTGAAGTATCTGGCATTCTGTAAAAAAAAAGGAATTATTGTTGTGATTAATAGATAAATTCATTTAATTTTCTATTTGAAAACCAATTTAGATGGGAAGCCTTTCGCCATCAAAATGATGAATTACTATGGAATTGTATATGAATAGAGCTCCTTAAGGAGCAGCACACAATTGAAATAGACGTAAATGGAAAGTATTGATTTTCCTTCATTATAGTAGGACGCCTTGTGCAACATTACATTGTTAACAAATCACAAACGTGTTTACTACATCTGATCACTACTATTTAATTTCTCGGAAAATAATATTGTTGTATACTTTTCTTTTTTACTTTATGGTACTAACTTAAATCGGTGTGTCTTACCCTTGTATTTTAGACTGTAACTCCAGGCGTCAGTAATTTGAGTTTGAGTAAATTTAATTGGACGTTTAACATAAAGGCGTTATGAAATTGAAAATCAGATTAATAAAGACATATTTCTAAAGTAGGAAACGGAAAAATTCCAAGAAAAACGTTCTTTTTTTTAAGCATAAAGTTGCTAAAACGAAAAACACGAAAAAACAAAAAGTCTCGGTGACAGGTGTCCGAAATGGAAAATCTGTGAACAAGACAAATGACCAAATAATATAGTTTTATCAGCATCTGGTGTCTTGATATTATTTTGTCAAAATTGGAAGTTTCGGAATGATTTGATTGATTATATTTTAATGTTCCTCCTCCATATAAACACATCACTTCGAATTAATTATCGGATATGAATCCGAATTAAAGAGAAAGTTTCCCAATGCTTTCGTTTCTTGTAAGATTTCTTTCAGGCGTCTTATTAGCTGAGATCCATTGCATTTTTATGTCTTTCCTTTTTTTATCTTTCCTTATACCTACCCTTTATGCAATTAAGATACCATTATGTAACACTTTGTTATGAATCTTAATGGTATTATGGTCGACAGAAGGGGTGAGTTTTTTTTTATTAGTAGGTCATTGTATTCAAAAGGTAGTAGATCTTTTAACTTTGAAAATATATAGGTCTTTTTAGATATTTACCTGTGAAGGGGGTTACAGTCAATACTTTAATACATTCCTACGCTTGAGGGAACTAATTTATTAACAGTTAAATTTTTTCCCTTTCTCATTTCTGTGATACCGTTCCATTGCTTTCTTTTATTTTGCAAATGTTTGAAGTATGTCAACAGGTAGCATCTCTCTTATAATTAAATAAATATTTAAGCGGAATTTATTTTACTTTGAGTACGTTGCTATATTTTAATAGCTGTGAATCTGAAAATAATTTCATTTTCTAAGTGAAAAACTGCCGTTAATTGATTTGATACCATAACAGTTTTATAGTGAAAAAATTTTTAATAGCTTTCGTTTACATTTTATTAAATTAATTTTGTTGAATCTCTAGGGATAGACACTAGGATGCAGATATTTGGATTAATTACCTTTAGGTATCTTCATTGCTTATTCACTTCTAATCATCGAGCTTTTAGATCCTGGTATGGTTCATTTAAAAGCCATATTGGCTAATATCGATGCCGTGGTTATAACAGTGGATGAAAAGCTCTTGCAATACCAACTTGACTCTAGCATTGTGTTGATTCTGCTTTTATTACTAATCTATTTCATATATCTGTCGTAAAGGATTAGATAACTGGCTTGCACTTCTTCAAAATTTTTTTTATCACCCACTAGATTATCTTCTCCTTAAATCGACTTAATTGAATTAAATTCGATTTTGATCTCCACAAATAGAAATTTATTTTGCTTCTCTGGGGGTTTATTAATTTATAAAGTTATAATAATAATGTTCTATTTCACGACAGTCCCAATCCATATCCATAGTTAGTCAGTTTGATATAAACATACTCACTTGCCTTTTAGCAATAATTCGTTATAAGCTTTTTATAAATAGGCCCTCAATATCCAATTCTGAAACCGTTCCTGCTTTTAAATAGGGATTTCTACTTACTGGCGATGACAATAGATTAGGTTCCCATCTCACTGAATTATTTGAAAATACTGTATGTTGATCTTTTGATTTAAATTTACCAGGAGTAACAAAATTATCTGACAAGGAAATGTTTGAAAGGATTAGCATGAATCTTCCTTCAATGATTAGTTTATTTAATGGAGTCATTGAGTTTCTTTCAGCCGAACTCATTTTTGAGAAAAATTTAACATTATTTGCGACACCTTTATAGGAATGTGTAGATCAATTAATCAAACTCCCTTCTAGACTCATAATGCTTACTTTCATCGTTACAATATTCACTATGTTTTCAAAATCTACCAAAATTTATGCCGAAAAAGCAGCTTGGAATACTACACAAATGTCAGATGAAACACTAAGAGAACCTACTTTCTGAAAAAGAAAGGACAGTTCCTCTATTGAGCACACTCCATGTAGGTTTTGAGATGAGAGTCTCATTGCTTCTAAGATGGGGTGCGGATTGGAAGACTAATTTGCACAAAATCATGAAAACGCTTTATACAGAACATCCGGCATTACGAGAATCGAAACTTGACGTATTAAATAACGAGACAATCCTTCGATTCTGGGTCGGCGCGACCTCGAAATTCAGTCCAAGATTACTGTTTCTTTGATTTTTGACGGACGACAAGAAAACCTCTATCAATGTTTGAAAAGTTGAAACTTTGTTGGAAATATATTTACAAATGAAAATCCGTACTTTTAATAAAGGGAAAGTGAGTGGAAGATGCGATTGTATGCTTTCATTCTCCAGTACATCGTTTATGCCACTCCTGCAAAATTGGCATCCTAAGGATGAGTAGTAAATCACCGAAAAACGTGAAAAAATCTAATTACCATTTGCCGATGATCTGCATTAGTAATCACATAAGCGTATAATGTAGGTACAAGTAGAGGTGTTGTTAGTCTTAAAATCCCTTCCTTTGGAGCTTTTGAAGAATAATCAGTTTTAAGAGGTGGGGTTTCCCTGAAATCGGAGCTGGATCCCGTTCATCGAGAGCAAACGGAGAATTTCCCTCAAGATGTAGAGGGGCCGGGGGGCGCGATATATCAACTAAAATGAGCGCTCCAAACGCTTATGCTTCCAAGCTGCTTAACCACTTCGGTGTGAGGGATTAACCACTGACAAAAAGGAGGAATTCCATAGCAACGTTAGAATAAAAAAAAATACCTTGGAGCATGCCGTTGCCTTATCTAGCATGGCTGGGCCGGTCAGGAATCAGGTGCGGCCTTAACTAAACTGCGCCGCTCGGATCTCGGATTTAACTTTATTTTAACGTTATTGATGAACAATAATCTTATTGCTTTTATTTTTATTAAGTACAACTTATACAAAAATCAAAGGTATTTTTTTATCTTTATATACCAGTGACGGCAACGCTGCCCGGGTTTCTCTCATTTAAAATGCATTGCCTATGCTGGCGATACTGAATTCTCGGTGTGAAAAGTACAATAGTATCATTGCTTATTTTTCACTTGTAAATCTGTTTGTAACGGGGTAAAAATATTGATTAAAATTTGATTTTCCATCTGCATTGTGTAAATATTAAAATCTGGAGGGCGTCAGGGGGCTCAAAATTAAAGATCGACCCGGGCCTCAAAAAGTATTAGTCCGCCATTGTCCGTTAGTTGTCTGTATTGAAGATTTAGGGTCTAATACTATATAAGTCCACTTTACTAATACAAATTTTTGAGGACGTAGTCGGCTATAAAATTTTGAAATCGAACTTACCATCAATTGCATTCCTTAGCTTTACCTGTGAGTAAATTGTTGCTATTGTAACGAAGTTCATAGTAGGTTAAAGCAAAAACGAAATCTTCTACTAAATAATTGATTAATTTAAAGATATCAAATTGTAGATATATAATATAATGTACTAAATATAAATACATATAATGAAGCTTTGTAATATTAGCATAGATATCTACGAAAAATTCTTAGGTTTTGTTTACCCTGTAAAGGACATATTTTGAAATAGAAGTACTTTGCAGCCAAAACCATACTGCAGACTTGATTAATTTACGTGTTAGTCAACATCACTGAAATATAAGCAACCTGGAATGCGCACGGTGCATTTAACCTGTAGGAAATAAACCGAGCGTGCGATAGCAATAACGAAGGGTCATTTTGTCCTTGTTGTACTCATTCACAGTTAAGCTGTTGAAGCATTTTGATTGTTTTACGATTAATCAAATTAGTTTTTTATTACGTATACGATACAATAACATATAATGAGTAAGACACAGACCGAATGTCCCTACAATAATTCCCTTTCTGTCGGCTCGGCTGTAAGTTAAGCGTAAGCGTTCCAGGTTGCTTATATTTCAGTGGTCAACATTGTTATAATGAACTCACGTAGATTAATTTAATTTTTTTATTTTTCAATAACAAGCTTATTTGTTCAGGTTTACAGAACCTTACCTACAAAAACTATAACTTACTTATGTTAGACTAACGGCATGCAAGTTTCCTTTGTGAATTAACACAAGTTTGCATGTCATAATTTGCATATGAAAGTTTATAGTAAAATTGTATTCATGAATTTTTAAAAGCTAGATTGCATCACATTTTCAAATTAAAGTGCTCAAACGGTAATTAAATTAGTTTACTGCAATGGTTTGCATCTGTTTTCTCAGTGAGAAGCAGCGTAGCATCACGCGAATATTGGAATAAAAGCATTAGTTTGTGTGTGAGCACACAAACAGCGTTAACTTTATCTAAAAGTTTTACAATATTGAAACTAGGGTTTGTGTTGCACCAACATAATAAGAATAACATAGTAAAAAGTAAATAGAATTGGATTAACAATAATAACTTCATATCCCGCAAGGGGTCTGACTGTCCGTCAGATTTTGGGGAGTTGCGCCCCCACGGACCTAGCAATCACTTACCTATTTGATCCCATTTCCCATTTTGTGTGTGTTCGTATTGGGCACTCAGCGCAACCATGAAATTAGTAGTGGTTCGGCAGGGCTCCGTTGATGCTGTCCGTTTCTTTTTACACCCTGCAAAGCTGGCAGTAGCGTTAAAATGCAAAATATGAAAAGTACCTTAAATATGTACCAGGGCGGTGGGGAGTCTGGACCGGACCCCCGTCGGAGCCGTCCAGATGATCGGCCCAACGAGGAAATGGAAGGTGGCTCCTTTCCTCGTACCGGTGCCACCAGAGAAAATGCATGTGAGGAGGGTTTTCCTCCACTTAAAGAGAGTTTTGGTACCAGTGAAAAGGAGGACTCTGTGCCCCGGTTCCTGGTCCTTAAAAAGAAAGAAGGAGACTTTACTAATATAAGTCCTTTTCTTATAAGTAAAATGTTATATGGGCTAATAGGAAATGTGAAAGAGGTTAAGAAAGTGAAGGGAGAATTGCTAATTGAAACCGTGTCCAGTAAGCAATCTAGACAACTGATAAAATGTGAACGTTTTGGGGGATATGAGATTGTGGTTGTACCACATGGTGCGCTTAATATGTCAAAGGGAGTTGTATACTGTCGAGATCTTCTAAACTGCTCCATTGAGGAGATCAAAGAAAACTTAAAAAATCAAGGTGTAGTGGACGTAAGAAGGATTAGGACAAGGCGGGATGGAGAGCTTATAGATACTGCGAATCATATACTCACTTTTAATGTTTCGAAACTTCCTAGGATGATACAAGCCGCGTTCTATCCATTACAGGTGCGCCCATACATACCAAACCCCTTGAGATGCTTTAATTGTCAAAGATTTGGGCACTCGTCAGTAAACTGCAAGCACGATAAGCGGTGTGTATGTGGAAAACCCACCCATGAGGGTATTTGGTGTGAAGAGCCTATTAATTGTATGTCCAAACTGTCAAGGACCGCATAAGGCCACTACAAAAACATGTGCGGTCTATAAGCAAGAAATAAAAATACAAGAGGTTAAGGTAATACATAGGTTGTCTTACTTCGACGCAAAGAAGAGAGTGGACACAATGGTAACACCAAGCCTGTCCTTTTCGCAAGTCGCTACTGCACCAGCACGAGTACCCTCTCAAGCTGCCCAACCTGTCGGCCCTGAAATTAGAAGTATAGAGCTAAAAGAATTGGAAAGGGAACTGTTGCCTAGATTGGTGGATATGCTCAAGGCTGTGTTTGCCCAGAGAAAGGGTAGCACAGAGGTGGCGACAACTACGAAGCTTACACTTGATGTTAATCGAGAAAATAAAAAAAGAAAAGAAGATCAGAGAACACCACATGAGGATGAAAATCACTCTGAGGGTAGTCAGCCTTCTTTTAGTCAGCAAAAGGAGACCAACATGGCGAAGAAGCCAAGGGGTTGGCCGAAAGGTAAACCTAGGAAGGCCAGGGATGAATCTCAAGATCTTTCGAGGTCGCGGTCTACATCTAGAGAATCCACACATAAAGGTGGATAATTTTTGTTTGTCCTTATACATATACACAGTTAATTGTTATTTATTGTTTTTATATATATTTTACGTGGTATTTAATTACATGAGTATAACCCGATGTGTTTTTGCTTTCAAGAAACCCATCTTGGGCATAATCAACTGTATTGTTTACGAGGGTACAATATTGAACGACGTGATGGTATTAATGATCAAAGAAGTTAGTAGTGGTGGCGTGTTAATTCTCTTACGAAACAATGTAGTATATGAAAAGGTTCAAGTTAACACACGTTTGCAACCGGCTGCTGTAAAGATACGTTTACCATTACAAGTTACTATATGTAATATTTACTTACTTGATAATAACTGGACAATAGAAGATCTCTCCCAACTTGTCGACCAACTTCCACGCCCTTTTGTTATTACGGGAGATTTTAATGCCCATAACCCGATTTGGGGATCAGAAAATACGTGCAGAAAAGGTAGATTACTAGAAAACTGGCTGATTAGAGGTGATGTCGTAATCCTAAACACCGGTTTGCCTACATTTCATATTGCTAGATCAAATAAGTTTTCGGCTATTGACCTTAAATTACTCTCTACTAGTCTAACTCCCCGTCTTAGCTGGGATGTAATAAATGATTTACATAACAGTGACCATTTTCCAATTATTATAAAAACGGATCTACCTGAAACAGAAAAGGTAACATATAAAAGATGGATTGTAGCAAAGGCTGATTGGAATTCTTTTGCTAATAACCTTGTTACACCCAGCCCTGTAAATGTCGATGATATAACTAAATGTATTAAACATGCAGCTCAAACCTAACCTAACCTAACCTAACCTAACCTAAAACAGATGGAAAACGTATTAAACGACCCTTGCCTTGGTGGAATCCTGAAGTTAAAAAGGCAATAAAAGACAAAAAAATCGCTTTCAGAAAATATCAGAGGGAACCATCCATGGAGAATCATATCCAATTCAAAAGAGTTAGAGCAGTGAGTAGACGAGTTGCTCTCGAAAACAAAAGGAACAGTTGGAACCAGTATGTGTCAACAATAACATCTTCTCAAGATACAGGGCAGGTGTGGCGTAAAATTAAAAGCATATCAGGAAATGCTGGATATGAACAAATAACTCATTTAAGATCTGAAAACGGCAATATTCTAGAGGAAGAGAAAGAAATCGCTGAGGTCTTTGCATGTCACTTCGCCAGTATGAGTAGTAATAACAACTAAGATCCGGAATTTGTGCTACAAAAAAATGAACGTGAAGGACCCCTTAATTTCCATACGGCAGAAGAATTGGACTATAATAAACCATTCAACATGGGTGAACTAAACGTGGCCGTAAAAGAACTTAAGAAAACTGCTCCAGGACCGGATGAAATATCAAATGAAATGCTAAGCCATTTAACTACTCAAGCAAAGATTGATATATTAGAGGTTTTCAATGATTTATGGAATCAGGGTAGATACCCAGAACAATGGAAGACAGCTACAATAATACCCATACACAAGGAGGGAAAGAATCCATTATATGCAGCAAGCTGTCGACCAATAAGCCTTACATGCTGTATAGGTAAACTAATGGAAAGAATGGTAAATAAAAGGCTGCAATACTACCTTGAAAAAAACAATAAAATAGTACCGTATCAAGCGGGGTTTAGAAAAGGCCGATCGACATTGGACCATCTAGTTAAACTAGAAAACTCAATACAGGAAGCTTATAGAAAAAGACATCTAATAAGTAATAGCGGTCTTTTTTGACATAAAAGGGGCCTATGATATGACTTGGAGACAGGGTATATTAGAAAAATTATATAAGTACGGTTTAAGGGTAACTTACCTAAATTTGTCGAATCCTTTGTGTCCAATCGCTATTTCCAAGTACGAATAGGAAACACACTGTCAGATGTTAAAATCTTAGAAAATGGTGTACCACAGGGTTCAACGCTTATTTGCACCCTGTTTATGATTGCAATAAACGAAATAGCTTACGGAGTTGACTCGGGTGTTTTCCGGGCACTCTATGTAGACGACCTGGCTATATATTGCACTGGAGCTACTGTCGGACAGATAAGTCCTAAACTACAAGTTTCGATTAATATTATCGTGCGAAATGGCAGTAGAATTGGGTACCAATTTTCGGAAGACAAAACCAAATGCGTTCATTTTTGTAGGCTTCGTAGACTCCACGATGATCCAGTATTGTACATGCAGGATAGACCGATTGCATGCATGCCATCAACGGCATTCCTAGGGCTCATTTTTGACAGCAAGCTTACATGGGAAGTGCATATTCAACGTATAAAATTGAAATGTATGAAAACCATGAACGTAATAAAAGTACTATCCCGTACTAAGCGGGGCGCAGAAGTTCAAACGCTTCTAAACATAATATCGTGTCTTGATTATGTCGCAAATGGATTATGGAGCTATTGTTTACTCGTCAGCTCGAAAATCGAGGTTACTGAAGCTAGATCGGATTCATAATATGGGAATAAGGTATTGCTTAGGTGCTTTCCCTACCAGCCCCGTCTGTAGTCTCTACTGTGAATCAGGCTTACCCCCATTAGACATCCGGAGGAAACACCTAATGATAAATTACATAGTAAAGGTAAAATCGCAATCCACTCACCCGAATAGTAGATTTCTCTTCCCAGTAAAAAATGATTTTGCTACAAGAGAAACTATTACAAGACCTCTGAGTATACGTTTTAAGGAATTTCTGGAGCAAATAGAGGAAACAGTACCAACGCTATTTTACGAAAGTACGCATCATGGTTGATACTTGAAATTAAGGTAAGGTTAGACCTTAAAAAACTGCACAGGAATACTACAACAAAAGTAGAGTACTTACGTTCATTTGAAAATACCATTGAATGCTACCCAAACCCGACACGTATTTACACCGATGGATCCAAAAGTGAAGTAGGAACGGGATGTGCCATTATTATAGATGAAGTGATCCATTCTTGGACTCTGAAGGCTGAAACTTCAGTGCATGTAGCCGAACAGTGTGCAATATGGAAAGCACTGCTATGCATTCCCATGGCACGTACAGATAAAACGTATATTATAATTAGTGACTCGTTAAATGCTGTCAATGCTTTAACGGAGATGTTTACGAGAGACCCTCTGGTCAATTTATGTCAGATGTGTCTGTGTGATTTGAATGCATATGGAATCGAACCTGTATTCGTTTGGGTACCTGGGCATTCAGGAATCCCTGGAAATGAAAAGGCAGATAGTGCCGCAAGACGAGCAATTACAGCTCCACAGATGAATCTGTCACATGTTAAAATGTCGGATAGTCAAGTACATCTGCAGAAAAGAAATATTCAGATTTGGCAAGATAAGTGGCAAATGGAAGATAAAAGTGTACTTGCATGGTTTGCACAGGGAAGACCAAATAAAAATACATCGATTAAGCAGTAATTTACATTTGAAATAACAACGGAACGGAGGCTCGCGCATAGGTGCTCTTAAACCAGAATAGTTTCGATTTTCGAGCTCCATCCATTACCTTAAAACAACCCCAACAAAACTAATTTCGTTGAAGATGTAACTCATAGAAAATACCATCATTTCCAAGTTGCAACCCCTTAGCAGGAAAACCAGCCCTTATACCAAACACGAAAGAGGTAACTATATGTTAAAGAATCGAGAAATGAATCATTTTATGACGGTATAATATTATCTTCCGATTTAGCAGCTTTCGAAATATGTGTAAACTGACTTTCGAGTTGTAACTCCTTATCAGGAAAACCACCCCTTGTGCCAAAAACGCAAGTGTGAACTATATGTTACATAATTTATTTATTTATTTATTTAATAGACTATGCTTTCGCACTTAAGATGAGTATAAACTAAGACTTTAAATTTTAAACTAAACTAAGAATTAGAATTAATGCACATAATGCTAAGGAGGTACTTAACTAAACGAAATTTTAATATTGCGAATCATTGTAAAACTCTCTATCCACTTTCAGAAGTTCTTTTTTTAAATTCCTTTTTAAATCTGAATCTCCATCAAAGTAATTTATGTTTTTGTTTTTAAAAATGTTATTCATCAGCACTAAACAAAATGTTAATTAATCGATTATTTTGTTGAAAAAACAAAAAAAAGGTTTCAGTAACTTTAGTTGTATGTTTTCGTATTTATAATATTGTAATCAAGACAAAACGCCAAAAACAACTTAATAGTATGGTATTTCAATTCACCCCTTTTAAAATATCTGCCTATAATAAGTTTAAAATTAAATACAAAATTCATTTACTTATTATCAATGCAATACCTATACTAATTTTGTCTCCTGATCTTAGTCTGCCCAAAAGGTCGTTATTTTTAGTTTTCCACTTTCTTATACGAAAAAAAAAGATCACATATTTTTCAAAATGCGTATTTACACATTAAATTTTTAAAACGTCACACTTGGTCCAATACTTACTTATTAACATTATGCTGTGCGGAATTTCGTGCCTTCATTATAAAATACTATAATGTACCTTAGAAAATTAACCGATTTTAAGTACATTCATCAAATAGTCGAAAGGTTGAATGGACGCTAAGATGTCACTCCCATAATTTTTGCCTTGAAAGCGTTTTAATTTAAACGGAAGAAAGATCGAAACATCACCTTCAGCATGTATGAATAAAAATATTGAAATATAGGAAAAAGTTCGGTTGAGCGAACTTTCTGTGACGAAGTCCGGCACAATAAACTTTTAACAACGCTTTCAGGCAATATCTGTTCAATTCATTGCCTTTTCCTTATTTATTTTCGCATTTTCAAATATATCGGTGTTGATATGTTATATTAAAAAAAGAAACTGAAATACCTCACCTGCAAAAATGGCAAATGGGATACGTAGGCCTTTGGGATAAAAATTAAAAAGGTTCCGTTTACGTTTGCATGTATAAAGTTAAAAAAATAATAGAAACAGTTATTAATGTAAAACAGAAGCTTCTGAATGATGCCAACGGGGAGCTTGAAATTTGAAATTCTAATTTTCATCATCGCACCACAATTTTGTGCCACAGATGTGTTAACTACGAACGATGTTCAAATTTTATGATATATAAAGATGATTTTCTCCGTATACGAGGTATTAAAACGTCACGTTGTTTCATTTTCGGTTAAACTTAAGCTATTGTTATTTATTAATTTGGTTTGATACGATTGACTTCCTGACGGCCTAATTATCCTTTATTTGATCGTTTACAGTTCTACTATAATTCTGCTCATATATTTCTTTTCATAATACTTCAAAAGGTAATTTAAAAATATTGGGTAGCGTCTCTGGGATACCTTCCGTATTGAATTTTTCTGTTGCTATCAAGAACGGTGTTTGTGAAACGCCCAGATAAGTTGTGATTGGTGTTTCAAAACTCCCTACGAACATTTGTCGTCAACTATACTGATGTAAAGGAACTGGAAACTGTAAGTTAAAACATTTCTAACGACATTTTATTCCCGACCAGAATTCTTTTATACATACTAAATGTACATATAATCTTTCCCCTTTTTTTCCTAACTTCAACGCTTTGTTTAAAGGTTTTATGAACGTTATAGTGACACGTGCAGATATTGATTAAGATTTGGACAAAATTTATAACCTTGCAAGTGTGAAATAGACGGGACAGGATGCTCTAGATTAAAGGGATTTATGTATGTTTTATTACTTGAATAAAGGACAAGGATCCCGACACTACCCTCTTAAAGTTTGAAGTTCACATTTGCTTACTTCTAGATTATGTCAAACGTAAAATATATTTTTGGCTCAAGTTTAATGTGTCGTACCATGTGGTAGTAAAATTTATTGTGATGGGTTATAATACTGAAAGTTTATTCCCTCGAACGAATCGTTTTTTGCTCTATTGTTCAAGAATCGGCCCTGTGAACTTCTTTGGCTTGTGACTAGTCGCTTTGTTAATTTCGTACCACTGTCACATCAGACTTCCCGTCATTTATATAGAAGATAGGCCCTCCGTTCCATTAACGAGCTTTATTGTCGCTATTACTTTACTTTTATATTCTCGGAGACAAACATCTCCTCTTACGAAAGTAGTAAATAACAGTAAGGCATCTACAATTTGTGGCTTAAAATTTTTAGCACATTTCAAAACGATCATTTCGAAGTTTGTCGAATACTGATGAACATAAACCAAAGAATTATATTTTTCTTACTGATGTCGTTTGTTCGAATATTTCGTGTAAAGTTTTAGGCACGATTTAAGGTCCTTTGTGGTAGTGTTTTAGTGTACAATTAAAGTTACTCGCACTACTTGAATTAACTAATTTACTAATGTCATCACACAGAATAGCGACGTTATGGCTACCACCAAGGGAAAACATTTGCTTGCCGATGACGGATGACATACACAAATAGGACGTGATGAAGTCGTCTGAGGTTAGCCCTTTATGTCTTTAGCTAATGTTAACACATAATATTACCACACAATTCATAGTAGAAGTAAAACGGAGCTTATTACTACGTTACTACTACTCTGGCAAGAGGAAAATTCTGGGTTCAAATCGCGGTGTCTGTATGCATTCACTAAATCCACTTTAATTAATACATAAATTAAAGTATTCGCTTTGCTATTTTAACTTCCCGTTCTATCGATTTTAGAAGTGTAGGGTGACCTTTGGTAGATTTTATTTCTTTGAAAGTATTCTTAAATTGAGGTTTTCTAATTCCCCTTTCTTCTTAAATAAATTCTTCACCTCATAGCATTGAATTGATCAGCCTTTTTGTTGATTTTTACATTTATTGCGAAATTGTAGATGTTCGCTTTTACATTTTTAATAAGGTTCGCAAAAAGTTCACATGATTAAAATCATGGGCGCCGCTACTAAAGGGCAAGGGGGGGCCCGGGCCCCTCCCTGGAATTCCATAAATCGTGTAAATCCATTTTATCAAATGTTATAAAAGCTCACAATATAATCACGTTTAGAGTATAATGTTCTATTCCATCGGTGACTCTGCATTGCCTATTGATTTATACTAATTTAAAAATAGGTAAAAATTTTCAAGTATTCTAATTTCTACGTGAAAAAATGTAAGCCCCCCCCCCCTAACAAATTTTCTTCCGGCGCCCCTGATTAAAATAATAGTGTGGCATTTAGCTTCAGCTATATTTCATTTTATAATTTCGTTTTGTATTTTTATAAAACTTCGTTTGTTGTGCAGTCTATTCTGTCACTTGTTTCTACTTTTCTAAGGTCTTCCACAACTTACCCCATCGAGTTTCTTTTGGTCTCCATTTTCCCCTATTTCCTATATTTCTGGTATCAATTACTTTCCTTTGCTCGCTCTGGGTATATTCCCGATTCTTCTCAGCATTTGACCATTTACTACATTAGATAACCTTGACACTGATCAAATAGTTCTTGATTTTTTCCCATTTTCTATGGACCTTGCATGATTTTCACTCCATAATATGCTTCCCAGCATTTTTCTTTTCATACATCCAAGTGATTGCCCATTTTATTTCTTACGGTCAATGTTTCACAAGCAAACTTCTTGTTAGCGCATCACATTCTTATCTTCAACTAGCTTTTGCCCGCGACTTCGTCCACGTAGACTTCAGTTACAATGGTAATTATAATTACTCTAAATCAGTCCCTGGAAAGTACCGTACGTCCGTCCTTGTGTTTCCATTTACAACTGCGCCAATTTCGATTCAAATCGGTCAAGCGGTTTAACCGTACGTCTTTCTTAACCTCTAACGGAAAGTCCAACTTAAAAAATGACGGATTTCCATACAAAGTATCATCCCCTATTTTAACCCCATAGCGGTTGAACTTCGGAAAATCCTGAAACACGCCTGTCTTAATTTCTAACCGAAAGGCCATAGGTATACCAATTTTTATGCATTTAACTTAAAAAATGACTGATTTCCATACAAAGTTTCATCCCCTATTTTACCCCCATAGAGGTTGAACTTCGGAAAATCCTGTAAAACGTCTCTCTTAATGTCTAACCTATTTATGGGCAAAAAACACTTTTTTTGTTGTGCCATTTTTGGTGAACAAAAAAAATTTTTTTTAAATAGCGACAATTTTTTTTATAATATTTCAAAAAGAGGAGCTTTTTCTGAATTCAACAATGTATAAATTTCAAATTTTGATATGGAATTTATTTAAATAAACAATAATTTAATGTCTTAATAGCAATAGAAGAAATATTTGATTTCATTAACATAGGATGTTATGAAAACAAAACCGCACATCATCTGTCAACAAATTTTTAATGTTTTAAGTAACAAAAGCATAATATGTTGATTTATTTTGTCATTATTCGATTACTATGGTATTGAATTTCACAAAAAGGCTGATATGTTATTAAAACATTAAACTATTGTTTATTTAAATTCCATATCAAAATTTATTTTAAAAAAAAATTTTTTGCCCTATATTATAGGATACACAATACTCAATAACTTTTGATGGAAATTTTTTTTTCTAAAGTTATTAGTTTAGGCAATATCGTCTTGACATTGCAAGCTAAACCACCCTGTATATGGTAGTTCTGTATCTTTTTCTCTACTTCAACATGTCGACACAGATACCGTCTTTCCACACGGTTTTAATTACGTTTTGACCTTATTATCACCTTCATGATTTATTTCCCGTCTATATTTTCTAACTTTAGTTGACACTGCACATCTTTCTTCATTTTCTTTCCATTCTTTCAGTATACTTTGAAAGTACTCTATAGTCTCGCTATCTTTTTCATTCTATATCCGCTATTCGGAGACCCATCTTCATGTTCGATAGAAACTGTTTTCTTTAGGAACCTCTTGCGGTCTTAATTTTTTTACAAAGCCTCGCTTTGCGTTTAAAATATTATCTTCCTTCTAAAGATTCTCTTTTCTTTCTTCTACATACTTATCTCACTTTTCTTTTAATTGATTATAATCCATTAAGTATATTATTTTGATGTATTTTTTACATTCCTCATTGAATCATCCTTTTTCTGTCTGTTGCGTGTTTTCTAATGCTTACTTTAGTAGCTTATACATATAGGGTATTTTTAGAAGCTTTAGTTAGACGTTTCCAGGAAGGTTTTATAGGCAGATTTTTGAAAATTTGTACTTAGGGGTTACTCAGAAAGCCCAATCGATGTAAAATATTTTCAAAATGGCAGCACTTCCGGAAATGTCAGAAGTAGGTAGTAACTTCGTGATTTTAAATGGCAACTCCTATTTTTTATTGCAAATAAGTCATACATAAACTATTAAAGATAGGGATAGGAACATGTAATAATAAAATATGCCCATTTTGATTCTTTATCAAATTCAATAGTAAGAATAGTATTTCACTTAAAAAATCTAAGTTTTTAGTCTTTGAATTTTCCGAAATTTGGAAACCCATATATGAGGTCGTACGCAACTTAACCTTTTTTTAAGTACACTAAAAGAAAGCCCTATTCGACCTCTATGTGCTGGTGAAAACCCGGTTGTCATAGCTACAATGAATTTCAAAATAGGGGTTGCCATTTAAAATAACGAAGTTACTAAAGTAAAAGTCAGCTAAGAGTAAAGTGAAGGATTGTATAGGGAAATTTTGACCTTGGCGTTGATTGGTTAACACACGAGGCAAGTTTACAAAACTAAGTTTGTCTAAAAATGACGCAAAAGCGTCATTGCCAGTTTTGCAATATTATATTGTCTAAACTTGTTAATTCTGACCGTCATTTAAATTTGGCGAAATTCAAAATCGACCATTAAAAGGAAAATTAAGACACATTTTACATTAATTAGCTAATAAATCTGAAATGTTGGTTAATTTCAAACCAACAAATTACACGTAACATTTGGCATCGCTGCCATCCTAATGTAGTAAAATATTTGTGGTTAGGTTACTGTCGTGTAAGACATTTGTGAAAATTTAGTGAGGTAAATGTAACTTGAATGAAAGCGCCCTCTACTTTACTCTTATTTGGTTTATAGTATAGCTACTTCCGGCATTTCCGCCATTTTGAAAATATTTTACATCGATTCAGCTTTCATAGTAACCCCCAAGTACACACTTTCAGAAACCTACCTATAAAACTTTCCCAGGAACGTGTAACTAATGCTCCCAAAAATACACCTTGTATAGTTTATAAGTAGGATTATATCCTGAGATGTAGTATTTCGTCTTTCATTTTTAATACTACCACGAGATCTTTTTGTGCTGTGCACTCTGACATCCTGCATTCTATCCTTGTAACGTTCTTCCACTGCAAATTGGTAAACTTGCGATGCTTTCCATGAACCTTGACGAATGCTGCATCCTCAGTAAATTTTTATTTCATTTTCATTTTCTTAGAAGTAGTTTTTGATTATTAAGTACCTACTTCGAAACCTCCCCCAACATCCTTTTCAATTTTTCGTAAACTTCATTTTTGCATTATCTGCGAGAGACCAGTTGCGCCACTAAACGTAGTGCGTGCTGCAGTTGCCTGGCGTGTCAGAGCCCCGCAACTGTATGTATCTCTGTGTAGTCGTGGAGCATTGCAGTATATGTAACGTATTAGCCGTAGGCAACCAGTGACACTACTAGTTGGCCAACTGATTGCGCGCACATCATGGGTTCATCCAAGGCAAAGATCATCGAATAGTGTGTAATATAGAACTTTGCTTAATCTACTCATTAACATAGGTTGTTTTCGAAAATTTCTAACTCTCCTCTTTCTATTTTTCAATAGAACACAAGAAGAAGGAGTTATGCACTGCTCAATGCCATCTTTGAAAAGAAAGCCCAAATAATTTCGAAATAAACTTGGTGTGCAGTTGCGCAACTGAGTTGCCTAGCTCCACAACACTGGGAGACTAGTTGATCCATGGGTTGCCCAACTAGTTGCCTACCGCTAATAGAGGCCTAAGTTTATAGCCACAAACAGGTTTCAGTAAACGTTTCAAACTGCGAATGTGCTCGTATTAAGCCAGATTATCGAAAAATGATAACATTAGAATTATATGGTTTTGATATAATAGTATAGTCCGAAGCGCAATACAATTAGCAAGATAAATTTATTGCGACAAATTGTTGTAAATACGATCGCAGACGTCGTCATTGCCGACACTGTTGAAGAGGGTTAAACGTAAATTAATCTGTTATAGGGCGAAGACCATGAAATTCTATTTTGGTGAACTGTATTTATCCTTAATATTGTACTCTTGGTTTGAAGTAATTTTCGTGAAACAATCCTTGTAAGACCCCGTATTTACTATCTGAATTTGTGCAAGGATGTAACATGAAACAGATTCAACAACTTTGTGTATCCCTTTTGTAGGTATCTTTGCTGTAGTAATGTCTACGTGGTACTTACACAAATTGGGGGATCCTCGCTGTTAGTAACCGCAAAGTACCTACATCAAAAGATAGCGAAGGGACAATATTAAAGTGGTCAATTTAAATTAACCTGCCCTTCGACCCAATTAAAGTGTAGCAAAAATGTACCTATACCGAAATTAATTTTTGGTCATTGCTTACCTGAAAGCTTTATTGTACACATATAGGGAAAAGGTAAATAATTTTTCTTATAAAGCGCTTTTCTTTACAATAGTTTATCTTTCGGACAGATTCATAAATCTTGCTTATATCTCGAATTTATTTTGTTTAAAAGCTTTCTTCTATTAATCTTTTCTTTTAGTCGCAAATTAAGACGTCACTTTCATTTATTAGTAATCTAATAGGTACCTAAGTTATCAACCATGTAAAAAGTATTTACATTTAGTGGGTATCAGTAGCCCTATAATGTTAATTTTATGTTAAAGAGAGCTTCAGTTGTACCTACTTCTAGATTTTATCATTAACATGTAACGCTATACAAACTGTAATTAAATATAATCATAATAATTATGGTAGGTATACTTGCACATTTACATAAATACAAAGCATTATGTTCTATTTCTAGGATACGTTTGCGCTTATTGTATACAACAACAAAGCGAATATTATATATAATTTGTAATTAAATTATATAAACATAAGTAATTGTTTGTGTTGTTATTGAGCACATGAAGAGTATCAATGTTTTACTTGAAATGTTTATATGTGAAGTGTAAAGCAATTTTGAAATATTTAAATAAACGTAGATACACTGCGTGTTTTTAAAAGTTTTTAACTATTAAGAGCCATTATATTTATTTTTCGTACGTTCTATAGTAGGAATACTGGTGTGTGCATGAAATCTTTTGTAGTTCTTTCAATGCTGTGTAGCGTTCATTTTAATTAATTCAATCATCCTATAATATTTTTAAATATTCTCCAATTCATTACCAGCTCCTCTTATTCAATTCCTCCCGGATCGTCGTCCACCATTGAAAATGGTGCGTTTCAATGCTGCGGGAGGGACAAAGCAGCTTCATCACATGGCGATGATATATCCAGTCTTGCAAGTAGGAGGAAGTCGACACAAAGATCATATTACGTGCAGCTTATTTAGCACAGAAAGTAATTAAAACTATTCATGTGTTCTCTCCCGATACTGATGTCCTGATTTGAGCACTAAGGCGATATCCTCAACTTTCGAAAGATTTTGCATTTTTCCTCGCCCATGGCGTGAAAGGTTCGTTCAACTAGCTTCAATTTACAGCGCGCTTGAGCCTCTGAAATCCTCTGCACTCCCTGGATTACACGCACATTCAGGAGCTGATGTAACAGGGTGTGGTGGAAAGCTTTTAATTTCGCAAGTGATACGCTGCTAGACTCTTTGGCTAAATTGAGGACTACACTGTCACTCACTGAAGATGTCAGGACTAACTTGGAAGCGTTAATTTGTCAGTTTTATATCCCCAAAACATCGCTGACCGACATAGGAGCTGTGCGATGGTTGTTGTTTACACAGAAACAATGTCAAGATGAGAACCTTCCTTCCTTCCTTCACATTTTGGATGGAACAAAGTAGGGAGTGCATACGAGCCTGTTGCTTGTACCAACCATTGTGCATCAGAGCTTATCTTGGAACATTTTCACTGTTCATGCTCCAAAAGGCGTTGCTCTCCTCCATTTACATGTCAGTGAAATCGACTCCGATGTACGGAAATGTGCAAGTGCGAAGGTAATCCCGACCGTTGTGACAATATGGTAGAAGAGTAGGAGCTAGACGATGATGAAGATTTAGGACAAAGTGAGATTTGCACTGAAAGTGACGATGATTACAATTAAAAATGTAATTGTAGGAGTTACAAGGATTATTGTCTCCACTCTGTCTATACTTATAAATCTGTAAACATTGTATTTCTTCCACAATTTTCATTAAAGGTTAAAACTATAGTTTATTTTCAATTTCCTTCGGCAGAACATAGGGAAAGGGGATATTTTTAAATTAATGTATTTATTACTTATATATTTAATATATTAATTATCATTAGAATTATCCAATGGCTATGTAAATAATGTCAGGCATGTAAATATGCACTTGCAAAACCTTCAATACTGAGACTTTAATTTTTATTTTTTAAAAATATAAAAGTGCTTTTTATAAGAAAACGGTTGATCCTACATATAAAGTTTTAATAACCTTTTCTATGCACAATCTGTGTAGCTACACCCATTTTGTTTAATCCCCGCAGCATTCAAACGCACCATTTTCAGGAATGCCACCATCGAAATTATATTTCTGCAAGCTCGGGAGCCAGTTTTTGTACATTTGACAGGGGACTAATTAAATTAATCTACAACTTCTATTCCATTATCTCCTCAAAATATTTCAGGTAACTTGTGTAGATGTAGGTACGTCTTACATTTCTCGGTATCATCTTCTATATCAAGTTCGTAAGGTTAGAAGTAGGTATATACATTCTTAGAAAAGTTATACAACATTCTAAATGAAATAGGACGCTAATTAATAGTATGCTTAACGTTTCACTACTTGAATTTCTCGTACCACGTTATGCTACCAACGTCATACGCGTCTTAGTGTAATGTAATTTATAGAAACTTTCAAAAATACACTAGGTATTAAATCAAAAGTCTCTGAGAGCAACCTGAGCAATTTTCTTACTCAATATCTATAAAATAATTTTGTTGAGGCGAGTATTTGGTCCTTTCATAAATGATAAAAACGGGTTATTGGGTGTAGACCACAAAACGTGTATTAACATTGTTAATACACGTTTTGTGGTCTACACCCAATAACCCGTTTTTATCATCTATAAAATAATGATATTCACGTATGAATAGAACTAAACATAGTATTGCTATACAAGCTTTATAAAACTTTTCAGTAAATTGTATTTGAGGAACTGTTTCTATGCTGACTATTGCTTTTTCCATCATTCTGAAGAAAGTGTATGGAGGAAAATTATTTACCGCTGCACTGACTTTAATCAAGTTGTGCTTCCTTACTTAATGGTGGATGGTTCATCGAAATTAGGTTAGGACCATCTCTTATTGCTATGCCATTGCCATTACGTCTACGCCTCCTGTTCATGTATATCGTAGTAAACTCGTCATTTAAAGTGTTGGTTCTGTAAAAATGGACTCCTGTACTTTTTCTTCTCAGTACGTCTTTCATTTTGGAAATTAAAATCTTCTCTATTGTTGCTGCTTGCAATTCTGAAAACCTTGTGAATTCATATTTGATATTAAATTTGTGCCACGTAATGAGATTTTTTCTTTCCAATCGCATGGAGTGAGAATTTTAAAGTGTTGAACTTATTTTCTTTCTTGCACGTTCTATAATGGAGTGATCTTCACCAGCTTCACAATGTGTATGTGCCATCGTGCACTGGTACTTTGTTGTTGGACGAATCGATTTCCATTAAATAATATAGCGTGGTATGTAATATGTAGAGGTAATTCAAAATCTTAAGAACTGTGACCTTCAGGAAAGATGCGCGAAAGTAGGGGTTATATACTTGTTATATACTAATAAATGAAAGCTAAAAACATTGCTTCATTTTAATGTGCGCGAATATTCAAATAGGTAAACAAGTAGCAACTAACCTAAAATTTTGTAATCAAGGATAAGTATTTTCAGCACCAATTTTGTTGTTTTAGGAAAAAAACTAGTCTAAATCCACGGATTACAGAACGAACTTCGAATACCGCAGTAACGAAAGCATCAAAAAATCTGCCTTTATCAAACAAAAATGTCAACTTTAAAGTTGAATAGGTATCTCGAAAGGTATTTGAGATACCGAAAAATTGCCACCAGATCTTGAATCATCATAAAATTTCACATCTACACTCGTTTATAGACATATAGTACAGCGAATTAGCTACTTAACCTATTGTGCACTTTTTGATAAAAGTACCAAATCTGGCACAGAGGTAGACTGATATAATGAAAACTGACATCCTCAACAACTTATTTCAGCTTGCAGACAAGGACCTGGTCATCACTAAAGGATAACAAGTCTCGAGTAAGCCACGACTTCTGGATACTTCAGCACTGGCTCCTTGCAAACACAAGGAAGCCGACACCCGCATTATGTTGCAAGCTGCCCACCCTGCTCACAATGGCCCCAAAAAGATACTCATCTGCACAGTTGACACTGGTGTTGTTATCCTGGCAGTGGCTCTGGCACGCACCTTGAATGAGGAAACTGAAGTGTGGGTGTCCTTCAGCTCGGGGAAGACGCACTACTGATGTTTCATGCTTTGACGGGTAGCAACACGTCTCCTGCTTTGCTGGACATGGCACATGTCACAAACTGCTTGCAAAGAAAAACGTCCAGCTGATCCCACCGATAAGGGCAGCCCTGGAGCAGCACGTCCAAAGAGCAGTATATCAGGCCGGAGATGTCCGAGGTGAGGCCCTGGCTCTGCACCAACACTGCCATCACCAACCGACTGGGGTTGGATCAAGACCAGCGGCGTGTACGAACCTCTCTGGACAACGATACCCGAAGCACCCAAGATCTGCAGGGAGCTCGTCTTTTGCAAATGCAGATTGTATAAAAAGTGCAAATGCAAGAAGTCCGGTCTGGAATGCACAGCACTGTGTGCTTACGACGGAGAGTGCTCCGAGAACTGAAATCTCATTCTTAAAACAAATGTGTTGAACTGGCAGTAGGTATACTGGGACTGTAAAACAGATTTTTAATATTTTTTCTTTTATCAAAAAGTGCACAATATGTTGAAATATCCTAGCTAAACTGCACTACTAATACGCATCTCTTGCAACACACGGACAAAATATTGAATACAGCTACGAACGAAGTTCTTTGAAAATCATACTACTAGTGAACTATTAAAGCTTTTAGTTAAAAGTTAGCAGGAATTAGATAACTACTTGTTTTATATTAGATTTATTTACATTCAAATGTTTCCTAAAAATTGACTTTATAAGTATAGAAATTTAATTGTAAGTTTTTTATTTATTTAATTCTATGAAACAAGTAAATATAACAATCCCAATTAATAAGATACAAACAATTAGATCACAGGACATGCCCAAGACGGTCTACATATAAAAAATATGTTATTTACTAGTCTTTAATACAAATTAGCTCCAACATAATATATAATATAATTTTAATTTCTGATAAAAAAAGAATAAATAAATAAATACAATCATAAATTACTAACTAATTACAAGCAATTCATACTGAACTTAAAACATATTCTTCTCCCAAACATTTAGTGATATTATTTTTAAATATATTTGCAGAATTCATATAAATGTTTAATTTATCGGAATGTTTTTTGTTAATCTCATTAAAGAGATTAAGTACATGAATAAATGATTAGGTACAGAGTTCTGATAAGTAGTGATATTGGGTTTTTTTTATACATTAAAAGTATTCCGTGATCGACTGCTAGCTGTTCTAGGTACATGCAATGAAACCTCATCTAAGAGTTCTCCATGCTACATGGCCATTTATAACTTTGTACAGGAACAAGATATTTGCTTGGATCAAACTATATAAAGTCATTATTACTGCAAAGTCATTGAATTGCTAATTTATACTAAAATCAATTAAATGATAAACGAGTAATACATTGATAAAACAAGTAGAAAATTGGAAAAATTGGAGTAAAATAATGTTTAGAAATGCAATGCTGTTTGTAACGATTATCTAGTGTTGTTAAACATTGTTCAAAGCTATAAATAGGAAGGTTTACCAAGATGCTAGTAGAAACCATTATATACAAATTGCCTTAGCCATTACATACAAATATGATTGATTATATCTTAATATGAGACATCCCTTGAAATTTAATTTAATTTTATAAATTTATGTGTCTAAACTTTTGCAACCTAAATCATCATCTTCGTCATCGCTATCTGACCACAAGGAATTTTCAGACTCTTCACCATCACTTTGATTAATTGGAATGATAAGGTCTTCCACAGCATCAATAATGTGTTCTCTTTCTATATATTCTGCTTCAACTCTTTCTACATGAGAACAAACTTTTTCCCACTCAGGTATTCCAATGCTGCGAAATTTTTCTTCTGCCAATACCCGAACATCATTCAACTTAAAGGTGGTATTAGAAGCTGCAACATGATTTTTAACTTGCGCCCATATTTTTTCTATAGGATTCAGTTCAGGGTGATATGGAGGAAGACGAAGAACTGGAATGCCACGTTGACTTAACATTTCATCGACAACAAACCTTTTAAAAGTAGGTTTGTTTGCACATATTTTTGTATATAATTCTAGTTTGGTATCTGTTAATTCAAAATTAATTCCTCTTGCGTTTAACCATTTCTGCATTTCTTCTTTCCTCCAGGAAGAAGTTGGATTTGGTTCTAGAGATACATTGTGGTATGATGCATTGTCTAGCACCAAAACTGAATTTTTATCAACATTTGGAATGAATTTATCTTGTAGCCATTTAGTAAAATTATTATGATTCATGTCGTCATGATAATCCCCTGTTTTAAGACCTGTAAATAACGTATTATAATACACAATTTACTACATTAACTGAACTAATAGTACCTGATTTGAAAATTGTGAGGCAATTTGGTGTGAAACCTTTGGCACCACCGGCATGTAGAATTATTAGTCGTTGACCTTTAGCAATAGGTGACTTTAAACATTTACTCGTGCCATCATCCCAAGCTTTTGGCACAGTATGTGAACTGTGAATGTAGGTTTCATCGCAGTAGATAATGTTTCGACCCTCTTCTCTATATTTCTTTAATTTACGTAAATATTCAATTCGTTTGGAACGTATTTCTTTTTTCTCGATCAATACTTGCCTATTGTCTTGAGTTTTTCTCCATTTAAAGCCTAATTTACTGACAAGACATCGAAAAGAGGACAGCTTTCCAGTAAAGTTAATGGTATTATCATTTTTGACAATTTCAAAAACAACTTTCATTGTAGGTCGTGTTTTATGTACGCTTGCATAGGTGTAAATTATATTTCGGACAATACGTTCTCCACAAACATCCACTACACTGCACTTGCTGGGTTTTGCAATCGATTTCCTAGGTGAGGTTAATTTTGTACCTGGTGTCAACATCGTTGCTTCTTTCACAATGCGCTTAACTGTTGAAAGTGATGCACCGGTAGCTGCAGCAACCCGTTCTTGTAAATTATTAAGTGGCACCGTCAATTCTTGCCTGTCTTTTTCTTCCTGCATGAATTTGTAGACGTTGAAAATTAGTTCACGACCCTGGCTATGTATAACTTTACTCATTTTATCTGAAACACAAGTTAAAAGAATAAGCATCTTAATTTAATTTTAAATAAAATTTAGTTTTGTTTTGTAGTAGCTTGAAATTAATCTAAGAGTAATTTAATTCAATGGATATCGTATGCAATTTACAAATATCCTGTAGGTATTTCATTAATTTGCTGGTTTATTCTGTAGGGTTCACTTAATAATTGGGTATAAGTACAACTATGAAAATATACTTTTGTGAAGGTAATTTGCAAGCTACTACGTTATTACGATCTTACTGTTTCTTTATTTTTTAATTAATATGCATTTTACTTACTCGGTAACGATGTTGGAAAAACGGAGTAGTCTTGAAAAAAACTGATTTTCACGAATTTTAATGAACAATAAGCGTAGATAACCTCAAATTTGTTTAACAACACGTGCAGAATGATCGCTACAATAACAACTCTAAAAGTGACAGTGCGTACGTTTTTAAAAAGGGTGATAGTTTATATACTAATTCATTTTTGTCTTTTGCGCACGTGAAGGTCACAGCTCATAAGATTTTGAATTACCTCTACCTATAGTACGAAAACCTCAATTCAAGTAAAGAAAAGATAACGCATGATTTTTGATATGCTTGCAATGAATTTATCCCAGATTTTAACGGATTAATGATTCGGTCCACTACCATAATGCTTAATGCTCCTGAAAATTGATTAAAGGTATCGAAAAATCTATCTACATTCTTCCAATAAAACATTTTCTCGTTAGCGGTTTACTTTATTCGAAATTAAATTAAATTACAACGTTTTGAATTCTCTTCCAGTTTCCCTTTATTGGAAATTCGCTAAACAAATACAGTTTGTAGCTGTAATAGCATGCAGCTAATTAAGTATTGAACAACTCATAAATGGTCAAAGGTTAATGAATGTGAATGGACTTCCACTGTGGTATTACGTTTATAATTGAAGTGCAAGAACTATTCGGTATATTCCCAAGCAGGTATTAAGCATCGAATTGAAAACAAATTAAAGCCCTGTACTTGCAAACGATCACATTCCGATAGTATTCTCGATGAGTTTCGGAATTTCTCAAATTTAGTAGCCGAGATACGTATTCAGTATGATCAAATTGTCTAAAAGTAGTTCCACTCACGTACAACAAAAAGTAATTTCACTCGAACTAAAGCAATTAACATTCCTTATTGGCACTTTACATTCTGCAAACAAGTAAAATCGATTGATTGCAGCGGTACTGATGAGGAATCTTCTTCAAGTGAGGGATCTTAACAATTCAATTGAAATTGCAGCTTATTCCTTTGCATGTGGTACTGTAAATGTATACGAAAAAATTACAAAACTCTTGCTCTCATGACTGAAATATTAAATTTCGTAAATAGAAATGTGTCTATACGTAATGGGATAAAGGAGGAAGAAACTAATTATTATGGGCGATATGAATGGTGGAGTAGGAAATAATTACGAGGGCATAGAAAAATATATGGGGCCGTATGGAGAAACAATAAAAAATGATAATCGAACGAGGCTAATAGATATATGTGTAGCAAACGATTTTGTTATATCCAATACAAAATTTATGCACAAGGATATACACAAATACTCCAGGAAAGAAAAGTCAATTATTGGCTATTTCATTATAACCACAGAAAATTGGAAAAGGGTAAAGATGTAAAGGTCAAAAGAAATTCAGAAATAGGAAGCGATCATTATTTACTAAAAATGGAACTTTGGACAAACATAATGGATAAAAAAGAAGCCAAAAGGAAGAAAATAATCAAACAAAAAATTAAAAGCTACAAACTAAAAGAGAGGGAAATTCAAAAAACCTTCCAGGAAAACATGGAAAAGAAAATGGAAAGAAGTATAGAAAAAAGTAAAGAAATAGAAACTAAATGGAAGCAGTTTAAAGAAAACATCCTGGAAGCGGCAAGGACCAGTTGCGGAGTGAGTAAAACCTTAAATACATACACAAAGAGAAGCAGATGGTGGACAACAGAGATTCAACAAAAAGAAAAGAAAGGAAAAAGTTTATACAAACCGGAACGGAGGAAGATCCTATATAAAATAGCAAGAACAGAAACAAAGCAGATTATAAAAGAAGCTAAGAAAAAATCATGGGAAGAGTTCGGTAACAAAATGAAAGAAAATTGTACAGAAAATCAAAAAATATTTTATAATACCCTAAAGCAGCTAAGACAGAAGAAACTACACAAGTTAAAGAATATAAAGGATAAGAATGGGAATGTCATAACCGAAGACAAAGAAATTATGCAAAGATGGAAGGAGTATTTTGAAGAACTAACAAACCGAAGCAAATCAAGACGAAGAAGAAGATACTGATAAGAAAGGGGAAGGAAATACACGTTTGTTTAATAGACTTAAAGAAGGCTTTCGATAGAGTACAAACAAAACACGTCTGGGCAAGTTTGAAAAAAAGAGAAATAACACTACAGGAACTGCTATTTGCAGACAATATGTTGTTGGTAGCAGAGACTGAGGAAAAGCTACAACATAATCTTAATATCTACCAAATGGAACTTCGGAGGATAAACATGGAGATTAACACAGAAAAGTGTCTTTCAGGCAGAACTAGCAGGCATAACGATAAGTGCAAAAACTATTCTTACGCGCAGCATAAAGAATAAAATTATCAGAATCTCCAGTGACAGCAGAGCTGCTCTGCAGGCACTAGATCAATACAAAGTCACCTCTAGGCTGGTTTCCGAGTGTCACCAGGTACTAGAGCAAGTAACAAACAGCAATACCCTTGAGCTTGTATGGGTTAAAGGGCATGCTGGAATAATAGGCAATGAAAAAGCCGATAAGTTAGCCCGACTGACCTCAAAACTTCCGTTTTATGGTCCAGAGCCGGCTCTTCCACTTACAGCATCAACTGCAAACAACTTAATAACCCAAGACACCCAAGTCCAACACAGGGCTAGGTGGAACTTGATGTTAGACTGCCGCCACGCGAGGGAGGCCTTCAGAGGACCATCTCGTAGCATGGCGCGCTTCTGTACAGAGCTATCCAGAGGAAACCTGCGGCTACTTGTAGACATACTTTCTGGACACTGTAAACTTAACAAGCACATGCACCGCATGGGCTTGGTAGATTCACCATCCTGTAGAGGATGCCACACAGACGACGAGACGGCGCAACACATACTGTGTGAATGTCCCGTACTTGCCAAATTAAGACGATCCATGTTGGGAGAATCCTGGCCGGACATGGCTAAGATTAGAGCCGCTTCCCCGTCCAGCATCCTCAGGTTTATCTCACATGTGGGATGGCTTGAGTGACGCTGCGGGGTCGAACGACTCTAATCAGGGAGGCAGCACAAAGGGCCCGAATAAGTGGCCTAGGTGCGTGTGGGTTTTCCCACCCTCCCATCAAAATCCAGAATCCAGAACACAGAAAAGACCAAAACTATGATTGTATCAAAGAACGATACGAAGCACAGTATTAACATAGATGGTCACCAATTAGAACAGGTATCAAACTTTAAATATCTAGTTAATAAGGTTGGAGAATAATAAGGCTAACATATGTGGGCAATCGTTGAATCTAATTTATTAAAAATGTTGACGTTTCGCCTATGGTTTTAGGCATAATCATAACATACATTATTTCTTAACAAGATAAAAATTTTTTTGGTAAATGATGAGGAATTCTGAAAAGATTGCGTTATTAAAGACAATGTCATTAGGGGAGGGAATTAATACCTCCAAAATCTTTAATTAATATATTGTTAACTTAAACTTAACATATGTTAGCCTTATTATTCTCCAACCTTATTAATTACCCAATTCGCTAAAAACCTGTTAATCAATAATTTAAATATCTATGTACATTAATTGAAGACAAGGGGGGAATAGAAAAAGAGATAACGGAAAGAATAGGAAAGGCGGGTAAAACATATAACGCACTCAAAAACACGTTCCTTGAGAAAAAAGAAATCCGAGATTTCTCAGAAAAATAGAAGGAATCACAAGATTAGATAGAGTAAGAAACGAAAGGATAACAGGACAACTGAAAGTGAAACCTATGAAGGCATTGATTGAAGAGAGAAAACTTGGATGGTTAGGAAACCTTCTTAGAATGGAAGACCAAGGCTAACCAGAACAATATACGAAGCTAGACTAGGTGGAAAGAACAAAGTAGGGAGACCAAAAATGAAGTGGAAAGAACAAGTACGGAAAGCAGCGGAGAACAGGGAAATACAGTGGAGAGAGCTTAAAGACCTAACGAGGGATAGGAAGAAGCTTTTAATAGCGTTAGATGTGTAGATGAAATGGTACGAAAAGAACAAAAAGCAAGAGTATGTTGTAAGTAGAAATAAGGGGCAGACAGATGAAAATACACGAAATGAAAATTATCAGGACCTAACTAAGGGTGAATTAAATACAACAGTTAAATCAATGATGAAATAAGAAACTTTCTAGTCCAGGAGATTATGAGTTAAATTGATGGTAAATTGCTGTAGGTACACTAATGAGGACTACAGTGTTGAAGTTGATAGATAGATTAATAAAGTGAATTTGGTCCGTTTTTGAAAACTTTTTACCAATCACATTTTTTGATCAGTTGATTAACTTAAGTAAAATTTCTCAAGAATAGAAGACAGGATTTACAATATCGACGCACAAGTTGCACGTTGATTGGTTAAACCACAGTTAATATTATTCAATAGATCAATCTATTGATTAATGTTTGAACTTTCACCAATCATATTGTATAGTTGATTGACTTAATAACCCTCAGTGTTCAAAAATTTACCAATCAACTACTTTGGTCTATTAGTCAATTTTAGCTGTAGATATTATGAAACTAATTAGCTCAAATGAGAGCATAAACAATGAAGAAAGTTATCGTTTGTGCTTCGTTTGTGCCTGTTTGTGTCGTATGAAACTGGTTGATACAACCACTTATAAAAAAAGTCGTGGGCCATTGTTTGTTGTTGCATTCTGCAACATTTGCGTATTATCCTGCTCGGCTGTCCCACGAAAAAACACAGCAACTGACATTTCCTGAAAAAATGTGTTTTTCCAATTTTTGGAGTTACTAGGTAACGTATCGTATAATTCCGGTTTAAAACTGGCAAAAATGACAATAATTTTCAAGATTTTGTAGTGTCCAAACACAGTAACTGTTTCGACCGAACTGAATATTCTACTATAAAACACAGTAAATGCTAATGCCCATTATAAAACCCAGTAACTACTTTACAGTTACTGTGTTTCTTTGTGGTAAATGTAATTACTTCATTTCATTTAAAGATAATTTTTACCTTTCCCACAGAAATACACAGTAACTACATTTTTGGTTGCAGTTACTGTGTTTTATATGGGTAATTGAAAGAAATTGCTTTGACAGTGCAACAAAGTAACTGATTTTTACTGTGTTTTTATTTGGGTAAGTAGTAATGAGTTGGCGTTGTTTCTCATAAGATTGATTAATATATTCGTTTCAACTTTCCATTTGGTTTTATTTTTTTTATTTGTGCCCTACTTTACCTGGTTAAAGCACGCATCAGATTGCAGTTTATGATATTTTCCCAAGATAAAACACAGTAAAAGCACTTAATGTGTTTTGACGTAGAGACCTTTTTGACCCATTTTTTAAGCAAGGTAAGTTACTGTGTTGTATACAAGTAGTTTGTTTGAATACTGTAAAAAATCCTATAGTAAAACAAAGTTTATTGCGCCTTACTCACATTTCCTAAAATAAATGGTTATAGGCAAGAAAGGAAGCTTTACAAATTAATTTTAATGATTCAGTGCAAATTTGAAGTGTGTAGTAGTATTAGTTTGGGTAGGCTGATGAATTTCATAAAATTGTAATTTTCTACGAAAGACGTTTTATGCAGTTACTGCGTTTTTTCATGGGGCAGCCGTGCTGTTTACCTTCTTCTGCTCATCAAGAAGAGTTTTCTAACAATTTTTCCCAATTACTTCTAATAAGCTTCAGTTATATAATAGCATGACCTTGAAAGGCTTCCATTAGATCATAATTTATTTATCAATAGCTTTGAAAACAACTCTTAATTCATTTCAGTTGATTCTCTGCATTATACAACTGCTACTTAAAGATAGAAATTTTAATATCACTATTTGGCAAAATGGTCTGCCCTTTCAGTTCCTCTCGTACCCGTTACAATTTATCCTGGATGCAAACCCCTACGTGCATATTTAAGATCCAACAATTTCAAATAACCATGTGAAATTCCTATACTTATTGCAGTTTATAAGGGATTGTTTCTATTTGTCACCCTAAACAATACGGATTTGTTCTTGTTGCTTGTAACTCAGGATTATTACGTGATGGTTACTTAAACAGGTATACAAAGAACGTTCCGCATGTTCCAATTGCTTGTGTTCTCCAGTTTTTAATCTTCCTCCTGACTGTTAAGCATGTTTTTTCGGTTACTGACCATCTATGACTTTATTTAGATTTTTGGATTGGGGTTCTGCTTTGAATTTGGGCTCCTCATACAGTATTTTACCTTTTAGGTTACGGATGTAATTGACTTTTTGCTCGTGTTGAACTACAATTGTATTTTCAGATTGCATGTTAACGTAACGAAATAGTAGTTTACGTAACAAGTCCCGAAAGTGATCTTTTACTGGACAAGTAGGCAAATTACAGGGCGAGCCGCAGGCGAGTCCTGCAAGCCTGCGAGTCCAGTTTTAAAGGTTTAAACGGTTTAAAGAATGTTACGTTTTAAATATAAATCAATTGTACGATGATACCTAGTACATAACTTCATTCGATGTGTCGCGAATATTAAAATATTAATCACATAAGAGATAACTACAGTCACGGCAATCCTAAAAGCGTTGCACGTGACATATGACGTAAAAACAGTACCAATGTAATACTAATTTTTCGGATTGTCATTAAAGGTAATTTTCTAGGGTAAAATAATTCTACAAGTTGGCAGCATCATAAATAAAATAACAATGTTGCAACCAAGGACATATGTCATTTATTGTCTTCCATTTCGTATTTTATTCTATTTCGTTTCAATCCATATGACAACACTGTTGACATGTATATGTCGCAGGAATGTTGTAATATTCGTAAACTTACAAGTTTCCTAGGAAACTTGAGCGCCTGGATCTCAAAATTAACCTTAACCTTAAGCTTTTCCTAGGAAACTTGTAAGATTACGAATATTACAACATTCCTGCGACATATATACTAGTTTTATATGGCACAAACGATTCAATTTAAATTCACCTCATCATTTATACATTTGATCATTTGATACATGAATTGTAAATAGTGTAGGAACATATTGTATTGCTCATAACATTTTTATTGGCGATTCTTCAAAGAAGTTTTTTCGGCACAAAACGATTCAACGCAAATTTCATTTCATACACGGACTTAACTGTTGTACATTATTGAATTGCCCCTAAATTTTAGGGGTAGGGACGATTCACCCCCACCGTTTCGCCTCCACCGTTTTGCTCCCATCGTTTTGCTCCCGCCGTTTCGCCCCAGACGCCGTTTCGCCCCTGACCGTTTCGCCCCCGCCGGTTCCGTCTCACGTATATTTTTGCATTAAGTAGGAATAGGAATAATAATAATTAATAACACAAGGGGCAAACCAATAAAATGGCACACGTTCATCGTAGTTTTCAAATAAAGCTATTACCGTGACACCTCTTTAATCTGAACCTACTTTTAATATCTCACTACAAAGCTATTAATGACATGCATTTGAGCAGGCTACAATATCGGCATTTAAAGAAGAATTTCCTGGGATAGCGGTAAAAGGATGTTTTTTCACTTGTGTCAGAGTATTTACCGTCGTGTTCAACGAGAAGGTCTACAGGTTAAAACCTTTTATAATAATAACACTTGTGTGACATATTGCTTGGAAAAAGTGCAACATTTAATTCAAATTTTACATTTCTTTCTCAGGTACAATATAATGAATCACATGAATTCGCTGTATGGCTTCGAAAAATTGCCGCACTCGCTTTTGTCCCAGTGCAATCAGTAGCGGACCAATTTGACAAGCTCGTAGAAGATGAAAATTTTCCACAAGATGCACTACCCATTGCGGATTATTTTGAGCACGTAGGAACAGAAGACAAAGGCGAGCTCCTCAATTTTCTGTTGAAATGTGGAATGTAGGTATATAACAGAACCTTAAACGATCGTCACAGAACGAACAATAACGTGGAAGGCTGGCATCGAGGTTTTCAAAGCACTTGTGGAAATTTATTTCCAAACATCTTTCATTTTATAAATAGTTTAAGAAAACAACAATCTCTACACGGATATGACATTTCACAATAATTATTATTAGGTGTTTGACCTAAAAAAAATAAAAAGTATGGTGTAATTTCAAGAGGAATTAAAAATATTGTAGAAAGTTATGGTAGGATAGATAATATGGACTATTTGCTCGGCATTGCTCATAATTTTGAATTTTTAAATATTTCGTAATGTCTATTAATAAAGATTACCTATTTTGAAAATCATGGCTTTCAATTTTTCCGAATTATTTTCATGATTTCACATCGGGGGCGAAACGGCCGGGGGTGTAACGGTATAGGGGCGAAACATGCCGGGGCAAAACGGCGGGGACTAAATAGTGGGGGCTAAACTGCGGGGGCGAAACGTCATATAACCAAATTTTATATGGCACAAATACGCACAAACGGTTCAACGTCAATTCACCGCTTGTGCTTTCATTTGATATGTAGCCAATTGTATGTATTATATTGCACATCACTCCTTTATAGGTGACTCTGCCCACCAATTTTATAGGCATAATCCGTTACAACGAATAAACTATACACTTTATCCGAGTAACTTCACGGATCCAAGGATTTCTATAGGCAATTATTGAAAAAGGTGTGTATCATCTAGTTCTTTTACATATTATAATGGTAAACGTAATCATGAGCTGAACATGCGCATATGCGTCGTATAATAGTATTACAATTGAATAAATAATATTCAATGGTATTACTTAATGAGTATAAAAGGTATATGTTTTGTAGTATTTTCCTTGTATAAATATGTAATGCTTTGTAACAATGGTTCTTATATTTTGAGTACATTTTAGTGTTTGTGCTATCGAAATCTTTGTTTGTAATTTTGTGTATTCGATGTACTTTGGTTTTCCGTAGAACTAAGTGTTACCTACCATTCTGTTTAGTGTACCTACTCCTATGGATGAAACGAACGAGGTGATTTCTCCTGGGAATATTGGAGACCTTTTAGCGGAATTTGTTTTGTGGAAGGTTAATGAGAAGTCAAGTACTTCATTAAATGGCTGACGTTTCGACTGGACCAAACAAACTCCCCTAAAAGGTCTCCAATATTCCCAGGAGAAATCACCTCGTTCGTTACCATTCTGTGTTTGAGTAGTATCATGCGGTTCAGAGTGGTGTATGGTGGCTTTTTCATTGGATGTTAGTGTTTGTGGAAGCGTACAATTTAAGATCACCAATTTTAAAAAGCTGCAGCCAAACTATTACTACTACAAACAATTATACGTGGAAATATAAGATTACCCGACAATAGTTAGCTAATTAGCGCGCCGCTGAGGTAGTATCATTCTGTCTATACCACTTTTGTACTGAATACTATCCGTACTAAATACTAAAAAAGTATCACAAAGAGGGAACGTCGTAAAATCGTAAAAATTACTTATAAAATAATTCTAAAGAATAGTATGTACTATGAATAATTTACGATGGATACTGAAACAGAATTTCAAGTAATAAAGCTTTCGAAAGAAAGTTAAATTTTATTGAAAGAAAGTTGGTATAGGAAATAACGCAATTTAATCATCGATGTTAGGAAAGTTATCAAAATTTAATCGACCAAAAGCATATAAATATTTACGATTACACGACCAAAATAAAGACAGTTACGGTTACATTTTTTTTTATTCACCCACCATTTATTTACGTATTAAAATATAAAGTATCTCGCAAAATTTTTGATCGGACTTGTGTAAATATATAGGCTAATCGAATGTTCAAGAATTGTAATTGATTGGATTGAATGAAATATAGATGGGAAAAATTGAGACGTGTGTTGTGGGATTAAATAAATAGAGGAATAAATTTCAAAGGACTATGCAAAGACAGATAACACCCTTTAGGGTGCAATAGCACGCATTATAACAAAGATAGATGGGAATACTTATCGTTTACATGCGTCGTCTATTTCGTTCCAGTTAATATAAGCCGTTTTTGTGCTACACTTGCATTTATTCATACCAAATGTTAACATTTGTAGATTTCAAAATTTTTGACGGTGAAAAATGGTATGTTAAATCCTATCTAAATATAACCACATTTTTTCCCACTTTTTGAGGTTTTATATAAGATTTATGTACATAACTGGCCTATCCATATATTGTTTATGCCTTCTACAGGTTCCAATAGTTTGTCATTCATTGTAACAGAGGGTTTCTCGATTTCTTGCCATTGGACTTGTACTGAAATTGTCTAGTAAGCTACTCCATGGAAATGAGAAAACTTACGACGGTGGATAACAATGAACCCTTTATATCATATTATGTTTGTATCTACGTCTGCTACCGCCTTTTCACTATTGCGATCCTCTTGCAGGAACACTTAGCATATTCAAATTGTAGTGTATCGCAAATTATGTGAAATCTATGGTATCTATTTGGAATAGGTGCGCACATTGTAGCTCTAGTTATAAATATTTCGTTTCATATTGCGCGATAAATCTCCCGAATAATCCTATTGCCAGAATTGAACATGTCGGGGGTTAGCTTTAGTGGCAAAACAAACTAGTATTCGTTTCACTAGGGATTCTGGTAATGCCTTTTAATACTATTGTATTCTTCTTCCGACCATGCGCTTGTTGATTTTCATTCTAGGGGGAGCAACGTACTTTGCGTCAGATTCCATATTGATTCGGTGAACTGTTCGAACTGATTTTGTTGAATTAGAGGTAGAGCTTCTTTATGCATCACTCTTTGGGTACCAGTTCCTGTATTGATACAAGTTTGCACCGTTGTATAAAATATCAAGCGAAATCATCAGATGGGGATGATTAATAACCACAAACATTAATAGAAAAGATTTTGATTAAGAAGTAATAGCCAAAAGGTTGGTCAGAGGCGGCCTATTTACAGAGTGGACTAGGCCTACTGAATGCATACAAATTTTAGGTGCAACCTGGTACAAAAGATGATATTCAGTGGCTTTAGGAAGGGAAGTTTTGTGACTTTGTAAATTTTTGCGCTTGGAAGAATTCAAACAGAAAGCTATATGACTATGACCTATTTATCAGACGAGTTTCAAGTGGAACAAGATGTAAGGCAATGTGATCCTGTTCAAGTTCGTGTTTGAGAAAGTAATGAGAGAAGTACAAACGATACAAGAACTAAAAGAGAAAGCTGAAACACCTAAAAGAAGCGAGAAGAAAAGAAACCAAAAACATCACTTGGAAAAAAAGCAGATACACTTTAATGTCTACATAAAAGCGAAAATCCTACCAGTTTGAACGTGACATGCTTGGGGATATTGTTCAAGAAGCCGGAAAGTAGGGAAGAAATAACAGTCAGATTGGAAATTAGAAGAAGAAGAAGGTATACAAGCGTTGAACAGAGTGCTGAGAAGTAAATTAATCTCTCACACAGTGAACATAAGAGTCTGTAAAGCTCCAATTACACCAATACTTCTCTATGTGAGCGAAGTATGGATATTTAGCAAAACCATCAAAGCAAAATGCAGATTTGGGAACGTAAAGTTTTAAGGAAAGCATAGAGATGGAAATTGGTAAAGACGATCGAATGAAGAGCTACAATATTGTTGTACAAAGAATAGGAATAGATCAGATATCGTGGGAATGGGCTATGAAAGATTGTATCACTAACGAGAAGAGGAAGACCTCGAGTAAGGTGCATGAATGAAGTGGAAGGGAGCAGGTGCAATAAAGGAAGAGCTGTTGACACAAAGACGTGGAGAGAAGATGTAAATCGAGGTATGGTCCCGTCGGGACTTTGAGGCTGTCATACAATAAATAGGTTTGCAGCGTTATGCGTTTAAGCTGAACTCAAGCGCGGATCAGCCCCCCCCCCCCCCCTCCTGTGGCTAGAAAAATAATGAATATTTCAGTGCAAGTTTAATGGACTTTTTATTTTTTAATAGTACTTTACCTGCACTAGCAATTATTTTTAATGTTAGAACAAATTAGGTTTCATTACCCTCCCCCCTTCCCCTGGAAAAATTCGGAATCCGCCCTTGACTTAGATGATAATTTCAACTTCTTATTGTGTGCATTGCTCTATTCACTATACTGATATTTCATTCAGTTAGAATATGTGTGTTGCCTATCATTTCGGATTGAGAGATTCTTACTTCTAACATTATTTTCATCAATCATGTTTGTCTCAAAAAGTGTGGTTAGATAAAGAAAATTCTAATGCATGTGCGAAGAGTTTAGGTCACTTCGTTTTAAGACATGATTAGCTCAAATTCAGAATTTTTAAGCAATTTTTGAATAATGAATTAAGCCTATTTTGACCTACATTTCTTCGTTTTAGGTAAATCACCTTATGTACCTTAGCATTATGATTGTTACAGCTACAAAGCGGAATTAGTTACATAAGTAAATTATTATTAATTCACCTTAAATAATAACGCTATCTGTGAATAATATTTATACTTACATTTATTCTTTGTATTACAGCGCTATATCATTACATCATCATCACGATATTGTAACTCGCTTTGCATAATTGCCGGAATTATGTAAATTACTTAATCGAGAATTATGGGGATCAATATCATGCTAAGAAGTAGGCGAATATGATTTCAAGTCAGCATTGCAATAAAAATTAGGTTTTTGGTCTACATGTACGAAATACAAACAAATGTGAAAGTAAATAAATATATAAAGAAATGATCTAAACCGCTATTGACAAATTAGTTATATAAACAGTATAAAACAATCGATTTAAAAATAATATTCATTGATTTAAATAGTTTTACGAGTATACGTACTGTCCACCGTTATTGCAAAATTTATTGTTTTTATCTGTACCCATTTAAACTAGCGAATGTTGCTCCCAGGCCGTCTAAATAAGTGCATGCCTAAGGCGAAATTATATAAATCATTATGATTAAGTCTTTAGATATGTTTATTTTTTGTTTAAAATTCTTCCAATTGTTTTTCCGGACACCTTTAAGAAGTATTTTTCAATTTTATTGTATTTTTGAAAAAATTGTGCATCAAATTTTCAATGCGATAGTGAAAAGGATCTGGACTACACGTATACACAAGCGTTGAGTGAATCTCACTCAACGACACAAGCCCTTAAGCCTCATCTACAATGGTCGCTAGTCGCAGGGCGCAAGTCGTAGGTGCAGTGTACCCGCAAGTCGCATACGCGATATCTAAAATGAACGCATACTAACCTCAAACAATCTGCATTGTGGCCTCTTAAGTTCGATTTAAAAATGGATGAAAGTCAAGAACTTTTAATGATGATGTTAATATTAACTGTAGCTGAATGGAAATAGGCCTTCTAGATGGTGGTGGGTTTGCCCAATAAATCGTTTTCGTTTGCAACAGGGACATTACCATAATCTTTTTAAATATATGAAAGAACACGATCAGGAGGAATTTTTTGAATTTACCAGGATGTCGCCTCAAAAATTCGATGAACTTGTGAATCTAGTTGATCCTTTTCTCAGAAAAAATAGTATTAGAAAATCTCTTCCTACGGAACTTCGACTTGCATTAACTCTTTCGTAAGTGGTGTTTTTAATTTGTTAATATGCTAATATTAAAAGTTTATCCAGTAAATATTTTTAAATTAGCTTCAGATAACTTGCACGTGGAAGCAGTGTACGATCCACATTCTGGGATTTCAGAATTGGCCGGTCCACAGCGTATAAGATAATCCCAGAAGTTTATACAGCAATTTGGAGAGCTCTACAAGCAACTTATCTTACAGCAATGAATAGTGAGGCTTATGTAGGCTTTGAAGAAAAATGGCAGTTTCCAAACTGCTTAGGTGCAGTTGACGGAAAGCTCCACGCCATTATGGAAGTGACTACTTTAATTTATTACAAAAAGTTTTTCAGCATAGTGTTAATGGCATCTTGTGATGCTAATTACCGATTCATCTGGGTAAACATTGGACAGTACGGCAAGTCTATACTGTCTTGTATGATGCTGATTTTTTGTACGATCTCATATGTATACAGGATCAATAAGTGATTTAGGTGTGTGGAGAAGATCTGAGTTTGAAACTCTTTTGGATAAAGGAGTTGTTAATCTGTCTCTACCTAAGAATTTGCCGCAATCGGATATTACAACCCACTATACCTTTGTTACAGATGAGGCATTCCCTTTAAAGAATTTCTTCTTGAGACCTTATTCTAAGAAAGATTTAGGAGATGCTGAACGAGCATTCAATTACAAATTGTCAAGGTCCAGAAGCGTTATCGAAAATACATTTGGTATATTAATGTCAAGATGGCGGTTACTTACAAGAACTATGTGCTGCACTCCTGACAACGCAATATGCATTGTTCAAGCCATGGTTTGCCTTCACAACTTTATCATGTTTGCAGAAACAGACCATGTAATGCCTCAAGCAAGACTGTTTTGTCCACCACATTTCATCGATTATGACACAGATGAGCATGATGTTGTTGAAGGACAATAGCGAGCATTGGTAAAAGAAGGGCAGTTGGAAAAGTTCACTCGGGTATCCACAAATAATGCTCCTAGGAGTGCTGCTATACAACATAATGTATTGCGTGATTATTTTGTATCAGTAATCGGGGATCCTTCTCTCTCTTCAGTGCCGGATTTAAGCACAGGCAACATAGGCAGTTGCCTATGGGCCGCCACCACAAGGGGGCCGCCACCACATCACAAAAAAAATAAAAAAAAATTAAATCAACAAAGGCTCAGTAGAAACAAAAAAATACTGAGTTTTGTTACAAATAGTTAGACGAAAAACTTATTTTTATCTTTGAGCGGGAAAAGTTAACATTTAAAAATCTGCGAGATCAAGCAGCACGAAATATGAACACAAATGGCGCCTTCCGCGCATTCTACCGCGCCGCGTTAGACCAATAGCAACAGCGGAAAATGGCGTGTCACACGGCGCGCGAATAATTTTTGCCATTAAAAGAGCAGGACTTTTTTCATTGAGAAATTGTAAAATTCGCAAGTCAATTCGATCACCTTCTTTTGCCACTGATTGTAGCTTTTCTCTTCTCCATTTCACCTGAAAGGCTATAAAATAGGAACATGGTTTCATCCCCTTCCACTAATTGTATTCCTCCAGTAAGGTATTATTGGATATTTGTATAAGATGTCTTGTCTATGAAGGGTAGGAAGAGAGCACAACGTTTCCAATTCTGTATGACTGTTCCTCCTCCTTTGTAGCATTTATAAGAACCTTTTAGTGTTCTCATGCATTTCTTCACCGCTCTGCATGGTTGAAGAGGAATATTATGCTTTTGTTATTTCCTTGGAACCGATAAATTACAAAAATCAAATTTACGTTACGAGAATTGTTTGGTTTTGATTTTTTTCTTGCATTTTATCAAAAAATTGCCAACGTTCGCTCTCCCTTATTTAAATTGCAATCTGCTTATGGAATTCACGAATCGAAGCAAATTTGTTGATCGTGCCACTGAAAAACACATCAATTTTTTTTGCAAACTGGAAGACATTTTTCATTTTCATTAAGGATAGTGTAGCTGATCATTGTTTGATTCTAAGTTTTACTTTTCAAATTATAATAACGCCCTTTACATAAGAACGGGTAGGTATTCAAAACGGGGAAATGTTAGACATCCGGTCGTGTCTTGTTCCGTACGATGGCCTAAATTTGAACATAATCTAATTTTCCGCTCCTACGATATAATCTTAGAAGGTTTTAAATTTCGTTTATGTCAGTAATCGAAACAGAAATGCAAAAATAAGATTTTGTTCAAAAATAGCAAATGCCCAAGTAACGTTATATTTAATGAATTCGTATTGTAGCTTTGATACAAAAAGCTTTCAGACAATAAAGCGTCAAAAGGAAATTTGGCTGCATATTTATTAAATTAAACATGTAATAAAAGAGGCTGCAATACTTTATGATTATTATGTTTGCTCAAGGGGTATCTAGACAAAAAGCTCTATATTTCAATAATGTACTTTCGTTTAACTTTCATTCTGCACAAAATTGTAATTATGTACATTGTTTGGAGGAGAAATTCTATTTAAATTAATCGAATTCTAATAAAAGGGCTTATGAAAATATTAAAAGCAAAAATGTGGAGTGATTTTTTAACTTGGCGCTTTCTTAGTAGGATCGATGTTGTTGACAAGAAGATATGCGGACTTTCTTTTACTCCTACGGCGTATGTCATGATCCTTGACAAAATTGTAGAAGTTAAACAATTGAGAAGCAAAGTATGATTGATTTAAAAAGTTTTCTGGCAATTTAAGTTGATATCTTTGCTTGTTTTTGGCTTAGTATGATGTACATGAATGACATTCAGTTTTCTTTAACTCTTCCTTTCCACAATCACATAAATGTGTTTTTAACGTTTAAGCGGTTTAGGACTCCGTCTTTGACATATTTAGCTTTCTCACGTAAAAATAACGCTTAATGAACATTCCTGTAACAATTTTAGTTTATATATAAATAACACTCCGATTTATCTACAATTTCGCAAAAAAATAGTTAAAATCCATGGGTTAAATATTTGGGACCTTTTGAAATCTAATATACAGGGTGTTAATACTAACCCGAAAACGGCAGTTATAACTCATCTTCTATTTCTGACGTGGAATCAAGTTTTCCCATTAAAATTTTGTGTTCATCGAATGCTTGTCAGCAGATTTTAATTGATAATGTGACCCTAAATTTAGTTTACCAACCGAATTGAAGATAATTAACAAACTTTCTTTCATGTAACGAGGATTGGGACCTTATTTTGTAACCCGATTGGTGCCCTTTACATATACCTACCTCTCCCGTTTTTTTCTGAATGTGTGTAAGAAATTGTCCTGGAGGAATATGGCGTTTTCTTGCAATTTCTATAAAGCACAGATTCTTGGCCAATAAGGCACAAATACGGTTGGTATCGATTCGTGTATATTGTTAGCTTTTCCGTTTAACTCATATATCCATCGAGTGATTTATAAAATAAACAACAACTCTAATAACCATTATTTGGAAAAGTATTGCTAACACAAATAAGGAACGGCACAGAAAAACGTTTCCTTTAGAATCAATGAATAAAATTATGACAAGGAGCATTTCAATAATATATTATAGACTTTGAAAGGTCCTCCATTATGTGTTCATTAATGTTGGTTTCACTTTTTGTTAGAAAAATCCGTACGTTAAATGAAATTGGGACATCACAAAAGGTATCATTGCGGTTGACGCCCCAAAAATTCAATTATCACATTTGTAGGACACAAATTTGGGTTGACTTACAACATTGGCGTTCATAAAATCTATAGTAAAAAATAGACATGTGACAGTGAGTAAGTTGGACTAATTTATTGAATCATTTGTCAACGTTAATCATATTTAGTGATCATTTATTATGTACGTCAAACAGGTATTGGTATTATTTTAATTAATTCGACTGGCATCGCTTGTCATTTATTGGCTCTTGCATAATTAATAATGGCACACTCTAGAATGATGCGGTCGAAGGTAACCATTATATCCGTTAACGTTGCGGTTTGCTGACGTTTTAGGTATTGTAAGCAGTTAAATAGCTGTGATTGGCATATCAATGAGATCTGAACAACATTAGCCAAAATTATCCACGAATTCATGAATTGCCATAATTTTACTACCCTCGAACAGTATTTTTTAGACCAATTACAGTAATTTTACCCCCTAATGACAGGGAAATGTGCAGATGTGTTTGACTTCGTAAATGTTTTAGAAATGGCACTGAAATTCGATTTCGCATTATTCTTCTGTTATAAGTCACCAATTATTACCTTTAATTCTCACGAATTCGGCGTGAAAAGAATAATCGACTGACGTTTTCTTAATAACAACCCTATAAATAAAATTACACTACTTATGCAAGATAATTACTGCTGGGTGGGTTCTGCACTTAAACTTTCGAATGAGTTTATTAACTCCAGGATATGAACTCAAATGTCATATGTGACATAATTTCACAACGTGTATAAGTTTTCCGTCTGGTGAGTCCTTAGGGGTGGAAAACGGGCTATGCATATAGTTTATGTTACTTTGGCACCTCCTCTATTTCCTTCTGATAGGCGGTTAGTAGCTTTGTAGGTGGTGTAGGTATTACCCAAACCGTTCGACGATTTTTAGTTTGTTGGAGATACTACGTGTAACATTTTACGACATGGGGAAAATTTCTTAATCATTTCCTTTACGTGTGAGAGGCGTGAAGACAGTATGGGAGTGTATCTCCTTTCTGGTTCGTATATTCTATGGCGGTGCCCTGAGCGTCCGTCCTCGGTCGCACCCTGATTTTGGGTAAGAAGGCTAACGTTATATCGTTGCGATGAAAAGTTCGTTTTATGTTTGGTGGTCTCATTATTGGCCATTGTCAAGATGTCCGTTGTAAAATTATGCAGTGCTTAAGGAACTTTCACCGCTCCAACATGCAATTGGCATTTGTTTTTGTTATTTTTTCCAGTGTTGAAAGCCAGCGATAATGTTTTTTAATGGTGCGATTCCATCAAAGAATGAAGACACAAGCATTACGTTGTTTCCAAAGTGCATTCATGTTGTGTCAAGGGGTAGAAGTGGCTCAAAGAATTGCTGGTTACGGATTTGATACCAGTAAATAAAGCGTCTTCTTGGCTCTTGAGTTTGTACTTCTAACTCGTGTGATTGATTTTGCGGCAGTAATTGGCGAGCCCGGCCCCTGCATTGATGGTCTTTCTCTCGGTATGCCATTAGCTCGGTGACTAGCTTAGCCGTTTCATAGCTTTTGTTCCATTGGTCAAAATGATCCGTAGACGATGCTTAGCTGAAACGTTTTGTTATATTATACTATTTCTGGGATCTCCGCGATGATGGCGTGCTTCGCTCTAATGTTTTCTCCGTCTTGATCAAAACTAAGAATTTTCTCAGATATCTATTTAGTTCGTCCACAGGTTCTTTTAAAGGTCTGTTCAAAGCTGATGATGGTGTTCTCTACCCCTTAGTACCAAGTTTGGAAAGATATTTTTTCGACTGAAACACCTTGAAGTTATCAGTTCATTCATGTCATTATAACCGGTGAAACAACGAATCGAGGTACTCATCGGAACCAATTCTTAGCGTTTTTCTTGTTTCAAATTATGATTTGAAGATGTTTTATAAATTTTGTATTTCATGATGCAGTTACTATAATTATTTGTACTGTAAGTGTACTTAATTAGTATATTATTCAACGAGCGTATAATGATGGCTATTATTCACGAGGTAAGTTTATGGCCACGAGCCGCAGGCGAGTGGCATAAATTACCGAAAGAATAATAGCCATTATACGCGAGTAGAATACTATACTTTATCCACGACTATAAATGTTAATTCAATTTAAATATTTATTTGAAAATTATCTAATTGACTGTATTGGACGGTTACCATGGAAATATATAAAATAACAGTGAGTAATGTTCATTACTCACGTTGCTAATGACAATAACTTTTTAATCACTGATAGTCGTGGATAATAGTATATTATTCAACGAGCGTATAATGATGGCTATTATTCACGAGGTAAGTTTATGGCCACGAGCCGCAGGCGAGTGGCATAAATTACCGAGAGAATAATAGCCATTATACGCGAGTAGAATACTATACTTTATCCACGACTATAAATGTTAATTCAATTTAAATATTTATTTGAAAATTCTCTAATTGACTGTATTGGACGGTTACCATGGAAATATATAAAATAACAGTGAGTAATATTCATTACTCACGTTGCTAATGACAATAACTTATTAATCACTGATAGTCGTGGATAAACATAATTTATTGATAATATTATGTTTTGGTACGCTATACACGTACAGAATGGAAATTACAACTATCAGAAGAAAGGCTACCGAAACGAATGCTGGACCCCCACCCCCGAACAGGTGTGGATGAAGAAAACAGACGGTAGGCTACATAGAAATGCAACCATTATGAAAGAAGAAAATGAAGATGAATGAAACGTCGTTTGTTCAAACAAAACTAATTGAAAATTCCTCCGGCTTTAATGTGCTACTTCAGTTAGTTTGTACCAAAGTGTCAACTTAAACAAATCAGATGATATGAGCTTTACACAATTGTTATATAGCAAGGCAATAGAAGTTTCATTCTAAAAGAATGAGAAAATTTTATTTGAACACGCTTGATCTAATGTAGATTAAATTCTCCTACATCGTACGCCATTCCTTTATTTACTAACTCTATCGATCGTCCAAGCTTTCTACCAATTTTGATGTCGAGTGTGAGGATTAAAAACGGAACATTCATTATGTATTTATTGATATGAACAGCTATAGAATCCATATCAGAATTGCTTCCAACCCTAGACGAGAGGTTTAGGGAAACCACTTGTCTGTTAACTAATGGAATGAACTATGTCTGCCCTAAATTTAGCATTATTACTCTTTACTTTACTACAATAAAGACAAAAACATGTCCCTTGAGAGTAAAGATGTACGTAACTCAATTGAATTTAGTTGAAATGTAAACAAATGCATGCCCAGTTTCAGGTTTGAAGGCTTTCCATTGCGCTCAAAAGACTGGATGTGTCTTAAGCAAAAATCACCCCGTTTTAGTTAAGCAAAAAAAATGAATTTTCACATGTTGATGTGAACAATTGAAAGACGGCTTACCGAAAGTAGTAATGTAGAAATTCGTATGTTCCGCGATTTCATTAGATTAAAACGGATTCCTTGGGAAGATAAAGGTTTTTACTTTTAAAAGTAATTTTCTTGATTCCATAGATATAAATTTTAGTCCCCGTGCCTATATTTCAAGGAATAAATTTTAAAGTTAAGTCAAACTGGAACGCAGTCAAACTTCCGGTCATATTTTATTGCGATCGTGATTAATCATAACAGTTCTTAATGTGGATTACGCATTTAACAGAAAAATGTTTATTTCCAATAATAATAAATGGTTGTCATTTTCCTGCATCATCGCACACTACTTACACAGAGTGAATGATGGATATTTATTGCATAGCTCTATATAGTCACCAGAAAATTAATATCAAATAGAATACCTGCAGTAATTTAACCCGTATACAGTTAAAATTGGACAGTAATACAAATTATAACCGGGATGGTGCAATTCATTACCATAACTCAAATGTTCGTACCAAATTGTCTACATTACTTTGTCGAATAAAATAAAATGTGTCAATAAATGATGTACTGTCATTATTCTTATATCGGATATTTACGGATATTTAAGAATGGAATTTGCGTACTTCAGTTAGTACAGGAATTAGATTTAATAACGATACACGTCACTAGGCGAATTAAGCTATCACAAAATGACTTTGCATTAAATGGTACAGCAATATTTATTTAGAAATTACGAGGAGTGAACGTTATTTATTGTCCCTAAGACACAATCCCACATTATCTGTTGCACGTAACCCTAATCACCATTAAATGAACAACACTTCTTCCACCTATCCTGCAACCTTCAACAGTGTTTTTTATAAATCTGTATCCTGGAAACAAATAGAATCACTCGAGGGTCCGGGACGTAGTCTGGATAAATTACAACCTAAGTAGTATTATAAACGGCGTTCATTACTACCAAACATTTGTTGCCTGAAGAATTGTCTTAATGAAAAATTGATATGCACCACTCGGTTCAAAAAGATGAACTAGGTGACACTGACGTTATTTTGTGCTGACGATGGCAAATTTAGAAAAGGCGAGGAAGACCAGGGGCCATGAACGGACTGCGACAACGAAGACCGTCAATGCGGTGGAGTTGGAGTTGGTAAAGGCCAAGAAAGATATCGACGAGGAGGAATTGGAAATTTGATGGGAAGTTTAGATGGTCATATGGAAAAATTAACTGATTTCAATTCCAAAGTTTATGTCTTGATGATGGAGACGGATGCTGTTAATAAGTATTTTGAAGATGAACGGACAGCAGCAGATACATATTTGAAAGGACTGAGTAACACAAGAAGTAAAATATTGAAATCTCAAAGGCAAGTTCTGTTTTGTCCTGTGTCTCCTACTGGTAGTGCTAGTGAGTTTAGGAGGATCCTTAAGGTTAACTCATAATGGAAATGGAAATTTGGAAGCGAGTTGAAGGACTGGTTGGGTTGGTGGACTCAATTCCAAAAAAAAAACATGACGACGAATATCTTCACTCCAGCGACAAATTTCAGTATTTGTGTCAATCATTGGTTGCTGCTACAAGAAACTGGTTGAGAATTACCACCAGACTGCAGAAAATTATCCAAAAGTTATTGAAGCTCTCAAATCTCGATTTGGACGTGAAGATTTGCTGAATTACGTGAAATTAGTAATTGAAAATTCAAGTAACGTGAAGATTTCATGTATGTTCGATAAATTAAAAAGTTACCTGAGGGCATTGGAGTCACGTCCGAAATGCAGAGTCATAAGAGGTACGAAGTGACCGTTGCAAGTGGCAATGGACAATTTAATGTTGAATTCCAAGCTTTAGACCAACCAGTAGTCTGTGGAAACATTCCTCGTGTATGTAAGGGTCATTGGTTCAGGGAATTGAAGAGGAAGAAGATTTGGATTTTAGATGTTGGATCGGACTGTCCAGATATTTTGATAGGAGCTGATGTCGCAGCTCAATTATGGACAGGACGAGTTGAGAGGTGTACCGCTGGCGGTTGAAACAAAGTTGGGATGGGTGAAGTACCTTCTGATCCTTGGTCTTTGGAGACAATTGGAATTCGGGATGCTGATGAAGATATAACTAAATTGGAGTTGGTTGACCGTCGGTTTAAGAAAGAAAAACCAAGATGTTTGGCCATTGGGGACATTGTGCTAATCGGAAGTGACAACTCCAAAAGGAAAGATCATAAAGTTGTATCCAGGAAAGGATGGGAAAGCTCGTGTAGCACTTGTAAAGATTGGAAATGGAGAATTGCCACGTCCTATCCAACGTTTATACCCCTTAGAGGTCACGCAGCTCACGCAGACATACTGCTATAGGAGTATAACGACACAAAACAATTCAGATGCGAAAATTCGTTCTCCACAGTATTTTTGGTGAGGTTACATCTGCTTCCACTAAATCTATCGAATTAATCTAATCCTATTGTCATCTGAGTATTACTGATCGTTTTTGAAATTGTGTTGCAAGATTCTGGAAGCCGGGATTTTATCCAGAAGAGAAAATGCCTTCACTTCAATACATATACGAGTCACATTCTTTTCAACAAAATTTATCCGATCACTCTTACTCCGACACAAAATTTTTGGTTCATCGTCAATTTCTGATTTGGGATTTCTGACTTCAGATATTTTTATTATATTACCAAAATTGAAGCTATACATATTTATGGTGATTTTTAGGGGCACTTCCAAGCCTTTACTTTTTTTTTCAAAATGGTTCGAGTATTTTTGAAATAATGTCGACCATGTTCCATCAAACCTTTTCCCAAGCCAGCCAGAATGTAAAAAGGAGAGAGTAGTAACATCTTTTTAAAAAGAACTAACTCGGCTGGTACCACCCTGTGGTAGGTTTAGGGAATGAATACCCGCCAACGGTCTCAACAGTAAAAGATGCCTCGAAGAATGTTGCAATGGTTAAGAGGGCGGAAGTATCAACACCATTTGATCAGTACTGGACGGTTGCCTAACACAAAACAAATAGAATCGCAATAACAGCCAATTTTTATTAGACTTAATAACAGCGCACATTCCTTGTAGACAAACTCTTACTAAATGGGGAGGCAAGAGTAGAGGTTATTACGAAATGATTACTTAGCTTTTAAATCCTTTCAATGTTTTCGAAAAATTTGCTCCCACTTTATCTCATCGTGTTTATAAGTCACGTGTACAAAAAGTTCGCCACACAGGTGAAATTATCGTGATCAATTGCCAATTACAGAACGAGAAGTCAAGCGATTGTAACTGCGAGTGCGAGGGTTTAATTTAACGAACGTATAATATCCGTTAAAAATAAATGTTTTGCGTAAATTCGCGTAAATTTAAATAAAAAATATGTTATTTTATATGGAGGTCTCCTTCATATAAAATAATCTACTATTTCTCTCGGTGATTTAAGGACAGTCGTTTCAAATAACACGTACTAAATTGGGGAATGTTTTCGTACAAAAACATGTTTGTACACAGTTTTTGCAACCACCCTAGCATTAAAGATCTTATGAGATTATTTACCCAAATTTCAGAAAGACCGCGAAGCGATATCAAAGAGAACACCAGAAAATAGTAACGTGAACAACCTAAAAAAGAAAACCTTCCACATATTCTTTAAAAGAATAAACCGTCTTTCATAGATAATTGAAATTAAATGAATTGAAAGTGAAAGTAAGAGAGCTGTCACTATTTATCTCCGTTTTTCAGATTACGAAGTTTATTAAGTGACACAAAACCCTATTAATTACTTACAGTCAATCTACCAGTTTTAGCACTTAATTTAGAATGTTTCATCACAACGCAACAACCTACACATTCACAAGTTTTATGTGAAAATCTTTATTTTCACTCCATTGAGAATGTTACGTCAGAAAGGATTGTGGTTGGTTGAAGAGGATACAATGAACCGTGAAATATTTGCTGCCTGTACATTTAAACCTTTATTATCCCTCAATAAATATAACAAATTTGTTAGACGTCATATTGATGAAATCAATATTACCAATTTAACATCGAATTCTTTCTTTCATTTCAAGATCTAGGATTCTCTTTCTTTAATATTGTAATGAGTGTCTTCTAATTCCAGAATTTGTCTTATTCTATATAATACGGGTATAAACCGCTTAAAGATCATGAACGTTAGCAACCCTGATAATTATGTCAGTTTTGTAAATATACATTATTGCGCCTTTCCTTTAATTAACTTGAGGCAGAAGCAACTTTTACAATTAGCAATTTGGTATTGTGGAAAATTTATAGAAATTTTGGTTGTCAACAGTTCTGTTTTAGTGCCTTTTTAATACAAAACGTACCAAAACCTAAAAATTCCAATGTTTAAAATGAAATTAAGTACCTACATAGAGAGGAATTTTAACTCACTAAATTCAATTCAAGGAATAATTTTCAATGGAAATTTTTTTTTATTATGTAAGGTATCGAATACTAACGTTGAAGCACTCCACCCCTTGTCTGTTTAATTATTAATCTGGCACAAGGGCTGAGTTTTATAAAATTTCTATAAATTATTATTTTGAATTAAAGGCAAACAAATTTATAAATTCAGGGTATAAGTTCAACTAACTGAAAAATTTACTCTGTTAAAATAGCAATTCGTTTGTCTTTTATTTCCTAACCATAATTTTTTACAATACGTTATTCTGACGTCCTTTTTTACGGAATTTTATATGTGTCTCCTCTACGATTCTGTTTGATGTAAAATACGCAGATCCTTGAAAGCAGTTGTTATCAAATCATTGAACGACCTTTGAGTGATGATCCTTTCACCTCTATGATAAAAATAGTTTTCCTCTGTGTTACCATCTTATCTTAAAGAGCATATTCACTCGAGGTCTCCTTCACTGAAGTTTCTTATTACAAATACCAATTAATTTAATAATGCGAAGATGCGATTTTTTTTATCCCGTGCAATATACTCTTCTTCGCTGCTTAATTGATTTTTGGTTTTTTGTGACTCGTCCTATATCATTTTTGTATGATCAAAAAGGATAAATAAATCATTAATATTGTACCTACTTCAGTTCTTAGGTATCGATACTCAGACCAAGCCTGGTTAACTAACCGCACGGATCGGAATCAAGTAACGATTACTTATAGTAATACATTGTATATCTACCTATATAAAATAAATTTGAAGTAGCTGTAAAAAAACGTATGTGTTTTGAAATAGTATTATGTTTATTGTGTAAATGTTTGTTGTTTAACTCGGCGTATAGGTTGCAGTCGAGTGGGTAATATGTTATTGTTTGTGTTTTGTGCTAATTGTGAGTGTATTGTTATTATATACTTTTATCTGTGAGTAGTGTCCTATCCCAAAAAAGTTTGCGTGTGGTGTTTTCAAGTACAACTTGCGGTGTATATTTGTAATAGGGTGTGTTATCAGTAGAAAGGTTATGTTTTGTGGTGAGTTTTTGGTGTATTATCTTAGCTACCTGATCGTGTCTGTGTTTGTATTCTGTTTGTGCTAGACGTGTACATGCTGATATAATGTGTTGTATGGTTTCTGGTCTTTGCGAACATTATCTACAAAGACCATGTGTAACTGTCCTCTTTAATTATGTATTTTCTGTCATTTCGTGTGTAAATGACCTGATCTTGTATGGCAAACATGAAACCCTTTTATTCTGGGAAAACATCACATTTGGTTAACCAAGCATGCGTTGCTATAATATCAACACAGTCTCCGTTAATCTCCTGTGGATATCGTACGTGTAAAGTCTTTTGTGTCCAAATTTACATGTTATGTGTGGTGTACGTGTCTCTATTCATTGGTGAAAAATTATTATTATTATTTATTCATTCACACTTACATAGTGGTACAATAATTAAATTTATGGGGGATAACATCTAACCATAAATTTATTTTTTAGGAACCTTAAGATTAAACAAAATTATATTATCTAATATTTATCTATGATTATGAATGAAATTAAATTAATTTAGATTAAAGAATTTTCGGACAATGTGACATGTTTGTAATAAAACAGCTCGTTGTATTATTACAAATAATTTTGGATTTAAATTTAGTGATGTTAAATAAGATTCAAATTTACAAGAAATTACACCTGTTGCCGAAATAACAATTGGAGTAATGTAGATTTTAGTCAAATTCCAAATTGCCATCATCTCAATTGCCAATGCTTCATATTTTCTGCGTTTCTCGTTTTTAGTTTTTATAATATTTGTGGATAATGGCACAGCAACATCAATGATGACAGCATGTTTATCAATTTTATTAATTATAACAATATCGGGATTATTGTGTGAGACTTCCCTATCTGTATGTATTTATAATAAGGTTTAATACTGTTTATTAACTTTAAATTTTTCGCTATTTGTTGATGTAAAATTTTGCAAACTTGGTTATGTCTATAAAGATAGTCAATCGGTGCTAAATTAGAGCAACCAGCTATAATGTGCTCTATGGTTTCATTTTGGGAGAGACATTTTCTACATTTGTCAGAGACCTCCAGATTCATTATGTGTCTTTTGTAATTATTTGTTGCAATTACACCATCTTGAATTGCACATATGAATCCTTCAGTTTCTGAATGTAGAAATCCATCATTTAACCATCTTATGGACATGTCTTTATTTATTTCTGAGGATTTTAATATAGTCGGATATTTTCCATGCAAGATTTTGTTTATCCAATTTAGTTCTAAATTTAATTTTGGATCACAATCGAAACTTCTAATCGAATGACATTATTAGTGAGCAGATTTTCTAAAGAATAAAAATAATAAATAATAAAATAATAAATAATAATTTCGTAAAAGTATAGTCTTTCTACAGAAGATTTTGGATGTAAATATTATATTTCCTTAGCATTTTTCTAGTTAATCTATCTAAATCATTCAAGTCAGTACCTATCTGACCATTTGAAAATTCCAAACGAATAGGATAATGTAGGAATAGCCCAAATGTTTATAGCAGAGATCATGTTCTTAGAATTTAGTATCTACCATTTTTAACTTTTCTATGTATCTTCGTTGAAATTCAGTTTTGAGTAATGAATACTTTAAAATGAAATTTTGTTTCATTCCTAAATATTTATAAAACATGTTATATAGGTAATAATTGCGGTATTTCGTTTACTATTTCAGGATTAACAATCGGTACTCCTTTTATTACATTGATTTTAGAACATTTGTTTTAGCCAAATTCCATAGAAGTATCTCGACTAAATATTCTTGTCGTTGAAATTAGATTGTCCAGTTGAGTTTCAGATCTAGAAAATAATTTTAAATCGTCCATATATAGTAAATGTGTAATGGTAAGATTCTCTTTGGTATTTAAATTGAAACCAGAAAACGAATCATTTAATAATTTAGATAATGGATTTATTGCTAAACAAAACCATAGAGGACTTAAAGAGGCGCCTTGAAAAATTCCCCGTTTAATTTTGATCATATCGAGTAAATGAGAACCATTGATTTTGATTGCATTCCTGATGGACATCATGAAATCTAAAATATTAATGTATTTGTAATTAATTCTATAAATTCGCAGAATTTCTAATAGCCATTCATGAGGAATACTTTTTTTTATAATCAATATAGCACATATTTATGTTTCTTTTATTGTTTTGTGCATGCTTTGTAATAATTGTGTCAATTACCAACTGTTCTCGATATCCTTGTGCACCTTTGGTGCATCTTTTTGTTCAACATTAATAATGTTGTTTGTTTGACAATGATTTCTAATTTTTTGGCTTATGATAGATGTGAATAATTTATAAATTGTAGGTAAACAAGTAATTGGACGATAATTTTTTGGTTCTAATGAGTCTCCTCCATCTTTTAAAAGCATGTAAGTTAGACCAGTACCTACATAGAAATTTAGGGATTATATATGGATTATTAAGTGTTTCATTAAACCAAAAATATAGGAAGATGAATAGAAGTAAATTTTTTAACCAATAACTTTGAACGTTATCTTTTCCTAGTCCAATTGGTACAAAATCGTAATGTATTTTTTCGTTCATCTACAGAAATTGAATTGCCTTCATTCCATTGATAATTTTCTGATTCCTTTCTTACAGCAGTTAACCAAAATGCATTTTTGTTTTATGTAAAAAGGATATCCCACATTGTTTTCCAATATTGAAACATGTGGTCATTTTTGGGAAGTTTATTACAAGTATTTGAAGGTGTTAGATACAGTAGAACCTCGGTTTACCGAGCTTTGATTAACCGAGGTTCCGTATTATCCGAGTCTAAATACATACGTAAAAAAGTTTTTTTATACGTGCATTTTATACTACGTGATTAAATATGCAATTGGGTTAGTTCATAAAAATAAATTTCAAAATAAACATAAGATTCTGCTTTGGAATCGTGTGTGTAAACTATTGCAGTTCAAAAAAGTTAAATAAAACGTACCATTTCCGAGAAAAAAAGAATTGAAGTGTTCAAGTATGAGCGTTCGCGCTAAATCAGTTTTAAACAGATAGTGACGTCACATACTGGGAAACGCCCACTGTCAGTCGGCTACCGTTGCTTTTGTTGAAAGTTTTTGAAACTGATTCTAACGATGGTGGATGCAGGTTATTTGAAAGGTATATGTCGGATAATCTTCCTCGAGTAGATGTTTTTATGTTGGCCGAGTTCTTAAAGAAGGATGATCGATTTAATGCTGCAGAAATTCGTGGAGCAAAAGCTTGAATAAAACCTAACAAAGTGAAATTCGTTTGCTTGACAGACTCTTACTACGCAGATATTTTGCATATTGCATTACTTTACTCGTTTACCACGTTTCATGTATATTTATGTTTGTCAATTACTTAAACATTTAGGTTTGCTTAGTAAGTAACTACATCTTACATCAAAGTGATCCTCGCAGCAGTAGAAATCCGAAGAAGTTATTTTAGAATAATCTCTTCTAGCTGCTTTGAACCACATTTTTCGAATTTTTACGTCTCGAGGCATTGTCACAAATGTCTTTTCAGGTGTTGTAAAAGTCGTATTAGTGCATATAGGCACAAAACACCACTTGTAACACCTTTTCGACGGCTCCATGATCGAGAAACAATCATTCGTAAATACCAGTTTAGCTGAAACACCAGTATATGACGTCATGCCGTAGTCGGCACCTGTCGCTGAGTTGTCGTGCAGTTTCGACGATTCGCGATTTAAAATTTAAAAAAAAGCTATTTAAATTAATCTAACGCCGCTTATTTCTGCAATATCGAAGACATCTGACATCTTTGCATTTATTAAGCGAATAAAAAAATTATGTGAATTAACCCAATTGTACGAAGATATTTGTGACCTTGCCACGCGTGCTACCCGCGCCACCCTACCGACTTGCCGCTTTTTTCTCTATTTGTTTTCGCTATTTGTTGTATTGTAGTTAATATTACCGGCGGCTTCATTCGTCAGTAATTAGTGCAAGTGCAAGTTTCATTTATCCGTCGCTTACTGCAAAAAGAAAACGTGTTGTGCTTTTTTTAGAACAAAAACTTGATGCAATTAAACGTTTGTCCGCGTTATCCGAGTTTTTGCTTATCCGAGTTTACGTCGGTCCACATTAGCTCGGTTAAGCGAGGTTCTACTGTATCTAAAAAATTTTAAAGTGTTCTCCATAAACAATTTATTTTGTATTTTCCTTTTCTTGCAGTTGTTGTATCGTTTCAAACAATGAGCAATTGCTTTCAGTTTTTGTTTTAAGTTATCTAAACAAATTACTAATTTCGAACTTAAGTTTTTGTCATAACTACTTATTTTAAATTTATGAAAGATTTGTTTTGCCTTTACATTTATGTCACATTGTACGGATTCTTAGTCAACATTGTCAAAATCCCTATATCATTCCTAAGACCAAGAATCCTCTTTCCATGCGAATTTTTCAAGGCGGTTTTTCAAAATTAGAATTATTTGAATGATCTGAATATAATAAATCGAATTGTGATCTTTCGAATAATTTTCAATCACCTTGTTTAACATTTCCATAAAATTTTTGATTTTATAATAGCTGGAAAAATTTATAATAATTATTATTATTACTATTATTATTATTATTATTTAAAGCAATGCTCTACTTCATCAGTTACCTGTTCCACAAATTCAAAGTGTGTTCCTCTCAATGCACTTTTCACTTTTGGAAACAAATGGAAGTTAAACGGAACCAAATCTGGCGAATACGGAGGATGATTAACCACTAAAAATGTCTCGTATCAATACAGATTCCATGAGTCGTTCTTCAACAAATCAAGTTTCATCCCTTACTTTTCCCCTCAACTTGATTAGGACGTATCTGTAGTATTTCTGGTTTGACCCTATGAGCGTCGTGATAACATGTGGGGATCATCCAATACATTAATTGACGTTTTATTGCGTGGTCACACATGATAATCCATGTTTCGTTATTCTAATGACTATTTGACATGGTCACCGATCTTCCCGCACAATTTAGTGAACTATTTCTTTAGCTATTGCAGTAACAGGTCGAAGTATATCACCTCCAAACCCCTTTCTAATCGTCTTGAAACTGTTTGTATCATTCAAACACATGACAAACCACCAAACACCTCTTGTAACTAATTTTTTAATTTCAATTGTAGTTTAAGGTTCAACTTTTAAGTTAACCATGATCACGGTACGTCACAATGGTGTCTTCTACAACCAAGGATCAAACGCAAACTAAAGCAGACAGAAGTGAAGGGTAGTTGTTTTGGAAGGATCATGGTCATCTAAACTCGAATGTATAGCTTTTCCCAGGTGAGTGTTCTGTAGAAAGTGCGCAGCGTCGTTATATAATTGCTACACTCATCAATTTTCCATTCTACAATACTATCTTCTGGTACCTTTGAATCACTAATTTGATGCCATCTCTACTACAGATTTGCAAAAACTATTTATAAAACGTTCCTAAAGCACAAACATACTCATCAGCATAAAACTTCTCATCATCTCTGTATCACTATTTAAACCAATATAATGTGCAGGTAACCGCTTAGAATTCACGTAATATTAGATCTATAGCTTCACTATCCCATCAATGATAAAATTCAGGAAGCAAGTGCTAATCATAAATAAAAACCATTTTCATTACAAAAAAGACTGTGCCGTAATTACTAAAGGGGTTCACAAATAAATGCGAATAATACCTACAAAGGAAAGTTTAACAAAAGGTATTTGCACAAAATAGCGGTGGTATACAAAATGCCAAAGGCAACACGCAACCGTGGTTACTGGTTACGTATATAAAATGGATAAACTGATAGCAAATATGTACCCGAAGCACAAAATGTTACTAAAAAGTGTAATTGTGGGACTGTTTATATAATCCTATTACGTTCTCAATGAACGTAACCCATCATGAGAGGAAACAAATACGTTTCTTTTAATTAAACTACTCTAAAACCATTTCCTTTAGGAGAAAAAAATGCGAACGTTGAAATAAAAATCACAATTTCAGACCTGACAAATTTATCGCCAACTCGTTTAACATCTCCTAATCCAAGCTTGTAAATTATATCTAAATTATAAAATTTAACAAGGCAAGTGAAATGGTTTTGATTGGCAATATATATCATCCTTTTAACGTAATTTAAAATATACATCATTTTTCCCTCAAGAAAACCCATGTTAAGGTAGCAAAAGCTAATGCAATTCGTACAACAACTCAAGCTACGTCTTTACGATAAAGAAAAAAAGATGCAAAAGCACGAAATATGGAAATCCCTATCGACCTTTCTCGTTTAAAAATGCCAACTCAAATTCTGACAAGGCCATTTGTATGGAGATTTTTCTGGATAGAAAGAATTTTTTTTTAGCATCTTTTGCACACATCTCGTCTCTAAACACTTTCAAAGGAATTCTTCTTGTAAACGTATACGTTTTATTCTAATTTTAATGCAGATAAATAAATAAAAGACGTCTATGTTATTGCCGTTCGGATGCTTCCGTTATTTTTTTTTCTTTTCGCGTTTTCTCTTTTATATCTATTGGTACAATTTCAAAGAAAAATGAAAAAGGGAATGTATATTGGATGCATTTCTATTCTGTTAGAAAATTAGGTTTCAAGACACTCAAGGATTTCTTATTGAAAAGGGGAAAAATATGATTTTTATGAAATGTCTTAATGGAAACTTATCAAATACCTACTGGAAAGTACATTGTGCGGTTTTCTCTAAATTCTGTAAAAATTGAAAATTAATATGAGAAAATAATACGTTGTATATTGTACCTTTATAAAATTGATGAAATTGAGTTTTGCGATTATTACTAATCGATACCTTAAACGACAGAGGACGTTGAAAAATTGATGGGTTTTTTGTGCTGCTTTATCTTTATACACGAAGGTACACAACTACGACCTAATTTTTACAGTTTAATGGTTATTACATTTTTCATAATACATACATTTTTAAAGTACGGCCTCAGTGTTATGGCAACGGTGCTTATTTGTCGCTCTATACTTGCCATTGTAATTCTGATTATTTCAATCGACGAATAATGTCATAACCATTTACCACAATACCTTTGACTACTTCTTCATATTAATGGATTCAGATTTTTCCAAATTTTCACAATATGCATGATATGCAGATAACTGTGTTCATGCAAAGTATTCGCGAGACACTTTGCGTGTTAAATTACTGTCTAGGTTACTTTAGGTAAGGTTAGGTGTGTAACAGAGAACCATGTAACTTTGTCGAAAAGTGCACCATTTAATTTCAACAAGAAACGTATTTTATGCATTATGAACTGTTGCGTCGGAAGCAATTATGAATTTGTAGCAATGTCTTCATATACAATGGTTATGAACGAAGAAGGGGCTAAAAATGAATGAAAGATAGAAAGATGCGAAATTATCAATTTCTGCTAGCTAAAAAAATTAACCAATAGATACATTCTTCGTATCCCGAGGAAGAAAGTATCCTGCAAAGTACCGCCGCATTTCACGGAATATTGGAACACTGACTGTAGATCGCAATGAAGTTTTGCAACTTAAAAGGAGGGAGTCCCTCTATTTTTGTAACGATCTATTAGAGTTTCCTCGCGTCTCTAATATCTTCTCTAGCATATACAACGAGGGAATATTTTATTGCTTTATGCACTCTATGGTAACATAATGAATTGGTTAAATAATCACCCATTTAGGTACCTTTAGTTCATATTTTTGCATTGCATTTCGTTATACCTTATACAGGGTGATTCACGACTATTCCCTCGGTCTCTTATGCCTAAAGGGTACAACATATCAGCTTCATTTTTTGGTGAGATATGTAAATTGATAACGACTATTTTTTAAAATTATTTTCACTTATACAGGATGCTTCACAAAATTGTAATATATCAAAGTTAGGTTTTTTTAAATGCAACCCCCTGTATTTTATTACATTTTTAGATTATACGTTAAAAACTAAGGTAACTTTATTAAACGTTCCCTATACCTATCGCTTACCAATTTTGAGAAAATTGTGATTTTAAGAAAAATATTCAATTTAAACAACCCCTAATAACACGGAAACCACTTACTTTTAGTAACGCAAATTTATATCGATTTATCTTGACCTTTAAGGCTTTTATTTGCACTACGTAGGATTTCGATATTTTGTACAGGGTGTTTAGAAAAAGGATTCATATTTTATATTTTTCAAACATCAAAAACTCACTTAACTTAAATGGAACACCCTGTATGTTTTTATTCTATGTTGAATAACTTTTCATTTTCTATCAAAAACTATGAGTAATTGATATGTCTAAAATCAACGATTAAAAAGTTATTAAGATTTTTCTCTAAAATTTGTATGGAAATGGTTTTGTTTGCATTCTAGTAGGCTATGATTTTTTTTATTGTAATTGATAATTAGATATGGGATCATAACTTAATTAAATATGAAATTAATAACAAGAAGTAATCATTTATGGAGAAAATGGTATAGTAAATGCTCAATATGGTAACCATTTTCTTCTAAGCACAACCACACTCGATTTTCAAAAGATCTAACGTTTCTCAGGATATCTGGTGTTATAGTAGCAAACGCATCCTTTATTGTAATCTTTATGTCATCAGCAGTGGTAGGTGGAGTGTTGTGGACCCCTCATTACAATCCATTTATTGAGGAATTGTCAATCTAAATATTTTTGAAAAAAACATAAATACCATCCTTATCACATTCAACTTCACCAGAATTTATATGGACGAGGCTTTCAACGTAGGTTGAATTTTTGTTTATGGAGTCTCGAAAAAGTTGGAGAAGAAGATGAATTGTTTAAATATGTTTTATTTACCGACGAATCAACTTTCCACAACATAACGGCTTGGTAAACCCACATAACTTTCATTACTAAATCGTCACCTGTATCGCACTGTTGACCGCCAAAACCGGTGGAGCCTCAATGTATTTGGGAGAATTTTGATTTTTTGATGGAAACTTGAACGGAGTAAAATTTTCACGGATTTTAGAACAACACTTTTTCGAGTCTTCTTGATGAAGTTTGTTTAGATATTATTATTATTATTATCATTAAAAATTTAGTTTACAACACTCCACCTACCACTGCTGATGACCTGAAGATTATAATAAAGGATGCGTTTGCTACTATAACACCATAAGGTTCGAAGATCTCTTGAAAACAAGTGCGGTTATGCATAGGAAAAAATGGCATTTAGGTACTACAGTATTTTTTCCATTGCTTCAATTTCATTTTTAATTAAGTTTTCATCACATATCTAATTAACAACTACAATAAAAAAAAATCATGGCCTACTAGAATGCAAACAAAACCATTTCCATACAAATTTTAGAGAAAAATCTTAATAACTTTTTAATCGTTGATTTTAGTCATATCAATTACTCATAGTTTTTGATAGAAAATGAAAAGTTATTCAACATAGAATAAAAACATACAGGGTGTTCCATTTAAGTTAAGTGAGTTTTTGATGTTTGAAAAATATAAAATATGAATCCTTTTTCTAAACACCCTGTACAAAATATCGAAATCTTACGTAGTGCAAATAAAAGCCTAAAAGGTCAAGATAAATCGATATAAATTTGCGTTACTAAAAGTAAGAGGTTTCCGTGTTATTAGAGGTTGTTTAAATTGAATATTTTTCTTAAAATCACAATTTTCTCAAAATTGGTAAGCGATAGGTATAGGGAACGTTTAATAAAGTTACCTTAGTTTTTAACGTATAATCTAAAAATGTAATAAAATATAGGGGGTTGCATTTAAAAAAACCTAACTTTGATATATTACATTTTTGTGAAGCATCGTGTATAAGTGAAAATAATTTTAAAAAATAGTCGTTATCAATTTACATATCTCACCAAAAAATGAAGCTGATATCTTGTACCCTTTAGGCACAAGAGACCGAGGGAATAGTGGTGAATCACCCTGTATAGGTACTGTTCATAGTACTGGGATGATTCCATTTTCAAGTGCCAATTATAAACGTTGCATGTACACCCTCACAAATGTTAACTTTTGACGTTCTAACAATTACATTTATATAACGTTAAAAATTGTCCTCAAAGGACACTGAAATCACGTAATGTACAGAAATTCTATATTTATGTAACATATTACATCACTCAACAAGTTCGTAGGATGGCATATAAATGGCGCTACTATTGACAAATTCATACGATTTTGAGGAAGTACCAACTTTCAAACGATACATGTCAAAATTTTATGACAATCTGACGTTTATTCTACAGGTTATAGTGGTTTTAGTGAGGCTACTTTTGTAATTTTCAAAACAATGGAAAAATCTGAATTTCGTGTGTTGATAAAGCATTGCTTTTTAATGGGAAAAAATACTGTTCAAGCAAAGCAATGCCTTGACAAGTGTTATTCGTATTCTGCTCCATCGAGACAAATGGTAGAGAAGTGGTTTGCTGATTTTAAACGCGGACGTACAAACACCGATGATGTTGAACACTCTGGTCGCCCAAATTCGGCAGTTGTTCCAGAAAGCAAAAAAAATCCACAAAATGGTTTTGGCCGATCGTAAATTGAAGTTGCGTGAGATAGCTGACACCTTCAATATATCAGAAAGTAGTGTATTCACCATTTTGCATGAACATTTGAGCATGAGAAAGCTCTGTTCGAAATGGATACCGCCTTTGTTCACAGTCGATCAAAAACAACAACGCGTCGACGATTCAGAGTGTTGTTTGGAGCTTTTCAGCGCAATAAAACGAATTTTTGCATGCGGTATGTGGCAATAGATGAAAAATGGACATTCCAAAGTCAAAACGGCAGTCAGCACAGTATGACAACCGTCCAAAAACACAAATGTGAGCTGGTAATGTTTTGGCCTCCGTATTTTGGGATTCGCACGGTATTTTATTCATCGATTACCTTGAGAAAGGAAGAACCATCAATAGCAAATATTATATGACGTTTTTGGTGCGTTTTAAGGAAGAAATTGCCAAAAACGACCCCAAATAAAGAAGCAAAAGCTCGTTCACCAAGATAATGCACCGTGTCACAAGTGGATCGCAACAATGGCAAAATTGCACGAATTTCACTTGCAATTGCTTCCCCATCCACCGGATCCATCTCCGGATCTGGCTCGCAGTGACTGCTACCTGTTTGCAGACATAAAAAGAATGCTCCAGGGAAAGAGGCTTGCCTCCAATGAAGAAGTGATTGCCGAAACTGAAGGGTATTTTGAAGCCAAAGATAAATCGTTCTACAAAAAAGGTATCGAAATATTAGAGAAGCGTTGGAATAAATGTATCAGTCTTCAAGGAGATTATATTGATGAACAATGTCGAATGTTGCCTAAAAGTTGTTGCTTTATTAGTCATCCTACGAACTTATTGAGTGATGTGTTACAAAAATGAAAACATCACGATTTTTTTACACAATGAACCCAAAAATGATGACCTGTGTACTCATTTGGCTTCAATTACTTTTGTTTCCTTTCAGTGCCCTTTAATTCTGCACAATTCTTTTCAATTTTCCACAATAAATGCTAAGGCCCCATAATTTCATTTTACGAATCAACAGTTCCTCTTACTGTGTCAATCGATTTCTGCTCAAGGAACCTTTTAATTTCCATACTAATATGTATATGTTAAACACGATTTGGGTTTGGTATGTAATATTTCTTAAAAACAAACGTCAATAAAGGATGTAATAAAACTAAACTTTCATTACTGTATGCTAATTTAACCAACCTGTGGCTGTAAGAATAATAAAGCTTGAAGTAGTCTGCAGATCAATTTGAACAGAGTCCTAGGAAAACAACACTCTTAATTTTTGGTTGTTTTTGCCGTAATTTTGCGGTTCTCGTGAGTACTTTTCCAGCAAGGTGTGTAGCTTACAACTTTTTTTGAACATAGTGTTCTCAACGTATTTGTTTGGATTAATTAAATGTTCTCAGTTTGTTCTTTAGGACGGTTTGTCGTTCTCAGGGGGCAACATTCTTCGAATGTGTTCGCTTCGCTTGGCATTTTTACGAATTTTTTTAGAGACTACACTTACACAGTTTGGTACGTGGTTACCTGGTTACCTATTATTATTAATGAATGGTTATTGTAATAAAGTATAACCTTCTTTGCACCAACTACACGACAATTTTAAAATTATATGCGAAATTGTGTGAGATAATTAACGGTTTTCTGTGTTAGTATTGATCTAAGATAACAAGTACGTTACCCTATAGGATACGCTATACAGTACAGCTCGAATGAATTAAACTATTTCGCCTTTTCAAGTACTTTAAGAATAAGTGACATACTTTATGTCGGGTAGTTATTCTAGAAATACTTCCAAAGATCGTATAGTTTAGGAATGCGAAAAAAAAGTATATAAACCGCCACGTAACATACCCACGTTTGCAAATTTAGTATTTTAGATTTATCTCACGCACCCCTAAATACCAGAACGCAAATACAGAAATCATCTAAATCTACATATAATTTTCACAATTTTCGTTATATAGAGAGAGGGCATCACATCGAAATGCGTATATTTATCATTTGAATAAACCGAAACGTTTGTTTTTTTTTTTGCTAGTACAAGCGGACACGAAAACTAGGATAGGATTGATTTTTTTATACGTCGCGTCGGTCGCTTATAAATCATGAAACGCTACAGTAATTAGATGCAAATAAAATACTTATATTACTTTAGTGAAAATTAATATTCAAGTTAGATATTTCCGTTAAATAAACATGAATTACGATCTGTGGAATAATGTACGTTGCTACAAAATCAACAATGTAAGATATGTAAATTATGAGCAGCATGCTTATTCTTGCATGGAAAATGTGTACCTATACGTTTCGAAATACATTAATTATTTTGCTGTGCGTAAGAACTTTTTAATTTTAATTAGCTTGAAATGTTAATTACCCTATGTTTTTCTAAGGTACTTATAGCGGTGGCCAAATGTATTTTCCTTAAAGTAGGTAGTATTAAATTCAGTCTAAGTAATCAATATTTTTATTGCTTAATAATTTATTAGCAGAAACTGTAACTTTTGTGAAATTTCAATAGATTGCTTACGGTACCTTTCATTACTATGCTCAACTTGACATTTGCAGTTTATTTTCGGTTTTACACTTTCCACTTATATAACGCGTTGATAATGAAATCTCAAATTTTAGTCATATTTCAAAACGAATTCTATGGATTTCATTATCAGATTAATTCCAATTCCTAATTATCATGTTCGTTATTTTTGTGTGTATTACTTGTATGCAAAACATCACAATATGTTTCTCGTCTTCTGCATAATCGAGCTTAATTTGTGGTTTTTACAAACTCTTGCGGTTCTTTCTGACGATATTTTTCTCTGGCTCATTTTAAATTTTTTTTTACCTTAACTGAGTACTGACTACTGAGTCTTAATTTTGAAAATTTGGAGCGTTCATTAAATTTGAATGACAGAATATGTATCTATAGTTAATAGATGTTTGCGTTACAAACAAAATACCATTAATAAACACTAAAGAGATTAGGTACAGCTTTTCCTTTCAACATGGAGAAATCACATTACAAATCCTTCTGTCAAATATACACAACCGCTTAATGATTTTGCCTTATTCGAGTGTTCTTAATGAATATTTTTGTTCAAAATATTCCTAGCGGAAAATTTGACAATTTCATTATAAATTTACATCTTCATCCATCTATAGGTAATCTCAAATGCGAATTAGTTCATTACCTGTGAAGTGTTATAAATAAGTACCTACACTGAATAATTTTATTTTGGACAAAATAATATGATGACCTCAAATTTCAAGTAGGCGCCCTCCTTTGTCGAGGATATACCTATTTCTCCGTTCTTGTCACGCTTAGACACACTCTTGGAAGTTTCTTGTTTAGAGTGTATAAGTTCTTATTTTGGATCGTCGACATAAAGTCGAAGCATTTTCCTCTTCTTCATGGGGAAATCTTCTACAATCAAAGGCAGTTGAAAAATTTGAAGAAATATTTAAAGCAAGCTACTTTAATGAATCCGAGAATGAGTTACAGAATCCAATAGCAGAACCAGCACTCACTCTTGAAAAAGAAGATAACGAATTTGATTTAGATATTACTTACCTATTTAAGAAAGCTAATAATGATAATTCAGCATCTGGAAATATGAAATTGAAAAATACTTTAATGAGCCTAGGACAGACAATTCTGAAAATATAGTTGATTGGCGGAGAGGACACGAAAATGTCTACTCGTCGTTATCTAAAATGGCCAAGAATTTTCTCGGAACGCCAGCAGCATCTGTTCTGTGGAAAGGCTATTTTCAAGAGCAGCTTTAACAATAACAAAGCCAAGAAATCGGCGAGGTGTTGACTCCATAAGAAGTCTTAAGTGCCTTAATTCATGGCTTATGAATATTTTTGTTTTCTTGACAAAAAATCTTGGTATTGACATAAAATTTCTTGTCCTGTCTTGAAATCTAAAATTACTTCTTGTCTTGAATTTCAAGAACTTGTCGACCCCTAAAATTTATTTCAACTCAATTTGAGGGCTGCTTTGTTTGCGTTGTATGTACTAAAATTAATATTGAAATGTGGCAAATGACAAGCAAGTTTCACTTATGCTACTTTTACAAACAGAAGAATTACGTAAATGTATCATGACCCAGGGGTGGCCAGGTGGGGCTGGCCCCACCTACAGCATGGTCTGGCTCCATCTGTACAATACGGTTTAATGCTTAATATAAATTTAGCAATAACATCAACATCTTCAGAAACATTTTGTTATCTATCCAAACAAAATTGCAGAATTGCACACAGACACGGGCAGGGCGAAGACAAGGATAAATACACCTCAAAGGTTGTCTAATTTGTCATTTCTATCCTTTGAAAAAGAGAGAATACAAAAAATTGATTTGCAGAGGGTACTCCGTAAATTTAATAACTTGAAAAACCGAAAATTACGAATTATTTTGAATAAAAAATACGTTCAATACTTTTTTAAGTCCCACCTACAAAACTGTTTGCCACCTCTTGCTACTTCATCCTGACTACGGGCCTGTTACATGAAATCATTCCATTTTATTTAATTAGCGTCGTAATCGTTAGTTTCCAATTTATTAATAAATATGTGTATTAACAGTTTTACACAATTTCTTATATTGCTTATTAGTTAATAAAATTAGCGTTTACATACATATTGAGGGAATACTATTGATGAAATGGGGGTTACTTTTAGTAGCCAATGATAATGATATGGGTAATATTAAATAGCCCGTTTCCATTTGCACAGAAATTTCAGGGGGTCTATTTCGGTAGCAGGGTCATATTTGATAACTGATAACAAAATGGATACAGGACATTGAGTAAAATTGTTTAAAAATACAAAATATAATTTTTTTTATTGGTTGAGGGGTTGTTTATCTTGCCATAATTATTGCTTGTTAATCTCTTTATTTAGTTGAAATATTAAAATTTTAGTCGTGGATATACATAAAATAAAATTAGAATCACGACGTTTCGCCTAAATTTAAGGCTTTTTCATGTCAGTATTAAATTGGGGTAATATGTTGTATTAGAATTTGATAATATATGAGTACATTTTCACATCTTGCAACATTTACACATTATCAAAAGCCTTAAATTTACGCGAACCGTCGTCATTCTAATTTTATTTTATATATATGCAAGACTTCAATTTGAATATCTCAACTAAATAAAAAGATTAACAACCAACAATTATTGCAAGCTAAACAGCCCCTCAACCATCAAAATTAACCTCATTCTACCGTACCAAACAGAACAATAGTTAGTAATAATAACTACCACATAACAATCAATCGAGATTCAAAAATTTGATTCTTAGTTGGATTAATTATTGTATAAAACTTGAGGTTTGACAAAGAAAATGTCAAATTCACGTAATTATTTCCAGAGCTAATATAGCAACCTAAATTCTAAAATCGTAGAAAGTTGAAACACTTCGGAATTGTGATTTGCAATTTAACCAGTGTCGGTCTAGCGACCCTTCGGGCCCTCGGCTGGCAATATTCAAGGGCCCCCTTCCTTCGATAAAAAATAAATAGCCATCTTCCCACCAAAAAACTTTGCTTTCAAATTTCGGTTCCTGAATAGTTGCAAATTTCAACCAAAAATGTTAGAAATAAATTATAATTAAAGAATAAAGGTTAATAAAAATACAAAACAGTAAATGTTCGTTTTTGTTTTACTGTCAAATTAAAAAAAAACACGAAATAAACATAAATAAATAATAAATAAATATGATAACATGTAAATTAAATGGACCTCATAATTAATAAAGTTTTAAAGAAATTGATCAAATTAATAATTTTTTAGTTCTTCAAAATTTTATCTTTAGTGTCGTTTACTAATGTTATCAAACAAATCACACAAAGTAGATCTTAATTTATGTTTAATAAGTTTGAGTTTGGAAAAAACTCGTTCACATGTTACTTGTGTACAAGGGATAGTCACAAATTACTGTCCAGACTGAGATGACAGTTGATATAAAACACCACAAAAGCACAGGATAAGCATTGGGAACATTTTTTTGTGGAGCTGGCACTCCAATATGATTAAGTTGATATAGGGCTCAATGGGCCCCCTTCGGACCGTTGGGCACGTAGGCCCTCGGTGATCGCCGATGAGCCGACCTGGCCAGACCGACACTGAATTTAACGTAAGTATTTAATACTCCCAATTGGGGACTCAATGTGTGAAAATCGAAAAAATTTGCGATTTACCTTAAATTCATTACTACCACATTTCGGCTTTGTAATTTTTTGTGTCAAATTTAGGGCAATTTTTGTTTTACCTCTCTTAGGCAATTTTGCATATTCTTCATATAATTTGCCCTTAAAGAAAGATTGACGCTAACTCCACCCATCGGTAGTAAGTAATTTAATTTGAAATTCAAACACTTCTGGAGATAATAATTATAGTTTGTCTGTGTTGACCTTGTCTGCTTCGGACCAGCTCAGTTATTCTTATGGGCACCGATTTACTTTATCATCCCTTTCTTCCCTTTGTTCCAGACGTCCCTCCTCACGCTATCCAATCCAATAAAGTGATACCACTTTCACATTCATCACTTAACTGAAATCCCTAATCCTCCCGCTGTTTGCAATGACAATTGTTAATCGAGTATTACTAATTCAAGTTCTTTTTTGAACAACCAAAGCTGATTTTTCACTCTCACTAATGCGATTTTTAAACGACTTATTGTTAATTTTATTATACAATATGTAAAGGGTGTTGATTTTTTTGTACAATCAAACTGTTGAGAATCAAACTGAATAGACTAACTTGTGTTTATCCAGTTATTAATAATAAACTTTTATTAATACTACAGAAATATTTTTATGAACTATAAAATTTATTTCTTATAGAATTGATTGCAAATCTTCAATATTACATCCGAGAATGTGGAGGTAGCACAGCAAGCCAAGAAATCCTCTCAACTCGACTGGATTTGTATCACCAATCAAATATAAGTATTATTGCGTTTCGAAAACAATTTTAATAATATTGTAAGCCCATTAAGTGCAGTTGAAATAAAATCGAGAGCCAATATTTGATTTAGCACGACGCACTCCTATTAATTAACACGTCGTATACGAAGAAACAAAACAAACATTTTTTTGATCAATTTTCAGACGAAAATTCTTAATGAATTGATGTCGATTCGAAAGGGCTCTTAACTTCTTCAATCAATAACAAAGGAGGATGCCGGTGTCCGCAATTATTAAGTTAGTAACAAATTATTAAACTACAAGCCAATAATAATCTAGATGAGCGTTTAGCGCAAAAATAAGTGCCATCGATTTTTATTTTACCGGGACTTTCATTTTTTGTTACAACATATTTCACGGTTCGAATTTACTTCCAATCCAAACCAGAAATTCGTTTCTCGAATTTTTCCATTTAGAATAATTTACATTTTAAAACTCGAGTATATAATTTAAAAATATTACTTTCTTTAAAGATGTTTTTCCAAGTTATTTGTATTAAAAGGTAACGATTCATGTAATTATATTTCTTTTGCTTTAAAGACAATTATGAAACTTGTAAATCCGAACATTCTGATTATAATAAATTCTTGCTCCTGTTACTGCCGTCACGCCTACACGTTTTTAGGTGAAACCTGAAATTTGTGTCAATTCCGACCTTGAACTATTACCTTTATTTTTCTATAAAGTACAGTATATTTGTTTTTGGTGCTAAGCTTCAAATCAGAATTTCAGTTGTTTCTAATCGTTAACATCATTCATTCTACCCCTGTATTTATAGGGTTGTTCAAATAGATTGATGCTTCCTGCTTTTATTTAAAACGCGTCTATTCTTTACTGTTATACATTTTCTTTTGTACAGGGGTGAAGGGGGGGGGTGATTTTTCATGTTTTAATTGTCGAGAAAGTCAAATGAAGTTGAATTCGTGGTATTGTAACGAATAATGTATAAAACAAATTATTCTGCCTTTTTACCTTCTTTATAGACAACTGCCTTGCCCTACTATCAGTGACGGTTCTTTGTCTGTTAATATCGCATTTGGTTTGGAATTAAATAGGGTGTTGTGTAATGGGATGAAATGTTTTAATTTTGTCACATTCGGACGTGAATGCTTAAATCTTCACAGCGCCTCGACTGAAGGAGTTACCATTTAACACTATTTCCTTTGAAAGATATGGAAATCTCAAGGTAATAAATCTGAGCTACAGGGCGAATGCTCAAAAATCCTCTATTTCATATTGTTGGGGATCTTCATTTAGTACGTTGGTTGATATAAGGCCGACTAATGTCGAATAGCAAAATTACACCACGGTGAAAGCTTTCGTTAACAATTGAGGTTTGTACAGAGCTCCATTGTACAAGTTTGTAGTAACATTCACCTTAGGTTCTTTAAGCTCATATTAGAAAGGATTCTTCATGGTTTAAAAAAATCCTACATGTGGTGCAAACTTTTTGTTGGAGCATAGCTGCCATGGCAAAAACGTTTCCCATTTTTTAGTTACTAGTACATAGTATTACCGTTTGAATTCTGTGGCAGTGATTTTTTTAGTTTCTAGAGTTACGAAAAAGTTACGTGTTACGAAAAACTACATCTTTCGGAACCAAACGGCATCTATGGAGTGTTCTCATTTTGGGAACACCACACCATTTAACTGTGGGAGGCCAAGTGGTCGTGAACTCGATCAGTCACTATAACCACCACATTTTAATCTTCCAAAATCCACCTCATTTGTCTATTGAACTATGCCCGTTGATGACAGACAGTTGGAAGCAGCTTTTCAAGATCATAAATTTATAGGGGTGGAATTTTAATTCATTGTTGAGGATTCGCCGAAGTCATGGAAGAGTCATTCCAACTCCCGAACCTGAACTTCTTGGACACTCGCAGACTTTTCACGATCTACATTGTCTAGCTTGTGAGCAGAACGATAACGACTTTACATAACACTGAACCTTGCGAGCGAAACTGATTCAATCATTCAAAGATTTTTATTTTCACACGGAATCACACCATACGGGCGAATATTACAGTGTCGACTATGAAAACTTCAATAAACTTTAACACTGAAAACATGATGTTCAATGGACCAAATTTCCAAGGGGTGACTTCCAACTATTCTTTTCAAAAACGCCCGATTTGGTTGTTTCACCACCTTGTACTGTACTGTATACATTTTTTTTGCGATCCTTAATTTTTGTGTTGTTTTTAGTCCTGTTCTCAACTTTTACCTTCAGCATCATCAACAGAAGTGCTTCTTGTTTTCATGCCCAGTCGGGAATATAAAACGACCTCTAATAGTTTTTCGTTGTGTTTTTCATTACGCGAACGCACGTTTTTCTGTGAAATGGACTAAGTTACGGTAGGAAATAAAGTGGTTCTTTGATAGATATTATAGATATATTTGGCTAATCATGTACACCTTAAAATTAAACACTAAATAGCTGTTGAGATCTAGTAATGGCCGAAATGTCCATGTGGAGCATAGTGTTGAGGGTGACCGGCGTGTCCAGATCTAATAACATGGGCGTTAAATCCGTTCTTGTCGTCTGCTCTGTATTTAACGGTACGAATAGTTCCATCAGCTTCATGTAAAGAGTACTCTCCGTGAACAACATCTCCGTCACGTACTTCGTATTGATTCTTGTTATCACCGGTGTGAGCATCGGCCACGCCGTATTTGAATTCGTATTTGGGGTGAGCCTGCAAGTGAGTTTCTTAAATTTATGTATCATAAACGAGAACACTTACATGATAGTCAACAGCATGTCCATGTCCACCATAGCCAGCGGATCCGTAACCGTACCCAAAGTACTGAGCATTACATGCTACAACTACAAAACTGACTAAAGCCAACTTCTGAAATGAAAACGGTGGTAATTACTGTAATTTTAATAAATCTAGTTAAGTACTCACGAAGTACATTTTGTTACTGCGATTGAATGACTGAACTGAACTGACTATTGATAAACAATATCGATTTATTTATACTAATTTCGCGACACTCACTTTCGTTCTTAATATTTGTTATGCATTCCACCTTTTAAGTATTTGAATAAAAAGAAATCTATATCTTAAGGAAATTAATTCAAATCTAACCTTGACTTTAATTTTGCGTCTTGCATTATTTTTTCCGTCAGTAGTTTCAAAAATACAGTTGCAAGAGTTTGAGCAATCATCAGTTTGGCCATTATCGGCCAAAAATTGCGTTTATTACCTATGTTCGTCAACTACTTCGAAAAAGGGCAAGGTAATCTCATTAGCGTAAACAATATTAATTTAGTGACGTCTTTTAGGACCTAATTGTAATGTTTGCTCTATAGGTACACTTTGTAAGAAACAATTTTAACCTTATTATAGATTGTGGAATGTTATGGTTTTCGTCATCGGAAGTGAGAAAATCTGCAATTAACAAGTAGCGCAAGCTTTAGACTACATAGAAACAAAGTGCTTTCATTTGAACTTTGTTGCAAACATTTCAAGGACTAATGTGGCAGTTATAGTGAAGCCAATAACTTTGTAAAGCTTTCTCCCCGATAATACTGTAATCGAAAACTATTGCTTTGGTTACTTTTGGGGACCTCCTTTGCAGTTTTCTATTGTTTGTGATGGCATAACAATTTTAAGAATATAAGGCGCACTGAAATGTTGGCGCCTTTAAAAAGGGTAATATACTGAGTGTTCTATTTTAAAGAAAATGTACTTGTATAATGTGAAAATATTTTATACTATACACAAAAATGGTACAGTTCCGGAGCCAGTGGGAACAATGTCACCTCATTTATAAAGTTTTTTGCTGTTCCATTCGTTCGATTTACTTAGAAAGAGAAGTTAGCGCCGAAGTCGCAACTGAAGCGCTACAAGGCATTTTTTGTTGGCTGATTTGAATGTAAATTCAAAGATATTTTATTACTTTTGATGATAATTGATAGATAACTTTTGGTATCAATGGAATCTTCAGAACCAGAAGTTAATTTTGTAAATTTCTAAGTCGTTAACAAGCAATAAATTTATTCAAATGGACTATTTAATGGGAATATTTTCAAATAAAAATGCTTTCCATGTTTTTGAATAATCTCTTAAAACATTTTTCTCGAGGCCGGTAGTACGGCATAATGTATAGTCACAATCCATGCAAGTATTGATGGTTACCGCTCTGGTCAATACTTGGATGGGTGACCCGTTCATTCTGCGGCTCGATATGTCCGGAAGGGGGTAGTACAAAGGGCCGGAATGTGGACTGTCTTCTTTTCGCTTTGGTTCTTGTATTATGTCATCCGAATTCCCTGGCCGTAGAGGCCTTGGAAGCGTTTTAATTAAAGGGTATTTTCAGTTTGGAACTATTCATTTCCTGCTGTGAAAAAACTAAATTAGGTTTTACGAATTCATAATTTATCTACATATTCGCAATAAACGCATTTTCCCAATGTTGTAACTGGAAAACACGTGGTAGGAGAAGTTGTCGAATGCTACTAAGTTACTTTCCATAAGTAAATAATAACTGTTTTACTGTTTATGGAAAATAGCTACAGGCACGTCATGAGCTTCATTGTTACTTTCTTGCTAAACTTCCGCCCAGACGAATATTTTGATCAGCTTAAAGACGTCGATGTAATTTCCTCTTCTTCTTCTTAATCGTTAGTTTGATCTTCAACTGATTCCTCAGAACTTTGAGAAAATGAATAAAAAACGAATTTCAAAATCCAACCATCAAACGCCACTGTGAAAGACGACAAGAGATATGACTAGTCGAACCCATTTGGCAACATCCGTCTGCTGGTGGAGAGACATCTTGGGACAGCAAAAGAAACGCTATGAAAGTACTTGCGAAAAAAGGCAAAGGCACGAAGCCAAGAGGGCCTTTAAAAAATCTATCCATCAAACCAAGAGAAAGGAATCGGAGGATTTATGTCACAATGTCAACAAAGAAAGAATCGGGAACACTCCCTGGGAAGTGAAAGGCAACGAAACTAATATTAAGAGAAGATAAAAGAAAAGATGTATGAAAGGATCAAACAATATACTGCTAAAAACGATAACGACGACTGCAACAAAATGCAATTCGAATTCCGTAATATAAAAGATACTAAAAGAGTGGAAAAGGTGGTTAAAGTAAAAGGTACGACGGCGACGTGGAGAATGTTATAATAACTGGTATAAACTAATTAACAAACTGAGCCCATATTTTTGAATATCAGCGACTTTCAGGCAGAGTTCTGCAGTATGGGATCCTAAGACCGACCCTGTAGAATATACTACAGTAAACCATAACATATTGGAAAAACTGTGTGTAATATTGATATATTTCGCTGATTGTCTGACACTATGGGTCCCAGGAAAACACCAAACTGCCAGATCAACAAGATCCAGCTCGACGCGCCGCCGTGAAAAATTTGATTTGCGGTGACGGCAAGCATAAAATACGGTCATGTCGACCTACTGTACTTACGATGTGTTGATTTTCATTCACTTCCATGTTAATAAAATGTAGTAGCTACCCATTCAAATCAAGACCTGTCACTGGTCCGCATAAAATGATTGGGGTTGATATCCAAACATGGGCTTAGGGTATACGTTCTTCGCTTGATATAGCACCGATGAATAGACAAAGCTCGATTTGAAGCTGATTTAAACTGATATACTTTGTAGTAATGAATTCGTCGCCATTACATGTAAAAATCGGTCAATCTTCATGTCAAAATTTATGTCGTATTTTATACCATATTGGTGATTTGACTACTAATAGGTACTACTACTATTAATAGTAGGAATGACACTAACTCACATAACGGAGGGAACGAAACTATTTCATTAGCTTAGTGCTCCTCTCCACGAAGGTTTCCAAGGTTTTAGCGCGTACATTGGTTCTTATTTTACATTCTCCGACTATTGTCATAGACACAAATAATTTTAGATTAAACGGGAATAATGAGAAAAAGATGTGTTTGATCAAACATTTTTATAAAACTATCAAGTTTACAAGGCAGTTTTCAATATAAAGGTAATCAGTACTATTTTTCCCTTTTTTGAATTCGGAATTTGACCTCTTGGCTTAGTTTTGAATGCACTGAGTTCATTTTCGTCTTTTTCGATATTTCATTTTTTTCACACGCCCTAATAAGGCTATGGACTAACCTTTTTTTAGTAAATTTATAAGAGATTTCGTATCAAAATCGTGAGAAATACGATAAAAAATAAAAATAAAACATTACAATTTAACTTGATTTGTGAGTATAAAAGTAACAGCATGCCAATGTGAGGCATTCATAAAGGCAAGGGAACTCCTACTTGGAAATGAAAAAATTACACAAGAGGAAGTAACGAAGATTCGCCCTACTAAAATCCTGGACTTTGTGAAAGATACAGGTATTCTTGAAGGGTAGACAACACCGGGGAGCACAATAGACCAAAAGGTCGCAGTGCGGGAACCTATCGGGACCACCCCCAGAATAATAATAATAATAACAGCATGCTTCCGGTTTCTTTGTGTTAAGTAAATTCCGCTATGTTACTATTCCTACTCGTTCGATGTGTTTTTTAGATCATGTAGACAGTCAAATTTCCGTAGTTTCCAAAAATTAGAATAGTTCGAGCGATTGAGGAACAGGCACGGGCGCAAGGTATCCTTCACTGTTAACGTTTTTGTATAAAACCGTTGTGAGGTGGTCAATGAATATTCAAAACTAAATTAAAATAGACGTATTTATATAATAATTTGGCTGCATAATACTGTACAAGAGCTTATAAGTACAATTAATCTAATAGTGACCTTGATGACCATGAACTGCATGTGCTTCGGGATGAACAGCGTGACCAGATCTGGTAACATGTGCGTTAAATCCGTTCTTGTGATCGGCCGTGTATTTAACAGTACGAATTGTTCCATCGGCTTCGTGCACAGAGTATTCACCATGGACAGTATCTCCATCACGCACTTCGTGTTGGCTCTTATGATCGCCAGTGTGACCATCGGCTACTCCGTAATTGAATTCGTATTTCGGGTGTGCCTAAATTTTGATTTAGTGATGGTGGAAAACAATTGGTTACTTACGTAATAATCGACGGCGTGTTCTTGGTGTCCACCATGTCCATGTTCGGCAGCAATTGGTACTGCGTATCCACCATCATGTCCCGATGCGGAAGAAACGTAAGATGAGGCACCATGGCCGTAACCATGTTGGGCGTAACACACCGCAACGGCACAACTAATAAGGGCGAGTTTCTGTAAAAGGCATTAAATTTAATTGTATTAATTAGTGAAATTTCTTACTGTGAACATTGTTAATCGTTAAAGTTCTAACTTCGACTGATATCTGATCTAAATAACGAGATATTTATACTGTGTACGTACAGAGCAATCACTTTCATTCTTAAAACTAGTTACGTAGACCATCTTATACAATAGGTACGTAAAAGAAAATACCTATCGGCGAACTTGTGTCGGTAATTGTAACTTAAAAGCTAACCTTAACCTCAATATTCTTGTCTGTTCGACCGACGCGACCTTCGCAGATTCACCATAGATTCCGTAAACAGACACTTCACTTGATTTGACAAAATTACCTAACCTGTGACGTAAGGAATGAGCGGTTGTAGACATTCCATGCACCAATTTGAATACAACAAATCGTATAATTTAATGTAAATTATTCTTCCTTATAACAATATTAATTTATTATAATGCGTATAAATTGCATGCTCCAGTAAGTACATCGGAAACTTTATACATGGGTGTGAAAATTTTCTATTATATAAACGCAAATTAATCCCTACGCGATGAAAAAGCTAACACGTTTCATTTTTTTGGTTGTTATCGGCAATAGGTGTTGCATAATACATGTAATGGAGAAATGAAACTTTTTGTACCGGAATTACGTGAACTGACAATTATACAGTACTACTTTGTTGCACGGCTCCTTCCTTGTTAGTATTTGATATTTTTTAACATATTTGATTCATCTGACGACTGAGATTATTATTTTACGCTTTTAAATTCTATCGTCTTCTTCTACAATTGTTGTCATAAATAATAACATGGCTTCATGATGTAAGTGCCTTACACAGGTATCATAATGCTAACATTATCATTGACTGAACCGATCGAATTGAAATACAATTAAAGCAAATATAAGAGGAAACAATAATAAAACGCGGAGAAGCGATAAAGAAGCAATGAGAAGAGACTAAAGAGTAATAAGATGTAAGAATAAGGACGAACTGAAACAAAAACTGGAATACTTCAAGGTCTAAGTAAATCGAGTAATCGACTGTGAATTCAGGACTGCCGCTGATTCGAAAAAATATTACACATTAAGTTTTGAACAACCCTTCAATCAGACAAACGACAATTGTGAATAGAAGCGAAAATATTTTGGGGAAAAACCGATGAAATTCAACGGGAATCCTGCACCCGAATTTTACTCAATCATTGGTGAACGTCCATGAATGTCTTGAGCAATCTTGATCACGAGATACACAGAATAAAATTGGACTGCTCTTTAGCATACACAGAAGTTATCAAGCAAGGAATGGTAGCTACGAGGGTGTCAAAAATAACCAAATTTAACCCAAATACTTCCGAAATCCAGATAGTCGATACATTGTATATCAACCATTTTTCGAGATAAAGTCAATTACGCTTCACTACACTACACATATCGTCCAATCAGTCTAATGTCTTTTCTCCTTAAGACACTTGAAAGATTGTGCGACAGACATATAAGGGATACAGCGCTTGTACGACTCCCGCTGCACCCCAATCAACATGCGTACTCTCCAGGAAGATCCACAGAATCAGCCCTACATTCTGTTGTGGGGAGGATTGAGAGATCGCTGGACTATAAACAGTCCACCCTGGGAGCATTCATAGACATAGAAGGGGCGTTTGACAAAACAACCTTCGAAACAATTGAAGCTGCACTACGCCACCATGGCGTAACTGAGGTCGTACGAAACTGGATTGTACAGCTACTGAAATTCAGGGCAGTGCACATCAGCGTAGGCGACATAACGGTGAGGTGCACAGTAGTGAGAGGATGCCCCCAAGGTGGGGTGCTGTCACCACTTCTGTGGAACTTAACGGTAAACAGCCTGCTCTGTCGTCTCAACGACAGCGGCTACTATACGCTGGGCTATGCGGATGATATCTATCCTAATAACCGGCAAGTTTGAGGCTACTCTGTGCAGTCCTATGCAAGCAGCCCTCAGAGTAACCGAAGAATGGTGTAAGGAACACTCCCTGTCCATAAACCCGACAAAAACGGAGGTAGTTCTATTCACAAGGAAAAGGAAGATTCAGGGCCTTCGAGCTCCTCTACTCTTCCAAAAACACCTCCAGTTTTCAGAGTGAGTGAAGTATCTAGGTATTACACTTGACAACAAACTGAACTGGAGCAAACACATCCAGCTTAAAGCGGAGAAAACAAATAGGGCCTTCTGGCAATGTCGCCGCGCAATGGGAAGACTTTGGGGCCCGTCTCCAAAGGCTGCCCTGTGGCTGTACACCGCTGTGATGAGACCTATGTTTTGTTACGGAGCAATTGTCTGGTGGCCTAGAACCAGACTCTCCACAACCATAGCACTTCTTAACCATGTGCAAAGACTAGCGTGCCTCTCGTGCACGGGCGCAATGCGAACGACCCCCACAGCCGTCATGGAAGCCCTCCTGGGTCTGCCTCCACTGGATCTCCACGTGAGGGAGCAGGCCACGGTGGCAGCCTTGCGTCTGAAAAATAAGGGGTTGTTGAACAGCAGAGGTATTGATGTGGGCCACTCCCGAATTCTGGGTGAGGCATTCAAACGACTGCCTATACTAGAAGGACGGTCTGACTCACTCATCCCTCGATTTATACTAGGGAAAAACTACCGCATCTTCTTTGATGCGGAAGTGGCATCCCAACCAGACATATCCATCTTTACAGACGGATCTAAAACAATGGAAGGAACAGGCACAGGAATTTATTCCAAAGAACTGAGCCTCCATATCAGCCAACCACTAGGCAAAATTTCCACTGTCTTTCAGGCAGAATTAGCAGGAATAACACTTAGTGCAAGTATAATTCTTATGCACAGCATAAAGAATAAAAGTATCAGGATTTCCAGTGACAGCAGAGCCGCTCTGCAGTCACTAGGTCAACACAAAATTACCTCTAGGCTGGTTTCCGAGTGTCACCAAATACTAGAGCAAGTGGCAAACAGCAATACCCTCGAGCTTGTATGCGTTAAAGGGCATGCTGGAACAACAGGCAATGAAAAAGCCGATAAGTTAGCCCGACTGGCCTCAAAACAACAGTTTTATGGTCCAGAGCCGGCTCTCCCACTTACAGTATCAACTGTAAATAACTTAATAACACCCAAGCCCAGCATAAGGTTAGGTGGAACTTGATGTCAGAATGCCGTCACGCGAGAGAGGCCTTTAGAGGACCATCTCGTAGTCTGGCGCGCTTTTGCACAGGGCTATCTAGAAAGAACCTGCGGCTACTTGTAGGCATACTTTCTGGGCACTGTAAACTTAACAAGCACATGCACCGCATGGGCTTGGTTGAATCACCATCCTGTAGAGGATGCTACACAGAAGATGAGACGACGCAACACATACTTTGTGAGTGTCCCGTACTTGTCGAATTAAGACGATCCATGTTGGGGGACTCCTGGCCGGACATGGCTAAGATTAGAGCCGCTTCCCCGTCCAGCATCCTCAGGTTTGTCTCACGTGTGGGATGGCTTGAGTGATGATGCGGGGTCGAACGACTCTAATCAGGGAGGCAGCACAAAGGGCCCGAATAGGTGGCCTATGTGCATGTGGACTTTTGACCACCCTCCCATCGTAATCCAGAATCCAGAATCCAGACAGTCGAGATTCGATTTAGTAGAGATGCTGGAGGAGATTTAAGTAGACGTCTAGACGAGGATCAGTGATTCCAAACGCAGAAGACACTAGAAGACACGTTAGTTGCACAAGGGAACAAAGAAGTTATCGATTCGATAGTGGCGAGACAAGAAGCTCCGCTCGCCTCTCAACGTCAGAATACTGTGGACCATACAATTTACTTCGTAAGATCATCTACCGAAACATTAAATAAGCGAGACCAATTGTAAATAGAATTGCAGCATTATAACAATTGGAGGATGAACAACCATTAAAACAAACAGTGTAAGTGTAGCTGAAACCAACTCTAATAAAGGATGTCCGGAGAAAGATATCCCGTATCCCTTAATCGGAAAGTTGGTGGACATAATTTAAGAAATCTTAGGTGGGCGTTATAAGGTTACCCCCTTCGATAACGAACTTATAACGTAAGCAGGGTATCCAAGAATACATGTTTTGAGTGGTGATGAAAATCGACCTAATGGTTATAATCGGTATACATTGGATGAATCAGAAACTGGAAATCGAGAAATTCAGACCAAAATAGTGATAGCGAAGGAAAAATTGCAGACCAGGGCTAATAGAAGAAAGAAAACGCGTGGTGAACAAGTGATAAAACCATATGTTTTGGTGCTCTTAAAGATTCAAAATACATTAAGGCGCGTCCACCGTAAATCACGAAATATAGTTTTTCATTACATACGAGGAGGCGTTTTGGCAGAAAGAGAAACCTTACCTATTTGTTGAAGAATTCACCCAATGATGAGAACAGTGGCGTGCATAATGTGATGACTTTTAAAAATATATAATCCAAGAATTGGAGGAGCGAGAAACGAAGCTGAAGTGAACTTGCTTGATTCAAACAAATCAAAAATTTCAGTTGATGTATGTGGACATTATTTTGGGAACTATAGTTATTGTTTTTCTAATAGGTCCCCCCATGTACATGACCAATTTGAGTGGAAGGGTACCTTAATAAAGTAGGAGCAGAACAAAGGTAATTGGTGCCAACAAAGTTTTTTATGGCTCATGACAAATGAAAATTTATCATTACCATAAGTCCTTTAGGAAAATCTATTGTTAAATACCACAACCATAGAGAATGCTTTGCTTTCAGCAAATGTAACATAGAAGATTCATTGCATTATAGCGCCACTTATGTTGAGTAGAAAATTGACGGGTAAGGCGAGAAACCAGGAAATTTTTTCACTTGTTGCAGTTTTTGGCAGTTTTCTCCCAAAATAAATATAGATTATATTGCAAAAGTTATATTTTCTTTTTTTAATTAGACCAGATTTGTTACAATTTGCGTGCAACGAATCCCATTCGTCTAGTTTCTAGTAGTTACAGCTACTAAAAAATACGATGATTTTTCCGAAAAGTCAACCGTTTTAATTATACCTAGTCATCTTTCCCATTAAATATCGTAGTACGTGACAATCTCCATATAATTTTCATTGGGAGTTACCAAGCGTGTAAAAGTTTGGCCCCCCCTCCAGGATTGTTATCAATGACTCATTGAACAATATTAGAGGGGGGGAAGGTTGAACGGCCGCCATCTTGTCCGCCATCTTGAAAATGCCCGCGAACCTATTTTTGGCTATATCTTAGCAACCGTATGTCCAAATCGAACGTACGTAGACTCTAATTGCACAGTTTTGTATTCCTAAGATAAATTGTTATATAACCGAAATTGATAATCCTAGCGGATTTAATGTTTTTTGGCTTAAAAGCTTAAATTATGGAATATGTAAAAAAAACGCTAAACAACATATCACTTTTTATTTTATTATTATTAATCTTTTAGATCTCGATTTTATGAATAAAATGCACAAACAATCAACGAAATCCGAGCATTGGTTACGAAAATATACAGGATTTAGGAATAGGTAGCGCACCTTTGCTGAGCACAATAATTGGTAGTTACAGGTCAAATTGAAAATTTCATAAGTTTGTTCTCTACAAAATATGCGAATTACTACTAAATACATACATTAATTAAGTGTAATCAATTTTTGAAGGCTTATGCCCCCAATTCGCTATTCCCTCACCCTCATAAGAGTAATAATCGCCATGACATGAATCACATCGGAAAGACCGTACCGGTGAATAAATCGAAAATACCCGAATTAATACAAATTTTATAAATTAATCATTTTTTATATCTTTTTAAAAAGTTTTTTTTAAAATCGGCCAGAAAGTAGTACTTTCCGGATTATTTTTAGGCCAGAAAATGTCATTTTGTCGGACCGAGCCGGAAAGTTATTGTGATAGTCCGGTAAAAGTTTTACCGGACTCATTTTTACTTTACCGGACTCATTTTTACTTTCCGGCCTAGAACGGTCAATTGTTCTGCCCATTTCTGGCCGATTTAAAAAAAAATATTGTACATAATACGTCCCAAAAGTGCTTTTACTGGACTCGCAGGCTTGCAGGACTCGCCTGCGGCTCGTCCTGTAATTTGCCTACTTGTCCAGTAAAAGATCACTTTCGGGACTTGTTACGTAAACTACTATTATGCGTTTCGCACCTTCTCGTTTTTTTAATTAATTAATTTAATTTAGGCTTTTAGGAAGAAGAGGTGACCATCAAATGACAGTTATTATTATACGGACCACTTTACGCAGACATTTGCAAAGAGCAGTGCAATTTAATGATTTTTTCCTGCATCGGTCTTGCAACCACATTTAAGAATCTCAATGCAAGCGGGGCTGACTTCCGGAATTGTTATCCACACGGGAAGGAATCTGTGATCGAGTTTCTTCCACCCATGTTGAATTGGATGTGGGGCTTGAAGCTCAGTCTTATGTGCCCTGCTCCAAATGGTAGCTAGGTAAGCTGCTCACTTGCAGTGTAATAGGAGAGCGTCTTGTGTCGGGTGCATCATTTCTAAACTTTTGTTTCGGTGACAGAATATAAACTTTCGTCGTTGATTAATGGATTCTGCACCGCCTGCATAAACTTGAATAAAGAAAGACTTGAAAGCTTTGATCTTTGTAGACTCCAAATTTCATCACTGCGAATGGATTTTCCATCATTTGGACGATGACCTGAATTATTGGGTTCCTTTTCCAGGCACTGAATTCCGTCCTTTTAGACTTTTAGAGCGTCTTCTCAGTGAGGAAGTGGAGTCACAACCCGTAAGAGTGACAAACAATGGACGTGCAAACTATACTGCTCTTTGCAAATGTCCTTGTGTAAATTAATCCGTATAATAATTTTCATTTGATGTTCACCTCTTTTTCCTAAAAGCCTAAATTAAATTAATTAATTAAATAAACGAGAAGGTGCGGCACAAACTTATGAAATTTTCAATTTGACCTGTAACAACCAATTATTGTGCCAGCAAAGGTGCGCTACCTATTCCTAAATCCTGTATATTTTCGTAACCAGTGCTCGGATTTCGTTGATTGTTTTTGCATTTTATTCATAAAAGCGAGATCTAAAAGATTAATAATAACAAAATAAAAAGTGATATGTTGTTTAGCGTTTTTTTTACATATTCCGTAAATTAAGCTTTTAAGCCCAAAAACATTAAATCCGCTAGGATTATCAATTTCGGTTATATAACAATTTATCTTAGGAATACAAAACTGTGCAATTAGAGTCTACGTACGTTCGATTTGGACATACGGTTGCTAAGATATAGCCAAAAATAGGTTCGCGGGCATTTTCAAGATGGCGGACAAGATGGAGGCCGTTCAACTCCCCCCCCCTCTATTATTGTTCAATGGGTCATTGATAACAATCCTGGAGGGGGGGCCAAACTTTTACACGCTTGGTAACTCCCAACATTACATTGTTACGTACTATCGGTAAAAGGACGTGATACGCGCAAATTGTTAGGAAAATTTGTAGTAGCTACGTTTAATTCGTTTAATTTGAGTCAAGGAGACCTCCCTTAAGCATCTGGTCAAAAATAGCGAAAAATAAAAATGGCGTTTTCAAGAAAATTAAAGCAAACAGTTCACATGTGTTACATTTAATAAGTGCAAGGAAAGTTGCCTATGTATTGTATTTTGTAATAGGTAGTAATTAAACTAAAATTACTTTTAACAAATTTTTCTTTGGTGAAATTTTAAAAATCGTAAATATTAGCAAAGGTACAGAAAATAATACCGTTGAATAGGGTTTTTTGTCGAGAATCTGATGGTAAATCATAATACAGGGTGTCTCATTTAAAATATTGGTATAAATTCTATTTAAAGTTCACAAATTTTGAATTCTCATTTTAAACACTCTGTATAAAATTATTCACTTACTTTTTTATAAAGTAATTGTAGGGTAAAATTATTCATCAAATAATTTTTTTCTTTTTTTAAGAACAACCATAGAGCATTTAAATATAAATAGGAATCAGCGTAACTGCCGCAATGTTGGTTGCATACATAAATTTTGAGAAAAATGGTTATTAAATATACTAAGTAAGGTTTGAGTCAAGAAAACGATGGTTTGACAATGTTGCCGTCACACAGTACAGAGTATAAGCTACAAATTTGGTAAATTCGCAGTAGTTTAGCCAAAGATGGTTTAGCTTTGATAGGGAATTACTATTTTTTAAAGTTGATTTTTAAGAATATCTAGTTTATTGTATATTAATTCAAAAACGGCAGGATTAAAAAAATTTTCTGATCACTTTGACAACATAGCCATACTTGACTTTAGGTAAAATTAAAGATACCTGCAACATTTATCTCTGAACCGGGTAGCTTTAATTTCTTGCCCGGCCGCTAGGTGTCGAAACTTCAGCCACTTTGTGATCGAGCTACTTGAAACCTATCAAACATTTTTCCCCAGCATTGTTTATATGTTCTATATTATAATCCAGCCTTGAATTGTACAAAATTTTGACAAAATAATTAAGGAATTGGCAACCGCGCATCCTATATAAAAAAAGTTGCAGGTGTGATATAAATATGGTTGCTCGATATATGAAGGGAAAAACATACAGGGTGTGACATTTTCCTGCCAGGTGAAAATGCAACACACTGTAGATATAAAGATATTTTTAAAAGATGTACAATTCAAATCAAAGCAAGTGTTATTTGAAACTTTTCCTGTATCTTCAACCCACATTGAGTTATCGACCGATTACGGAGCAGTGGGACACCCTGCACCTAAAAGATGAAATTCCGCATCACACTATATTGGGTTTCCTAGCATAGGGAATGCCACAGAGTGCAACATGCTTATCGTTTGGTAAGAACTCTTAACTTAAAACCAGTATTCGGCTTATACCGCGTCGCTATATTTGCTCCACAGCCTGCATTGAAAGGTTTGCCTTATCCTTTTCCTTATGAGCCAAGACAAGGATTTTTGAGATTATTATCCATCCTTTTAGCTCCCGATGGTGATGAGCTGTTAAGTCTAGGTTTGCCAGGCTGAATGTGAAACCAAAAGTTCTGACGTTTCATAAGCTTGCATCTTCAGAGTGATAGGAGTCAGGAATGAGGATTGAGAACGTAACCAAAGCCTTCTCAATTAAATTAAATTCAAGGATGTTACAATACGAAATTAATTAATTAAACTTGACGTAATGTCTAAATTCAGAATATATCGTTCTTCAAGGGTTATCACAACGTGTTGATATTATACATAAGCATATTATTAGATACATTTTGTATTTCATTAAGGTCTCCAAGCGTATTTTTCAATAAAATCATGAAAAGCAGTAACTCTGGTAAAAACCCCTGGTTTTCCAATTTCTCCACATCCAATACCATAGGACGCAATTCCAACTTGTTCCATTATATGTTTCATCCTCCGTACAAGGATAGGTCCACCAGTTTCGCTCTAATATAACTACGTATATTAAAAAGGCAAAGAAATTTACGAAATTTAAAGATTACCAAACACGCTTCACCTCCACCATTTCTTCCGAAACAGATCATGGTAGTTGCATTGAAATTGGAATACACTTCCGCACACTTATCGTCACTTACTTTTGGCATTTCTACTAGTTTCAAGTTCGGAGTTGGGTTACCATCAGCAGAACTAGATACACCCCAACCGATTACTAAACCAAGGGCGTCGTCGGCAACCGCATTGTCTTTGTGAAGTACATTCACGGGTATTACGAGCGGTGAGATGTCGAAGAATGTTTCCAATTCTAAAATTGCAATGTCGTTTTCTAAGGTAACGGGATTGTAGTCTGGATGTTCGTAGACGTAATTCACTCGGAGAACTTGGCCGCCCTTCTGACGCAATGAAGTTCCTGCACGCACTTGAAGATTTTCTTTCGGAAAACTAATTAAGGGTACTAATTTCCGTAAAATTTGAGAGCTCACTTACCCATGAACGCAATGTTCTGCAGTAAGGACTATGTGATACCGTACCAGTGTACCACCGCATGAGTGTACCCCATTTTTTTCCAAAGACACTTGAAACGGATATTGTTCAATATCTATTTCCTTTATGGCAGCTATAAACCCAAGAATAATTCAGAGTCATTTAGAAGATAAAATTACCGGCGGCCGTAATTGTCAGTAGCAAAATTTTCATCCACATCTTTATCATGCAGTAAACGTTCTGTTGCCATTTATATTTAGATCCACTCAAATTTATCATAGCGATGAGGTCAGCATTTTGCAGATATGTATTATCGTAGTAATAAAAGTATTACGAGAAAACTTTCATTAAATAAATAATTGATTATTACTAAAATGAGTGTGTTGGTTTTTCCCTCAAATACTGGGAACGTAAACCAAGTTGGCTACTACGAATTATTCATATTTATGATATTTGTCAATTGGGTCTATACTAAATTTTTTCATTTTATTGTATACTGTGTAAGCCAAAATTAGCCGAAGTGTTTTCCATTTTAATTATCTATCATATAATAACTTGAAAATTAAACATGATTTAAATAACAGATTAGCAGAAAACTATAATTGAATAAATATTTGTTTCTTGCTGTTGTACTTTCAAAGACTGAAAAAGTTTTGAAAAATTATTTGTACTGTTGGTGAGATTTATTTGCTCTTATTTACTTCCATGAAGTTGATTGTTGTGAAATGTTTATTTTAAGGAAGGATACTTCACGTGTTTGTCTATCGTACTTATTTACTAATCAAAACTTTTCTATTTTTGTGGAAATGTTCCAGGCGTGGTAGTAATTTTATTGGAAAACTGAAAAATCGAATGTGAGATATTTTCAAATTTAAATCCAAATAATGATTGCCAAAGTTATTTTTTGCGATGAGAAAGTTGGAAACAAGGATACAGCGGATTCTTAGCTAAAGCTCTTCTCTGCGAAACGATTTAATGTAAAAATGTGTCAGAAGTAAATAACTTTTCGTAATTTGTGAATTTATTTCTTTTTCAACGAATCAAAGATTGAGATCCCAAAAAAAGACTAGAGCAAGCTAGGTTTGTAGAAAAAAGATTAAATTGTTTTCAAAATCATAAACATAGTGCATTTCTGCCACAATTTCTGAAAAGGTGTATTAGTATCTACCTTTTCTGTGAGAACATAACCGTACTTATCTTGTAGAATACAGAGTTCCAAAGAACAGTGAAATTTGAGAAGCGGATGTAAAACTTAAAGTCGATTTAGATTACTGAATCAGTTATCTTTAAACTACTGCCATAGTTAATAAAATCTTTGGTATCCACTTGTGTCCATATGAAGGAATTTCGAAGAAACGGAGGAAGCGTTCTTGCAGTCTAATAGGTCCCATAATCGAATGACATACAGGAAAAATTTGGTCTACCATCTCTGCACTATTGAACTATTTGCGTTTTCTGCTTTGAGCTGGATATGCTTACTCCAGTCATAGAACATAATACTTAAGGTAAAGAAGTTCAATACTGGGGAAAAACTTGTGATAGGTTGCTCGACCATAAGGTGACTGAAGTTTTGACACCTAGCGGCCGGGCAAGAAATTAAAACTACCCGGTTCAGAGATAAATGTTGCAAAGTAATGTGATCAGAAAATGTTTTAAATGCCGCCGTTTTTGAATTAACATGCAATAAGCTAGATATTCTTAAAAATCGACTTTTAAAAAAAGTAATTCCCTATCACAGCCAAACTGCTATGAATTTACCACTGTGTACTGTGTGACGGAAACATTGTCAAACTTAATACATTAAATAACCATTTTTCTCAAAATTTATGTACCTATGGAACCAACATTACGGCAGTCAAGCTATGACGTTGACGCTCTTTAAATTTATATGCTCTATGCTCCAGTTTCGTTTGTTGTCAAGTGTCATACCGACTCTGAAAACTGGAGATACTCCTGGGAAAATTCTCTACTCTGCTTTTCTTTGCGAGGTTAATGGACACCATCTCTCGGTTAATCTGCGAGCGGATTGCTTGGGACTACACAGCGTAACCCAAAATACTATTAATATGAATCAATCATCCAGGCTGTTAACGGTTATGTTTCACAAAAGAGGTGACAGCACTGCACATTTCACTACTGTGCACTATCCGTCAATGTTTTGTCGCCAACGCTGATGTGCACGACCCTGTGTTTCAGCAGCTGAACAATTCAGTTTGGTACGACATGCATTACACCATGATGACGTAAGGCAGTTTCTCCCCAGGTTGGACTGTTTATAGTGCAGCGATATCCCAATCCGTCCTACCGCTGGGCTGTTTCTATAGATCTCTGTGGAGAGTAAGCACCTTTTTCAGGGTGTAGCAGGAGTCGTACTACCACCGTATCCTTTATGTGTCTGTCGTATAATCCTTGAAGTGTCTAAAGTAAGAAAGACGTTAGACTGATGGATGATTTGATTTTGGCATGCATTGTGACAACAGTAGCATCCATCTTCATTGCAGAATATCGTGTACCGTCCAATCCTGGTGATTTATGTGCTGGAATGAGTTTGCCGCCTAGGTGAACCTTGCCACGTCCACTATCTGATCGGCGGTCGCCATATCATCCCACGTGCTGGCGATGGAGACGGTTTCTGGCCAGATAGTTTATAAGGTAATAGTCGCTCCCGGAAAGTGAAGCGGCTCTTACCACCTTAGCTGTCTCCTAGAGATTGCCCGTATAGTTAGGAACCATTCTTTCTGCTTTATACGTAGAGAAATATCAAATTGGCGAATTTCCATTCTGCTTGTAAATTCCTGTTCCTACCGAAGGGTGAACCTTTTAATGCAATGGACTAGTTCTCCTAAGGCTCAGTAAACTTGTGCTAGTTTTGTGAATCGTCACAAAATATTTGCACTAACTACTGAGTAGGCTGCATGATACCATGATAATTATTTTAGTCAAGTAGTGAGTACTTGGGGTTTGTTGGGAGTGCCATACCAAAAGTTACATATACAAATTTATTGATGGTTTATAACAAAGTTAACAATAATGATTGGTATATTCACAGTGGACTAATAATAATTATGATGAGGAGCATGATGAACCGCAACTTTAGCATGACCTTCGGGGTGAGCAGCGTGACCGGTTCGCTCGACGACGGCGTTGAATCCATCTTTGTCATTAGCTGTATATTTGACGGTACGAATAGTGCCATCGGCTTCATGTAAGGAGTATTCGCCATGTACGGCGTCTCCATCACGTATTTCGTGTTGGCTGTGGTGGTCATGGGTGTGAGCGTCAGCTACACCGTAGTTGAATTCGTATTTAGGATGTGCCTAAAATTTTCTATCAATAATACGAAGACTTAAATTGAGACTTACGTGGTAATCAACGTGATGAGCAGCATGTGCATGATGAACAGGAGCGACGTGGTGATGAATTAGAGGAGCTGCGTGGTGAATGGGTTGGTGGTGAATAGGGGCTGCATGGTGTACCTGATGCCCGTATCCCAAGTTAAGGGAGGCGTAGGAGGATCCTCCATATTGGGCGTAAGCAGCCACAAAAGCGCACCCGATCAAAGCAAGCTTCTACAATAATGAAAATAGTTAAATTTAATCCTAAAATTGGTTTCCAAGACACTTACGAAGAACATTGTTTATTAGATATTTGTGAGACACCGAATTGAACTGATCAGTGCTATAAATTTGCACGTATTTATACTAAAGCACCCACATTTACTTTCGTTCCTAATGCATATAATGCCTAATAATTAATAGATTTATTTTTACAGAAAATTCCAATCGTGAACTTGAAATTTTAATAAGTTTGTATCTGTAACAAAATTGCGTAAACTTAACGACAATTAAGCAAAACTTTCTCATTTTTAGTAACCGAACGTATGAGATTTCACAAACGGAACGTCGATAGTCTGCGTTAGAAATATTGCAAATTTCCACATCGGACCATTTCAGAAGAGCGACATTTTTTTTATCATCATTGTTACAAAATTGAATAAATGAGACAAGAATTTAGTACCGTATTAATCAGAATCTATATCGTCACGCCTTAGGTAATGTGAATAAAATTGATTACTATTAACTTTAGATTACTGCTTTCTTATTATAATAGGTGTGTAGATCTTAAATGCCTTCAGGTACCATATAATTGCAGTTGACAGTCGCTAACAGTTCATAAATTTTGGTTTTGCGTTAGCACAACTTGTCCCAGTTTTACGAAAAAACGAAAAACATTAATCGATTGAGAAATGTCAAAATTTGAATGAATTTAATTTTTTAATCAGTAACAAAGTCGCTTAAATTGTTCATTAGTTATAAATGTTTATAGAACAATTTTTACATCTAGTAGCCTTCGTGCTGTTTTTGTTAACAGCGTTGCGAGGGACCTTCAAAAATTTAGTTTAGGGTTTTGCATTTTAACAACCTAATTACTTTATATGCCTTCAATCTCTTTCTTGATCTCCGCAGTTATCAGAAATCATCAAGCTTTGTGATTTTCTCCATCGATATCTTGTTTTAGATACAAACTGCCATTTTTTTTAGATATTACTTAATCGTTATGAAAAACGTTTCAGAAGAATACGAATTAGAGGACTGTCAAACTTAAAATAAGAAAGTCATCTAGGTGCGAGCTGCTCCTATAAAACGGCCATTCTACTTAATGAACCTCCAAACTTGGCAACAAGGGACAAAAAGGGAACCTTAAAGGGATCCCCATAGTGTTCTTCCTCCTTGTGATTAACGATGGAACTGAAATGTATAGTGACCATATTACTAGAAAGAAGAAAACAATTAAATGTTCACTTTTGTAATCTGGGAGCGCTAGGCTTAACATTCTGTAAAATGCTGGATCAGGACAAAACAAAATACACGCAGATATTATATTAAAAGATGCAGATGGAAGAAAATTTAATTCAGTCATAGTGACCGTATGTGTAAATTTTGGTTTGAAAGGGCAAATAATAATATTTACTAGCGATTGCAATCAAAAAATGACAAAAAGTAATAAAAGATTTTCCTACTGTGTGTGCAATTGTGCATAATCCATCATTACCCTGACAAGCTAAAAGAACTCAATACGTGACACTTTTTTTTCAAAATATATTATAATCCAAATACTAGTGAAAATGTTAAAATAATTATCACATTTTAACGCCATTATGTCCACCCTAGATTTGCATCTTTAATTCCTCTTCGTTTCACCTTCACCATAGTCATACCTTTTGGTAAAGAAAACCCTCGTACACCAGTACCGTACTAGTCTTCTTAATTTATGACTTCTTTTTCAAAACTTCATAATCTTTCTTTCAATTGAAATTATTATTTTTCGTAGTCGCCATTTTTTCTGTTGTTCAATTCATTTTACTTCCCGAGTACAAAGTAAAAGGGAAGTATTGGTCCGGGAGCCGGCCACCATTTTTACAATCAATTAGTATACTTTTTATACTTCGTGAGCGGCTTTATTTTAACGAGACGCCAAACTTTTTCCTCTGCGAAAATTTTCGCAAATGGGTCCTACGGGGTGCGCACTTGCGCAGGGGTATAACACCTTGATGTGGTAATTAAAAAAAATTGATTAATATCACTTATTTTTTTAGCTCACTGTTAAGTTTTTTTGTAAGTAATTCAAAATAACATTTGTCCTACAACAAAAAAGAGTCCATCAAGAGTGTCCCCATCTGAAGACATGTAGGTATTAGTACATTAACAAAAATAATAAATATCAAGCTGATTTTTTTTCTTTAGCTTAGTAAATATTTGCATAAGTAAATGCCCACTTTGTTCTACAAATTAATTGGGCCGTTTTCCCATGATATTTATAAATTTTTTGTAATTTCCAAATCAACGTGTTTTCCCCTACGCACCCCCATAGGACCCATTTGCGAACATTTTCGCAGAGGAAAAAGTTTGGCGTCTCGTTAAAATAAAGCCGCTCACGAAGTATAAAAAGTATACCAATTGATTGCAAAAAAGGTGGTCGGCTCCCGGACTATAATATGGTATTAGTGTTCAAAAAAAAATTGACCTACAGAGCTGCAAGTATTTGAAATAAAAGTAATTGAAAAATGATTTCAAATACTTTTCAGTATTTGAAGCACTTTAATTGAAATCCTTTTTAATCTTAGTATTTGGTACTTGGTATTTGAAATACTTGCTCGTTGTATTTCAAATACAACACGCGGTACTTCAAATACTAGATAATATTTCAAATACCTTATTTGTGCAATTGTTCAAGTATTTGGTACTTCAAATCCTTTCCTTTCCTAGTATTTGGTATTTGAAGCTACAAATACTTTAGTTAGATGGTATTTGGTATTTCGTAGCCAAAAACAATGCAACTTACACTGGTGTTTAATACTTTCTAACAAATTCTATTTGCTATGTCTTAATTTTTACTACCACGTACTGCATCTCGTCAACTCGGCCGGTATAACACCCCTTGCGTTCCAATCTGTAATTTTTTACTTATATCAAATAGTACAGTAATAAAAAATAGGAAATCCCTGTCACGTGGCATATACTCTATGAAAAATTAAGGTATGTGACAGAAATTCCATACTTTGCGACTAATTTAAGCTTCTATTGCACAAAAAAGCGATAAATCCATTGGTGGCATAAACGACAATTGCAAGTTTTAATATTGCCATCTTAGAGAAGAGATTTCAATATTCTAAGAAAGAAATTAGATTCGTGCATGGTAATTTAAAGATTTATCAGGTCCAAAAAATAGGCAAACTATCCTTCTGTTCAAAGACACTTCCGGTGGAAGAGAATTTCTTAAGATTCTCGAATTTAATAAATAATGCAATGTATCTCTAAGAAGACTTTGGATTAATCATTGTTGCATTTTCAAAGGTTTTATTGTAGATATTTTCAGACAATGTTAACATATTAAGGGGATAATAATATTGTAAGGAACTTAAGATTGAGGTAAATTTTATTCATCGTGAAAGCATTCGTTTTTAATTTTACCCACAACAGGGGTTGACACTTAGGGATAAAATTTTTTTTTTTTTTTTAGTTTTTATGAATTTCTCCATATTAGCTCGTCTATTATACAGGGTGTCCCAGTAGTCCGTAATCGGTCGATAACTCAATATGGGTTGAAGATACAGAAAAAAGTTTCAAATAAAAGTTGCTTTGATTTGAATTGCGCATTTTTTAAAAATATTCTTATATCTACAGTATGTTGCATTTTCACGTGGCAGGAAAATGTCACTTTTTTTTAAATGGCACACCCTGTATTTTTTTCTCTTAATGTATCGACCAAGCATATTTATATCACGCCTGAAAATTTTTTTGTAATTGGATGTGCGGTTCCCAAGTTATTAATTATTTTGTAAAAATTTGGTACAATTCAAGGTCGGACTATAATATTCATAACTAAGTTATTCTTCAAAAAAGGAAAAATTTATTTAACGAATAATATTACCCTAATGTCGTGTTACTCTACAAAAAAAAACTAAGTGATTAATTTTATACCGAGTGTTTAAAATGAGAATTCAAACTTTGTGAACTTTAAATAGAATTTATACGAATATTTTAAATGGAACACCCTATATTTTTATTTACCATCAAATTCTCGACAAAAAACCCTATTCAACGGTGTATTATTTCTTGGTATTATTTTTTTGTAATTTTCTTAATATTTACGATTTTTAAAATTTCACGTAAAAAAAATTTGTTAAAAGTAATTTTTGTTTAATTATTATTACAAAATACCGTTTAAATAGTTGGTATCAAAGCAAAAGAACAAAACTCAAGTCCTGTGACTATCTTAACCTTAAGTTCGATACTCCCACGAGGGTAGTATAACAAGCGCCCGCTTTGCGATACATTTCACTGGCTGTAAGGATTTTAGAAAATGAGAAGGTTTATCTTATAGTAAGTAAGAGAGGAGCCAAGCGGAAAATGCGTGGTATCCTAAATTGCGAACATAAAGGAAATTATCTGTCCTAAATTATATTTGAATTGTTTGGTACTCGTAAACTCAGCGTTCTTATACGGGTGTCCATTTAGTAGCCCGTTCTTCAAGTACAGCTTTATTGTTAAATTTATTAAAAAATAAATATACGGGATGGCAATTGGGTTGGATGAAGCACATTTGCAAATTATTTAGACACATACAGGGTGTCTCCAAAAAGTATGGTACATAAAACGTATATTTTTTTAAATGGAATGACCCACTTTTTTTAAGCCCAAATGTAGGGGCCTTGGGTGAACTTTTCAGTCGTACATTATTTTTGTATTAATACACGGCGTTGCCAAGTTATTAATTAATTCATATTTTTTTGCTAAAAATCAACCCTTCCATTATACGCTTGTATTTTTTAACGTCTTGTTTTTGTTTTTACGTAAGTTCGGTGGTGGACTTGGGTTGAATCAGAGTATTCAACCGTGACGAAATATTAAATTATTTCATACAGGATGTTCACTTTTTTTTGCTCCAAACATCGACATTTTAAAACTAATTTTTCTTCATTTTTTTAAATAGCGCACCCTATTTATTATTGCATATTTGGAATCTCCGGTAAATTTTAGTGCAACTTTATTAAGCTTACCCTATACCTAAGTGCGATAGTTTTTTCGTAAATTGAGATTTTCTATTCCTTACGGCAGTAGATAGTGGCGCGTGGACGAGGCAACGCATAGGCCGGACACTCGAATCGAGGATACCGTTCTACTCTTTTGGTGAAAGATTTAATCACTTCATTCAACATAGCTGGAGTAATGCGAGGAAAGGACTGTTGAATCCTCTCCATCATGTTCTATCTAGTAGTGGCACCATTACGATAAACGTATTCACTAATTTGTTGTCTGATTTGTATGGAAAAGTGAGTCGGAGTTCTGTCCAGCTGCAACCACATTATCTCTGTAATGTAGTTAGGAAGATGCTGAGTTAAATTTTGAAAGTCTTCTGTCAAGAAATTTAAAAAGATTTGTCCTGCTAGTGGATTTTCAAAAAAATAAGGACCAAGTTCATAGTTATGTACGATTCCTCTCCAAACGTTGAGACTCCAGTTATGTTGGAAATGGTTGACGCGGATAATGTGCGATTTTTGCGTGTCATAAAAGTGAAAGTTGTATCTGTTTACAAAACCATTTCTATGGAACGTGCATTCGTCCGTAAACAGCACATATTTAATAGTTATTTATGTATCAAGGGAATTATAAGGGTCTTAATTACCGAGGGTAAAGTTTGCGTCCCGAGGGCCTTGCGCCCGAGGGACAGCAATTACCCGAGGTAATTGAGACCTATTAATTCCCGTGATACATAGATAATTTTATTTCTGACCGAGTTTAATAAAATTTGTTCATTTCCGATATATTTGATTCAGGTATCGTCGATTGCAGTTTTGGTTGTTGCTAGGTTACTGGTTCATAAAAGAGCCGTAGAGGGAATTATAGCGTCTTTATATCCCAAGGGAGTTATGACACTCTTTATTGGTATCGTAACTATGACAATAGAAGCTTATAATATCACTGTCAGAAATAAAAAAATAAATAGAACCTTATTTCATCGCATCCTCGATTCGAGTGTCCAGCCTATGCGTTGCCTCGTCCACGCGCCTTAACCATCGCGCCACTATCTACTGCCGTAAGGAATAGAAAATCTCAATTTACGAAAAAACTATCGCACTTAGGTATAGGGTAAGCTTAATAAAGTTGCACTAAAATTTACCGGAGATTCCAAATATGCAATAATAAATAGGGTGTGCTATTTAAAAAAATGAAGAAAAATTAGTTTGAAAATGTCGATGTTTGGAGCAAAAAAAAGTGAACATCCTGTATGAAATAATTTAATATTTCGTCACGGTTGAATACTCTGATTCAACCCAAGTCCACCACCGAACTTACGTAAAAACAAAAACAAGACGTTAAAAAAATACAAGCGTATAATGGAAGGGTTGATTTTTAGCAAAAAAATATGAATTAATTAATAACTTGGCAACGCCGTGTATTAATACAAAAATAATGTACGACTGAAAAGTTCACCCAAGGCCCCTACATTTGGGCTTAAAAAAAGTGGGTCATTCCATTTAAAAAAATATACGTTTTATGTACCATACTTTTTGGAGACACCCTATATGTGTCTAAATAATTTGCAAATGTGCTTCATCCAACCCAATTGCCATCCCGTATATTTATTTTTTAATAAATTTAACAATAAAGCCGTACTTGAAGAACGGGCTACTAAATGGACACCCTAGTTCTTTTACACCTGGGTGGGACGCATAAAATTGGTCTTCGCATTTTAACTGGGTATTTGAATAATTTTGAGAGCCTATAAAATGTCAAATTACTTATTTGTGGCAGTACTTTATCTTAGTTTTTGAAATACAGAAAGATAATTCCTTTCACATAATTAACGAAAAACTGTTCAACCACAGCATTACATAACTTGCCACAGCATAATTATTATGGTTTTTAAATAGTTGAACTTATTATTCATACTTGCATTCTACACATTTATAAAATTCATTATAACTTCACTGCATCTAATTAAACACGCGACTACCGTTTGTACTGTTGATAAATATCTATGTCGATAAAAAAAGTTTGTTTATTAATGTTTTATAGAGCATTTTATTTATCTATTACTAAATAACTTATAATTGGAAAATGGTAATTGATAGGGTATTGATGCAAATTTCAGTATTTAAGAAAAAAGTGGTAACGTTAATTGCATTACGCAAACCTGTTTCTTTGGAAATAGATTTGTAATTTTCTGGTTTCAAGTTTCAGCTCAAAAGATATCACACCAATTACCGTTCGATTAGTGCATTTTTACCAACGCAACGTTGTGTTACCCATTTGTTTCGTTAGCGTAAAGATCTGGTGCTAGGATTCAAGTAATTCAGTATGGATTTTGTTGCTACCTTTTCTATACAGTTCTTGCTGCAATCCTGTTTGCAATGTCTTGTAGTTGGTACTACCAACTATTGACAAATGCTGCTCTTCTATAATTTATTTATGTTGAAGTCTTACTTTTTGCAAGCCTTTTGGTATCTCATTGTTCTGAATCATTTTTGTTAGGTATCTCAATATATCTTTGTGGTACACTTTAAGATAGGTATTTTTGTTTGTGGAAGCATTAATTTTTTGAGTTTTGAACGTAAAGGGTAGCGATCTCGCCGATCTATGTAATCATTTGGCGAATTTAGTTGAAGAACCATCGTACTTTACCTCAGATATTTGTCGTGGAGAGTTCAGTACGTGAATAGCGCGAAGGACTTACCGATCTCCATAACAGTGATGGCTAATATTTAAAATCTGTGGGACATGGTGTTTTTGTTATCCTGAAGTATGTCAAATATGCCTTAAGTTATTTCTAGAAGGTTTTTCCTTTGCTCAATCACAATTATTAATGTCTCGCACAGGGGTTGGTCGCAATTGGATTTAACTAACTAGAGCACGAATAAAACCATTATGAATCTCAACAAACGCAGAAATGGGGGTTTACCAAGAGACGAGCAACATGTTGGAAATCTAGAAAGCAAAGATAAGTGTATTTTGGATGCTTCCAGCGGCTACCTACACTCTTTGTCTCCTGCAGTTGTTTCAAAGTATGAGATGAGAATCTTTTAACGGATTGAAGGACTTCCATATTCTACAAAAATCGTGATATGATCACTTACTTACTTATCTCCCCTACTATTTAGGTACGGAACAGATTCTGTGTCAATTTTAGGTCAATCTCGTCATCTTCCAAGGTTTCCATTCGCTCCTGTAGTGTAGTATTATAGGTTGATCTTTGCGCCAGTTTTTCAGTTTGACCTTTGCCTTGACTGGGTTTTTCTAAACTTAGTGCAGAAGTATGCATGACTCTTTTTTGCCCTTTTATATATTGTGTCATCTGGTCGTTCGTTACTTGGGGCTACGGTCTGCGTGGGTCGATCGCCTCCCATCGGGTTTCTAGACTGATACTTTACAAGGTACGGTCGTCGCTCGCACCTCAACCTTTGACCTATGCCAGAGGAGAAGCTGCTTTACTCTCCTCCATTTTTAACTTCGAACACGACTTTTCCCCATTCTTTTCTATTCGTTTCCACTGGGCCCCTCCAGCTGTTCTGAGGTCCTTGCCTACTTCGTTCTTCTATCTTAGCCTCGGTCTACCTCTGCTTGTCCTTCCTTCTGTTTTACTTTGCAGGATTTTCTTTGGTCCTCTTGTTGGTTGCATTCCCTCTACGTGGCCCATCCATCTTACCCGCATACCTTCAATCTCGTTGGATATTCTAGCTTCACCATATCCTGCTTTAATTTCACTATTCGTTAGAATGCGCCACAACCCGTTTTCATGCACTGGCCCGTATATTTTTCTTAGTATTTTACGCTCCCACGTGTAGAGCTCTAGAAATAATTAGAATTGCTTTGGTACTATCAGCTCTGCCGTCTACTTGAGACTCAGCTTCTTCGTATTCTGCAGTCAATTGGCTACGGTACCAAACTTGCACATACCTTATGCAATTTAAGGTGGCCCTCAATATTAATTGCGAGCTGAACTAATTCTTCCATCAATTTCTGAACTTACCACTTCAAGTTTAAGTCACCTGTTTTTATAAATCAGCTCTTGAACCACCGAAATGTTCCCCCGATTCACCTGTCAATTCCACTAATTTATGTGGTGACGCCATTGCAAACAATCATGAGAGCTTGATGGTGTAAATGTTTTGTCTAATAAACTAAGGGGTCAGAGCCCTCTTTCAATGTATTTTCTAACGGTGACACATTTGCACAGATCCAATTTCAGTTTAAACCTCGATCTCACCACTTGTAGCTTTTTTTTTTGCTTTGATTATTGTTCTTTGCCTCCCTTCTGGACTAGGTGGAATGAAGACATGAACAGAGGTTTGATTTTATGCTGCCAAGATGTCTATAGGTTTTTCCCCTTGTACATAACTTTTTAGAATATTTAAAAACTCTGAGTTTAATCTCTATACGATATAGCTAATTATATACATTTCATCTAACTAAATAATACTATTAATGTGCGTTGAAGAATGTTGGCGTTCATTACTATTTGTTGAATGGTGATGTCCGCTACGGTGACTGTACAAGGTGAAGGTTGGATGAGCATTCGTTTCAAGGTGTTCACCATGCCCCGATCGGGTAACGTGCGCGTTAAATCCATTGTGATTGTCTGCCGTGTATTGCACGGTACGAATAGTACCATCGGCTTCATGTAAGGAGTACTGTCCGCGTACGGAATCTCCATCGCGCGTTTCGTGTTGGCTCTTCTGATCACCAGTACGCCCATCGGCCACATCGTAGCTGAACTCGTATCTGGGATGTGCCTAATTTCTTACTTTTTTGTTATAATTCCACCAATTCTGTTCGTAATAATCGATTTGGTTCCCAACGTGTCCGTGACCGTGAGCTGTACCGTGTTGACCTAAATTGATTGACGCATAAGAACCCTGCCCTGAGTGATGCTGAGCGTATGCTACCGCAAAGCAGCTGACTAAGACGAGTTTCTGAAAAGAAATTAAAATTATATATTCAAATCTTGCTTAAACATTATAAATGCATACAAAAAACATTGTTAAGAAGCTTATTTGCAGAACTAACTACTGCAACATTATGCGTGCATTTTATAGCGAAATAGTAACAATTACTTTCGTTATAAACTCGTATGACACATTGAAATTAAAACAATATCTAATAAATTCATATTCTGTAACGACATTATGTAAATTGTAATACAAGTACTGTACAATCTGCGTGCAGACACAATGGGGAGAAAGGTACAGTTGGAATTTTTTAGTTTGTTTTAGATGTTGCGAATGTATAGAGTTTTAATCCGTGTTAAATAGAATTAATAAACATAAAATAAAATAAATTAAAACATAAAAATTATAAATTGCTTCTCTTGCCAAATATTTAAACAGTTTTGAAATGTGCAATTTGTTACATATACATAAATTACGTCGTTTATGAATTAATTTCATTGTATATTTTTCATTAACATCATCTCTTGTCCGTCTGCAATGTACAGAAAGATAATATTTTATAAACTGTAAATGAAGATACCTCTTGTTTTATTTTAATTTGCATAATGGTGTGTATGATGTAATTACAAAATCCATGTCGATAGTCAAAGTCACTAAGTGGTTCATCAAATCTTTCAATTAGATGTAGTTTAAATTGTAGAGCATCTCCTGTTTTGAGTACCTCCATCAAGGTTCTGCGAAAAACCTTCGCGTGCAACTATTGATTCAAGGACTGCGGCACATATTACCAAAACATAAATTCATACGATTTTTCTATAAATGTGACATTTGTCGAGGTCTGTTAAAAAGGGTGACAAGGTTTACCAGTTTTAGAAATTTTATTTATATCAGAAAAAGTTGTACAAAACTACTGCCAAGATCCAAAAAGTTGTATTATGTAAATAATTTTGAGTGAGCTTCCAACTCTATCCCTTTGTTGAAAGCTTTTAAACTTTAAAGAAGATGTTTGAATCCTGATGTGACCTTTTTTACGCTTTGTAGTCTAAAAAGTTACCATTTCTTATAGGTCGCATTGACTACCTTTTTGAGATTGTAGCTCTATGACCAAATAGAAATATATTTTTTTGTAAAATCGTATTAAGATTAAATCATTTATGCAGTAATTTGCGGCCGTAAATAGTGCCTAAAAAATCAACCATAGCAACTAACAACTTGTTTTTTTTTCAAAGTTTTAAGGTGGATTTAAACGATTTTACAAAAAAACCTAGTTTGCAATTCGGGCGTGAACGACGATTTTGGCTCTTGAGCGTCTTATAATTCCGCCGCGAGTCAAAATCGTCTGTTTCGCGCCCTTAATACAAAACTAGCTATTAGGCAAGTCTCTAACGCAAAATGTTTCAATATTTTCAAGTGGAACACCACCTGTATTGCTTTCTCGGCGAATAGAGTCTTTCATGACAAGATTTAATTAATACAGCGAAAGTAATCCAAATTATTATGGGCATGTTGGCAGTGTCCATTTTCACTTGAAAGCTCCCCTTACACGCTCTCTCATACCTTCTAGAGTTGAGGGTGCTTCACTGTGGTCCACCTTTTCCTAACTATTGTTGCGGGCGCCGATGAACTCATCGATAATGAGGAGTGGCGTTGTCATATAGCGTTACTCTGGTCCGAAGGTCTACGTTTTTCAAAGTAGAATTAAATCCTCAGATTGAAAGACCTTGAATGTTCACTACATAGAATGTCGTTTAATGACCATTTATTATGCTACTCCAAAAATTCAGGGACGAAGTACATACATTGTGCGCGTTTTTGGTGCCATAATACCTTGATGCAAGTATTATATGATACGGATTAAATTTATGCTTCTTAATGATGCGCGTACTGTTCCATTTGCTTTGACATTTGCTAAGAATTCACCCTTTTTGTAATAATAACGCTAGATTTAACTCATTGTAAAGACGGAAGGAGTGGTGGCTGAAGGGTTCTCACGCATTTGCTGATATTTTAAACCATAGGTACTTTCCATTTTCAAAAGCTTTCACCTTAGTGGATGTCCCGCATTTAGAAATTGTTCTCTGTAAACTCGTCCAAAATGTGCTAAAATTTGTAATAATAATAATTCATTTTACGTGAAAAACTTACATGAAAGACAGGGGAAATTGAATTTTTTCTTGATTTGTGGAAAATATTGCTTCCTGTAGTTGTAATGTGGAATGCTGAGTAAATTATGATGTTTTGTGTGAGTCTAAAATCCATATGAAACATAACTTACTCTCGATCTAGTCAATATTGTAAATTTTCTGTAAAAAGAAAATACTGCGATCGTTTTCATTCATTTCAAGTGACTATGTTACGGTTGATTTTGGAAGCTTCAAATATGGCATCAAAGGAATACTCCTGATAAATTCTATCCTCCAAAGGAGCTTTCGCTAGCGATATCTTCTACTGCCATACGATTCATTGGTAACAATCTTTCGTGATGGTAAAGCGAGCTGAAATGGTTGATAGTAAGTATCTCAAACCATAGGTTTTACGTTATGGTGCTAAAATTCGAGGCATTTCAATAAGAATCTCCTGATACCAGTGGAAGTATTGACCTTCTTTGTATGGTCTGGCCGACACCATAATTTGCTGCAGTTGAAGAGTTGCCAATTTTGGCGCAATACTGATTGCTGAACAACCAATTGGGCCCCCTTCTTTATATTTTCGATAAAATACTCTTTGTGACAAAAAGTAACCATTGGTCCATCTCCAATATTTGCTCGCCCTTTACTAAGACTTGTTTCTTTTGACGCGAACAGGACAGAATTTATTTGGAAAGCAGGAAACGAATGTTGGAGGCTATAATCGTGCGTATCATTACGGTGTTTGGTGAATTGACTCAGTTAACTGCCTAACTCAAGTATATCTGGGTTAGCATCCAGTAATTCGCACAATTTATGCCTTTCTTGTGCATTCAACGTGGTGAGTTCATATCTAGTCGCAGCTTCACGCATCTATCTGAAAGTTTCTAATTGGATTTGGTATTGAGTTGTACACTTATTGGCAACACTCCGTATTTTGGTTACTTAAATCTAGCACTTTGTACTTAGGTTTGGCTAAAGACTCGCTTGCCACATCCAAACTTTTAAATGTCGATGTAACAGTTGCCGGTTTTGGTGCAGAGATCAAAACATGTAATAACTTACCTGCAAGGTTGCTGCAATTCCTCCTTCGTTTGTGCAAAAAAGTTGGCAGTGGGTAGGTATACACTTCCTTCTATTGTGGTGTTCTACGGCAACGGTTCACAACGTTCTAGTAACTGCGTATCACCTGAAGGTTTTTTAAGATTTTGACGTGCCACCATCACAAAGCGGTCGGGGGGGGGGGGGTTAGATTGGAAGAAACCCCTCCTGATTCTAATTTTATTTAGAAACGCATTTTCTATCAGAAACATGTCGATTATTTATTTTATTTTTTATTAAATAAGTAATAAAACTTTATATTTAATTATTCATTCACTTTTTCATTAGTTTTCAATAGAAAAATAATTGCGTACCACCTGAAATCTTCCCGCGTACCACCGGTTGGGAACGCCTGTATCTACGGGATTGACTAAAGTCAAGAAGGTTTCTTCAGAGAAATGTTATACCTACTAGCCTACTACTACATAACATTTCTCTGGATTTCTTCGCTTAAACGACAATACTTTAAAATTTCACCAAACCATTTCTTTTTTTCGCGCCTTTTTCTTTATACGGTTATGGATCAAGCCGTACAGCCTTACCGAAAATATGTCTTATGGCGTTTTCGAATCTTGCCATTTCCGAAATGTTGACACTATGTTTTGTCACTTTCCACAAATTCACGGAGAAACCTCCATTGACATACAAATATCACAAAGTGCGTGAACATCGAATACAACGGCATACTAATGTCATTAGAATCATTAAAATGGGCTCGACGGAAAGCGGAATTATTCGTTTTTCACAGTATGATTGAACCTAAAAATAAAAGAAAACGTTAATTAGGTACAATTTACATTGTAAAGAATTTCAATCATTTGATACGTTGAAGTGACCTTCGGAGCAACAACTTTCATCACTTGGAAACAAAAAACAATTAATTTAAAGTTTGTGTTGTTTAAGAACAAGTAGCCCAGTCAATGAAGGTTTTTTGTCGCAACAAATTAGGGGAAAGCTGAATTTTTTATATGTGATACACCGTTATGAGACATGTATTTTCTCAAAAGTCCCCGCCTCTCCCCCTTGTGCTTCTCCCCCCATCACCCCTAACATCGTACAAATGCATAGTTTCACTAGATTGCTTACAAGTTCTTTAATATTCATCGTAGAGAATTAATTTTTTTTTTATTTTATTCCTTAATACCCATAAAAAGTATCTTATTCTTATAAACTTTTCGTTAAAGTTGATATTAAGGGACCTATAAAACAACAAACACCAAAAAGACGGTTTCTCGAAGCACGTGAATTTACTTTATTACCTATATTTTTGTTGTTAATTAAAATACACAAAAATGGTTCAAATAAAACTTTTAGTATGTATCTTTAGCTCCAAGTTGATGTGGTTCATTGCTTGTTTAAGTTTATCGCTTGCGCTTGGGACGTCGTCAGAGATAGCGCTTGCACTCCGCTTCAGTGGTCCGACGTATACGCTTAGCCCAGTAAAATGGGAAAATTTGGATGAAATTAATGGTTACAGCTTTGAAAATTTGGTAACAGGCTTGTTTTGTCATCCCTTTGAAATATTCAAAAGTCCCCATCCGTACCCCCCCTCCGAGAGAAATGGGGGGCGAAAAAGTGTCAAAAAAACAGATTATCGTAAATAACTGAAAAAGTATCAATTTTATCAAAAACAAAAACGTTAAGAAAGTTGTAGCTGACAAAATTCCGCACATTTTCCATGTTTTATTTTGTCTCTACGACCAATAGGAACCGAGATAGATTTTTTTAAAATGTCGACTGTTTTGCGGCGAAACGTTAACACGCGCCCGCATCGCGCGTATTTCGCTTATATCTCGAGAATGGCCATGCTTATCGCAAAAATCTTCAAATAAAAGTTGTAGAGAATTTAATTACGAATAATTTTCTTTTTTAAACATTTCCGTACGATTAATATTGACAGAGATATAATCATTTAAACCTTTTTCCAAGACACAATCGCTGCTCGTTTTGCATAATAAAATCAATAATAAGTCGAAAACTATTGATTCTACGTACTTAGTGCATATAATGAAAGTTGTAGAGAATTAAATGTTGAATCTATATGTATACACGAAACGCTTGAAACTGAGAATTTTTCATTATTTCTTCCTCCATCGCCTTATAAAGATTAGCAAAATGATATTTCGTGTATACATATAGATTCAACATTTAATTCTCTACAACTTTCATTATATGCACTAAGTACGTAGAATCAATAGTTTTCGACTTATTATTGATTTTATTATGCAAAACGAGCAGCGATTGTGTCTTAGAAAAAGGTTTAAATGATTATATCTCTGTCAATATTAATCGTACGGAAATGTTTAAAAAAGAAAATTATTCGTAATTAAATTCTCTACAACTTTTATTTGAAGATTTTTGCGATAAGCATGGCCATTCTCGAGATATAAGCGAAATACGCGCGATGCGGGCGCGTGTTAACGTTTCGCCGCAAAACAGTCGACATTTTAAAAAAATCTATCTCGGTTCCTATTGGTCGTAGAGACAAAATAAAACATGGAAAATGTGCGGAATTTTGTCAGCTACAACTTTCTTAACGTTTTTGTTTTTGATAAAATTGATACTTTTTCAGTTATTTACGATAATCTGTTTTTTTGACACTTTTTCGCCCCCCATTTCTCTCGGAGGGGGGGTACGGATGGGGACTTTTGAATATTTCAAAGGGATGACAAAACAAGCCTGTTACCAAATTTTCAAAGCTGTAACCATTAATTTCATCCAAATTTTCCCATTTTACTGGGCTAAGCGTATACGTCGGACCACTGAAGCGGAGTGCAAGCGCTATCTCTGACGACGTCCCAAGCGCAAGCGATAAACTTAAACAAGCAATGAACCACATCAACTTGGAGCTAAAGATACATACTAAAAGTTTTATTTGAACCATTTTTGTGTATTTTAATTAACAACAAAAATATAGGTAATAAAGTAAATTCACGTGCTTCGAGAAACCGTCTTTTTGGTGTTTGTTGTTTTATAGGTCCCTTAATATCAACTTTAACGAAAAGTTTATAAGAATAAGATACTTTTTATGGGTATTAAGGAATAAAATAAAAAAAAAAATTAATTCTCTACGATGAATATTAAAGAACTTGTAAGCAATCTAGTGAAACTATGCATTTGTACGATGTTAGGGGTGATGGGGGGAGAAGCACAAGGGGGAGAGGCGGGGACTTTTGAAAAAATACATGTCTCATAACGGTGTATCACATATAAAAAATTCAGCTTTCCCCTAATTTGTTGCGACAAATGACACTTTTCGGCCTTTATTGACTGGGCTAAAGGGGATGCTTCACAAATTTTGTTATTATCTCGCCAAGGATTTATTTGCAAAAATAAGACTGAAACAAATTTCACGATATTAATGCAACGCGTTGGCGCGAATTTATAACGGAATTTTGGTTGTAACGTTCTTTATTAGACATAGCTTTCAAAATGGTACAACAATATAACGTCAATACTTTTATCAAAGAAAAAACAATAACATAATCAAAATAAGATTACTTTTCTCCTTCAAGTGTTAAATTTTAGACCCAAAAACGGAGAGTTTTGTATAATTACAAAACTCATCCGTTTAAACGCTTTACAAGATCATTAAATTTAACGAAACAGTGAAATTAAATTTTATAAGTTACGATTTACAAACATCCAGAATTGTACAAATTACTTGATTATGAGACCAAATTTGCGTAGTAATAGTATCCTAATAATTTTATAGATACTTTCGCAAACGGTAGGAAGGCATAAATTGCAGTTAGGTTTCCAAATAACCTATTTCGAAGTGTTGCGTATCCTATCTACACTACAAAATGCAACTACCTTCGTTTATTTCACAAAAAGATTTACAAGAGCGTCCGAAATAACAAAAGAAAAAAAATTAAAAACGATTACGACAAAATTATCAAGCTAATTAACTTAATTATTATAGAATAAAAACAATATTGTACCCATCTCTCTGCTTATTGTAGCAGAATGAAAGTATTTGTAATGGTGCTTACGAAAAGGTAATAAATCACAATTCAATTAATTAGTAATAATACTAATGAATGTTAGTGTAACAATTCCTTCGTTAATTTATTTAATTAAATTAGAAGGGTTCCCAATACAGATATAATACGTTACTTTTCGAAAACATAATCTTCTTATACTAAAGACGATCGTTTCACTTATTATTTCCAGTTTTCAATAAGAGAAAAGGGAAGATTAGAGAAAATTCCATTTTAAAAATGATATATTTATATAAAAAATTTGGTTAGTTATTGGGTTATTGAATACAAAACTGTTTACTAAATCATTTTTCTCCTTTAAGAAAATTGTAACAGAAATAGCGCAAAAGAGCGTATAAATGGAAATAAAACTTTAGGAAGTAATGTATTTTATTAATTTGATCATAAAATATACGAAATTGTTTTTCCTACCTATAAAGGAAAAGTTTTTGCTACGTTAGTTATTAATTTATTCACAATTTAAACACCAAGTTTTGTAACTTTAGTATTAGGTTTGCCATTAACCCATCTCATAAGCAGATGTTTTGTTTGGGTAACACTGTTTACTTTACATCAATTATATTTTGACGTTAAAATGTGAACGTATGCAGAGTTTATTGATTTTATCGGCAATATTGTTAAGAAACTTGAATGGGAAATAAGAGTCTTTGCCTGAAAATAAGGCTAGTAAGTATTTTGCTATTTTTTCGAAATAGATAAAAAAATAGTGAGGTAATCACTGTTACAGGCTACATTTTTCTATAATGTATGAACAATTATTATTAATGTTGGTTTTCACATTCCCGTTGGTGTGTAAAGTTACGTTCTTTCGGCTTTGGTCACGCGTAGAATTTCTGTTTCGGTTGATTCCACGTTGAAACGGAAACGTTTCGGCAAAATCTCACTTGCCATTCCCAAGTCTCGTTTTACTTCTTGTATTTCGAACTGAACTTATGGCTTCGTTGTTTTTCGGTGAATAGCAACATACAAATACCGCAACGAGGACTTCAGCACAGTTCGAATTACAAGAAGTAAAACGAGGCTTGAAAATGGAAAATGAGATCTTGTCAAAACTTTCCGGACACCACCGAAAAAGAAAAACATATTGATTACAGTCTAAATTATTTTATGCGAGAAGTATGTTGCACGTAAAATCGTAATACTACACCCCAAATTGGATTCCTTCGTTCTTCATTTCAAGATTCCAGAGAAAAATGTCCATTGTTAAGATTTTGATGGTTTCTTCCCTGGATTGTGTGGTCTTTTGTGTGTATATTATGGAAAGAAAGATTGATTTTCCAACTAACTAAATATGGCTGAACCTTACGAATTAGTCATTTTGTGATATGTCCAAAATATGATTTAACACCGTTTTAACCCGTTATCCGATAAACTCTCCTTGTTTATTTTATATTTTACCCTAGGCTAAATTAAGGCTGTATATGGCACAGCTCTAGATTTTTTTTGTACTTTGTCAAGCCTTTTCTACCTTGCAGCATCAATAAAGGTTTCTTTCCCCAAGAATTCAGCCGTATCTGCTTGACGACAATTTCAGTTCATCTGTAAAGGTCTCGAAATATACTACATGCGTGAATTGCCTGACTGTCTCAAGAGATAGTAGCCTTCACTTTATTCTGCACTCTCGTAGATATACTTATATTTTCGTGTAGTAAAAAGGTTCTAGTCCACGGTTCATTTTTTTAGAAAAAAAGGGCGTTTCTTGTCGTCGACACAATTACTATTCTGTGACAATTGACAAACCAAGAAATACATCGAAAGAATGATTTCAAGAGCCTGAAAGATCAAAAATGAAATGAAAAGAGAGGACTATGCTCTGACGTTTATGTCGACGAAAAACATTTTAATGCCACCACAAATGAGCAGGTAACAAATGGTAATGCAATCGTGCTTGTGTTGGTTAAAGGAACATTTTGGAGCAGAAGGTAAGTAATGAAAAGTGGAATACGTTAGCGCACAGCCGGTTTCCTTCAGAACCCATGTGACATTATGTCAATGGATCCCAAAATAAAACAAAACCCAAAGGATCAAACCGTCCATTATAATACAGATAAAAGCCCAATTTATTGTCAGATTCCCTGTTAACTAAACTTATCCCAATAAATCATCATCACCTCGTCTTCTGTACCAAAATGAAATAATATGTTAAGGCGGATTAATATTCTTGTAAAAAATGCCTGCATGCATTGATATGGCGCTCAAACCTATCCTGTTTGGTTCAGATAAAAAATGATTAATAAGAATGATATGACTACAACCGTAAAGTTCAAAAATTGTTAGTTTAATTTCGAATTGCCTTTCGTGTAAATGTGTATAATCGTGACATTGCGCGAGTGCTGTACAGTATGTAGTTACATTACCGGGTGAGTTTTTTATTAAATAAGCCCATGCTGTATTTCGAAATTTTGATTACAATTTCGTGGTGGATTTGAAATGACCATTACTTTGCTAATTTGGAAGATTTTGAAAAAACAGAAACACATTTTTGTTTGTAAAGACACGGGGTTTCTTTTGATGCTTTAATCTCTTTGGACACAGTCTGCTGAGGCACATTAAGGACACGTTGGCGTTTCTCCGTTGAGCTCTAAATTATCAAATTATTTTAGAGTACCTAAAAATGTTTTTGTGGAGAAAAGTTTATTAATCATTCCATTCATTTAAACTTAAAATTGAGATGGTGGGGGAGGTTTTGCGAATTTATTATTATTCAACTTTGATCGTCATATCCTTAACCGCAATTAGAGAATTAGAGATTCAACCAAAGAAAGAGTATCAAAAATGTAATTTTCATTGAGACAGCAGATATGAGTGATGTATGCGTCGGTTGTGGTGGGAAGTCAACCCTGACAGCACGCATATCTTTTTTAAATATTTACAGTCACTCAAGTGACATAAGTATAGAATCTGGTACATTATTGCACATGTTTTGACTCAGACTGGCTACATCCGCCTCGTACTCCTTCAGACTTTCTCCAGGTTTCTAACTTCTATTCCGAATTTGCATCCTAAAAACTCCTACCATATGGGCATGTCCATACCTAGTTTCCAAACTCTCTACTATGTGGCTGTAACTTTTACGTTGTGCAGGAGGATGTGTCTGAAGAACATCCAGTGGCTCTTTTCGCAAAGCGACTGTCAATGGTGTACCCATTTGCTCATCGTTCCATCCATTTGATATAGCAGCAGCACCGAACTGGATGAAGTAGCTTTCGCAAGTTGTTTTCCCATCGAATGTTGTTGGTTTTACTGCTGCATCCAGTCTTCGAATTGTGGGCTCCTGCACACCACTAGTTCTGCTTCTTTGTACCTCGCTATTGGGTGCATTAATCTCGATTATTTGATGTCTGTCAGCTTGAATATGTTGACTATCCGAACGTCTCAAGTTCCCAGAACTTGTTGTAAAATTCTTCTTTTATTGCATCTATCGATTTGTTGGGAATTTTCCACTATTTCGCCTATTTTATGTTTTAGAACCACCGAATGTTCTAGAGCAGCGTCGATTTTTTTATCGAATTTAAATTCTAACATTTCCGAATTTTCTTCCATTTTTCTCTCGATCGTTCTAGAGCATTGTTCGAGTTTCTTCTCGATGTTTTGGAATAATAATTCATTCTTGGATTGAAAATTATAATTTTCCGGATCATTTCCTTCGTCGATTATTACTTCGTTCAATCGTTCCACAAGTACGAACTTTATGCCCGTAATATCCAGAGGCATCTCTTCCAACTCCACTTTCACTTCTGAAACCTTTAATTAACTTAATTTCTTCATCGCAAAGAACCCCGTACCTGACACCAATGTAACGAAATTAAGTTCAAGTTCTTTCAAATGAACATAAATGATCAATTATTTATTAACTGACTTTTTCCTTTGATTTTGTTACTAAATGAAATATGGCTTAGGTTCATGAATATTTTTTGCTCGAAACGATTTGCACAAGATGTCATAAATGTTTACACTGATTAAGGCCACCCGGTATTTGTTCAATTGCACACAAAGTCAATATTAATTATTGTCAAAACAATTGGCGTATTCAAACGAATTTCAAAAATTACAGCATCAGCATTTCCTTCGACGAAATGCATAATCATGGATTCTTAAATCTTTCCAATGGGAACTACGGCTTTAGGTAATTCGTTCTAACTTTTATAAACTTAAATTCTCTTCATTTTTATCATTTACCTATTTATGTTTTACTGTTATTTATGTTTTTAAAAATAACATAGAACTGACTTTGATCTTTAATGAGTGAATTAAAATTGAGTGAAATGTGAAGTATGGAATAATTTTTTTTCAAATGAGCTCCCTAAACATTTATATGGCGGTACATTAATTAATAATTGTTTTGTACCCGTGTGACTGCTAATAGTGGCATAACATGTTGTGTGATTTACTGGATTCTTTAATTCAATTTGTAAATTGGTAAAATTTCTAAAAATTTGTAACCTTTCGCATATCTTCCAAATAATGAAATTTTAGCTTTCGGTCTTACCTCTTTGCGTTCTTTTAACGCTGTAGTCGCTGTTTGTCCTTTTTCTTAGGAATGGAGGGTCTTTGTTACTGTCAAACATTTCCAGACATTTCATTCACGTTTTTGTGAACGTTGAACGTATCGCGTTTTCCTTGTAGAATTCCTATTTCCAAATTAACTTGTCTTGTTTGTTTTTTGCTTTGCTTCTCTTATTTTCGCTTTTATTAGTTTATCTAAATCCATATACATTTTGAAATTTCTTTTCATCCTGGAAGATTTTTCTCTTACGGATAAGTCGTTGTCTTTCTAGGACTCCGTTTTTTCTTCTTTTGTTAACCATAACATAACCGATCAGGTTTTTAACTTTGATCTCGAGGTTCATCGATTTTGGAATATTCATATGTTTATAAAACTCTCCCACTTCAACCCTTTCTATGGGCGGTGTGTACACCCCTGTGCAATATTTATTTTTACAGAACAGGCATCTCTGTTGAATAAGACGATCCTTTTCAAAATTGATCTAAAATTTATTACGCTTTCCCTAATCTTCTTGTTGACTACCATTCACATACCGTGTCTATAATATTCGTTATTGTTAATCCTGAATAATATACTCTATTTCTTTACCCCTTTACTCATATTTCCTTCATTCAACATTTTTCCTGCCGGAGATCCGATCTGGAGCCTTTCGCCTTCGAAATATTTAATCTCGAGCTGTACCATGATGGTTATCGGATAATATCTTCTGAGGATTTTAAATACAGTGGTTTCCCCTTACCTTCTGTGTGTTCTACTGCCGTTTACTGTCTATCGCAGATAAGCCGTCTTCGGAGCCACCCTCCTAAACTCAGGACAATATATAGCCTCATCTCACTGTTACTGTTGGCCGATAGAGCAAGATTGCGAACCGGTCACTACCGGCGTTACCATCTTTCACTAGACTTTTAGATATTTCTCATCGTCTCTAAAATTTTGGTAGATCCCGAGAAATTAGACAATTATTAAAAAGGACAGTGTTTTAACGTTATAAGATGAAAACCAAAATATATTTTACACAACATACAAAAAGTTTTTCTCTTTATATTACACTACAAAATAGTGTCATGCATGTTTCCAGAGAGGTGGTATAAGCATGAAAAGGCAATCATTCAGAGAGACCTGAAATTGTCATTATATGTATGTTTTGGTTTCTAAATTTGCTTGAAAGGTTAAGGGACTTTTTAACAATTGACCTTCAGAACTATTTATCTCCCCCAAGGGAGACAAAGTGCGCCTCCTCCGCCCATAGAGCGATAGCAACGGTCTTAGATTCCAAGGGAATCATCCTAATTGATTATTTAGTAGCAAGTGAAACTATTACCGAATAAACCATCTCGTGAAACTGAAGTAATATTTGAATATATTTAAGCGTAACCGGGAAAAGTGAATGTTGAAGTATAGTAGAAACAAGTTTCAAATACATGAAAAATGAACCTTATCTTTAAAATATTAATTCTAACAAATCTGAAGCTAATATTTCTCTTGATTTTTACACACTTCAAATACCTATAAATATTAGTTGTAAAAGTGTTTATTGCCAGATGATAGAATTATATCGATAAGTGCTCTTCGCATAGAGCGGATTTTCAATTACTGTCTATGTAGGTCCCAATTACCATCACAACGTACGTGTTGAAGGGTACTTTACTTTACTAATGAGGTGTATCATATCATCCTGCTCACAGATTAGCAATTAAATCGCCCAAGGGTTATTGGGAAATTTCAATCACTCTATTCAATTCAATACAACTTTACGATAAGATCGCCCTTTTATTTTATACTAAGGTAGCACGCTTTTATATATTACAGCATATAATGGTAGTGTGAAAATGAGAGAAATGATAAATGAAAATGGTGGAGTTAGATAGTGATGTTTAGTAGTGGCCGTATCCGCCTCCTTTACCATATGTTTGGGGATGGACAGCATGACCAGATCTAATAACGTGTGCATTGAATCCATTTTTTCCATCAGCTGTGTATTTTACGGTACGAATGGTCCCGTCTGATTCGTGTAGGGAGTATTCCCCATGGACTGCATCACCGTCACGTGCTTCTTGTTGATTTTTGATGTCACCGGTATGTCCATCCTTTACTCCGTAATTGAATTCGTATTTGGGATAAGCCTGAAATTAAATTTGGTAGATGTGTGTGATAAATGGGATTCTCTTACGTAATAGTCCTGGTGGTGATCACCATGTCCACCTCCATAGCTTGCGATAAGAGGTGCTGAATGTATAGCAACTGGAGCGGCTGCGTGATGTCCACTACCTATTACAAGGGAAGCATATGATTGTGCACCCCCATGTCCGCCGTATCCGTGTTGGGCGAACACCACTGTCACCGCATAACTAACCAAAGCTATCCTCTGTAATACAATCTAATTAGATATTTGCAACTAATTTGCTAGATACATACGAAGAACATTGTTATACTAATTGTATTTATCGAATTGAACTGAATTTTACAATGAATTGCAGTTAATTTATACTAAAAGTGAGTCGGTTACTTTCCTTAAGAATACAACGCCTTTTACACTTAGAGAAATCTGTATCATTCATTTTAGGTATCTGTATTACTTGTTGACGTAATTACATTTTTTTGTAGGTAATTACACTGGAATTCCAATATTATCTAATATTAATTAATGTATCTAGATCCCTGTGGTGTTATCAAAATATTCGCACATGAAGAATTTATTCCATTCTGTCAATTAGAAATTGCGTAAATTATTGTTGCGTGAAATATAGGTAGGTATACGTATATAACTTAATTTCTATAAGTTTACATAATCTCTTTATGCCAACTTGTGTGAGTTTGCCATTATTATAAGTTTTACACAGTTGCCTCAAAAAAAATTTAAAATTCAAATTAAGGTGTTGTATTTTTACAATCTCAGAGTTAATTATTAAACTTTTTTGTTTTGTTGTTCATGAAAAAGTTTATTTTAGTTGCGAATAACGTGGGACGGTTACCTTCCTTTAACAAATAAGCTTATATACTTAACCGTAAAAGTTTTGTTTAAATAAAGGTCAAATGTCATTTACTGCTCTACTGGCGTACAAGGAAGGGATTATGTTGTAGATATATAACCATCATCAATTTATGCTAAATAAAGAATTTCGTTCACCTTGTAGAATTGGAAAATAGTTTTCATAAAGTACTAGTTGAATAATAGTCTACTCGGTTGACCTTAGGACGTAATTTCAAATTTATTTGGCTAATATTTGCGTGTTTTTGACGGGTGCGCTTATAGTTTATTGATTGCAACTTTTCTTCATATCGCCGCCGTTCAAAGTTTGTTCAATCCACCTACATACAAAAAATAAGACCTACTTAAAGTACCTCGAAACGTCAACGTCGATTTCGGCAAGTCAATTTTGAAACTTTAATTATGAGCAATTACGGCGATTAGCGATTTAAAATTAAGAAAAAAAGTTGTGTAGTACATGATATATGACGTGAAAAATTCTTTAGCGAGGTAATAAATTTATAATATATTATATGAAATGGAACTGCGAGCTGTATGTAACTTATGTAATAAATGTAAATTTAAGTGGAGCAAAAATTAAGTTGCATACATTTACTATAAAATAAAAAAATGTTTGTAATTTACAATTTGTTGAGAATTTTGTAATTTCAGTTGATTTTAATTGTGACACAAACACCCACTCGTTGTTAAAGTTAAAATCCATTCGACGCGATAATTGAAATTTTAATTATTACTTCCTTCGTCCTCCGCGATAATTTGTTAACAAATGAAAAAGTGAAAAAATTCCTGTACCTATTATGAAGTGATGTTGGTTTGTGGTTTTAGTTTATTGCTCTTTCTTTTTACAATAATTATAGTATATTAATATTCGAACATCAATTATTTATTTTGTGTGTTTTCTCGCGAATTGCTGCCATGGGCAGGCTGCAGATCTGTTAACTATCAACTTTCATTTGCTTTTTTGAAATACTTTTGATTTACAGCTACTTTTCTCCACGTAGTCCCGTAAATTCCTCTCTGTTGTATGGACAGCGTTTAACGAGAACATCTTGTTTTTGAACCGGTTAACTATTAATTAAATTGTGTTAGCCATTCAATGTGAATCTTATTGACGGCCACCAAGGATTCTTGTAGATACACAGCAGTTCAGTTTGTACACAAAGGCTTCATGGACTAAGGAATTTTGTTACGGACTTTAATATCTAGGAAACCTTCGATTGTGGGTCAATTTATCTATTTATGGGCGCCAGCTGACATACCCAAGGAACCCTATTGCACCTGTAATCTAGACCTACTTCGACCTAATAGGTTTTCTAAGTTCATAAGGCTACAAACAATAACTTTATTAATACAGTGATTCAACGTCAGGAGCTTAGGGTGATGTACAATGATGGATGTAATGTAATGGGAAGAAAAATGTTTTTCCAGACTGACCAGAGAACCTACCTTTCAGGGAAGAGATCAAAGATCTAATAAATATTCTACTGTAAAATCGTGGATAGGTTCATACCCATAAAAGGGGTAATAATATAAGGGAATGGAAAAACTCAAAACATCCCCTTCACTATTTTTAATGAAGACGATGAAACGATGATGATGATAGTTATTTTTTTTAGGTAACTATCAACATCATCGTTTCATTGTCTTCATTAAAAATGTTTAAGGGAAGGTTTTCAGTTTTTTCATTCCCTTATTCTACCGCAATTCACAAAAACTTTAGAACAAGCCTTACGCAACCGAATTAGAGATACTTACTTATTCTCTACAGGGTTACACAAAGGCAATTCAATATCGGCGGCAAATTTGAAATTCACAGACTAAGTGCGTTTGGGGGTGGCAAAATCTCCCCCTATGACTATTTCTGTACCTGCCAAAGCGGATCATCTGATTGACTGAGAAAGCTGACGGGTGGATCCAAATGTATAATACAAAATTTTATTTTGCGTTCAACCTCCTGTCGGGTGTTGGAATTCATCATAGCTGTCTTGACTTTATTAACTACAGCTTCGAACAGTTCCACTGAACTACAGACGCTCCCTAGATTTCCCAATCAGGAGATTCTCCTACGTCCAAGACTTTTCCTTCCTTTAATATTATTCCTTGGACTATAAAAGCCTCAATATATGACCTCTCCCCTCATTATATGACCTAGATATTATAATTTTTGCTTTTTTATAGATTTTATTATTTCACATTCTTTTCCCTTTTCCACGCCTGTTTTAAGGTCCAAGCCCATTTTTATCGTGGTTATTTACATTTTCCCGTAGATACTGTAAGTGGGTTAAATTTTCATCAGCGTATCATATTATTAATATAAATATAAATAAATAGTAAATTTATGTCAGTCTACAGTACATTACACAAATCATTATTACCTAATACAAGGCACTGAAACCTCAAGGTCCAGTTCAGTTCAAAACTGTTTTCCAACTGGGCCTTGATTCATAAATAATTAAACGAATTAGACTATTATAATACATTAGGAACACTGAACACATGACAACTGATCAATCGGCTTCAAATTAATGTATAGAAATACGTTATGAGTAGGAAGAATTGACGGTCTCCGGATACGTATACATGTAACTGATTTTGAAAAAGACTTTTTTCTACAAACGTCAAAAAATGGCAAGGCTTGCGCATTGATAACAATACGCGAAGTGACCCTTTTTTTCACTTTCTTACGTTACCATGACACCGTGCGTAAAGTAACGACGCCGTGCGCGAAATACTTAATTCGCGCACTGCATGTAACCTATATGAGAGTTTTGTATTTTAACGTTAAAATAATTGTCAACTTTTTCACGTTTGTAGATAAAATTAATTAAAAAGTAATGTATTCAGAACAGTTTATGGGGTATATTTTTAATTTATTATACAGGGTGTCCCAGGTTTAATGATCCGGACTTTGACATTTTGTAGAAAAAAGGTGGGTTGCTCCTATAAACATAGCTCCTAAAATTCTTTGTTTCTGAGATACACGGCGTTAAAATTTTCTAAAAAATAAAGTATTTATTTATTTATTTCTGAACTGTGGAGAATATTCAAACCAAAATTGGCTCACAAGATACATGGACAGAGGGTCATAAGATTGAATAATATGAATTTTTTTAATCAACCAGTGGCGAAGATATGGGTAATCCGTTCTACTAATTTGATAAATAAAAAGAGTACTTACGGCTCTGAATTAAATATTCTGAATTCTTTTTCGATAGAGCATTCAATTCTGAACAAAAAATGTCTCGACTTTTTTTCGGTTATGTTACTGTTCGGCCGCAAACTAGATGTTTGTCATTTATTTCACGAAAAATGTATTTTCGTTGTGTAGAAAATTGATGGTTGCCATGGATATTATGACCCTCTGTCCGTACCTTGTGTGCCAATTTTGGTTTGAATATTTTCCACAGTTCAGAAATAAATAAATAAATACTTTATTTTTTAGAAAATTTTAACACCCTGTATCTCAGAATAAGAGAGTTTTAGGACGTATGTTTATAGGAGCAACCCACCTTAAAATATGTTTTTCTACAAAATGTCAAAGTCCTGATCATTCAACCTGGGACACCCTGTATACTTACGTTATATTGAAAAGATGTCTCAAACAATGCGGGTTTATGATATGGAGGTGTCTTTAAGCCTCTGAACCTAAGATTTAGATTGTGTATATCTGTACGCAATTTAATTTTATTATACAGACAATTTTTCCGTTATTATTTTATGGTAAAAATAGGTCAAATGCAGCAGTCGTCCCTTTGCCAAATTAAGCCATTTAGCATCAACCAACGTATGGGATATGTGGTCGTATTTACGTATTCCGTATATAAATCTCAGACACATGTTTTGATCTCTTTGAATTCTCTGAGGCGAGTCATAATCGATGGAGGTAGCATATATTTCTGAACAACACGTAAAATGTGATAGTATTACCAGTGAATCATACAATAGGGTTAATAATTTTCCGTTGATAGTCATTCCTGCCTGCTGTTACATTAGACCTTGTGACATGTGGCTTCGCTGTATATATTAAATAAGAAGCGAAGAGAGAACACAGGCTTGGTGGATCCTCGAAAATCTTCAACTTCGCTGTTTGGTTCCAGTTGCTTACTATGTTAATCCTTCGACTGTCCATGTTTTTGCTTTTGAAAACTTTATATAGTTCTTCATTGTGCATTTTATTGAATGCTTTTACAAAAGATTTGATTTATATCTAAACACATTTTCCTAATCTGTTCCTTAATCCTAATGTCGCTTATGTATTCCTCAACTTTTAACAGTTTAACTTGCATCTCGTCAGGCCCTACATCCTTTTCCTTTTTTAATGTGTTCATATTCTACCTCACTGTTTAAAACCATTGCTCCTGTTTCATCCACTGCGATTTCGATTTCATTCCCGTTTTATACCTCTGACTTCTTTTACCTTTCTATGCATGTCAAAGCTATCTTATCTTCATTCATATTCTTCTTTTCCTATGTAGCTTTCTGATAATCCAATTTCGCTCCATTAATTTTTCTTTTGATCTTATGATTTATTTCTTTGTATTTTACTACATTTCTAGTTCTTTAACCTTGTCAATATTCAATCAGTCTCAGATATTTATCTTCCACCCATTCCTTTTTCTTCTTAATCTTTTTTGCGGCTAAGGTATTTTCTCCCGCTTTTAGTAACGCCATCTTCTACATTTCCTCATTTGTCATGGACGTTTTCAGATTTCTCATTTTCTTCTCTGATGTTTCTGAGATTTTTCTTGCACAGTCTTTAGAACAGAATAGAATATATTATTATACTTGCTTCATTTTATTGTTTTACGTCAATTTTCTTCTGCTGCATCCTTATGTCGTTCACCACCTTTCGAATTCGTCCCCCTTCGAGACCGATTTCTCAACCTTAGAAGAAAATAGTGCCATTATCTTCATTTATCCCACACCCGAAGATGTTATCCATGTGGAAGGGGCCATTTCCGTGTCAGTTATCTAGGAAGGTGCGATAAGGTTAAACATTTTCTAAGTGGAAGTCAGGCAAGTTACATTAAACAAACCAGTTACCTACTATTCGTTGAATATTTAGTTTGTTCTGGCATCAGTTAGGGGTAATTTTGATACCATATTTCTGTAGTTTGGACGGAATATATCTTAAAATTTTTGCTCATTATAAGATGAGAACCTCCGAAAATGAATCATTTATAGAACTGAAAACTCTCTTTGGTGTTTCGCATTCTGTATGGGACTCGTAGGTCAATTTAGGTTTTAGGCTTAAAACGTAAAAGCTTCGTGTATTGAAGTACGCACGCACAGCTTTGTACAATGAAATACACGTACATACGCCTTTTGTTGCTACATCTTCATATTCCTTGGAGAAACAGAAATCCTGTTTAAACCCTGTTTAAAATTAAGTGGGTATTTCTTCTCTACGCAACAAAGTCTTGGAAAATTAATGTAAATTTAGGATAAGGCAATTTTCTACTCAAAAATATTCATTGACGGAGTCTTTGTTTTTGACGTAACCTTAACCTCCACCGAAAACGGACGTTTCACAAAACTTTTAACGATCACATTCGAACACATAATTAAGTACATCAAATATAAATTACCTCGCGAAGTAGAAAAAATGCGACATCCATTTACATCATTACATAATCCCAAACTTGGAAATTACTATAAATAACATACGCGCGCATATTTGCATTAATTAATATTGGTGTTGTTAGATCGGCCAACGTAGGTACACCTACATATATTTGTTGGAAATGTGATTGTGATGAAATTAAGTAACTAAGTTATTGTCAATATTAATGAAATTACTAATTAAGAAGATGCTACAATTAACTTAATAAGTTCTAAAGTAGATGGATTTAGAACGAAAAGTTAATACTTCCTTAACATGATAATCGTGTTTCTATAAGGGAGAGAAGTATAAGAACTTAAATTTCCTCGGGCTGAAGATCTTTTTCTTTTCAGAAGTTTCAAATTTATTCAGTAGTGTATTATTCTTCTTCTCTCTTAAATCGGGAAGGTTTGTGAAAATTGTATGAAACTTTCTTATCGGTGCATAATTAAAATGCCGGACAGGCGAAATTCTTATTTTGAAATCATTCTCATTGTCCTAATGAGTTAGTTAGGTGCAAATAAAGCTTCGAATCACTGAAGACTAACGGTACGTAAATGTAAGTTGATTAAAATTGTTTGCGATCTGTGTTGAAATGTCAGTTCGTATAAGGTAAAGTCTACATCATTTAGTAATGGTGATCTTTATTTGATGTTAATTAAACGGTTAAATGTCTACCGTAACTAAATACAGTCAGTCCCTTGTAAACATATTTCTTTGCAGTATGAGATATATTAAATAATGAATACAAAGCCCATATTCTAGTTATCCTGTATTGCACCGAAGCTCCAAATTAATTTTTAATTAAACTCAACTGATTCTTTTCTAATTAATAGATAACATAATTATGAGGAAAGAAATATAGAAAACCTTCAGTACTGTTGTTGGTTTGAATTATATTCGATACTCGAAGGACCGTAGTGGATGTTGGTTCAAAAAATTGTAAAGAAGGTTATACTCTCGCAGCAGGAACAATGAAAAATGTACCTGAAAATCAAACAGACACAATTAATTTTACCTGAAGTTCCTTTGGGAAATTCCCCTCAAATATTTATTTAATGATCTCAATTTATATTTATTTATATTTTTAACGATAGGTAAATGAACAATTAAAAGTTTTAAACTGAAAGTAAATACTGTATGCCAAAAGTTCAAATACGATTAACTGTACAAAGTATTGAATAATTCACTCAACGCTAATTGTTAATTGAACAACGTATACCTATCCAGCCAAATAGTCTTTTCTCATGATAGTTAGTATTCTTAATCGCAAACTGAGTAGGACCTATATGATCAATAAAATCACACACGGAAAATTATGGTATCCGCCGACAAACGATGAAATTTATTGACTTTAAGGGCGTGTTATCCTCCAAACGAACAACTAACTATTCGTACAACAAAGAGTATGACCAAAACTTCTATTTTACTTAATAGGTGACGCACACTCTCCAATTAGGGTCGAATTCGCCCTTTTGTCCAAGCTTTGGTGTATACAGTATAAAGTTTCTATAAAAGGTCCCACTGTGTTACTTATATCTTCAATGCGAGCCCTTTTTCTTCTCGATTTCTCTTTGTCTTTGTTTTTCTAGTTATCCGGCCGTTTCGTTCACTATCACTCATAATTAAATGTGAGTTTAACACGCACTAATTCCTTCACAGTGTACGTCCTTAATTTTGGTAGTTTTCTAGAAAAAGGTGATGTTTCAAAGTGTCAATTTTGCATAACCTTATATTTTATACTAAGACTAGCTGACGCGGTGAACTTCGTACCGCCAATAAAAGTTGTCTGAACTTATTTATTATTTATTATTTTATGTTTGACAGTAATAGCATTGCGCTTTGGTTTACAATGTTTATTAATAAAATCAAAACTCCACAACTTCAACCCTTATTTTGACCCACTTAGGAGATAAATTTCGAAAATCCGCTTTTTAGTGGGTGTCTACATCATTAGAGGAAGGTTCACTGAAAATTTCAAGTTTCTTGATTCATTGGTTTAGCCTGGGCGTTGATAGATCAGTGAGTGAGTAAGTAAGTCATCACTTTATCCTTTTATACAGTATGTCTGAAAAAGTTGGCAACATATGGGAAACATTTTTATTATTTTTGTTTTGTTTTGGAAAATACCACAGAAGCCGACAGAGTCAATCATATATACAGATGAGATGGCCCAGATGAGTCAGCGATATTCCTTGAAAATGTTAGTATGTCTTCTGCTGGAGCGTCATCACAATTATCTGTACAAGCAGTCATTTACGATGGGCCATCTCTGGTGTACATACTAAACTTGTGCCCAAAGGTGGAAAAAATTTTGCAGAGTATGAAGATAGGTACCTTTAAAAAATATGTACTGGCAAATGGAACGAAGTTAAGTGATACCTACAAGGATTGATATTGTGTGGTTTGTTTATCATTAAATCCTATAACTAGAGACTGTCGAGGATAACGACGGGAAGTTAAAGTCGGACACCTTTTTGGCAAAAAAGTGGGACCTGCAGTTCCTCAAGAATTCTGACAACAAAAGTGATTTGTTTTCTTTTCTGGCTCATGGCTAGTCCGCTATTTAACGGTATTCAAGTATTTTTTACTATTGGTCTTGATGTCAAAACACAAGATACGGTCTCAAATGTAATCACGAGGAAGCGGATTCTCCAATTTTTGTCCATGACTTAACTGCAGCGAGAAATGGAAGTGCCACAATCTGTATTAGGACAGTTGATAACAGTCGTTGTGGTGCTGGCCATCTCATTTTTCCATGAATTGCAGAAGTAAGGACTTCAAGACATGTGGATACGTTTTGGGACTGAAAAAAAAGTCGTAACCATCCATGAGATAGCCCAACATTTGGGTGGGAAGAAGTGGCTTTCACGCATTCTCAGTATGTGACAACACCTCCTTTTTTGCAGGTCGTGGAAAGATTACAATGTGGAAACTGATGCATTTGAATTTTTGTCTCATCCTCAAGACGACGTCCCTGATCATGTATTCTCTCAACTGGAACGGCATCTCGTAACGTGCTATGTTCAACCTGTGAGTGTCGGACAGTAAATTGAGGAAGGCAAACTCTTTTTACTGCCCACAATAAAACAATGGAGATCATTCCCCCAACGGCTGATGATTTCAAGTTACATATTCTGCGTAGTTGCTACCAAAGTGGGCATACATGAGGACAGATAACAAGTTACTGCAACTGCCTAACATTGAAGGGTGGGGCTGGAGTGTTGGGCAGAACACTTACTATCGACTTTGGACAACCAAACTCGAAGTTCCACAAGCATTGCGGGAGTTCATAGCTTGTCAGTGCAAAACAGATTCCCGTGAAAATACATATGCCTAAACAGTGCACCTTGTTATGCAAAAAATGCATAGGAAACTATAAAAAATAAGCCTAACAAAAGTACTGTTGAGTCTAACTTTTTTAACGTTACAAACAAATAATGTTACAAAAACTGATAGAAAGTGCTTATTTTTGTAACAAACAGCGGACAACTTTAAGATAATTTTATTTCCAAAAAGGTCATTCATGTTCTTTTTTCCCTTAAGAGCTTTTATTTCATACCAAAAAATTAGAATCCGTTGAGCGGTTCGGGAGATATTGTGGATTGTAGCTTTTGTAGTTGAGGCCATTTTGATGACACCATAGCTAATCTACAAGGAGGAATTTTATGTGGCTCCATCTCTTAAAATGTTACCCTTACCTACCATTTTCACTGTGCGAGGTATTACACTTTTATCATTAAATGCACTTTCTACTTGCTACTCCACTAATACGACTTTTGATGGATCACTTTTCCTAATAACGACTAAATTGGGCTAAACTCAAGGACGCCGCCAAAGAGGGGAAGGGGGCATGCGCCCCCTCCTGGGAAAAAGAAGAAAGGTAAAAGTTATTAAAAATAAAAATACATTTTTTACGAAATCTTGAAAAATCGCTAGAGCCACGAACCCCCAATACTATTGCCCACCCCCCTGGGAAAATTTTCTGGCGGCGTACTTGTCTAAACTATTCTTTGTAACTTCTCCCTTATTTATGACTTTTGCTCTTTGGGTATTTTGGGTATTATCGTATAAATAGCGATATATTTAGAACAATATTTATCTTCAAGAAACCCTATCTAGAAAGCCTTTTAATTTTGAGTTGCAGCTACAAACTTTTTTACTTTGTCGTAGTGTGTGGTCTCTACAGTAAATATTTAGTTTTGTAGATTATGCTCCTCCATGAACCTACCCTGTTCATCTATTGGTAGTGTCTCTTATTCTTCTTTCTGGAATTCTATTTCATATTCGTTGGGTATCACACGAAGCACCGCCGTTGCTCAATAAGCTATTTATTCATCGCTTTCCACGTCTCAAAGGTAACTGATCTACATGAACAATTTGATGGTGGTTTCAATTTTTTTAAAATCATTTAAATAGCTCCATTTCTGAATGGAATAAGGTTCAATTGGTGCTATCAACTCTGTTATTCTCTTGTTCACTTGTTCATTTCTTATTCTAATTTTTCTTACGTTGCTTTAATATTTTTTTCGCTTTAAACTCCTACCAAAAGCTTTTCATAGTTCTTTTCTTGCTATTTTCTTATACTGTGAGAGTAGTTTTAACGTTGGGGGAGGGCGGAGCAAACTGGATGTTTATAAAAGGGAACCTTCCTCTATTCCATAAAAGAATGGGCCATAAAGAAGGTACAGGTTAGTCACCAAAAGGAAAATCTCGTGGTGCCACAAGCACTTTGATTTCCCCGAAATTAGTTAGCTACAAGGTTGAGAAGAAAGACACTGATTGGTAGTGAACACTTTTGGGGCTCTATTTCTTCCCTTTTTCTTTTCTTCTTGTACCATAAGATTTAAGGGGAAGTAGAAGCATCAAAACGAAGAGGAGTTTGACGATTTAGTATCAGCACTGACAGATCTTTACTGAGTAAATAATTCACTTAATAGAGAGCAGTAGCCCTACGTTACATATTATGACAGCGTTAACTGCTTACAATAATATCATTTTGGGGTAAAATTGAACATTGCAGGTGTCACATATTGTTGCTTTACATGATTAAAGAAAACAATGGAGTTTTGTAAGTTGGGTCATGCATCTTTGCCCATAACATTCCTTTTTAAGAATTTTTCGGCGACAACATCCTGTACATTTTTAGCCCATTTCATAACTAAAACTGATTCAACGACATTTGCGATGCACGTCATAAATGGTATAAATTGACTTACCAAACTTAACACTCCACTAACAATGCTTTGTCAATGGATAAATCAAGTCACATTTTTATTGCAAGATTGGTACCCAAAACCAACGATGCCAAATTGAATCCCGTTGCTTTTAAATTTTACGATTAGTCCAAGATAGTTTCGTAATGATTTCGTAATAGTTTCAATATTAGGTACTGGTTGGTAATGCTGCATTACAAGGACGTCATCAAATTTATGACGTGCCTCGGAAATTTCGTTGGATAAGCTATAATCTTGTAATACTGCTGAAACGAAAAATAAACGTAATGAAAGAGAATGTCAATATATCATTCTGTCATTTATAACCCTGTAACCGAAAAGAAACATCGTAGGATAAGCAAATACTTTAATGAATCCAAATTATCCATTGCCTTTTCACTTCTTTTTTTTTCGTTTGCCAGTGCAGACGTAATAAATCTCATAATTGGATCAAATCAGAATTAATCAAATTGGCTCAGAGCAGTTAACGTCGACAATTCATCACTTTGAAATTCATTAAAAACGTTAAAAAATCCCGAATATAACCTGCATCACCATTTTAAAAACTCGTCTACAATATAACGAATAACTAAACAAGGGGTTAGGCAATAAAAGCCAAATTATATCTCGCGGTCTCGTGGAAACAAAATTGAATCCCCCTCTAAATTGCTTGCATTCATAATTTGGTTAATGGATGTATATTTCAAAAAGCGTTTAACTATATTTGAGGGCGTCCCTCATTTTTATTAACATTGTAATTAATATGGAACGATTTTAAAGTCCACCCTAAACGATGACAGAAAGAAAGAAGATCTATAAGCTAAATATATAAGAAAAAAAAAAAACTTTTTTATTTACTGTATAAAAAGCCACTTATCAGAATAACGCAGGAGAAACGAAATAACTTTTAAAATCCTTTCTAGAATTGGTATCCTACAAAATTCCATTCCCTAGAATTGAGGGTAAAAAGGATGAATATCCCCCCGAAAAAACAATCTATATTTCATTTGCAGTCCGCGTTATTGAATCCACAAAAACGGAACTGCAATAGATATGAAAAACGACAAGTATGGGCACATGCGCGTTGGTCCCTTAACATCGACTATTTGCAAGAAAACTAAAGTATTAAAGGGATCATGCGTTTTCACTTCTTCCCTTTTCCCTGTGTTATTCATTTTTATATCAAGTTTGTACAATTGGCAATTTATTATTTGGGGAATGCTCACTTTTTATAGTCGCTCCTTTCATTCTTACTTAATTTTAAACATTCGCCTTAAGGCGCTTGGGTTAGTATATTGATTAATGTTATTTTCTTGCTAATTACAAGTTTTAGTTTAAACTAAATCGGCTATAAATTACGTGATGATTGTTATGTAATTGCTATAGTGACAAAGAGTGTGTAAAGTGGACGAAACGCTCGTAAAGTTAAAAGTAATTCAGTTTCAATTTGTATCATAGCCAAATTTATTTATTTATTTATTATTAAATAAACGGGCATTTGCCCAATAAATCGTTAATTTTCTAATATTAATCGTATACTGCTTATTTTAATACTTATACCTACTTCTTTGCGCTACTCATTTCGTGTTTCTGCTACTTAATATGGCATGTTTATGGTGTTTCCACCAAGTTTCATTTGCACCAAACTGTTCTACTTAAATTTTAAACGTAGTGTAAAATTAATGAGTTGAAGGCATTCTTATAGTCAATAAAAACTGCACAGCTATCCGTCTTCGTGAGCACTGTAATCCACGGTTCAAGATTGCAAGACGTCCATTCCCCTTTTCAGACTGTTTAGCCCTACATTTCCTTTGCACCTGTTTAGTACGCTTATTATTATTTACTTGACGATAAAAATTCTTACAAATTTGCAATTTTAACACAGTATTCTACCTATTTCGAGTACCTACTTGCACAAATTGCCACTAGAGGTTGCATGCGATAATTACAGTTGCCAATTGTCGAATTCGACCACGAAGGTCTACAACAAAAATCTTCATTTTACAAATAGTGGCAAACATTAAATGAGCTTGGTTACAAGATATAGAACTGTTCTGCAAGTACATAGTCACGTAATTACGTAACACTGACATTAATAAGAGTTACAAACTCGACGAGGAGATGAAATTGAGTTATCAGCAATACGTACGATATGAGTTATAGGTGTGGAGCAATTAAAACGAAAATTAATGCTTTTATAATTAATTAATTGGTTGCACATTGTAGGAATGAAATCTCACTAAACTTTGCCCATAGATATACCATTTATTTAAATTAAGAAGTTGAAGTAGATTAAAGTTGAATAATGATGATTGAATTAATTATATAATGTGACTGAATGTTTCGACAATAATTATTGTCGTCATCAGACTGAAATAGTATTACTAGCGTTAGAACTAACATGTAATGTCTATACTTACTTCATAGATATATTCGGGCTTAATTATGATGAAATAAAGAATACAATGAGTGATGAAGTGTATTAACAGATCAGGATCGTATAACTTAATCTTAACACCTCCTTTCGGTGGTACTTTTGGCCATCGCCTGAGTTTCTTACTTTTCTTCGTTTAATTTGATCGGCATCTATTTTTGGACTTATTGGAGTCATGGTATCTCTTCAGCTTTCTCTAGCTTTTCGGCAGAGGGATGTCCTCCTCGAGGTGGCAGGTCGGTTTTATGATTTGTCGTTGACTCTCCACTTCTTCTATTCCATTTTTCCCGCGAACTTCAGTTCTTCACTCTCTCTACCTTTCTTGGTGAGCCGAGCTTCTGTAACAGGATTGTGACAGGATTTTACTTACTTTGAGGGGTCCCGCGTACCTTGCGTCCAGTTATTGGTATGCTCTTCTTCGTAGGTTGTATGGTCGCCTTTCTTCTTCAAATTCGATGGATTTTCTATGTTTTTCATTTACTTTTCTTGCACTTTTGTCGTTTAAACATCGGTTCCTTCCCTCTTGATGGTTTGACAGAGTTAAGATGTAAGTTAATGGTGTCTGGCGCAAAACCTGTTCCTGCAATATGCATTCCATTGATTCTCTTCTGCTGTCTGTGTTAATATTGTTCCAATTACTTTGCTCTTTCTACTGAGTTAGTTTGTGGTGTGTACGATGGGGTCAGGAGGTGTTGGATTCCATGTCCCTTTAAGAAATCTTGCGATAATTTTTACTTACTGTCCGTTGTCTATTACTATCACCACCGGTGCCCCAAAGCGGTAACTTACTTGTTGCCAAGAGGCCTCGGTAATATTTTTGATGGTTGGTTTTCGGAGTGGTTTTAAGCTATACCCACTTCGTGAATTCGTCCTGAAACACAACTGAAGGGTTATTGCTTATTGGATCTTGTTAATGGTCCAATAAGGTTTACGCTTTCCATTTCCCACGGTTATTGATTTATTTTTTAAGAATGCATCTGCTCTACTTCCTTCTGGGTTGTGGGCCAGTTACCAACGTAACTTATTACATCTCTTTTGGACCCTGTCCAATAATAATCTTTGTAGGTTCCCTTACTATTTATAGGTACATCGTTCAGCAGTAAGATTTACAGATACGGTTTTCCTTTCTGCATTTTTCCTTCTAATCGTATATACCAAAGATGAAATTAACTTTGACTTTCTTAGCAGTTAAGACTACTACCAACCCCAACGTTTTAATGTAGATTTTTTGTTTGTAACCTTCGGAGTTCATAAACAATATCTACAAAGTCCTTTTTGTGTTTCGTTTCCTTTAATTTAAATTCTGCATGAAATTCGTGATTGTTTTATTGAATCAGTCAGTTAAAATATCCGTAAGCGTAACCGTACAATTTGGGTTAGGTTCAATTATTTATTCAAGAAAATATTATTGTTATATCAAATGTGACATTTCCTAAATTCCCCAGTTCTTCTGCCGTTACGCTACCATTACGTAGTTACGTAGGATCGAAATCTAGTTGAATTGAACTTAAATATGCGGAACGTGGATGTTAAAATATGCAGGTAATTAAGAGCTCCATTGAGAAACTAAAAACTGATTTAAACGTCAGTTTATGTAGCCGTGTAACTCGATGACAGTACCACTTAGATGAGCACGACAGATATAAACGAAACTTAACACGTCAATTTACACTTAGCTGGTTACGTTATTACCGTTACTGTCAATACTGTATATGTACAAAGTGTTTTAGAAAGTGCAGTATACTCCGATACTCGTATATCCTCCCATTTATATTCACGCAAGACTAAGAATACCTATATAAATATCATTCACAGTATTGTGCAAACGTGTATACTGCCTTTATTTTCAGTTTCAAATATTTCTTAGCGAGAAATTTTTATTCATGATACATCGTTATACGGTTATATTTGTTCGAGGTACTTCAAAAAATTTGAATATTGTAATAAAGTATAATATATAGATTTATGGAAGTTACTTCTTCATACAAACAAAATTTATGATCTATATTTTTAGGAACGCGTACACATATTGACTTACTTACTATTCCATTTTTTCACGCAAGCATGTTTTTGTCTGACTTCGACGCAATGCAATACTCAAATTGAACAGACTTTTTAGATTTTCCGTTCCTTTAAAATCTGAGAGGAGATATTGATGCATGGATTAAAAGTAATATTGACCTAAATGGGGAGGTTGTTAAAAAAACAAAGATTTCAAACAATCCATCGTGGATAACACTCATTCACCAAGCACGTAGATAAATTTGTTGTTTTAACAATTTTAACAACAATATGGCGTGTGCGGAAGGCTTTTCCAAGTTTCATTCAGTGAAATGTTAAAGTGAGTGTAGAATCTGCTCATTATGTCGTACACAAACTGGGTTACTGGCAGTGGGTGTCTGAGGACCAAAGACGTTTGCCTTTTCATACCTAAGGGAGTTCAACCAACGATGGTAACGATTTTCTCTTGTCTATAATTACTTGCGACAAAATTTGGTGAACCATCCAGTACGTTGACATAGATGCAATGAAACCTAATGCAGGAAAAGTTTTTCGACCACGAAGAACTCTTGCTAATTAATACTTAAATATTAATATAATCCTGTACAATGAAACTGAATAACCTTTATCAAGCAATAAGGCGAAAACATACAGGAGTGCTTTCATTTGGTATCTGCCTTAAACAATTTTTTTGTGTACCATAGATGCTTTTCAATTGAATAAGCTCAAGACAAGATTCGTATAAAAAGGTTCTTCTTAAAAAAGTGCCTTAATAATATAAAAGTTTAAAACATGTCACAACAACCCTTACTGAGTTAGGGTTGTCGAAAAGAAATGGAAGTGGAAATTTCTTGTTTTTCGCGAACCAAAAGGGATGGAACGTGATACAAAGTTGATTTGAAATTGCCATAGAAATATGCGAAACTTCAGCTGCGTGACGTTTTTACCTCTTGGTTCTTCGGATGTTTCAGGAATCTAAAGGATCTTTAGGTTTGTTCCATATACCACTTCATTTGGTATTCCTTGCCCACTTTTCAGGTACTTTCTATTCTCAACAATAAGTACGTGTGTCCAAGGTTGTATTTTGGAAGCTTAATTTGGATCTAGGTTTCATAGTTTGTTTCACTGGTTATTTTGTAGCTGCGTTCGACATGTGCGAAACACAAATCAGGATTAGATGGCCAAAGTGGAGGAAATTTTAATTGAATGCATGGGATCTCTCGCTCTGCTTCTGGAGGTGAAAATGTCGTAAATACATATGTAGGTACATCAATTATCTGCCACCTGCATATAGCATAACTAGATAAATACAGCAGCATCGACTTTTTAGTAAATTCCATTAATTTTCCGTGATTTTGTTTCATTTTTTCCTTGAAAGTACTAATCTATGCGGATCATTACATTTAACTAAATGACGATATTATTTTATGTAGAAGTGGGATGAATTTGAAAAATGTAAAATTTGACACAAACGAGTTAAATTAAATTAAAAATCTTTATTAGGGAAACATCACCTTTTCGTGCTTCACTATTTCAACAAAGTCACTTTCGTTAACTAAATACACATTTACATTATCTATCGAGTTGTCTGAAAAGATCTGTTAAATCGACTTGATATCGCCACTTTATCTTCGATGCAAGAATGGATGACACAAGTAAACCTTTCCTTTTATACGCTTGTCCTTTTTTCTAACAGGTTTCACACGAACTTTCCTTCACGATTTCTACTAAGTGCCTCATATCGTTACTGTTCCCATTCAACGCATCTATTCATTTCTTTTGTTTTCCCCACATCTATCTCGTCAAAACGACGTAAACGTCGATGGTCTTTATCTGTCTCTTTATGCTTTGTTTTACTCTTCGTCTGCAGGGCCGTCGCAAGGGCAGGGCGACCGGAGCGGTCGCACCAGGCCCCACACTTTGAAAAGGCCCGCGCTTCACCACAAAAAGCGAAAGTCAAGCTTCTTCTGGATTAGTAAAAACTCAGTGTGATAAAATTGAGTAACGGTAATAGTGTAATAAAAGTTTATTTTACGGTAGAATGATTCACAAACCCCTTGTCTCGATTTACCTAAAAGGGACGAGGAAATGTTTTAATCTGCAAAGCAATAAACTCTTTTAAAATGTATCATGAGTGATAAATTTTAATCTTTAATACCTCGAACGTGTTTAAGGGTGTATTCTTATTAGGTATTTTTGTGTTTTTAACTTTCCTTGAAGCCATATTTAAACAACCGCTACGTACGTCATTACTTATTTCATTATTTCAATAGTTTAATATTTTGGCATTAGGATTTTTGTTGAAATTTTACCCTTAATAATAGACTTAGTTAATCCTGAGTCACAGTCGAAACTCGAAGTAAGTTGCTCACAAAAGAATACCGTCAACCAATTGGAAATATAAATAATATTTTATGAATATTGTGTAACTGTATACAATGTTCACTTAACCCTTATGTGCACAGTAAGGTACCCGGGTACCTTTTGCATCTTTATGCTCATTTTTTTATTACTTTACTTTGAGTTACATTGTCGAAACTTCTATTTAGCCTAAATCGATTCATCTTAAGTTGATTACATAATGTTACAATCCAACAAGTCAATTGAAAAATGAGTTTTGGCCTAAGCAGGAGTTTATACCTTAAGCGCATAGTCAAGGTACCGCGGTACCTATATTATATTTTCCTTAGTGGTATGCATGGATAGTTATAAATAAGATAACAAGAAGTACAAAAAGAAAAAGAGTAATATAAAACATGTATTGCTTTAGAAAAGAGCAGTTTTTTTTACATATACAGGGTGACTTACAAAATGCAATTGCAATGACAACAATTTGTTTTACGGGATACTCGTTATAGATCGGTCGTTTACATAATTCGCAACATTTTCGAGCCTTCCTTTGAAATGAGGATGTTGTTCTACAAACAAAAAAGCTACCGACGTGTTTCGAGCGTCTAGAAGCGTCCTTTGGTGGTGGCTGTGCGGAGGACTGTGGAGAACCGCATACCCTGATGTAGCCTCTATTCCATTTTGTTGCAAAATTTTTCAATAACTTATTCGTGTTTGAGCGCATTTCAATTTCAGAGATTGATAATTGTTTTCCTAGATCCCCAAGGAAAATGCGTCGGACGTGTTGTGGGGTTGTTTTCGGAGTAAATTATATAGGCTGCTAGGGCAGCTCTATCTCACATATTGAAAAACATTTGCTTATGTCCATCGAAGTGTCTTTCTTTTTGTTGAATTGACCAATTTGTCCATATTGTCTACATCTCCTTTAGTTGCATTGTAGTGTATGATAACTTCCGGTTTTGTTTAGTTCCGGAGAAGTCCATACACATTGTTGACAGTACAATGACTATGCGTTCCCTCTTTGGGACATAGGAGCTAATGCCAAATGGTAGCTTTGCCATCTTCACTGAATCCAAATATGGAGGACTGTTCCTCTTTATCATTACTCTTCTTCATCTCCTTTGGGATGTAGGGCTTGTTTTGCTTTAGTGTTCCAACCATTGAAAGTCTCCGCCTGAGCGATAGAGACGCCAAGAGTAATGCCGTGGAAAAATTGTCCATAGTGACCGTTCGTCCTGATCCTTTGACCTGTGGCATAAGTCCCTTACAACTCGCTGCCTTTGTTCTTTCTCTGTACAATGCACTCCTTTACCAGTAGGTAATTAGATACAAAGTTTGCGCATCACACACACATATTTCACTTTGACCAAAACTCATTATCCTAAAATTTGATGACAGATGTCATTAATAGATAGATACTTACATAAACGTATACAAAACTAATTATTGGACATATTTATTTAGAACTTAGAAAGAAGCAATTAAAATAACTTGGAAAATCGAGTACTATTAGACGCATTCTAAGCATTTTGCGCGGACAATCGGTAATTATGGGCTTAATGGGTAATTATCGATTTAGAAACATATTTTATAATGTAAGATATAGTAAATATATATGCTGCATGCACCTGTAACCACAATTTTGCAAAACAGTTGAAGAAATATTCGTATTCCCATCTAAAGCTTATGTAGGTACCCGGGTACCTTAACTGTGCACAATCGGTATAAAATTCGACTGTGCACATGAGGGTTAAAAGTAAGTAAGGTAGGTAAGGAAGCAAACTAGCTAAACATTTTTGTGGCGTTTTCCAATTTTCCATACATGGAAAGGCGCTGCCGCGAACCTTAAAGGACCGAGTTAAATGACGATAGTTAAGATAATCCTGAACAGGGAATTCGTTTATCATTTCCTACCAAACGGTAATAGGCCGTTGGCCATCCCATGTAGTTTAAGTTATAGTTTGTTTGTTCAACATCTCAGTGTTGAGCCTGTTTGCAGAGATTAACGAAATTGTAGTAGAAGAATTCAGGTGCATGAATGCTATTGTAGGAACTCTGGGAGAGAAGGCTGAATAGCTGCATAGATGGTAAAATGGATGACAAGATAGAAAAAGTGGTTACAGAAACGGAAATACCATTGGAAGAAAAATCTGGCACTACACTTATACATAAGATAGGGGAAGAATCAAGTTAAAGGTTAAGATAACAAGTCGAAAATACTCTAAAAGACGAACGAGAGGCTTCTACGTCCTCAGAAGAAAAACGTATTTTCTGTATGACTTAAAATTTATTTAAAATCAAATGTACACATTACTGAAAGAAAGTAGGTTTTCCTTGCACAATAACCAAATTACAAAAATTACCAATATTGAGATACGAGCCTTCAATAAAAAAGGTGTAATATAATGTGAAGTATGTTATAAATATAAATTGCGTTCATTTAAAATTCATTAAACTGAATTAATTTACACAAATTTTATGACATTCTGGAGACACCAATCATTTTTTTATGGTGAAACATTTAGAATTAACGTTGCAAAATGAATAAAAATTTCTTAATGGTTTCTATTACATTTATCTTCGACATGGATTGACCATAAATCAGTTTTGTCATGTAGCTAGGTGACACAATACCACTATTAAGTATGTATATGTATCGATACCTACTTGAAATATGTGGGCAAACACACTTGTAGGTACTGTCTACGCAATAAAAAATTTAGAAAGATAATTATTATGTTTTATACCAATGTTTATAGCAAAGATTAGGAAATGACGTTTTTCTTTCAGAAATGGCAAATTAAATAATTTTGAGAATGTTACTGTGGTACGAATGACATAAATAATTTGCAATGGCAGCGAATGGTATGTTACTAAAACCTATGCAGAACAGACTATATGACTACATTGCCTTCTATTGTCCTCAGGTACAAACAGCAGATTTTATTTTTGTAGTTACTTATAATTACATAATGTCCCTTGTCGGTAGGTACAATTGGTAGTAGAGAACTAAGGCTTTTTGACTTGGGAGTCACAATAACATTTTACACTACTGTATCTTTTGCTTTGTTAGAGATTCTTAAAATATTACAAATTTGTAATCTGGATGATCACCATAGGCGTTGGCAATATTTTCTGCATTACATTCTTTAGATTCTTTCTTATCTTAGGAGCCTCAGCAAATGAATTTTTAATTTTCAGTTACTCTGAAGCTGAAAGCTCTACATGCTATTCGTTTATTTATTAGGGGCGTGTGGCATCATTCTTCCTCGTCTACTTTGTGGCGTACTTCTCGGCACCTAATAACTCATGTATGAGAATCCGACCTCTACACGTTAATGTAAATTCGTTTAAAGATTTTAATGCAGCTACTGTGGAAATGATGTCAAGTTTAGACACCTGAGGTAAATGGTAGTTTAACGTTTTCTTCAAAAGTAAGTATCTGGGCCATTAACCAAGGTCATATGTCTTTGCTTATTGGTTTATTTATATGATTGTTTGATTGCTGCCAATCTATGTATGCACGTTCATGTGGTTGCTGTACCATCTTCTGTTTGTTAGATGGAACTTAGTCAAGCTTATAGAGTTGCATTTAGACTACGATGTTTGGGGGAGTGGAGGGGGAGAGGTGCGGGATTAGAAATAAGTGTTATGTTTTCAGATTTGGAGGGGTTTGGTTTTATATAGGAGGTTTGGTCGTGGAGTCGGTAGACATTCGGGTTGGCAGACTGAAATGACTGTGTCTGTGAGGAAGATTTGTAGTAGAAGGGTCAGAAATGGTTGTGGGAGAGCGGTTATAGCAGCCATGTTTTACGAAACTGCGCCAAGATGAATATATGTAGATGGATCTCGAAGGTATAGCTCCCCAAGAGAAAAGCTTCATCGAACCTAAGCTTCATCACCCGTTATCTGCTTGACTCTGTTCGACTGCATGACAAGAACTGTTCCTTCGTGCTCGGCTGAGACTGTCAGTAGAATTGGGCCTTCTTCTCTTATTCGTCCAGCTTTGGTGTTAAAATTCACTCTCGGAGAATGAAGTGAACTTTCTAATAGGCTCCATCTTCTTTATGCATTTAAAGGAGGAGAAAGTCGTAAACATAATAAATTAAGGTCGGTTGCACGACAGACATTTACAAATTTTAAGTTTTAGTCTCAATGTTAGAAAATAGAATCGGCTACGTAGTGGGATGAGAGCCTTTGAATATGACAAAAATATCATCCACGTTGCGTTTATAATACACAAACTTTTCGGTGATGGAAGGATTCTTAAATAGATTAGTTTCGAGGGAAGCAAGAAACAGCTCAGCCAAGAGAGATGACAGGTTGCTGCCCATGGGTAGGCCAGTTAATTGGAGGTAAGTGATATTAAACTTTAAAAAGATTTGGCTGTAACAAATTTCGGGGCACTTGCTGAGGAAGGAACAGATATTATCTCCCAGATTGGAGGAGTTTAGGTAAGTATTCACGATAGTATGGTACTCCTTGAAGGGGACACTGGGGAACAAGTTCACAATATCGAAAGAGACGTTATTAATCGGTAATTTGGAGAGTTCCAAGGCTAGATCTTTGGAATTAGAAATGGAATGTGGAAATTGAAATTTGAGGAGGTTTCTCAAAGTATGGTTAAGCCATTCAGACAATTTAGCAACGGGAGTGTTGGTGAAGGAAACTACAAGCCGCATCGGAACGTTACTCTTATGAATTTTTGGAAGGGCATAAAGGCGAGGGAATGGCCGATTGATAAGTAACAGTCTGTAATAATTATAATCGAAATGATTAGTGAGCAATTCACTGTTGGTGGTAATGAAATCTTTAACGTTCTTGGTGAATTGATTGAAATTAATGTTGAGAATTTTAAACTCGTTGGGATTCAAGAATTCAAGAACTTTTCTTATATAATCTGATTTGCCCAATGAGACCACAGCTTTGCACTTATCGGCCTTCGTGCAAATGAGATCGTGTCTGCGGAATTTGGAAGGTACGTCTTTGAGCAATTTTGTATTAGAGGCACCTGGTTGGTATCTATGAAAGTTGACTTTCTTAATTTTCTTAATTTCGTCCTTAATTACAACTTTAACCCAGATTTTTCCCATAATGAGGTTTAAAAAAAAAATTCTTGTTCTACAATAATGTTTCTTAAATTTTGAATTTTCCCTGGTATCACCTTGCTCTCGTATTTCCGTTACCTTCATTAGAGTTCCCTACACTCGGGTTGGTTTTATCGCTTGATTGTCACAGTTGGCTTGTCATTCACCTGTTGCTTGGTGGTTTTAGCCGCTACGTGTCAAGTGGTTCGGCACAATGTTTTTGGCTGTTTAAGTTTTTGTTGTTGTGTGTTCTCCCATAAGTACTTTGGATTCTTTTGCTGCGTGTTCTTAACCTTGAATTTTCCAGCATGGTCTGTTAATCTATTTAAATTTCTCATTTTTCAACATGTAGGTACGGTAAGTTTACTTGTATTTGCCTGGTTTCACTTCCTTGTTGTAGGGATGAAGTCTTGAACGTCTCATTCATCAATTTAATTAATTTCATATACTTAATGGTTTAACTTTCAATATAACTTTACTCCTGCTTAATCCTTCAATTTAACGTAAGTATTCAACCCTGACGTATCATTAGTGTTATTCCTTCTCACCATGTCTTCTTTTAGAAACGCATCATTAACAGATGCTGCGAGTTCCATTTTTCATTGATTCTGCTTCCTGATCCCTATTGTCACACCTTCCTTTGACTAAGCGTTGGATTTACTGCACGTGCAATTTATTACGTTTAAGGTGATTTTGGGGAGGTTATTGTAACGCCCTCCTTTTAATTGAGGGTGCGAACTCTACATTTCTGAAATTTTTTACATGATACTTCTATACCTCTGTGGTCCAAATGGTGAAACATTTTTCACTTTCATTTTTACCAAAACAATATTGAATAGGCATAACGGGCGATGGCTAATGGTAGATGCTCTTTGCTCTTTGCTTGTAGCATAAAGGATTTCGTACTAGAGGTGTTTTTAGTGTATCTCTGTTCAATTATTTATTACATATTGCATACGTATCTTCTTTATAAATAACGCGCACCATTACCGAAGTTTCAGTTACGATTAAATATCAACTTGAAAATTGCGTAATAACATTTGGGGTAGGTTGATATAAAACCCTCTCTCGAAGACGCATACTTTCGCTTTATAAATTTTTAATGTCTAAAGTACGTTCAAGAAAGGGAAAAGGCGTATATTAAAGAGAGTACTGAAGAAATGGAATTGCCGGATAGTTAGCGGTGTTATTTTTAACCGAGATATAGGGGGGTAGCATCGTCATGTATACCACTACCAACCCCTCCAGAGATGCCAAGTTCACAGAGCGGTTCTAATTTGTGATGCTTTTATCTGCAAGCCGCGGGAAGTGCTAATGTTTAACCCAGCCAAGGCGTCCGACATTCCAGTTATTCACCCCATCTACAACCCTTGTCAGTGCACCGCAGCAGCACTTAAGCCGTCGTAAAAACATGAACTATTGAGCTATAGATCATTTCGCTACAAATTGTCTCCGCGTGCATCTACATCCTTTTTTTCATTCCATTTTACTACTAGTTTATTAATCACAGCTCAAATTGGTGTTGTTTTCCGAGCGAAAGCTCTACAAAGCTCTTACACCCTCATCTCTAAAATATTTTAATTAAACTGTATTATAACGTCACCCTTAATAGGTGAAATAGGATTTGTATGCCGGCGACAATCCTTTACACCCTTGCTTTCGGAATTCTACGTAAAGTTTCCAAATTTTCACCTGCTTTATTTATATTTACTACTCGTATTACAGAGGAAGACAGAATTTCCTTCGTAATTTGCAATTACCGATCAAATTATACATTTAGGGGTAGTTAATTGATCGAAATCGTGCTTTATTTGTCCTATCCAACTTAGATCGATACTTTCCCTCACCCGCTAATTGTCCCCGTTGAAATACTGTGTGGGCGTTTCTGAAGATGTCTTGTTAGACAATTTGGTAGTGTTCGACAGGAGCCTAATGGATATTGGGAATTAATCAAAATGAATTAATTAAAAGTGGCCACGTCAATAAGTGGAAAGGGATTGATAAATAGGTGCAGGAAGAGAAATATTGCTTCATCTTTATACTGCCTACGATTTACAGTCTTTCGAGCAGATTCTTCCATATAAGCAACATGCGCTTGATATTTTATATACAATAAAAGGAAATGTCAATTGGAAGGACGGGATACATATAAACCCCCTAGTTTACATTTATATCTCGTTCCGTTGTCCCGTTTTCCCAAATGCTACCCATTTGCCATAAATTCTAGAATTAATACCGCATCAAAAAAATTAGATCACTTGGTGTGAACATATATGAGGTTAAATATTGGAGCCCCGACCACATAATTAGTTAGCGTGATAGCATTGGGCAGGAACACAGATTAATGGACGTCGATCCACGTCTTGTTCTTGAATTACGAGGGCATTTCAATCTTGACCTGCACATGTTTGCGGTAAATACAAATTACAAATTGGACTATATGCGTACTTTAAAATGTTGATGGCGCTACTCATCCATCACCTCCGTATTACAGATAGAAGGAATGATAAACAATAACCACTTAGAATCAATTCTGGATTGTGCCAATTGTGAGACATTACTTCACATTCCAGTTCGGCCAGCTGAGTAAAATCAAGGTGAACTATATGGTCGCCATAACGTTACCAATCGGTGATTGGCTTTAATTTTCTTCCCTTCTCTCAGTTCTTACCAGCTAGACAATTTTTAGCTGTAGTCGCTGCTCAAAACGGTTCAGTTGACGACTTCTTAAGCAAGATCTTCAGCTTTTCCAATCGTTCCATTGTTCTACCTGGTGCTGGTATGTCCTGAATCCTTTCTTGTATTATGCATTAAAAAGGCTGATAATGAATATGACTTTACATCCACAATGTTTGTGACCTCTTTCTAATGTCGAAGCTTCAAAAAACCACGATAGGAGATAGTTTTGCCAATATTGAAGTTAAAGCCCGGATAAGTGAAGCAATTGAATTCCACACCAAAAGGAGGTGCTCAAGGTTTGGGACTAAACGCCGGCAATACTTTGTCGTATCTAAAGGGGATTATACTTTAAAGGGAACCAAATTAAATGAATGTCGAAAAATAGAAAACGAAAATTCTGGATAGATTTTGATAAATTCTCATATAGGTGTCTTCGTTACTCGAAAAATTGGAGTTAATCTCTGGATCTGGATTACGATGGGAGGGTGGTCCGCAGTCCACGCGCGCTTAGGCCACCTTTGTGCTACCTCCCTGATCACAACCGACCGACCTCACAACGTCACTCAAGCCATCCCAGACGTGAGATAAACCTGAGGACGCTGAATGGGGAAGCGGCTCTGATCGTAGCCATGTTCGGGTAGGGTTTCCCCAACATGGGTCGTCTTAATTCAAGTATGTGGAATGCCATTTAGTCGTCTGTGTAGCATCCTCTACAGGATGGTGATTCGAGCAAGCGCATGCGGTGCATGTGCTTGTCTGTAATTCAATTTACAGTGCCCAGAAAGTATGCCCACGAGTAGCCGCAGGTTCTTTCTAGATAGCCCTGTCCAAAAACGAGCCAAGCTACGAGATGACCCTCTGGTGCGTGACGTGGAGCTAGTCTCTTTATAATAAATTAATTACCCATCATACACCTTCGCATAAAATAAAACTCAGGTAAACTTTGAACCGCTATCGTAAATCAATAAATACAGAAAGAACTAGATTTAAAAATAATTTCCCTCGACAAAATCCCAAGTTTACTAAAATAATAGAATTGTCTTTACATTTCTGGTACATTTCGTTCGAATATCCATACTCGAAAAGTATATTTGTACGTTTGATGGTTATTGATCTGCAAATATCTTATATCGTTCACTAACAGTAAAGTTGAGGTGATATTCGCTTTAGATTCGATTTTACGAGGAACTATCTTGAAAATCGTAAACTGGATGAATGTGAATTGCGTCATTTTTTTCAGGGAACGATAAGGGCAATTTTGATTATTATGGTCGGAAAGTTTGAATTTAGTTTTTCTTTGTTGTTTTGATTTGAATAACAATTCGAGACGTTGAAATATAGAGTGATCTTTTGCATACTTAATTCTTTCTTGAATTCCTTATTTCATTCGCAAGAAATGTCTACTATTATTGTTTTTGGTTATGAAGTAAATTGAATTTAATTGTATTCGAAGTGTTTCTAAATTTCAAAATTGATGGGATTTTTAATTTCTCCATTTCCATACATTGAAACACTTGTTAACATTTTCCTGAGATATTTGAATTTTAACCAGCAACCGAAGCGGTCATTGGTCGTGTGTGGCGGTACGGAAACACGTTTTAGTTTGCACGTCATCGAGTAATAACGTCGAACTGTCAACAATTCCAAAATATTCTGCGCGAAGAAGTGCACTTGTGGACAAATAAATTAGTAATGTCAATGTTAGATAATGAATTAAAGGTGTTTACAGTTTACAGACAATAAGCTTAATAAGCATGGTCCTTTTGGACCGGCCGCTTGGCTGACCATTAACAGCTAATTATGAACATTTTTCTTGTTTTAAGGAAAAACAAAAGAAATGCTTTAAAATACAAAGAAATAAAAAAAATTAAATTTAAGCTCTCCCGTTGTCCCTAAACTCTTGCACCCGACCCCCCATGTCTCCGACGCAAACCCCCCGAGACATTTCCAGTCCTTACCATTAAGCCAAAGCTTCATCTCTCCTACATAGGGGACATCGTCATGCAACTACCGCCTCCTCATCTCCCCAAGGACAGAACAGACACCCACAAAGTGATGCACATACTCGTCCTGTCTGAGGTTACAGAGGGAGCACATCAATACGCGTCCCTCAACCCACGGCTTGCTATTCAAATCCACAGCCTCTCCACGCAGTTTGATGGCCCACCTCTTATCCCATAGACTGACACCATCCCTCAGGTAACTATCCTGTCCCAGGTCGAGGTTCAGTTGTTTATATTACAAGTGATACCTGGCTGACGATGCCGCCCTCCTCTATCCCTCCACCTCCCTACCAATGACTTCATCTTTCAATTCTTCTATCTTATCTCCCCATTCCCTCATTCTTTCCCACGCTACCGGTAAATCAACACCCACAATCTCCGCTATTTGCCTCATTCCCCTATACCATGAAGTATCTAACCACCCGCCTAGCAAGTGTATTAGGGTACCTGTTCTCATAGTCACTACTTATATTCTTTTTATATACTGCAACTGAAGTCTCAAAGTGAAGGAAAATACTGAGCCAAGGCCAGTTTCAAGCCCATTTAAGTAGTTCGGAGTATTGTATGGGAGCCCAAAAACCTTTTTGATAAAAGTACGCAATACTCTTTCGAGTTCCTCATATTTTTTATACCCCCAAATTTGGCCTGCGTAGCACATTGATTTGCACACAGTATTAAAAACTATTACTTTTGCTTCAAAAGTTACCTCCTTGTTCTCATAATAACCCCCAACCCCATATGCAGAGCGGACTTGGCCGCTGCTGTCCTATCTTTGAAGTGCTTCGCATAGGATAGAGTGGGAGTGAGCTTAACTCCCAGGTATGTGTATGTGTACGAATTGACCACTTTTACAGTCTCTCCTCCATAGTACCACTTGTCACCAGATGCCAACCTACCACCTTCCTGAACACCATCACTTTTGACATTGCAAGATTAACTCTCAGGTTCCAAGTGCTACAAAAGTTCTTCAGGTTATCTAACATTGCCTGGTCACCGTCTTAAACACTATCCCTCACTGTACCGTTATTTCTACGTGGTTGATCACTATGAGGACGTAGGTACTGATCTTCCCCAAAAAATCAAGGTACTTAATCAGCTGCTACAGAATTTTTATTAGCTTTTCGAATTGAGAGCTGATAACGTTTGGGTAATTAGGTAATGCATTGCAAATGCGAAATTCTATAATAAGGGTTTGGTCAAATATTCCAGCTTATATAATCTGCTTCGTAAAGTTGTCGTTTTGTCAAGATGGTTTTAACTTACGTAAACAGTCAAAAAGGTGCCAATATGTTAGTGTACAATGGATTTATCCATAGAAAGTAAAAAGTGATTAGTGAAAGGACAATTTGGAAGTGTGGCCACTACAATAAGGGTAAATGTACCGGAAACGTTCACACAGTGGGAGATGAAGCAGTGAAACGTACAAGCCACAACCACGTTGCAGATGCAGCCAAATTAGAAGCAAAGCGAGCTTGTAATAGAATAAAAGAAATGGCTCAACAAGTTGAACTAACAACACAAGTTATATCAGCCAGTGCTTCTCAAGAAGTTTCCTTGGGTGCAACTGGATAGTTACCTTCCGTGGCCTCCCTAAAGCGAACTATTCAACAGACACGTCAAAAAAAGGAAGGTATTCCGGCAAATCCCATTAATTTAACTGAACTTGTTATTCCGGAACAATACACCAGAAACAGCAATGGCGAATCTTTTCTTTTATTCGATAGTGGTCCAAACGAACAAAGAATTTTGATATTTTCCACCGAAAGAAATTTAACTTTTATGGAGAACTGTGATCACTGGTTATGCTGATGGAACCTTTACGTGTGCTCCTCCATTATTTGGTCAGCTGTATACAATTCATGGCGAAGAGTATAGCAACGTTGTACCAACTGTTTATGATCTTTTTCCCAATAAGACTAAGGAAACATACACTCGAGTCTTTCAAGAATTAAAAACCTTAAGACCAGGTTTACGACCTGCAACAATAATGGTGGATTTTGAAAGAGCCGCAATTAATGCTATAGAAGAAGAGTTTCCTGAAGTCAGAATCCTTGGCTGTTTCTTTCATTTGACCCAATGTTTGTGGAGAAACATGCAACGAGATTATACAGAAGACGCGAATTTTGCTCTACAACTACGACAACTGGCTGCTCTTGCGTTCGTACCCGAAGAAAATATTGTTGCAACGTTCGTTTGGACCGAGGGCATCAAAGGAGGCAACCTCAGTTTTCACGAAATCTTTGGAATTGCTTTTAATTTATACAGGAGGTTATACCACGAAGAAATAATTCTGTCGAAGGATGGCACAACAGTTTCACGTATATTAAATGCAGCACATCCAAATGTATGGAAATTTATCAATTCGTTTAAGGAAGAGGAAAGTTTAAATTCTTTGAAAGTTGGAAACGAACCGCCACATAAAAAAAATTACGACAGCGAATAAAAACCATTTGGCAACAATATGGAAACCAGCCCAATTTGGAATATTTGAGAGGAATTGCTCATAACTTCCAACTACAGTATAAACAAAAAGCTACATTTTCCTACGTGCTCTTTTGTCGCCGGGGGTCTTTTTTCGTCGGCTACCTTTTAACGCGGGACGAATTGCCCGCGACCTTTCTTCGTAGATCCCATACATCTTTTGTGCTTTCCTCATCCCTCCTTTTTTCATCGATTTCTGGACTGCAAAGTCAGATGTGGACTTGCTCTTCAACACTATCAAGGATTGAATTAATCGAAACTAACGCAGAGTTTTTGACTTATCCATAGGAAAGATTATTGATTCGTCGCTGTATGTCTCTTTTGAAGTCTGCATAGATTTCAATTTAAATAGCCATAAAGCAAACGTACTTATACATACAGGGTGTCTCACGGTGACCGTCGGTCGGTTAGAAGTATATCAAGAACTGTAAAAGCTAGAAATTTGAAATTTTGCACATGCGACATGGAGTGTTTAATCTATTAAATAAAAATATTTTCCAAATGGCAGCACTTCCGGAAATATCGGAAGTGAGCATCAACTTCTTTATTTTAAATACAAACCAGGAAATTTTTTTCACATTCTGATGTGTTATAAAATGTTTAGTAAGTATGCTTAAAATAATCAGCGTATCAATCTTGATTGTTGAGAAAAAAAATTTTTTTCACTGAAAAATGTCAAAATCTTGTTTAGGAAATAAAATTGAAAGTCGAAAGTGGTAAAATTTAGGGAGATGGGATTTTAGGTTCTCAATGTCAAATGATTGAGACACAATTGTCTGTCATGGATAATAAAAAATTGCCCGCGGTTACGTATCTATTTGATGTTATATCCAGACTTAAGAAAAACTTTAAAAAGTCTCTTTTTTTAAATGGAATGCCTATTTAATTATCAGCCTATTCGATGCAGAAATAAATTTCCTTTAAATTGATATGCCATGTTCCTATACCTAAAATCAATGATTACAGAGTTATTTACATTTTTCTAATTAAATTTATAATTACATGCTTTACAAAACATGGTTGGTTTTGAAAATTTTAAAAAATTTTTATTCAATTGTTTCTTATGATCACAGTTGTCAGTTTGAAAGTTGACGCTACATTTACGTTTGTTATCAGTGTTATCTGTTTGAATTTTGATTTTTGCGCTTAATATTTGTTTTTAATTGGGAAATATGGAATACACAAACGCTGCTATTCTAAATTTGTTTTACATTCATGGCGAGTCTACTCGTATTACTTTTCGGACCTGCAGAACCTTTAACTATTGAATAAAGAATCACTCAACACTTTAACGACAGATATCCGCATTTACCTACAATGACAGAACGAAAAATCAGGATGATTGAAAAGAATTTTCTAAATTTGGGCGAAGTAAATGCGCCACGAAGTTTGGCAAAGCCAATTGTCCCCAATGACGTTGCAGAAACCAATGTATTGGGATATTTTAATGTTTTCCCTGAAAGTTCTGTTCGTTCGGCGGAAAGAGACCTTGGATAGTCAAGAAGTTGCATAGATAGAATTTTAAATAATCATAAAAGCATAAGAAACATTTGAATAAAAATTTTTTGAAAATTTTCAAAGCCAATCATGTTTTGTAAAGTATGTAATTATAAATTTAATTAGAAAAATGTAAATGACTCTGTAATCATTGATTTTAGGTATAGGAACATGGTATATCAATTTAAAGGAAATTTATTTCTGCATCGAATGGGCCGATAATTAAATAGGCATTCCATTTAAAAAAAGAGACTTTTTAAAGTTTTTCTTAAGTCTGGAAATAGAATAGTCAAACAGATACTTAACCGCGGGCAATTTTTTATTATCCATTACAGACAATTGTGTCTCAATCTTTTGACATTGAGAACCTAAAATCCCATTTCCCTAACTTTTACCACTTTCGACTTTCAATTTTATTTCCTAAACAAGATTTTGACATTTTTCAGTGAAAAAATTTTTTTTTCTCAACAATCAAAATTGATACGCCGATTATTTTAAGCATACTTACTAAACATTTTATGATACATCAGAATGTGAAAAAAAATTGCCTGGTTTGTATTTAAAATAAAGAAGTTGATGCTCACTTCCGATATTTCCGGAAGTGCTGCCATTTGGAAAATATTTTTATTTAATAGATTAAACACTCCATGTCGCATGTGCAAAATTTCAAATTTCTAGCTTTTACAGTTCTTGATATACTTCTAACCGACGGTCACCGTGAGACACCCTGTATAGAATTATTTTATTAATGAATTAGAGATCAATATGAGAAAGATCAATGTTCTTAACATATACAGGTTAATGAATACCTACTACAGAATTATATAGGGGATAAATTTGTTAATGAAAAACAGTTCTGCATTTGACAACCCTTTTATATGCAGACAAAGTAAGACACGAACGTACTGTAATGAAATGAGTTTACGGCGTGCATACGGAAGTTCAATTTTAAAAGTAATTAAGGCAATTTTAACCCGTTCATAATTATATTAACATTTCCATGAAGGGTTTCCTCTGTACATACAAGGAAAAAACCATAAACTGTGAATACATCTACATTATTTATTAAATCAAATAAAGCATTTAAGCTAGTAAAACTCAGAAATAGTTTCGAGAAGTTACTATTTGCATATATGCAAATTACAGTTCATTAACACAATGTTGGATACAAAACGAACATTTCTCGACAAAAAAATAAGAAAGATGGCGTTCCTGCCATTCTAATTATCTCTGATACAAAAAAGAGGAATCCCGTATTTGTTTTATTATGCGGTTTTTCGATGAATGCTAATACTACAAAGTCATTAAACTAAAATACGAGCATAAACTCTATTCCCGTTTTGTTAAATTTTGTTTTAGAAAGGGTGAACATTTTTAATTATTTTACGTTGAGATATTATTTGAAAACGACCCTTGCATTTTAAGAGTTCCTTAATTAAAATTTAGGGATTTATTGAGTGGTAAAACTTTTCTCAAATATTAACCCTTAGCATTTACATAACTTTTCACTGAAGATTTCACTTATCAAATTAAACAGCTATTCTCAAAGTGTATTTAACCTTCTTTGGATAAATGAAGAATTTGTTAATCGCATAATGTCCTAATTAATTAACTAAGTTACACCGAAATGCGATGCTCAAATCCTTCAGGAGGTCTTTATTACGTGGATTTTCTGTCTACGTACACTAATACATGTCAATTTAATTCTATTATCTTGAATGATTTGCTCAATCGTTTTCTATTTCCTACCATCTCAGTTCCTTCGGACGACAATCCTTTTTATCGATTGTTTAAATACACCAAAAGGTTTTCGACAGATGGACTTTTAACAACAAAATATTCTTTGTTAGAATGTTTATAGTTCGAATTTCAAGAAAAAGTCCAAATTTTGAAAAGACACGTGTCACGTGCTTTTCAGTCATCATATAGTTGCCGAAAATAATACTTTCTTCATTATAAGCGTTCACAAGACCATTTAGAGTTGTACTTCAGCTACATACGTTCTTGAGGTGGTTGGAATGAGAATCCCAAACCTTTGTAACTTAGAAAGGCTCTACGATAGTTTTTGTGTAATAAATCATTCGAATCTTGTATTTCTGCAAATTGTACACAATTTGAATTTCTTTGCACTCGATCGTTTGAATTTTGATCAGAACATTATGATTTTTTTATCTGCATTAACAACGTTAATTTAAAACTGAAAATATCATATATTTCTGGTTTCATTCTACGATAACTAGTTAGTTCAAATGAAGTTGACACAATTTGACATAAAAACAATAGGTTACGGGCCCACAGTACATAGTGAAAGCAAACAATTTTCTAGTTAGTGTCAATTATTTAGTGACGAAAAGGTGTTTCTTTAGAGTTCATTGGTGCAAAAGGACAAAAACAAAATGGAGTCGGAACTTTCATGGGTAATTAAACTAAAAGGACTTGAATATTGGGGTGTTTGGAAATTTCAAGTAGAAGTGCCGAAGAGCCTGGTGACCTAATTCATTCAGATCTTTCTGGTTACATGGATCCGACATCGTACGGAAGGTCAAAATATTTCCTACACTTTAAAGATGATTATTCACACTACAGAACGGTCTATTTTCTCAGTAGCAAGTTTTAACGATTTCCTGAAAAAAGCAAAGAACCAGTTAGGAAAGAGAATCAGAAGATTGAGAACAGATGACGGTCTCGAATTCGTTAATGCTCAGATGAAAAAAATTGTCACGAAATATGGAATAGAGCATGAAAGAAGTGTTCCATACACGCCGGAGCAAAATGGCTGAGCAGAACGAGATAACAAAACCTTGGTGGGAACAGCAAGAGCAATGTTAATCTCAACGGTAATCGACAAACGATTATGGGCTGAAGCTGCTAATGCAGTAGTGTACATACTGAATCGAACTGGACCGAGAAGGGAACGAAAAAAGGCACCTTACGAAAAATGGTTCAACAGAAAAGCAAGTATGGTGAACCTAAAGGTTTTTGGCACAAAAACGTTCGATTACATTCCGAAGATAAAGAAAGAAATGGGACAACAAGGAAAAAGAAGGGATTTTGGTTGGCTATGAAGAAGGTTATCGGATATGGTTTGAGCAAGAAAACAGAGTCGAAATATACCGAGACGTCGTATTCGCTCCTGAAAAATTTGGGGATAATTAAAATCGGCAAATTACCAGAAAGGGAAACTTCAACTGAAGCAAAGGTGAACATTGAAGAATTGCCAGAAGAACAAGTCGAACCAGAAAATTTAAACGAACAGGAAAATCCATTTGAACCCGAAGAACAAGCATCAAATGAAGCCTGGAATAAAAATGAAAATCAGGAAGAAATGGAACCTCAGGTAATCAGAGGAAACTATGAACTACGAAATCGTAGAACACCACGAAGACATGCAGACTTTGTCGAAATCGAAGAATTACAAATGGCATAGTGTCATGAAACAGAGTTTCTGTTATGTGGAGATTCATTTTGAGTAAGTCAAGATTACGCCACAATTCAGTTAATACCTACTCATTAATTTGCACCTCATCAACTTAATTCAGTAAGGGAACCACCTCCTTCGATTCAAAGCTCACTTGGAAGTTACACATCATATCACAGATGTCGTACAAAGACGCAAGCTAGCTCTGAATACACTGAGAGCTATTTTGGAGGTGAAACCGAAATGCTATTGGACATCTACCGTTCGATGATCCTCGCAAAGATCTATTACAGATGTGTTTCTTTAATTGTATCAATTTAAGAAGGTTGTCTGTGCCAGCAGCTTACGGTTACCCAACCTGAAAGCATTTTCGGCTTGTTCCCTTAACCGAAATTTACAATACCTTTATTAATTTGGAATTAATAATGGAATTAATGATCCTCGTCAGTAACTCTTATCTTACATATACAAACGAAAGTTTTATTATTCCATCAGCAAACGTATATTTATGGATGGGAAGGTGAGCGAAACCTTCATAAATGAAAATCCTTAAAACAGAAACTGCTTTCATGAGTTCAAGAGTAGAATTTCAAACGTATTTAAACTTTTAACGATCGCCCTATTACCCCTTCATGATTATATTAAGTCGTCCGTGTAGGGAAACTTTTGTTACGCTTCATAAGCGTTATTCACATCGTAATATACAGCTCCCCATTAATTGTATTGAATATTTATAGAAATAAGGAAGTAAGTGCCTAAATTATTATCCCGGATACGTCAACGAGGGATGGTTTTAAATGAGAGATTGATTAAATTTCCATTACAAGATCTTTAGATCTTAACACGATGCGGTCAAAATTCCAACCCTCTTAAGGATAACGGTAATGCGTGCTTTAAGTTTGCGGCTTAATTTAATTTTCGAAAACGAGATAGTAACTATAATTACGTACGTACGTACGTATAGCTATTTGGAGAGTTGTGTTTATCTTTTATCCGCAAGGGAAAAGAAAATGGCCATAATCATTCGATTTTCCCCAATTAAAATAAATCTAATTCGTGCGAACGTGACCGGCCGTTCAATAATTACTCGGAAGAGAAACAAAATAACAAAAAAAGGATGGCGGAGAAAAGTAGGTATATATCAGGATTCGGTAGTTATGGGAACCCCGGACATCACATCGTCGGTAAGGTAACTCATTCCATAAATGCGCTGCTGAATTGAATTCGTGCGCCGGAAGCGAACTTAAACGTCATGCCGGAACTTCGACAGCGAACGGTCACTCGATTGATTTTGAATTTCCATATAAATCTAAACGTTTTCAACCAAAAAGGCCTCTTTTCAACGCTTCTATCTAATGTCGTTCGTTGAATTTTCAAGCGGTTCCAATGTTTAAACTTTTACTTGAGAATGGATTTCGTTATCGTTGAAAACAGAAACGACAGAAGAACGGAAACATAACAAAAAGAAAACTGTAACTGAATCTTTAAAGTCGAAATGTTTTGCATTTATTTTCTAAACGTTAAAGTGGAGATTTCAGAAAATAAAAAAAATACGAAAAGATTGTCCTAAATAAAGAGAAATGTGACTGTCGTGTAAAGGTGTGCGAAACTCATTAGTGGTGCTCTCAGTGTCTCAGAAATTGAAAAAGGTCTAAAAGATGAATAGGCGGAAAAAAGCAGCTCCTGATGTTAAAGAATCTAATATAGAGTAACGTGTACCACTTTTTAACAAGTTTCTTTATCATAAAGTGTCTTTTGCGTTACCCTTTATTTTAATATGCGCAATTAGCGTACAGTACGTCCTAGCAGGTACATATTATTTAAAAGTTCTATAATACACTATGTTTATTGTAAAGGATTTTAGAATGCTATCGTGTAAGTAGGGTAGTATGAAGTACTCAGATAGGGAGAATATTATCATTTTTCCACTAACTATAGCGCTACCAAAACATTGGCATTGTTAGCCGGTATAGGTACAACTTACTCCAAAGTTATTGGAGATTGATCACTGTGCCTGTCGCTTTTAATGAGTACCTGGTGAACGGTTCGTTTAGTTTTTTCATATCAAACGCCATTAACTTCTCCAGCATTGCCTGCTTGGTGAATGATTTGTACAGCCACTACTTTCAAATTAAAGGCAGTATGTGATTCTAATTACACTTTAGTGGCACTTCTCTAATGATTTATGTATTATTTAAGGAAAGTAGCATTAATAAATGCTGTCCAGCAAGAAAAAACAAAGGGCTCTAAATCTACACTTAGAACACGCGCTGTAGATTATCACGGTCCACGGAAATGCAGACCACCCTCGTTCAGCTGACCCCCCCCCCCCCCCGCGAGAATTAAAAAAAATGATAGCTCTGAATTAGAAGTTGTTTATGAGCTTTCAAAATACGCAAGAATAAAAGTTTGAGCTCATTCCCCTTAGCAAGAATTTTAATTTGAAAGTGGGCGGGGGGGGGGGGGGGAACTGAGTGAACGTTCACTCAGCTTCCCCACCTCTTATAAATAACAACAGAGGATCGCGCATAGGCGCATAATTAGGAGCTCTTTAGGAGCTCTTAAACGAGTGTAGTTTCGATTTTCGAGCTCCACCCCTTACCTTAAAGCAACCCTAAAATTAGTTTCGGCGAAGAGGTAACTCAGAAAATTCCATTAAATCTATAATATCTTTAATGGATGTAGTTCCAGCATTAATAGGTTACAAAAATATGTATCACTTCATTTCCAAGTTGCAACCCCTTAGCAGGAAATTCACCGCTTGTGCCCAAACACACAAGAGGGAACTGTGTTAAAGATTCGAGAGGCGAATCATGTGATGGTGTATTATCCTCCGATTAACGAGCTTCCGAAATATGTATAAACTGACTTTCTAGTTACAACCCTTTTATAAACGTCACGGGACTTAGAATATAGTACACGGAGGTTATTATTATTATATATACATATTGCTGCTGGCTACATGGGTACACCTGATGCCATAAAAAAAACCCTTTAGCAGTAAAACCACCCCTTTTGCCAAACACGCAAGAGGGAACTATGTTAAATTATTGAGAAATCTTCCGATTTAGGAGCTTTCGAAATATGTATAAACTGACTTTCGAGTTGCAGCAACTTAGCACGAAAACCACCCCTTGCGCCAAACACACAAGAGGGAACTATGTTAAATAATCAAGAAACGGAGCCTTTTATGACTGACAATCAACTTCCGATTTAGGAGCTTACTAAATATGTAACACTTCATTTTCCAGTTGCAACCCCTTAATAGGAAAACGACCCCTGGTGCCAAACACACAAGAGGAAACTATGTTAAATTATTGAGAAACGAATCATTTTATTTCCGATTTAGGAGCTTATCGCAACAGGTACCGATATACTGACTTTCGAGTTGCATCCCCTTAGCAGGAAAACTACTCCTTCACCCAAACACGCAAGAGGGAACTATGTTAAATAATCAAGGAACGAATCATTTTATGAATGTGTATTATTATTTTTATCATTACTCATTAGTTTCTTTATTTATTTGGCTTACAGACTATTCTGCAATTCGTCTTTACTACCACCTCCTAAAATATGTACAACTGAGACCTCCTGAAACACCCTATATGCAAAGTATGGTTAATTGACAACACTAATAAAAAGTTTTATACAACGCAAAACAAAGTTGATCACATAATCATTTGATCGCATTGTTAGTTGACGATATAGTTAACTGTGCTTTTATAAAACCGGCCGTAAATGTATAACATATATTTAAATATTTTAAAAGAATAAAACACCCTCATGAGTAATGATAAAAATAATAATACACCTTCATTCTCGATTATTTAACATACCTAGATAAGTAGTTCTCTCTTGCGTGGTTGGAAGAAGGGGTGGTTTTCCTGCTAAGGGGCTGCAACTCGCAAGTCAGTTGGTGCATATTTAGTAAGCTCTTAAATCGGACGACGATTCTCAGTCATAATTAAAAGGATCCGATTATTTAATATAGTTCCCCCTTGTGTGTTTGGCACAAGGGGTGGTTTTCATGCTAAGTGGCTGCAACTCGAAAGTCAGTTTATACATATTTCGAAAGCTCCTAAATCGGAAGATAATACACCGTCATAAAATGATCCGTTTTTCCATTATGTAACACCGTTCCCTCTTGTGTGTTTGGTACAAGGGTGGATTACCTGCTAAGGGGTTGCAGCTTGGAAATGAAGTGATACATATTTTTGTAGCCTATTAATGCTGGAATTAGATCCATTAAAGATATTATAGATTAAATGGTTTTTCCTATGAGTTACTCCTTCGGCGAAACAAGTTTTAGAGTTGTTTTAAGCCAAGGTATGGGATGGAGCTTGAAAATCGAAACTACACTACAACTACAATTATGCGTCTATGCGCAATCCTCTGTTGTTATTTATAAGAGGTGGGGGAGCTGAGTGAACGTTCACTAAGCCCCCCCCCCCCACTTTCAAATTTATATTTCTGCTAAGGGGAACGAGCTGAAAATTTTATTCTTGCGGATTTTGAAAGCTCATAAATAGCTTTTACTCCAGAGCTATGATTTTTTTAATTTTCGCGTGGCGGGGGCCAGCTGAACGAGGGTAAAACGACCTGTAGAATCTAAATCGTACTTTTGCGAAATTCGATACAAATTTGACTAATTTTCAAAAATCAGCTCCAAATATTAATTCTCGAATCTTTTTTTGGATCAATGTTTAATTCAAAACATACGGGTAAATTTTGAATGTTAGAGTATCGCAATAACCTTTGTAGAGGTAATGCCTTTGAAGAAAGCTGCGCGAAGGCGTGACTATTTACGAGGGAGAGGGATATTATAAGTGAAGTTCCAATAAATAAATGTATTGTGTGTTGCATAACCAGTGTAACTAATTTTTTTGTTGCCAAATTTGAAATAAAATGTAACAAACGTAAATAAAATGTGAACAAAAAGAATTTGAAATAAATAACTTTATTAAACTTAAAATATAAACAACATCAATTAGCCTTGTCTGAGGAGGAGAAACCAAAATCGGAGTCGTCGTTATCGGAACCATTGAGAGCAATAATTAAATCTTCACGTCATCCATTACATATTCTCTTGTTCTGTCTTCTCCACGTGTAGGCAAATATTTTGTCACTCTTCAACTCCCACATTTCGAAACTGATCTGCTAATTTCCAGACATCGTCTAACTTAAAAGTTGTGTTGCATGATGCCACGTGGTTCTTCACTGGTGCTCATATTTTTTCGATAGGGTTGCATTTTAGTATACCGCTCTGGTTTTGTTTCCTTGGATTGGAAGAAAATGTTTTTTTGTGCCAACCAATTCTCAACTGCTTCCTTTTTCCATGCAGAAGTTGGATTTGGTTCCAGCGGTACGTTGTGATACGAAGCATTATCTACCACAAGGACAGAGTTTGCGGGTACATTGGGAATAAATTTTTCTTCCAACCACTTTATGAAATTTTGACTATTCATACCATCGTGGTAGTCACCTGTTTTCTTCCCCGACTTAAATATTACCAACCTATTAAGCACAAAACCTTCATTACCACCAGCATCAGCATCTAGAATGATCAATCGTTGTCCTTTTGAAATTGGTGCCTTCAAACACTTGTCACTACCATCGTCCCAACATTTTGGGACTGTGTGCGAGCTGTGGAGGTACGTTTCATCACAGTACATGATTTGTTTCCCCTCTCGTCTATATTTTTCAGATTTCTTAAATATTCCACTCGTTTCAATTAGAACTTTTCTAATCTTGCGTTTTCCGCCAACGATATCCCATTTTTCGTATTACTTTTCGAAAACTACCTATTTTCCCATTAAAGTTAATTGATTTTTCTTCTTCGAACAAAGCATTTATTGTTGGTTGCCTTGTTCGTCGCATTCATCGCATTCATCCACTGAAGTTTTCTTAGTTTGCTTATTAAATTTTTTTCGAGGTGACGAAAAGGGATCACTTTCACTTTTTTTTCGGCTTCTTTGACGATGCTTTTTACTGTCGGTGCACATACACCAGAGGCTTCGGCTACTCGGTGTTGTAGTAGTTGAGTTAAGGGTTTTGTAAGTTGGCCAGTTAGAGTTATCGGATGGCCTGGGGTTGAGAGAGGAATCGAAAGGTCCCCCCCCCCGGGAAAAATGTTAAAAACTGGCTTTAAATTTGTTAGGTTTTGAAGCTTTTTGAAATTATTTTTACCTGTAGGGGGAATATACAGGGTGGAAGCATATAGGGTGTAGAAACTCAAGTTAGAAGTAAATTTTGGTTAATATTGATGATTTCGTTTAGACAGCCTGTAGGGTTCTTGTTGTGGTTGATTACCCTACCTTCAAGCAGGTTAATTTTGATCCCTTTCTCGCAGATATGTAGTATTTGAAAATTTACACCTTAGGATCGAAGGAATGGCCTTACTCTAAAATTTGATTAGCAAACGAGGATTTGGAATAGAAAAGGTTGTTGTTCATGATACAAGAATAGTGTTCAGCGAATCTTGTGTTAAACTTTCGGCCAGTTTGGCCAATGTAGGAAGCATTGCAAGTATCGCAGAAGAGATTATACACTCCAGATTTATCCAGTACATCAATTTTGTCCTTAGTGTGGACAAGGAGGTTGATTAAATTGGGGTTGGAAGTGAAGGAGATATTAATATCGTGCTTTTGAAGAGGTTCTTGAAGAAAAGGACCGATGGTCCTATGTAGGGGAGCGAGAAAAAAAATTTCAATTGAGGAGATTCTGTGACGTTTAGTCCGGACGTCTCAAGCTTTTACATACATTCACAATTTTCAACTTGAACCTTTGTTCGCCATGTTATCAACCTAATTATTGTAAGTACTCAATTTGTAGCAAATGACCGATGCTAATGTGTATAATTTTAGTAATGTAGTAATAAGTATCGGCCTGAAGATGATAAATTCTGTTTATCGAAACTAGTTGCGCCTATGTTTTATCTACAATTTCTAACACGTATAAGTTAGGTATTGCAGTCCTGCAGACATTAAATCCAAATCGCTTGAGCCTAAGGTTCTGCACTAGGCATCTAGCCGAGGCAATGAAGAGAGTACCTGAACTCTTTCTTGATGTCGAAGGGGCATCCCGAGCTGACATATTCATCTTTACGAATGGATCTAAAACAATGGAATTCTCCAAAAATGCTCATTGCTCAGTCACTAGGCAATATTCCGACTGTATTCCTGGCAGAATTGGTAGCAATAACGGTTAGTGCAATAAAAGTTCTTGTGCATAGCATACAGAACAAAATCATCACAGTTGTCAGTGACATCAGGTCACTGCAAAATTACCTCTAGGTTGGTTTCCGAATGTCACTACGTACTAAAGGAAGTAGGTAGCAACACCCTCGAGCTCCTATGAGTTAAATGGCATGTTGGAACCAAAGTTAATGACAATGACAGTCAAGATACCATTTTTGGCCCTTATGTTATAACTTATTGTTATACTGTCATTTTAACCAAGTAAGTATTCAGTTTGAACCTATTGCTTATAACGATAACTATTTATTAGTCAATCTTAAGCCTGATTAATGATTATGATAATTGTTTAAATTATCGAAACTTTTTGTCAATTTAAATTCTGTCAATGCTACAACTAATAAAATTAATATGGGGAAGGTTTTGAGAATGTCTATTCGACTGTAATCATTCACCCCACTTTGTGCCCAATTAATATTCCAATTATGGACCCAACAATGTCATGTAAAAAGATCTCAATAACTAACCCCTTCAAAGAAGGAAAATATTCTGCATTTCTCTGATTAGAAATTATGATTTTATCTAATTGTACTTCATTGCACATAATAGATTTTTATTTCTGTTCTTTACACGTCCCTTATATTTCACGTAGATCTCTATTAGGAGACCGTTCGTACACACAAAGGAATTTAGGTTTATGAAATAAACAAAATTAGTAGGTATGTTATGAAGTTAGTTTCCTTCCCTTCTGGTCAGTATATTACCTACTTTGACATTGTGTCTACCAAAGCATTTACAATGTAAATGAGAAGTAAGGATAAGCAAACTAAAAATGTGCATTCATAAGTTTCACTTTTACTTACAGTTTACAAACGTGCGGTGGGTTGGAAATTGAAAAACTTAATTTATTAATACTCATAGCTTTGATCATAGCTTCTTGATATTACCAATCCCTGCCACGTTACTAACATCAGCCAGTTACAAATTTGGGGATGCAACTAACTGTTGTTCGTATGTACCTACAAGCACTTACGCGAGGATATAACGCCATTCAGCTAACACGAACATTTTGTGAAAGAAAACTGAACTAACCCAGAGAATGGTTCGCAATATCCAAAGGTACAGTCGAAAAGCTGTAGTCCATTCAATCCACTTCAATGAATCTTTTCCAAGACGATCATTAATCAATGTCCTCATTACATAATTACAGTGTATACTTCGTAAAAGAAAAATGAACAAACTAAAGAAAGTGATTAAGAGTTCCTTATTTAGAATTTTTAATCTGCGATACTATACAACGTGTAACAGTAATCTATTAGTATCCCCTTTTTATAGATTTTTCGTTTTTGCTACCACCCCGAACTGGGCCAACGACCAATTTAAAACTGCGCGAAGAGTAATTTCGAAACAGAAAAGAGAATCAGTTTATATCTACTTTTATTAGCCACAAATAAAGTATGGCACGAGTTCACGTGAGAGAAAAGGAGTGTGAGGGAGGATTCAATTGTTTTAATTTGTGTCTTTCCCTCCTGCCGCATCGTTTTATAAAGCTATCGATTAAACATTTTTTGCGAGGTTTTTTTTAAAAGAGATGAATAACAATAGAATTACAAGTTTGGGAAGCGTGACGAATTTTGTAGAGAGCAAATGGAAAAAGAAAACATCGAGATATATCTCTATATATGTATATTGAAACGGCAATATTGAAGATGGACGTTTGGCTCGTTTTAACTTTATTCTGAATTTGATTTTGAAGAGTCGAACTTTTTTAAATGCGAACTTACATTTAAGATTTACATTACGGTTCGTGACTAGAATAAATACTTGAGAAATATACTGACTTGACAGTTAAAGTATGCTGTTAATACATCTTTTGACGGTCTACTGGACGTACATTACGTGAACTTTAAGTTAATGTAACTTTTAGCGATTTTGTTTGCTTAACACAAAAAAATCACCTTTAAAACCATTTGAAGTTGTTCTAAATCTCCGTCTTATTTCAACACGAACTATAAAAAGAAATAGGAATATTAGTGTACTCTGGACAGTCGATAGATCTACTAAAGTAGTTTTGTAATAGTCAATGACTGGGGCGGAACCACCAAAAGAAAAGAAAAAGAACACTTTTAAGCACATGGTTGAAAACATTATTACGGCAGCCATTTTAATTAGTTCATGTCTTATTGTTTTGAAAACGCTTCATCGCATCCTTTAATTCAGTCCTAATTCGGAAGAATTGTGACCCATATTAATCGGCTAGACAGTGTCGAGTTCCATATTTTTTCTCATTTCCTCCCCCACCTCGTTCTCTTCTTGACCAGTACATTCGCGTCTTTCCATTCCGTTTCAGACGTTTACCTACTTCATCATTCCGTTTTTCTCGGTTTTTCCCTGCACCCGTCTTCCAAACTTCTTTTGAAAATCTTCCTGTTGGTGACAATCTTAGCATATTTTATTTTATCCTTTGTTCTCTCATTTCTAACCATTTCCTTATTAATCGGATGAATTCCTCCATATTTTAGTTTTTTGTTATTTAGGTAAAGTTAGGTAAACTAAAAATTTTTTTATTTATTTTATATTTCTTGGTGGCTATCGATTTCGGCGGATTGCCATCATCAGGCCCAGCTGCAAAACCTCTTATAATGGTGTGTGTTACAAAGTATTACTAACTAATTACCGTCAAATTATGATAAAATAGGATGAGAAACTTCGTGATGTGAATTGTCGGATCATTAAAAGAGAGCAAAACAATGTGATAGGGGGTCGCAAACCTTCGCAATGTTGTAAAATCTATCTGAAATGTTTAGTAAATTAATAATATTAATAAAAAGGGGGTGAAATTACCTGAACGTATAAGGAACTTAAAACGTGGAATGTCAACATGTGTTAAAATTTAACAATGTGGTTAGGTTGTCTGGCGTGTGTGTGGGTCAGAGGCGTGCGTATGTGTCATTGCCGTAGGGTGGTTTGGGTGTGCTGAGTGTGCTTTTATGTTGAAGGGTGGTAGTAGTTTATAAATGTGGTGTTCGTTAAATGTGGTGATTTCGTTAATGATATCTTTTTTATCCCTAACAGCTTTCTCAATCTCGTAGTGTTCTAAGATGGTGAGTTTGTTGTAGTTGTCTGAAGCGTGTAGGAGTTTCATGTTATTAAGTGTGATGTGGTGTTGTGTGTCTACGGTATGTGTCCCTATAGCGGATTTTGGTTTGTTCTTCAGGTGCTCTTGGAATCGCGTTTGGAGGTTGCGGGTGGTTAAACCTATATAGGATACGTTACATTCATTGCACTTTATTTCGTATATGCCTGCTTTTTTGTGAATGGGCTGTGGGATTTTGTTGTTGATGAGGTGGCTAGCGATTGTCGGGTGTGCTCGAGCGATGGTATTGATGTTATGTGTTTTTAGCGTGTTGTTTATTTTGTTGTATATTTGTGGGTGGTATTGGATGGCTATGTAGTTACAGTGGGTTTTGTGGTGTGGGTAGACCTGTTTTAGTATACTTTTCTTCTTTGTTTTGTGGTAGATGTGTTGTATGTAGTCTGTAGGGTAGTTATTATTTTTGCCAATTTGGAAAATTAGGTTTAGTTCTTTCTCATATTTAACTGAGGAGAGAGGAATAGTGAGTAATCTATTAAACAGGAAATTAAATGCCGCTGATTTTATTTGGGGGGCGTGGAACGAGTGGAAAGGTATTATGACATCTGTAGTGGTTGGTTTTCTGTAAATATCATATTCAATGTTATTTGTATTCCGGGTGATTGTAAGGTCTAGGAAATTTATAGAGTTATTGTTTTCTGTTTCAAGAGTGAATTTTATGTTGGAAATTGTGTTAATTTTGTCGTGAAATTGTGTTAGTTCTTGTGGTGTTCCAGTCCAAATGCATAGGATGTCATCCACGTATCTTTTCCAGAGGGCGACATGTGTGAATTCGGGAATTAATGCTATTTTTGTCTCTAGATGGTCGATGAAGAAATTGGCTAAAAGACTACTAATGGGCGATCCCATGGGTAGGCCGTCTTTCATGTTGTAAATCCGGTTGTTAAATGTGAAGAAATTTTGTGCTATGGTATTTTTAAACAGGTCGATTATATTTTCTATGTCTAGTGGGTTGATTCTGAAGGTGTTTATGAAGTGTTCGTTATTATATAGGTAGTCTGAAAGTATTTTTATGGTGTCGTGTGTAGGAATATTCGTGTAAAGGTTGACGATGTCAAACGAGTGTAGTGTGTATCCTAGTGTTTTGTTGTGGTGTCGTTGGAATTCATCTAGTGTGTTTATTAAGTGTAAGGAATTGTTTATTGAGTGTTTTGAAATGTATCTGAATTTGTTTTTTATAAGTTGGTTGAGGAATTTGGCTATTTTGTGTACAGGAGAATTAATCGAAGACGTGATAGGTCTAATGGGGTTGTTAGCCTTATGAAGTTTAATCAGGCTGTATGATGCTGGTAGCGTGGGGTTTCTGACCTTTAATTTGAAGGCGCTAGTGTTTAGTTTTTGTAGTGTAGGTTCGCAGTGTTTTAATGTGTTATTGGTATATTTAGCAAATCGGTTAAGTGGGTTGTGTTTAACCTCTGTGATGTTGTTATCTTTATAAAATTGTTCTGTCTTTTGAATATAGGTGTTATTATCCAGAATGACTAGACCGGCATTTTTGTCTGCGTATGTGAATGTTAATTCTTGTTCTTTAATTTTTTGTTTTAGACTTTTTATGGTGTGTTGTTGGTGGCGAGTATGTGATGATATTTGTGTCGAATATAAAGCGGAAGGTTTACTGACCTTGTTTATTATGGTGTCTTTGATCTTCTCTTTTATTGATTGACAACGTTGATGTGGTAGTAATTGATGTTCAATATCGATGGTAATGAGATGTGGATTATAGTTATTGGGTGCTGGTGAGAATTTATGCCCTAGATTTAATAGATCGGTTTCATTTTTGTTTAGAAATGTGTTAGAGAGATTAGTAAATCTGTTATGAAACTTGTATTTGTCTTCTTTTCTTTCGTGGTTGTTGAGGTTATTCTGTGTGGGGCAGTCTAGGTGGGTATTGCCTTCTGTTATTTCTTCTTGAGCATTGTGTCGTAGTTGGTTGGTTTGATGTTTTCGATGGTTCCACTGAGTGGTATTCGTGGATCTTCTGTATGTAGATGGATGGTTTCTTGTATTGGTTTGGGTTGTTGAGGGTTGGTGGTATTGTTTGATGAGGTGTTGTAGTTTCTTCTGTCTTTTTTGATCCATTTCTATATTGGTTGTTCTGATATCTTCTTCAAGGTCGTTTATTAAGGTCTCGTATTCGATGTAGTGTAGTTGTTGGAGCAGGTATCGGTGTAAGTACTTTAATTTCGAGTGGATAAATGTTCTGTTGATATGTTGTTTCTTCAGTTCCTTCTTTAGCAGTGTCATATGGATATTGTGTGCTTCTTGATAATTATATTTGTTTTTAGGGAGTTTAATTTGTAGAAATTTTGGTATGACATCATGTTGTTTTGCGGAGGTTAGGAAGTTTATGTGTGCATCGTTTTTATGTCGTTTTTGGAGGGTGTTTTTTAGCTGGTGGAGGATTCTGGATAGCTCCAGTTGTTTTATTAATCGGATGAATTCCTCCATATTTTAGTTTTTTGTTATTTAGGTAAAGTTAGGTAAACTAAAAATTTTTTTATTTATTTTATATTTCTTGGTGGCTATCGATTTCGGCGGATTGCCATCATCAGGCCCAGCTGCAAAACCTCTTATAATGGTGTGTGTTACAAAGTATTACTAACTAATTACCGTCAAATTATGATAAAATAGGATGAGAAACTTCGTGATGTGAATTGTCGGATCATTAAAAGAGAGCAAAACAATGTGATAGGGGGTCGCAAACCTTCGCAATGTTGTAAAATCTATCTGAAATGTTTAGTAAATTAATAATATTAATAAAAAGGGGGTGAAATTACCTGAACGTATAAGGAACTTAAAACGTGGAATGTCAACATGTGTTAAAATTTAACAATGTGGTTAGGTTGTCTGGCGTGTGTGTGGGTCAGAGGCGTGCGTATGTGTCATTGCCGTAGGGTGGTTTGGGTGTGCTGAGTGTGCTTTTATGTTGAAGGGTGGTAGTAGTTTATAAATGTGGTGTTCGTTAAATGTGGTGATTTCGTTAATGATATCTTTTTTATCCCTAACAGCTTTCTCAATCTCGTAGTGTTCTAAGATGGTGAGTTTGTTGTAGTTGTCTGAAGCGTGTAGGAGTTTCCTTATTTTTTAATCCCTCATCCTATACGTAATTTGTACATTCCCTATTCTTCTTGGTACTTTCATTTCACTTGCTCGCACTCTACCTCTTTGTTTTTTTCTTAGAACTCATAGTTATGTTGTTTGTGTCATTAATTGACCCTCTATTTTTATTTTTATTTTTTTTTTGTATTAGTTATTGTATTTGTTTTTTTTTCTATTCTGACATTGCATTTTGTCATTATCTCACTCATTACTACTGTGTACAAGTATTGCGCCATTGAGAATCAGTTGAATACCTTTTTTTCGTCGTATGTTTGTATAAACCTCTTATGTTCTGTCTACTATTCTCTCATTTAAAGTGTTTCATATGTCTTTTATTTTGATCGAGTCAAACCATTTTTAAAAGCCAGGGACGCGTATGTAAATTGATAATCAACAGTAGAAGGATGATATGTAAAGTGTGAACACAAAGTCCAAGGAAACGAAGGCGATATATGTAAACTGCGAAAGACATGCCCAAAATTTTCTAAGCTGGTTGTAAGTCGACAAGCAGCAACACGACTCACATCGGAATGAGTTGTGTGAGACCAAATTCCTGGGGGTGACAGCTGAGAACTGTCCAACGATCTCATCTACTACAGTAGGATTAGATCACGAACAAGTATCGAGGGAAGATCAACCCAAGTTTATGGCGTTTGTCGATATTCTCCAAGCATGAAAGGAACATCTTCGGTCTGTTCTTGTGATTATGGATAGGTCGAGAAATCGTTGAACTTTCCTGGTCGTGGAACAAGTATTTCGCGAGGTGGTAAACTACAGATTTTATAGGAACAAACATTCGATTTTGCATCAGAAAGGTCTGTTCTCGATGAATTCCGCATAATTTGACAGAATCCCCAAAAAAGACTCATGTTAATTGGTGTAAGGCATTTGATCGAGGAACAGTAAAATCTTGTACAACATCTTTACAATTGACGAAACTTGGATATACTTGTATGAACCGTAACCTAAGCAACACTCCACTGTTTTAATGTTCCAAGATGAATCGAATGCCATAAATGTTGTTCGTTCGAAAAAAAATGAATGAAGAGCAGTAAATGCTACAACAATTTGTTTTCTAGAAGTCATCGATGAAATTAAGAAAAACAATCAAAAACATCGCATCATTCATCCATCATGTCAATGCCAACTTTCATACAGCGATTCATTATTTGAAGGATCAAAACGTCGAATTAATGCCCGTAATGAAAAGATTGATGTCCAACAACCTTTTTTGTTCCCGAATGTCAAACAAAAAATTCGTGGACAGCCTTTGAAAACCATGCTTTTGAGATACTAACTTTAGAGTGGAAGAAATGCTGCGAGAAATGGGTTGAGCGCACGCACAAGTGTATAAAACTTAAAGCCGAGTACTTTGAAAAACAATAAAACAGTTTGTTCCAAAAAATGTTTCTTTCTCCTAATTTCTGAAACTACTGAGAAGGTAGCGCTTGTACGCTCATTTCCTTGAGATATTTGAAACAACAATTACTGATATTATTCCTGTGTGCGACCATGTTTTTTGGATTACAGCCTTACTCACGATTATTATTGATGATACGAACAGCCAAAAATGTCGCATCATTCTCCATCTCCCACACAGTACGTCGAACAATTGATTATTATTTGAAGGAGAGAAACATCGAATTAATGTCTCATTGCCCATAATCACCAGATTTATTCCCAACGAGATTTCTTCTCCGAAAAATCATTTGTGGACACCGATTTTCGTCACTTCAAGAAGCTGTTTAAGCCTTTGAAAACCTTGTTTTTGAGATACCAACTCCAAAATGGAAAAAATGCTTCGAGCATTGGTTTGGACATATGTATGTCTAAAATTTAAAGGCGAATACTTTGAAAGCAATGAAATAGTTTGTTCAGCATTTTTTCGTTCTTTCCTAATTCGTGTAAGTAGGTAAAAGTTAGCTTGATTGTTTGCTTACTGTCAAGAAGGTCTATGTGCAGCTGGGATGTTTGTTCCACTAAGAATATCGTCCTATTATTCCGCCTTCTTACATAAACTTAGGGGATGAGTATTCAAAGCAATGTGTACACATCTTAAGAGCTCCAAGCTGTGTAATTCTATATAGTAGAAGGATAAAATCCACAGGACACGAAACCTTCCCTACGTAATTCCTTATTAATTAACAATTATTCTTGGAAAATTGCGACATGTTTCGGTATTGTTAAAAATATCTTCAGGCGACTATTATAACAAGGAGACGTCAATGCGATGTAAAACAGCAATAGTAACCTACTATTTTATCAACTAACAATTGCATCGTTATTTTTCACTGCACTCCACTCTTCCTTTGACCAATTTATTTTTCCCATTGCCACGTTGATTGAGGATGTTGTTTTACAATTTTTGTTTTACTTCGCTACTCGTGTTATAATAGTCGCCTCAAGATGGTATTTTTAACAATACCGAAACATGTCACAATTTTCCTATGAATAATAATTGTTAATTAATAAAGAATTACGTGGGGAAGGTTTTGTGTCCTTTGGATTTTATCCTTCTACTATAATATATCTATTAATCTATTGGTTTACCCCATTTCGAGTCTCCGCCAGGTATTCACCCTACTTGTTATGGACCCTGCAGATTTATGTGTAATTACGAAAATTTCAAAGATTAATGACAAAATTGGAATCGTAATCGCTTCTTAATCATGTTATAGCCTGTGTCTCCTTTTGATTAGCTATTCTATTTGTGTGGTGCATGTTGTGAATCAATTTTAGTTGGGTTTGGAACTTGCTGCACTTCGGTAATTCAATTGAAAATCAAGTTGCAGTAGAAATACAAAACGAAGGCAAACTTGTCGATTGGGAGTTTGTTATTTAAATAATTTTATTATTACAACGTGCAGTAAAATTGATAAACTATTAAACGAAATGGGCGACCACTTTCATTTTATATTCCTTTCATTCTTCAATCGATCGTGAGCAAGTGAATTTTAATAACATAGATAATGTAGACTTTTATTGCCATTTCTGCAATGTATTGTTTCGATGTATATGAGAATTCATTTTGATGATTTATTAGTCATAATATTGCAATCTCGCTATCAAATATGGAAAACATTGTAGCACACGTTTTATAAATTACCCATACATTCAGTTCTACACATAAATGTTTGTTGCGCGCAATCCATTTATTTTTTATCCGTTTACGTTTAAAATGTATTTTAAATAACCGATCCAAAAGGAAGCTCGAATGTGTACTTCAAGCTTTCAGCGCTAATGTGATCGTCGATGAAAGTGGAGTGGTGACATTGTGTTTCATTGCTTGACCTTACGATCTGATCAATCAAGTCATTGCATGTTCAAATTTGACAAGCCCGCAGCTTTGCCCGCAGCCTTGCAGTTCCACAAAATGGCCAAACCATTCACTGAGACAAGTTCACTCCTTTTTATAAAGGTAAAAAAATCTGTTATTAATCTTTAATCAGATCTTATACCGTTATAGTATATTTCAAAGCTTCGAACATAACAATTCGGCAACTTTCTCAAAGCTAACTCGACAATGGGTTCAAGAACTTTACAACCTCATACCTAAAGTGATTATTTTTGAATTAAGAATTTATGTCAAATTTTTTATTTTCATCATCTAATGCGAAAAAGTATTTTAGATATACCTACTTTAATCTTACGCCCCTATATGTTCCATAGCCGTTTATGTAAAGCATCATTTAAGGCAATTTTATTTGTTCATTTTACCTGTAATGAAACTGCGTTTTAAAGTATTGTTATAGGTAGTAAAGCCTGATCGTAACCATCCCGAATAAAAATTGATTGCTTTAGACAAAGTAAGTTAATCATCGGATAAACAAATATTTACATGGGGAAGGTTTAGAGCTTTTTATACATTAATGTGATTCATTACACTCCATTTAGAGACACACATTACTCCATAAATGGATTCAACCACCGAAACAAAAAACGCCACGGTATTGCTAGACAACACTTTTATAACGTAACTTCCATTTAAGTGTAGCCTACAATGACCTTAATAGAAAATAGTTTTAAGAATTGTTGCCTTCGTGTAAACCTGTCTACAGACAGCATTATGATGAATATCTGCACTGCTTCCACTATCTATCCCCAATTTATCAAAATTATGTAGTACGGTATACAAGGTGTATAATTGGCCGATGCACCATTGGGATTTCAATGTAAACATCTTAATATTCGATTATTTGCTTCCCTAATTATTTTATATATGTATAAAGTCTCTACTTTTTTGTAGAGACAAAAATTCTTAATCTACTGATGTTTATTTAATTTTAAATTACATAATTCAAAAATAAACTTAAAATCGTTTAATTAATAATACTAAATAAATAAAATAACTTCATTTAACGAATCTTAAGGGTAATTAGTTTCCAGAATAAACGCATTTCATCATTTCGATTTTTTCGTCAGAATTGATTAGAGAGCCATCAATAGCGAACGTTTTCAGTGAATAAGTAAAAATGCAAAGGTTTCTCTCTGTTACGGGGCACAATACTTCTGCTTTAAAGGGCTCAGCTTAACTAATACCTACAACGAGCTTGATTGCACAGAAGTCTTCGCCTTGGACTGTAAGGCAAAATGGAGGTGATAGGCCAAGTTTGATTAATAATCCACACAAAAAAAGATGTGAGCAAGGTGGGTGGCGCTGTTATTTACCATGGACGAATAACAGCATTCTGAATATAATTCAGAAATCAGAAATGAAGGGGTTAATTGGCGTGGTGAAGGGATAATTAGAGAGAAAGGACTTAAGTGCAAATGTGGGGAAGACTAAAGTAATGGTGTTTCAAAAGAGAAGAGAGAGAGCGGTAAAGGAAAATTGGTGGTGGGGGCGGAGGAGGTGGAGAGTGTAGATGACTGGAAATATCTGGGTTATGTATTAAGGTATGATAATACGGACGAGGTGCATATAAGAGAACTGGCAAATAAGGGGAATAGATTAGTGGGGAGAGTTTGGGGAGTGGGAGAAAGAGTTCTTGGGAAGGAGTGGAATAAATTGGAGAGAGTTCAGGAAAAATACTGGACATGGACGTTGGGGTTGGATAGAGAGACGCCAGGGTATAGAGTGGAGGAAGAAATAAAATTTGAGAAAATAAGAGTTCAGGCAGGAAAGAGAGCGGTGAAGTATGAGGAAGACGTCAGGAAGAGGAATGAAATTGTAATGGTGAATGAGTGTATGAGAGAGACGAGGAAAAAACGGATAAGGTATGGACAGGAGGAGAGGAGAATGTTTTATGAGAGAGTGGGATATGCAAGGGAGGAGATAGAAAAAAGAAGGGAGGAAGGAAGTGAAATGGTGGAAGAGTTGGTAAGAAGAGATAAGGATGTGCAAGGCCAAGAAAGGAGAGCGAGGAATAGGTGAGGGGAGGTATAATGAAGGATATCGGTAGATTATCGGCAAGATCGAAGAGTACTTGTTGGGAGACATGGGACTGAAAGAAAAAAGAATAATGGGGAGATTTAGGTACTGGAATGAGGAGAATGAAAATAGATATTGTTGGGAGGACGAGAAAAGGGTTTGTAGAATGTGATGAATTCAATGGCTAAATGAACGTGAATGTGATAATTTATAATGTACGTGTAGATGAATTTTTAACATAACGGGTTCTTTTAATGAATACATTTAATGTGATTGGGCCAATTAAACTACAGTACGAAACAAAGGTATGTAAATAATTTTTCTTCTTCCTTTACCCTAACCCTAACCAATAGTAAAAAAAAAACTTAAATTTATAGCAGTACTCAATGGAAATAGAAAATTAGAAAATGTTCTCTTGAAACAAATATCTATGCATCCACATATGTATACATAAATATAGAGGCACCACACGGGACAACACAACAATCACCCCTGACCTGCTTGGTACTTCCCACCTGGTCTCCGAAATCACGAAACCTTGCGGAGAGCTTCATACAATGGGATGGAATGGTGATCCTAAAAGCAGTGGATGAAATGTGGATGACTGACGATTATGGACACTTCGACAGGTAACGATGTAGGGATGAAGCGACAGGTATGATCTTCAACTCGAAAATCCAAAAATTCAAACAAGCAGCTGAAATGATAGAAATGTGTGCAGTGACCTTACGTAAATGAACATGCAATCATACCTCTAAGATGGTAGGCGAGTTTTTGGAAATGGGTAGAACACAGACCGCTAGATCCACCAAAGCGATCGAAAAACTTTTTCCCCAACTAACTTCTTCACGCCCAATGGTAAGTAATTTTCGTTGATTTTAAAATAGAATTCACAATGATCCCTTAAATGTTCAGGGATTATTAAAAATAAAAATCAAACGTGAATCGCACGAATCTTAAGATATCAATGACAAAATGGCTGACAACAGGGAGAATGAAAAACAGGACCGATAACACATAAGGCCAATATCAAAAGAGGAAATGGAAAAGTGCATTTAAACAAATATAAAATCAACAAGGTCACAAAATTTCCCATTATAGACAACACACAATACGTACGAAACATTTAAACCGTAACAACCTTGGGTGAATCTAAGGTTCATACCTTCACACCCGAGACAAAAAGCATTAGGCTGAAAATGGAGGAGCTGCTTCAAACAGTTTTATGTCACGGCGTCAATTATTTGGAATAGGTACGACATAATCTTCAACAATTATCTTCAAAAAGGAAAAATATCCAACGGTTTATATTAAGATTTATATTTGAAGCACTCAATGCTGAAAGAAAGAAAAAATGGTCGAATTTGGAGAAAAAGGAATGCTTTACATCCGGTGTTGCGATGGACAGAGTTCGAATGCTTTAAATAGTTTTCTTACCCTGCACCAACTTGACAATTTAGGCCTGTTTTCTTATCACAAATTGTAAAAAATAGCTCGCTGATCCAATAGTGGCAGATAATGAAGAGATGATTGCTTACTGTGGAATAATTTCAACAAAGGAGTGGTTGAAGCCATTGAAATCGTTGAATAAGGTGTATCCAGCAAAAAGAGGAACTCTTACAGCAAAATAAAAACAATTACTTATATAAATACAAATAATTTCATTAATATTTTTAATATTTAATAATATTAGTGTATTTATTATTACAATTTATAGAGTTCCACAAAGTAAGCTTAGAGATAATTAATTCTGTGTATATTTCTTTCTTTCATTGAAATATTTATCCAAAAATGACGGTTTTGTTTCAAAAAGAATTGTTTAAGAATCTTACCTGTGGTTCTATGTCATGATTTAATAATACTTTTGTGTATTCTACGTTGGCATCGTCGAATTCTTCGGTTCATCAACCCTAAATCCAATGTGCAGTTTCGGACTCATAGGATCATTTTGTGTAATGGTCCCGGGAGACATTGACATACCTACAACAGATGCTCAGAACATCACAAAATTTACGGTGTTGACCTCGTGTTGTATATTGTTGATAATATCGGCAAGGGGTATAGTTAACGAAAGCGCTGTACACGCTAATAAAATAATCTTGAAACAGAACCTTGCGATACCCCTTTTGTTGTATTTCTCATTATTCTTATATCTGTGTCTAAAATGAGTCTTGACGAAGACCAACTTAGTCTACAGTTGATGGAACTTGTGTAATTTACCAAGGCTAAACTATAAATTCATAGGGAAAAAATTCTACACTATCTATAATCGGGTTCGAACTCTTTGGCCAACTTTGTCATAAATCTTTAGCTAAATGAAAAGTACGATATTGTTAGAATTACAAAGAAAAAAATGTTAAAGCATTTTGTATTTTCGATAATATCTTTGCTGAGTCGGAATGTAATCGATTGGTGTGATTCTTCTCAAGTTCTTGTAATGAAGGTTTGGAAAAATGAAACCTTTTCTAAATCACAAATTTGACTGTAAACCAAGCGAAAAACGTTAAACGATATTTTCAAAAAATGGGAAAATGATCAATCAGAACTGATCGCAAATTACTTCAAATTACTAGATTAAATTGTAGTATTGCTTTATTCCTTTACATTTCAAATTTGAATTTTACTTAATCTTTCATTAACATCCTAAATACATAAAATACTGTACGATTTGTTGCACTCGTGAGCATAAAGTTTACTTTTGGTTGACTTCTAACTTTTGAATGTCTGTTAGTAAACCCGCAATCTTTAACTTATTTACTGTGAGCGTAAGCTCGCCCTCCTTTAGTGCTTGTGTTTACCCTCTCATTCCAATGGGAATCGTTTATGTACACCATTGAAACCATCCTCCATACACGTAACGGAGTAATTATCAATATTTATTGTCGAATCTTATCGTACGTAGCAGCTTACCGTTCGTCTAAATTTGCAAGCGTTGCACGTACTTAAAGACATAAATTTGAGCCGAACTAAGTATCGGTAGATCACACAATATAAACACCTTTTAAGCAAGATAAAGTTATTTCTCACACAATGCAATATAAATATTTGCAAAACGTACAAAAAATATACAATATATTAAATAAATAAAGGTCGGAATGGAAACAAAGAATAAAATAAAAAAAAATGAGTGGAGAAACGAAAGTTAGAGTGAGAGTGGAGAGCCATAAATGCCCCTACGTTATTATGGTTGCATCCCACAAGTGTCATAACACCCCAGCCAGTAAAGTGGAAAAATCTCGTACATATCTACCTATAGTGGCCACATCCTGAAAGCAGGATAACACGAAATAACATTTCTACAAAAATAACGATGTATTTTATACAAATACCGTACCTTTCCTCTTACTAAGGATATCCTTTCTTTTCCCTCTTCTACTCCACACACATTTATTAATGTAAAAGTCTCGTAAATTTCATCATTATAAAACAATTAATTTGTGAAAAAGTGAGCGTTTGTGGTGATTTATTTAATTTCATTGTTACCTTTAATTTATTGGGGTAGATTTAATGGGAAATATATTTGGGTATGTTTTTTATGAAGAGGTGCTTTTACAGGGATTCATAAATTTCATCCCCGACGTTTGCAAATCGAGATTGTAAAACTAAAAAAACGCACGCGTCGCAGTATTATACAGGGCGGTTAAGATTTGCGGACATTCGCAGATAGGTACACTTTTCAGTCAATTTAATTGTTAGGATAGGAACAGTAAGCTGTATTTTTGCTAGTAAAGGTATTCCAGTAGACAACAAAACGAAAAAGCTAACTAAATTGAATTTTACATGGTTTAAACCATATGTCATCACAGAGCCATGACTTTGTGTTAATTAATGTACGATTAAGCGCTTATGCTTAGCTGAATTGCTTCAATTGAAGAAACATACAAAAATCCACTCTGTTTCAATCTTTTATTTGCTTTAGGTTCAAATTACCAAGGTCTTTGACGAAAACTTAACATATCGACACTCTATCCTGGTTTGGGAATTTTATGTCCTGGTTCACCACTTGTCTATAAAAAAAGGATACTTCTAGAATGTTTGTGGTGAATTGACTGTGTATCAAAACTCATCTTGTGACTTATTATTAAAGCTCTATATCTCTCCAGAAACTCCCCATTTGAAGACAAAATAACTTCCGTTGCTAGGCAGAGACTGATATCCCTCAAGTATAGTGTCAGTCAATAACGTAAAGTAATTTTGTATGGGTGCAATTTGAAGTCCATCGGCAAGATGTGCCTTAGAATAGCTCTTAACATTTCCAAAGCCACCGAAACATTACTTTGGACTATTCCTAACGGAAATATGCATACCCTCCTAGCTTCTTGCTTGTCATCACTTACTTCAACATTTTTACTCTGCAGTGTATGGGACGTAGCATGAAGTTACGTTCACTTGTCGATATATTTAGCAAGTTTGACATTCCAGGGAAATGTATGTGGAAGCAAACTGGTTCTCTGGTTGTGACATACAATTTAGCTAGCCGATTACCGAAAAATCCGTAGTGCTACAAACCCTGAAATTAGAGAACAATTTGCGTCAGGATAATGAGGAGCAGAAGTCCTAAGTTCCTAAAACCTTCAAAAGGGATTGAAAATTCAAAAATTCGAAAGAGTGGGTTCATCGCACAAGAAATGAAATGAAGAAGTGTACATGAGTAGGTATTTTAAACCAAAGCATATAAATAGTAATGTAATTACACGCTATCACGATTTAAACACTCTAATTCAATACTTACAAATTTGTTAAAACCGCACCTCTTGGATTTGTATTTTAAGCTTTCTAAGCTTGTGAGGGCAAAATTGAATAACCAGTTTTAAGATTATATAATTTATTCGAGCAAATGTACATGGTTGGTTTAAATATCATTATAATATTGTAATAACTTGACTTTGGTAGGTGAAGTGGAGCCACTTTTTCGTTACCGGTTTGCTTTGCGGTCTTAGGATACGCTGTTTACTCTACTTACGTTTAGTATAGCTATAAGCCGGGTGGCGTCCACGATCAATTATTATTATCCGACAAGTGTTAATGTGACTGAATGAATCTAAATTACGTTTGAATGAAGTTGAATACCAGTCAATAAATTTTGTCTGAGGTAGATAGTTATCTGAAATAATCCCAGGTGTGTGGTAACGCAATGAATGTTTTATAGTAGGCAAATGCTTTGTTATGGTCATAGTGTAGAATATCGCATTTATAAAAGGAATTTCTATCGAGATAACTAGTTTTCTGCTTATACCGCGTGCTTATGTTGGTCCCACAGTCTGCGTTGAAAGGCTAGCCTTGCCTTATTCCTTGTGAGCCAAAACAACGATTTTTGGGATCATTATCCATCTTGTTAGCTCCCGATGGTGGTGAGCTGCTGTGAATGTGAAACCAAAGCGGTTGTTCTTGAACTTTCACTTAGCGAAGTAAAAGTTCAAGAACAACTACTCCCTTTCATTTCTGGTGAAAATGACAACCAAATAGGATTGAGACGGCGAAAAAGAATCACATAAATTCCGGAACGTAACCAAAGCCTTCATTCCTATCACTCTGAGGATGCAAGCTGGAATGTCATGCGAAACGTCAGAACTTTTGGTTTCACATTCAGCAGTGAGGCCTGGCACACCTAAACTTAACAGCTCACAACTATCGGGAGCTAAGACGATGGATAATGATCCAAAAAATCCTTGTTGTAACTCACAAGGGAAAAGGCTAGGCAACGCAGACTGTGGAACAAAAATAACGACGCGGTATAAGCCGAAAACTAGTTATCTTGACAATTCGAGGAACCGCGAAAGCCTGAAATTATTTAAGGAATTTCTAGTGTTGCTACATCAAACAGAATACACAGGAGCTTTCAATAACTAAATGAAGGAAATTATGCGCTAAAAGGATACTAATTTCCACACGTAAGAAACGTGGAAAACATTCCAATATAACTGTTTTACTCAGAGTAAACGTACGCTGAAGGAATCAGTGCGTGTAAGACTTGCAATTCGTATAGCAAATTGAACTTTTAAATAGAAAATAATATGTAATATAGTACTTATCTGTGGTATCAGTAACACAAAAAAGGATAGGGAAGCAGCTATATTTGATATTAACCCAAATTGGGAATAGTTTCTTCCCTTTCGATGTCAAAGGGAGGAAAACTTTTTAAACCTTGAATTTTTCAACCAAACTGAAAAGTTGTACCATGGAAAATGTTCCAATTTTTTTAAAGAGTCGGCAGGAGAAATCTTTTTGAGGGGTACATTGTATGTACCATTGTTTTATATTGTCAACCTAGTTTGTAGTGGTTAAAAATTGGGGTCGTGGTGGTAAACATCGGTAGGTATATAATGTTTTGTGAATACGAGATTTAGCGAACTTATGCACCGAAGACGTGATAAGAGAGGGCAGTAAGTTCAGAAATATTGGGAACCATATACTTTAATGGTATTATAGAGTTCAGTGAAACAATGAGACTCTTTCGGTATTGGCAAATCAATTATGTAATGAAAGGAGATTAATAATCAAAATTAAGTGAAAAACAACATTTCCAGTATGACTTAGTCCATATTTTACATGTCTTGTGTACAAAGATGGCACCCTTTTAAAAACCATAACAGCTTAAATATAACAATTGTTTTCAGAAAAATAAAAAAAAAATGAAAAGTCGGTTGCATCGTGAAGGGTTGTAACGACTTCGATAGTTTACCACTATTTCGTTTTTAAGTAAGGTTTTTTACGGAAAACCGATTACTATTTTGCGCTATGTGTACAAATCTGTAGAAATATTGAGGGCGAATCATAACTAATGGCACGCTATACCAATGTTCTTTTCGGAAAAGAAGAAAATACAAATTATTTTTAAGTGCAGCAGAAGATCTTATCGACTAGCCTTATTACTTGCATGCTAATGGAGCCGCTTAATTGATGGGTATGAAAACCGCATTTAAAAATCTCTCATTTAAAGTACGTTTGTCGAATGAGATCGTAAAATGTAGGGCGAGTGGAAGTTAGATAAGAACAAATACTTGGATATTTCCTACAACAATTTACTCTGCTGAAAACTTTATAGCGTCAATATTACTAAAAATGAAAGATGTTGCTACCTCCGGCGACGTATCAGGAAAAATAATTTAGGTACGAAAAGCGCAAATTACACTTTAATAATTTAAACGTATAAAATGGATGAAAAAATTATCATACATGAGGTGAAATTAAATGAATGTAAGTAGAAAGTTGTTTAATATTGGAGTGTTGGCGGCGACGACGGCAACGCGCGCGTCGTCTACATTCGAGTCGACCAACTTGCGAATTAAATTAAAATTAATTAATAGCGAGCGTTCAAGCGTACACGACTTGTTAGATTTTTCTTTTGTTAAGTTTTTCGAAGAGACTTTACTAAAAGTACGGATGAAACTGTAATAAAATTTATAAAAACGTTACGAAGAATTTTATACACTACCTAACTTTTTAATCAACATTCCACATTATACACGAATTTGTCCGCATTTGAAAGAGGGATGGGAAAAAATCTATAAGGGAAAATAAAAGCAAATTTAGTCAAAAATTATACAAAAAGCTTTATCCGCAAGTTGAAAAATAAATGAAATTCATGCACATTGTACAAAGTTTCGTTTTAATGGCGGTGGGAAGTTTCTTTAAAGAACTTGCGGTTTTATTTAATATATATTGTAGCAGTGGGTCTTATTTAGTATTGCAGTTCTTTACAAATATGCAAATAACTTCCTTTTGGGAAAAATATTGTAATACCGGTGGCAAGTTACAAAATTTCATGCTTTACTTCTTTCTGTATATCTCTACTTTTTTTTATCCTTTCTACGACGTAATGAAATTATAATCAAATTCCTTTTGAAGGGATATTCATGTAATAAAATGTTTATACTCTCTTTAGTTAGCGAATGCTTCAATACTGTTTTAAATTTGTCTTACGCAGAAGATATCAAAGTACTAACAAAGTGACAACGTTATAACTTTTCTTAATACTTAAGTATAGTTAGTGACATAGACCAAGTGAGCATTTTGTAATAAAACAGAGTCGTTTGTATCACAAAAATGAATTTTACTGTTCGTGTTAGCTTTTTCGGTTAGTGGTTTGGTACGATTTGGTGTTCTTATTGGTTGTTAATTAGGAATGTTCATTCATGATTAGACAGCAGACGAAACTCAACAACCGTATGTAGTATTATTAGTCGTGGACTAGAGAAGGCGAGGATCGATGTAAAATAGGAACTAAGTCTCAAAGAAAAACAAATGGACTACAGGATCCCCGGATTTCTCCAATATTAAAACATTGCTGATCAATGATTTCGGGCGGTTCACTGCCTGATGTAGTGCCATCCCCACCCTAACATCTAAAGCCTATAGATATAAGACTCTAAAATCCTGTTAAAAATGCATACGTATCCCAAGGAAATGTGTATAAAGGAACCCTTAACTTTGTAGAATGACCTATGCATCGAACTGAGGGAGTTCGGATACGGGCTACTATTGCTCATGAGTATACTTTCCCATTGGTGTTCATTCGAGGTCTGACCGCTTACAAGTGTATTGAAGAAATGTCAAAACCATATGTCCTTCTCTTCTTGCAAACCTGCAAAACCTATTCTTCGAACACAATAATGCAGGAAATTATGCTGTGTGTTTGAAAATTTGCCCTGGCTTTTCGCCATTCGGACATATGTGCGATATATTGGAAAAAAAATCACGTACTTGGATGGAACACAATACTTGAATAAGGAATAAGGAAGCAACTGGAATTCATGCCATGACAAGTCAAAAAGTGCGTAAATAACATGTGCGTAGAAACAGATTATTAAGTAAATAGAATTAATCCTTTGTCCTTTATCTTTTTAAACTCATCAATTATTACTTAATGTCGGCCCAACAAATCTACCAAGTTTGGTAAGCAAATTCTTGGTGATGCCATTTCTATATCAATGAATGCATTACATTGCTAATAATTGTAACAAGACAGTGATTATCATACTTTGGTAAAAAAATTTTGGACTTCAGATGTCAGCAATCCCCTCGAGCTCGTAAGGGTCAAAGGGCATGCAGGAACAATAATAATAATAATATAATATTTATTTACTATCCCTGACAAATGGTAGCCATTGCATAGGATACGTCAAAAGTAAATACATACATATAAATCAATTGTTAAAAAAATAAATAAAATTACATCAAATACACAATGTCTATTTTTAAAATTAAAATTGTAAGCAAAACACACCACTTTTAAGGGTCTATCACCAGTTGGAATTATTGACACTGATTGAATGGGTTTTTATGTATACATAAAATTGAAATAATACATTGTTGTATAACCACAACAACTTGTAGGGCCCTTCTGATAAGGATTTTTTAATTTTATCAACGCGCTATGCAAATTTTAGCGCTTGCATAGGTTTAGAAATATACATAAAATTTGGATAATAAATAGTTTTATAGAAATACAAAATATGTCATTGCAAAGAGGAAAGGTTCTTGTAGGGCTCTCGTGTATTAGAATTTTCCATTTTTGTTCGTATTTCTTGTAAAATATTCGTGAAATTGAATGAATATTAAGCAACTTCAAACAAATTTTACAAAAAACTTTGTGAAAAATTTTAAAATCCCTATCAGGAGAGCCCTACAATAAACCTTCCTCTATCCATTGACACCTTTTTTTCTGTTTATACAACAATGTTTTATTTAAATTTTATGTATACAGCGACACCCATGAAATCAGTTTCAATTCCAACTGGTGATGGACTCTTAACCGTTGAGGGTGACAAATTCATTTATGGTGTATGGAGATTGATCAAGGAGGATTTTTTTTATTGATGATCTGAATCCTTTTAGCGTCGTCTGTTTCTTTAAATTATCGGGAAGAAAGTTGAATATTTTGATACCTAATGTAGTGGGTGAATTCTGCGCTAATTTAATCCTTGTTATAGGGGTAGCATATTGGTCCCTTTTTCGAGTGTTATAAGGATGAAAATCGCTGTTGCGTAATAGATGAGATCGGTTAATAAATATAAATGAAAGCACTTCTAGGATGTATAAAGTGGCAAGAGTTAGTATTCGTAGTTTGGTGAAGATATTTTTGCAAGATGTAGTTTTGCTGCTCCCAGAAATACAACCAATTATCCTTTTCTGAACAATGAATACACTCATAGCAGAGCTGGATGAGCCTCTGACAATAATGCCATATGAGAGCCTAGATTGTATTTGCGCAAAGTAATATGTTAAAGTGTGCTGGATTCCTATCAGTTCTTTTACGTTGCGTATTTGATAGCAATTTTAGGTGTTTAACTGTTTTACTAGATGTTCGCAGTGGCACTTCCAATTTAAATTTTTATCTATGTAGATTCCCAAGAATTTGGCATTAGCTTGAGTAGGAATAGTTGATTCGACTGTACTGCTGCGGCATGAAAATTGAATAATAGATGTTTTATCTTGCTTTAGAAATAATCGGTTAAAGTTAAACCATTGGCTAAGTTCACTTAGCATCTCACAGGCCTTTATTTGAACATCATACCTGGTTTTACCAGAGATTAGCGCCGTAGTATCATCAGCATATAAAATTAATGACTTTAAAAATATGACAATGTCATTGATAAAAATAATATAAACAGGATAGGGCCCAACACGGATCCTTGGGGAACTCCTACGTTTAGAGACAGGGGCGAGGATAAAAATTTAGAAATTGTCTTCCCATTTATGAATTTAATTTCTACCTGCTGACATCTCTCAGAGAATTAAGACGACTCATGTTAGGGGAACCCTGGCTGACACATGACTACGATCAGAGCTGCTCCCCGTCCAGCATCCTCACGTTTGTCTCACGTCTGGGATGGCTTGAGTAACGTTGCGGGGTCGGGCGGCTCTGATCAAGAGGTATCACAAAGGGACAAAATAGATGGTCCAAGCGCGCGTGGAATACGATTTCTTCCTTTGTCTATGTGAGGAAACGATTCAGTTGAAATTTAATGGGCTTGTGTTATGTAACTGCTGATTTATTCCAATAATTCTTTTGGGAAACATATGTACATATATACAGTATGTAGGATGTCATTATGGTTGCTATACAGTAGTCCCATTTAACATCATATGATAGCAAAAGCAGTACAATTAATGTTAAAAACAGTTTGCCGGTCACATATGCAGATATTTTTACCAATAAGACAAGAGATAAGTCTCCAAAGAGCGATTTTTCCCAAATAAAAACAGCAATAATAATTTGAGGGAGCTTTCTTTTTATTTAACTTTTAGGGTGTAAAAGCCACAATGAGTTTGATGATTAGAGGCCAACTTTATTCGCTCCCGTTGCATTAAAAGTTTAGAAAACTTTATTTGTTCAAATCTTAGAATTCTTAGAGTAGGAAGGAAATTACCTTCTATGTAAGAATTAATTTGGTTTAGAAACATGTGTCGTTTTAGGGGTGTGGAATACTCCATGAATCTATATTACAACCACTTCAGTTCTCCTTGTTTAAGTAATAATAACCTTCTGAAACAACCAACTGCACCTAAAACGACACTTTGCGCTACCCTGTTGCATATTTTAGTTTTTCAATTTTCTGATTTTAGGGTGGAGAAAATTGAAACACTAATATCGATGATGGGCGCAAAAAACAAATCTTTAGGGGAGCAAATAATCGTACTGTATTAAGAATTTTGCATTGAAATCCGTATAATTCGCTGTCCAAGTCACCACCCTGCACACTTTTTTTAAAACGACGAAATAAGCAAACTTACCAAAATTGAAAGAGTGTAACGCTAGATTTATTCGTAGTGTAAAATTTGGAATTTCTTGTTTACGTCTACATGGACCAACCCGTCACACTATAAATTTAAGTTTCAAACTTTCGCTAAATTTTCATTGAACGGGAAGAGGAAGAATTTTCTCTACAGAATTGTAAATAAATTGTTAAATTTGGTGCTGTTTCGTCTTCTATACATGAGCGAGGAATAGAATTTTTTTCATGAGGTAGTCGTATAGTAACGTCGCTAATTTACACAAGAGCTACAATTATGCTAATTGTTTCATTCAGACAATTCATGTTTAAATAAAGTAAATATTTGAACGAACACGCTTTCACCATTTACAAAGCATTAATGAGCCGTTTCAGGCCATCAATAATAAAAACGTTTTCTAAATTTCCCAATTTTTCTCCACATATTTCTACGTGTTACGCCGAAAGCGTTTTATCCCCGGAAAAATGTGAGCAGTTTTTTTTTGTTTGATGGCAAACCAATAATGAAAAATAAGTTAGAGGGGGAACAGGTGTATTAATTATGATGTAGAGGGTCATCTCTTTCTTTTTGAAACGATCACGTTCCTTTATCCTTTAAGCTCGAAACGAAATTCAGTTCACAGTTCAATTACCTACGGCCGTGATATATTATTTAATCCCTTTTTGCTTTATTGGAAAGTAGCTGCGAAACATTAGTTGTTTCGTAGTAGATTGATTCAGTTTGTATGTGTGTAATCAATAGTTCGCGTGGCCACGTCTCCAACGTCTCCGAAGCAATATTACTTCCGTGTTCTAAACCAAGTCTTTTCCTTGCAAACTTGAAAATCCATTTAATAAATTCACGTGAGTACGAGGATCGTATATTTTAGGGAGAGTTGGACATGGATGGAAGGGAGAGAAACGGGAACAACTGGGCTCCGGGGTTAAACACCCGGAACAATCTCTTTTAGTTTTGCGGTTTTCTGTTTGGGATAAACGTGGGTCACTAGCATTTTATAGCTTACACATTACGAAAACAGATTCCCATTCTCATCGTCTTACACCGAGAGGTACGCATCGATCGTCACATTTACAAGATATAGATGCAATTTGTACGTTTATGTTAATGATAACAAAAAGCTTGTACGAACAAGATACGAGGCATTACAGTAACATATGGCGCTGACACGTAGCGGTGAACTGTACAATTTATTGGTCCCAGTTTGAGGTTATTCTAAAAAAGTTTGCTCTTCTGATTTGCATACATAGTAGCGTAGTTTATAGAGCTGCGGAACGCCGGGGCGTCCATTGTTTGAAATATGTCACACCCTGATTGTCATATGTGTAGGTCGACTTGCTCGCCTTAAAATTTCTTTAAGCAAACAGTAATACTGCTTACTTGTTACGCAACTTTGTTATAATTGATTTATAATCTTATTAGCAAAGGCCAAGATCATTTAAAATATATCACTTATCGTTTCAATTCCTTGCCTCATTGTATTAACGTCTAAGGAATTCGTAACGAATTAACACAAACAATAGTTTAGGTATATCATTAACACAAAGGATAATTGAACCTGAACTAAATAGGACACATCCCGATTATACAGGGTGTTGGACAGCTATTGCCACCAAAAAAACTCTGATTTCGCCTTCTTCTTGTTAATAAATAAGTTGTTAATAATGATTGTAATAACAGCACATGAATAAACTGATAATGGTCTTGTGCGCAACTCTTGGGAGAACTAATAATATTCAGTTACTGCCGTAACATTGTTTCTATGTTTATGCAAGCACTAAACTTGGTCTTAAGGACTAAAAACATTCAGCATTACTTGCTCGTACCAAAACATCATTGTGTGGCAACAACTGTAAGAAATTTCAGAAATGAGATCACGAAGGAAGAGTGCTGATCATTGATGATTCTGTTCACATGCCATGAGCATCGAAATGGTAATACGCAAAGCCATAGCTTTTTTTTTCAAATAAGATTTAATTAATTTTTGGGAAATACATAGCTATATATGTTGTTATCCCCCTTATTGAAATGTTAGCGGTATTTTTGGAACTGGGAAAACTTCGAGATGGGTTAATTTTTTGCTGACTTCTGGATTTTAGTCCACCATTTGGGCTTTCTCATTGAAATCTTTCAGAATTCACGTGTAATCGAATTTCGAATCCGGATACACGGATCCGGTTAAACAAATCCGGATCTACGGATTCGTATTTAAGGATCCGAATTGTGTATGAGATCCGGAGAAATCCGGATCCGGATATATCGTAGCTGGAGATCCGGAGAAGATCCGAATCCATACCGGATCTTGTTTTGGACTTCCACGCCACCCTAATCCAAGGAAAAATGGTTTCTCTTGTAGGGGTACCTTAAGGCTGATGGTTACAAGGGTTTTTTGAAACACTATAAGACCTTAAAGTGACCGTTAATTTTCCAACGAATGCATTACCATTCATTTAAATTTGATAAATAAATAGTTTGGTGGATAAAGCGTGGCATTATTTCTGGCGCACGACTAATTGACCTTTTGTGATATTTTGGGATCAAAAAATATACTTACATTTATTTTAATACGGGGATTTAAAAATTACTGTATTTTATTTCAAGCAGGTTGATTTTGTTTGGACAGATGTCAGCTTACATCAGTTGCAGAAACCGTACTAATTACTGCTACTATTACTAATTATATACAGTAAAATTCAAATAATGCCGTTCATTATCGCTTCCGAGCGGATTGACCTCTGGCTACAACCTGATTCTAGTTGATCTTGAGACAGGTAAACACCGTTCCTTATTTATTATTGTACATCACAACTTTTCATTCCTAAATTTAGAAGAATTTGTGGTAAAGAACGATAACAGAAAAGTTAAAGCAGTTAAGCGAGATGATCTAGAAATTTCTAACTCCTCCCAATCCCCCATGAGGAAAATTGGGGCGAGAAAAAAAGGAGTGACTTGAATACTGCAGAAACAATGACAACGGTAGTCCCTGCTAAAACCCCCTTTCATCCAGGGAACGGAAAATCTCCTGAAATGCATTTTCTGTCAGGTTTATTAGCAGTGTACTGTAGAATCATTAGACGCCTTCACTAAATGAGCCTTGAGGCAGACCGAATGAGCAGGGAGCAGCTGTCCATATAATGTGTGACTGCAATACTTTTTGACACTGTTCTTTAACTTAAGCAATAATGGTGTCCAAGGACATTAAAAAAAGTTCCGAACCCTTTCTGAGGAGTTGATTTGAAACAGGAGGGTACAGTGGGCCTCATGACCACAGTACAGAGATCTACAAACCACTCAGTTTTTTAATGTTCCACGCATATTATACCAAAGGATTATTCCAAACTTTATGTGCTGTTGATGATATTCTAGTAATGTTATTAAATATTCTAGGAATGTGCTCTGGAATGTTTTAGAATGTTCTTGCCATAACCACGGAAAGTTTTATAAAAATTTTATTGAACAATTTTAGAAATATTCAAGTTTAATGTATGTATTGCATATAAATACACGTGAACCATATAACAAAAACTACACATAACATTTTTTAAAACTTACTTAATGATAATAGATAATAGAAAAACGAGTCTCTGATACATTAACTGTAGTATTCCAACTGATATAGAAGGAGAAAATGTTGATGAGAAGGTCTAGTCCTGCTGATGGTCTGGTAGGTTACGAAGATCTCCAAGTATTATTGAATCGGTTTTATTTTTGAGACTGCAATAGATATAAGTTTGGGGTGTGGGTCACGTTGTCCACTCCACTTTGTCCATTCCGTTTCGTCCACTCAGTTTCGTCCACCGGTCTTCTCCTCCACTAATTATTAATTCCACCGGTCTTCTCGTCCACTGATTATTACTTCCACCGGCTTTTTCTTTCACTCATTTTAAACTCCACCGATTTTTTGTCCACTCAAAATAAATACAAGTTTTATAATAAACATTTATTACAAAGGATATTTAAAAGTTTGTGTATTTATATACATATTTAGAAAATTAAAGATTAATATTGTGGCCGATGGTTCTTACATAATCTAAAATCCGGTCATCCTCATCATAAGTAGCAAACTGTCTAAAAATACTTTTTGACGCCGCCATTTCGACCCGGGCGTTTTGCCTCCGCCGGTTTGGCCCCAGATACGTTTTATCCCTAGTCGGTTTGACCCCAAGCCGTTTTGCCCCCGCGTCGATTATTGAATAGGTTAAAGGTTAATTAAGTATATTTTGTTTAAATTGAAGCAACAACAATAGGATGACACAAAACGACGTTTGAAATTTAAAAGAAATTCCAAGCTAAGCGTAGATGTTGTAAGAAGACCATTGTAAAAACCTTCGTGTGAGGGCGGACCTCTGTGTACATGGGGGCAAAGCATATTGAATCGTTGTTAGGACCTCTTTAGTTTTTTTTTTTTGAAAACAGGTTCGCTACGCGAACCTGCCACCTAAAAATACTTTTAATATTAAGATGTAGGTCTTTTTTGACCTAATAATAATAATCAATTAATTAGTGGATTATAAGGGATGTGGACAAAAGAATTAATGGATTTTAAGGGCAGTGGACTAAAGAACTATAGTAGTGGATGTAGCGGCCAGTGGATAAAAGAATTAATGGAATTGGAAGGCGGTGGACGAAAGAATTAGTGGACGTAGCGGCCAGTGGACGAAATGGAATGGACGAAACGTCACACGATCATAAGTTTGTTATAGCCATATTGATAAACCTATTTGAGTACTGATGCGTTCCCTCATTAATTTGTAGTGTAATTGTCTGTCATCATAATTGTACAATATATAATAATTTACATAAATTTCTAAAGAAATTCTGCGAAACTCGCAAATTATGAAATGAAAAATACCATTTTCCTAATACCTAGAAAGTTATAAAAAGATTATTTCGACAATAACCTTCCATCGTGATAAATTTTTATTTCCTTTTGTATGAAAACATGTAGCGTAGAAAAACTTTTTAATGATAAAATTGATTAAATTTTGCCACCTTCAGGCCAAGGATTTATGCTAACAAGCTCGAAGAAAAAAGAAGACGCCAAAACCTTTCAAACATAATTACAAAACTTAACGGTTACTAATTATAATAGACGCTTTTCTCTTTTCACTGAACGCTTTATTACAATTCCCATTTTGTCAAAATAAAAGTAAAACAACTCTAAAAAAAACTAATAGCTATTACAGTAAAGTTAAATTACAATCTAGTTTATCGTAAAACTTAATTATAAAAATTTTTAAAAACTTTTTCGTTATCTCCTCCTTAAATAACAAACTTTTCTATAATATAAAAGTACGCCAATCAAATTAAAAATAGTTTTTGGTAAAGTTTTAAAATTAAAATTATTTTTTTTGCATTTAGGTATCATGTTAAAATGTATTCCTTCTAAAATATTATTAAAAGTTTGATTGAGTTAAACCGTTTTATTCAGGTGTTTCTTATGGACGTTTTGTGAGCAGTAAAAGCTTTACACTTCCTTTCATTAGTTTACACTTTACCGTAATGTTCAAAGCACCGCAAAGCTTACAGTTTCTTAGAGAAAAGCTTTGTTTAACCTGTCTTGTGTTTAGTTATGTTTACTCATTTTGAACTGAAGTACATGTGTGTAGTTATTTGTGAGGGTTTATGTATATAACAAAATGCTTAAAACTGGGACATGTAAAGCGTTACGTCAGTTAGCATTGGCGTGCACAAACATACACAAAAAAACAAAACAAGCAGATTATAGTTATGACATCTGTTTGCCTTCGCAATGATTAAGGACTATCCTAAAACTTTCAGAAATTATCCCTTGACCTACTAAAACAAAGGAAATGCGCGAAGTTTGTCAATTTCCATGAATTATGATATGATTTTATACCAAATGGAAACGGTTAAATGACGTTGCGCTGAATATAAAAAGGTCGTTGAACTGCCAAAGAAGAAAAATAACAATTGAAAATATGCCCAACAAAGCAAATTTCATTACGGGCCTTCTCCTTTTACCAAAATTTGTTGTTGAGAAGGTTTAAGTTGGGGTGGTTAATTTGCCGTCCATTTATTTGCCTTCGTTAGTGTCGCTAACATAAACTAACCTGAAAACGAATCTTTATTGTGTCACGTTAGATTGTATAATTGTTTAACTTCGTTATATTCTAACGAAAATTGAAATTGAAATTAATATAAAGCTTTTGTTACAGTTGGAACGGAAGTGCGTTATCCAGTAATAGTTTATATCCATGGGGAATCGTTCGAATGGAATTCGGGAAATCCCTACGATGGAACTGTTATTGCCGCGTATGCTGAACTTGTTGTCGTAACCCTGAATTATCGTTTGGGTATATTGGGTAAGTACAGCGTTTACTTTCTTTTTCCTTCGATTTATTTATCTCTTGTACGTAAATGGCATTTATTTATTTACTACAAGGGTATTGAAAAAGCAATGCGGGATCTAATTTTGCCTTTTTGTAATTTTGTGAGTCTCGTAAAAACAAAATGGCCTTGTCATTTAATTGAAACATTCGAAAATATCGGTTTGGTATGGAATGTGTGCAGATTAAGTAATTAAAGGTAAACGCAAATTAATTTAGCGCTTGTATCTTTTTATGAATTAAATTCATACTCCAGTTTTATTATACAGGGGCACTATAAAGCGTAGGTGCCCATAATTATTCTCAAAATTGACTGCTTACCTTCCATATTTCTAACCAGCTGAAGGCTCCAAATTTTTCCACAAAGTTATCAAAATATACTTCGTCGTCCATGGTCATAATTAATAATCCTGTCAAGTTCGCGTTGTAGGACGTGGAAAAAACCTTCGGCTTGACGATGAAACCTCTGAACGATTTAACTTATTCTTTTTCAGTATAGCAGCGATTATCGAGATACATACTTGAGTATGGTATTACACCGTCAATGTCTTACCCATGTACGGTAGGCATCCTTTTTTTGATCATTTTGACACTTGCTTAACAGCTACGATTAGAACAGCTTCCCCTTCCAGCATCCTCAGGTTCATTTCACGTGTGGGATGGCTTGAATGACGTGGGGTCGGACGATTCTAATCGGGGAGGTAGTACAAAGAGCCCAAATGTGAGGCCTACGTACACGTGGACTATGTCCACCCTGCTATGGTAATCCAGAGACTTCGAAAAAGATTCGAAAATTTCAGATAGTTATCAGTGTTTCCAATACCCAATTCTTCTACTCAGTTACTGTGTTAATGCCCTTACAAAGGTTTTTGGACATTTTTCAAACTCAGACAAACGTTTTCTACGTTTCTTGACTTTCCAGAACAGACGAAAGATGATGTAAGGTCTATGACCTGTCTCTTAAATGGCAGATTTCTCATATTTTAGTTGCTCTATTATGTTGGTTGCAGTTTATTTCTTCTAATATGGTATGTGAAACTATCGAACTTATTTTTCTCATGTTTAATTTTTTGGCACAATGAAATATATCTTCATTTACTTCCTTCGTTTAATATGTATTTTCTAATTAAGAGCCTAGGTTATACTGCAATTTCATTTTCTTCTTCAGGTCTTTGGAATTAATATTGTAATTGCTACAGAGAATTTTCAAATTGAGGTATGGGGCGCATTTTTAGAATTACAGGATTAGAAAATCGGTGCCAGCAAATAATGGTAGCCGATCACTAAGATTCTCAAAGAAAATGGATTAAACACGAATCAATCCCGATTTTTCCACAGTTTTGGTAAACCAGTTAGAGAAACATCGTCCCATTTGGTAGTACCTTGATTTTAAAAACACTTACCTACGTTTTTTCTTTTTTTCTTGTTTAGGACCTCCATGGGCTCCCTCCATATAAATGCAATAAAAGGCATCATCAAACCCATGCAGCTGAAGTTTAAAAGTAAATTAGTTGAGTCAGTGAAATATTCAGTATCCGAAATTTGCATATTTCTGTAACCTCTTCTGTCCTATTTGTATAATTAATTTAATTTAAACTTACTTTGCGGAACTCTATATTATTATTGTAATAATAAACCTAGAAGTCTGCTTTTTTATTTTATTTTACTTTATTTTAAATACAACGCTACGCGATTCAACAATATTTGTTTATTGTGTTTGATAGTGACCTGTGTTATTGAAAGTAGAATTTTAGATATTATTGTAATATGTTAGATGTCAGAATTTTCCCAATTTGCCTAATTTGTCCGTTAAATGAGAAAAACTATGAAAATATTCATTTATCTGTTTGTTCGGGAGTAAGTTGTCTCGTACGAAAGAACCTCCGTTCTACTGCAGCCTAGGGATACGCATGTCCGTCAATATATTGGAAGGACCTACTCCTAAAATTATAAAAAACTAATCAACGAAAGGGACTTCCAATTTTCTGTGAAAATTCATCATTGATGCTGGTTGAAATAGATTTCGATGAGTATTTCATATGAGACGAATGATAAATACCCTTGCCAAATTGAAAAAGTATCATTCTACTCTTGTATTTATTTTTCCTCCACTGTCTGAAACCACAAATCCTCGTGTGTATAACGTCTAGTTAATTTATAAAAATAAAATTCTGGAGACTGCAACGGAACATGCTCGCCTGTAATTTGCAGTTAAGAAGCTACCAGACCAGCATTAAACAGAATAAAATAAAACTATCTAAACTACCGTAATTAAACCTTCCAACATTTTACAATTTTTCAAGAAAACAACTAAAACTAAAAAATAAATGAGATTAAATGAGCTAATGGCTGAAAATGCGCATATTTCCGTGATGAAGTCATAATTACGTAGTCAACCCACATCAAAACTTTAATAATGTAATTAAGATAAAACTTAATTAAAGGTATCATCAAAATGTATTTATTGTATGTATAAAGTAATAAAATGTAGAATAATTTACTACACTAAAGAAAAACGTCGATCTTAAATTTAAAGAGGGTATAAAACGTGGCGACCGTAAACATTTTCGTTTTTTTTGTTGTAGAAAAGATTGTGCCGATTGTAAGCAATAAAAATGGTTATATTAACGTAAAGTATTTTTATTTTATCGCAATAGTTTAAATAAGAAAGTCAAGTGTTGAACTTATTTTAGATGAAATAAAATGTGTCTCAAATGTAATGGAACAAGATGCTTTCAAAGCCATTATTTTCGTTTTTCTTTAATTTTGTGGGTAATTTTTATCCTGTATCTATAATACCTCGCATAAAATTAATTAAATTTCCCTGAAAGGAGAAACATTTTCTATGTAGGTATGTAAATGGTACATCCACATGACCTTTGGATCTCCCTGATTCTATTTATCCAAACCTAACTTGAATATTATTCATTTGGGATAATTTAGCTCCTGAAATTATTTTATGGTGAATATGCATTGGGATTCATGGTAGAGAAAATTTTTTTACACCCATCAATGGTATAAGTTTTTTCCATTTTGTTTATTCTATGATGAGAAAATTGGAAAACTAATAAAAGCCGTACCATTACAAATCGATTTCTTTTTAATAATTAGAATCTAATAATTAAAATAAAAATCGCCAAATTCATTCAAAAAGTACAATGTATTTAAAACAACTAAACACTTTTCTCACTTTCTACTATTTACAATGAACGTTAGAATAATTTACCATAAGAGAGTGAACAATTGTTTCATTGTGCTACCAATTGATAATTTCAGTATTTTGTAAGATTCTTCTTGCATTTTAATGTTTAATTCTTCTAAAGGTTTCTTGAGATTAAATGTTTGATTTTAAATGTCACGAAAAAAAGTGAAAGATCTGAAGGCCTTGCGAGATAGACGATTTTGCATTTTTTGCCAATAACTTTATCATTAAAAAAATCCACGAAACATTCATTCTGCCAGTGTAAGCAAAAATGCGCTGAACAATCCCAAATATGCGGCGTAAAACTAATCTTAACGAAAAATGGCAAAAGTCGGCGATCTTTATGAAACCAACGAACTTCCTCTAACACTTTCATAAACATTTTTAAAATTAAGGGCCAATTATGCAAGAAGTAGACACATTAATGATTTCTGAAACAGGCGAGAAAGAGAGAGAGAGTTAGTTCTTTATCCTTGTAGATTTTGTCTAAATTATGGTCTAACTTAATTAATTACTGCAAGTCGTTATTAAAATCTTCATTAAGAGGATAACAAGAAAGCGTGATATATCCCTTTTTTCCGGCAGATATCTAATATGAATTTCAAAATAGGTACAGCAACCTAATTCTGGCCCAATGTAATTTAATAAATGACATTTTTAGTATTTCCTTTAGCATAAAAGTGATTTATTTTGAAATTTTAATTATCTTAACCAATTCAATTTGTCAATTCTTTTTTAATGTTAATTTAATTAAATGGATGCAACTGCAGTGCGTTTAGCCTTTCGGATCCATTCTTTATCATTCCGAGCGCGACGTACGAAAGCACTTAATTTTTTGTGCTTATACATTTCCAAACGGACGGAAAATTGTGTGGATGCATAATGTAAAACATTTAGGTCCGTGAAGTTGGAGGTACACCATCACCAAAATCAAAATGCAGCATAGCCATAATTTTGTGCTCATTTTGTGCTAATTTGTGCCGTATAAAACAAATTTTGTGCTCAAGCCCTAACGGAGTTATTCAACATTTTATATGTGTACCTGCAACTTCACGCTGGAGGTACACCATCACCAAAATGAAAATACAGCATAGCCATAATTTTGTGCTCATTTTGTGCTAATTTGTGCCGTATAAAACAAATTTTGTGCTCAAGCCCTAACGGAGTTATTCAACATTTTATATGTGTACCTCCAACTTCACGCTGGAGGTACACCATCACCAAAATGAAAATACAGCATAGCCATAATTTTGTGCTCATTTTGTGCTAATTTGTGCCGTATAATACAAATTTTGTGCTCAACTCCTAAGGGAGTTATTCAACATTTTATATGTGTACCTCCAACTTCACGCTGGAGGTACACCATCACCAAAATGAAAATACAGCATAGCCATAATTTTGTGCTCATTTTGTGCTAATTTGTGCCGTATAATACAAATTTTGTGCTCAAGTCCTAAGGGAGTTATTCAACATTTTATATGTATACCTCCAACTTCACGCTGGAGGTACACCATCACCAAAATGAAAATACAGCATAGCCATAATTTTGTGCTCATTTTGTGCTAATTTGTGCCGTATAATACAAATTTTGTGTTCAAGTCCTAAGGGAGTTATTCAACATTTTATATCTGTACCTCCGGCTGGAGGAAGGTCTCATCGCCGGCCAACTCATCGCCGAGCCATCTCGTTAAAATTAAAAATTGTTAGTAATGGAACAACATAGCATACAAAAAGCCATCAGTATATATATATATACTGAAAATACAACATGGGACATTTCCGGCGCATTTACATAAAATTCATATACTGCAATCTCCTGTTTGTACTTGCAATAACACCTCAATTGGCGATTTGAACCACATATTTTTCGAATGTCTTAAGTACACGAATGCAAGAGTTATTTTACTGGAAGGACTTAATAGGGCTGGGTTCCCTTTCCCCTTAAATATATCAACACTAATAGCGTCGTTAGAAAAGAAAGTTTACGACCTAATAGTAAAATTTATAATCTCGGAAAATATTGAAATATAAGTTGTTACTTAATTACAAAATGTTTGTGGCAAATAGGTGTCAGCCTGATGCCAAAAAAAAAAAAAAAAAAAAAAAATCCGTTAATTACTTATAACTAATAATCATATAGGTACGATACAAAAGTACCGCGTAGTGGAAATCTACGTTTAAGTTTAGCATTTTTTTTACTTCCAAACTTTGTTTAGCGTCATGTTGCCATTTTGTATCAATTAAAAAAATATATACTACACCTGCAAATAACCTAGGCGCTTTAATGGCAATCTACGTTTAAATTTAGCATTATTTTTATTTCCAAACTTTTTATATATTTATTCACAGCCATCAATAAGTCATTAACGATTGATTAAAATATAAATGAATGTTAATATCAGGTAAGTATGATTGATTGTTTATTAACGCTATCATTATCGATTTAAAGCTCTGTAAAGCTGATTATCAATTGATTAAGATTTAAGGGAATGTTAATGTCATATGTTAATGTAATATCTTGATGTTCGGTATCGGTATTTATACTAGCAAGTAAAAGGGGATAGGTAAGAATGTGCTGAATTTATCGGAAACAAAATCGGCGATGAGTTGGCCGGCGTTGAGATGGCTCGGCGATAAGATGGCCGCGATGAATCGGCCGCGATGAGTCGGCGACGCTGACTTGTCCCATTCCGGCCGAGAGAATGTGTAGTATGATAGCAGGAGAAGTCTTTTAATTTTAGAAAATCTTCTTTTGTGCAATGCGTCTCTGATCTTTGTGTGAATAGAGTTGCTTGGAGTTCGTCCAAATGATGTTTCAACCCATTGGCATTCCACGTCATTATGCGCAAGTTAGCCATTTTGAATTTTTGAGTTAGCCCCTTGCCTAATTGGTTTCTCTAATTTTCCAGCCTTTGGTTGATAGCTTTGTTTTCCTTTTCTTGGCGATTTAGTTTCTCCAATACTATCTCAGAATTTTGACTCAATGGTGGTGGGATTATCGGTTTTGGTATATTATAATCATCGCGGCGATCTCAGATAGCGGCCCGCCGCTTACCGATTATATGACCCCTCGGTCCCTGCTATAAAAATGTTAAATGTACGTACGTGATAATAATTACACTTATCGCACTTATCACACTCTGCGCTTGCACCGGTGATACACAACTTTACTCAATGAAAGCATTGAATACTTATTTATTCAATGATGAAAATCAAACCACTTATAATTTACTAATAAGTTTACGATAACCTCTAAAAGTTTCATACACTTTTGTGCAATTAAAACAATTAAGAACAAAATTGGCACCATCATAAAAGGCATGGATTCTTCAAGATGTCTTATTAAATGACTGCTTCCCTTTTAAATAATAATATACATATAGTTTCATTTATATAAACTACCTACATATAATTATAAATACATCTATGGAATAGTTCGGGTTCTCCAAAGGGGGTAAATGGAATAGTAATAGAAACTCTAAGCCTCCCCTTACCTTTTCTTAATGTGAAATATGAAAATTTAAATAAATTAATTGCTGAGTGAGTGCAATTAAAATTATTCGTTGAAGGTATAAATTATAACATTATAGTAGAATTGCCGAACAGATGGAAACAGGCTCCTCCCACAAATGCGTTTGTAATAGGTTAATTCAAAATACGCGGGAAAATTACATTGAAAGTCTGATGCACTTCCCCAAATTTAGTTTCTGTCACAAAACAAGTTTTGTGGTTTCTATTAAAATACCTAACAACTAACAAAATAAAATTATAGGTTAAGTAATAGGTATATTATGATGGATCTTTCGCCACCAAAAAAACGTATATCGAAACATTTATCAGTGTCTGATAAAGTGTATGTAAATCTGACTTAACATAATTCAGCCCCTTTTTGTAGTAGGAGGAGTCTGTTTCCATCTGTTCGGCAATTCTACTATAGTTATGGTTGCGACATGTTTCGGTAATGACCATTACCATTATCAAGCAAAATGTTTTTTATAAGTAATGAAAGACGTCAATACATTGTTAAATGTGTAGTGAAATGGGCGCTAAGGAAGATTATCACATGGGGAACAAGTTAAGGTTATGTAAACGACTTAAACAAAAACTAATAAGTATAAAACAATATTGTGGACAATTAAAAACAATTAAATATATAATGTCTAAGTTTGTGGAAAATAAACTCAATATGGCCTTCATTAATTGAGGTCCACAGTCCACACGTGCTTACAATAAATTCAACAGCTCTGCTGGTAGCCTTCTAGCGGAGTCGCTGGGTAGTGAAGTTTAGCAATACAAAACGATTGTACTTCTATGAATGGCCGACGTTTCGATTAGTACCTGGCTAATCTTTATCTAGCCAGGTACTAATCGAAACGTCGGCCATTCATAGAAGTACAATCGTTTTGTATTGCTAAACTTCACTACCCAGCGACTCCGCTAGAAGGCTACCAGCAGAGCTGGTGAACCTATTTGGGAATTCATATTATCGGAGTACACTCGCCAATAAATTCAATTTCAAAATCATTTCAATCATAAATGGAACTATAGTGTTACATTCATATTTGAAGCATTAAGTCATAAACAATGCAGGAGTGATACATTTTAATCATTTAACAAATCCTAATTGAAAAGATATTATTTACTTTTCAATAGATCACCGACAGCGCGATTTGAAATATAAGTGAGACTAACAATTAATTCACTATTGTTTCAATATTGACTTGTGAACCTGAGCTGGACTTATACCACTCTTGTCACACCCTAGTAGTGATCTTGTTTGTTTTAGGTTTTGTATTGATAGAAAATAGCAACTGTGTTGACTGGGCAGTTTGTAAATTTTGTATAGGTACGGTATCTTACTGTATAACAAGCTCAAGTGTTCGCGATTTTATTGTTTTTTGTATTATCCTGTTCGTTATTTATTATTGTTTAACTATAACATTATTTATTTAACTTTATAATTATATGCAGTTTATAGAAATGAAACTACATATATGTATATTATTATTTCAAAGGGAAGCATTCATTTAGCAAGTCATTTAATAATAATAATATAATAATAATAATAATAATTTATTGCTGTAAATTCTTCAACAGAAGACAAAGACAGTGTCAAATCAAGACACATACTAATATTAATTAGTGTGCCATTACATAAAGACAAAAAATTATATAAATGTGTACATATCGGAAAATTTACGATACTTTCTAAACTATAAATTCATCGCAAAATTCTCTGTAGGAATAATAACACTTCTCCAACAAAAATGTTTTTAAATTATATTTAAATTTATTTATATTGTTTATTTCTTTTATTTTGTGCGGTAGTGCATTAAATACCTTTATCGCTTTGAATTTTGGGCCTCTCTGGACCAATGAAAAATTGTATTTAGGTATACTTAGATTATTTTTCCCGCGAAGATTCATCTTGTGGTTATTGCAGTCCGAATTCCTTTGGAATGTGGCACTATTAGTTTTGACATCAACTGCTAATTTGTATATATATATATATATATAAAGATGGAACCGTTAACAAATGTAATTTTTTTAAATGAGGTCGACATGTTTCTTGGCAGGGTAGCTGTAGCATATTTCTTAAAATTCTTTTTTGCATAAGAACAACCTTTTTGCTATCCGTTGATGAATGCCAGAACAATATGCCATATGTCAAAACACTTTCAACGTAGGCGAAATAAAACAATCTCAGACATTCAACGTTCAGTTGATTTCTTAGATTACGGATCACAAAGCAAGCTAGACTTAATTTAGATATAATTGATGATATATGATCTTTCCAGCCCAGGTCCTTCTGTATAATTACTCCTACAAATTTCGTGCTATTACTAACTGATATATTTAGGTTAATTACATTTACATTTTCAACGTTCTTGAATAATAAGCAAGCGGTTTTATTTTTATTTAAAGATAGTAAGTTTTTATTACACCAGTCATCCATAACTAAAACCGTATCCGCAATAGGGGTCTGGACACAACGGCCACTGGACACAACGGCCACACAGAATTTAGTATGCCCATATCGGCCACACTGGACACATCGGCCAAACGTGATGTGTGGACACAACGGCCACCTTGGACGTAACGGCCACAGCTCTAGCTGGACACGATGGCCACCTTGGACACTACGGCCACATATCAGATACGTAGATTGACACTAAAGCGCCTAGGTTATTTGCAGATTTAGTATTTTTTTTTCAATTGATACAAAACATAATGCTAAACTTAAACGTAGATTGACACTTAAGCGCTTAGGTTATTTGCAGATTTAGTATTTTTTTTCCTATAAATAGAAAACTCCTATTATTTGTGAAATCTTTATCCCAAACATTACCTTAGTGTCCAGTGGCCGTTGTGTCCAAGGTGGCCGTTGTATCCAGCTAGAGCTGTGGCCGTTACGTCCAAGGTGGCCGTTGTGTCCACACATCACGTTTGGCCGATGTGTCCAGTGTGGCCGATATGGGCATACTAAATTCTGTGTGGCCGTTGTGTCCAGTGGCCGTTGTGTCCTAGACCCTCCGCAATATTCGTGTACAGGTTTTCTTTACTGTCTTGCGAGACTATACAAGAAGTATCATCCGCAAATTGACACACTTGATTTACATTTTTTGTATGTTCGCCAGATCGTTTACGTATAGTATAAATATTAGAGGTTCCAGTATGGACCCCTGTGGAACTCCAGTCAGGATTTTTGATGGTGAAGATGGAATAGTTCTATTTACTCCGTTATATTTTGAATTCAAACAGACTACTTGGTACCGATTAGTAAGGTAGGGCTGTATGAGATTGAGGGGTATACCACGTATACCATACTGTTGTAACTTTTCTAAAAGTATCTGATGGTCTATTTTGTCAAACGCTTTCGTTAAGTCGAAGTATACACCTCCAACATAGTTCCTTTGGTCTAGTTGATCCAGAACAGGTGAGAAGGAGTTGAAGATTACCATTTCAGTCGACTTGCTTTTTAAGAAGCCATATTGGCTAACGTTTAAAATAGTATTTTTTAGTAGATGACCAGTGATTTGATTAAAGATAACCCTCTCTACAATTTTTGAAAAAGCAGGTAATATAGACACTTGACGGTAGTTTCCGATGTGTTCTCTATTACCCTTTTTAAAAACGGGAATAGTTTTCGCTATTTTTGATTTACATGGAAAAACACCACTTGTAATAATTGTATTTACTATATGCGAAAGAGGATTTGCTATGAGGTAAGCAACCTTCTTAACAATTGCAATTGTACCTCATCAATGCTCACTGAGTTTTTGTTGTTTAGGTTTCTGATTATATCGATGATTTCCAAGGAATCTGTTGGTTTGAGAAATAGTTATTTGCATTACAAGCTACGAAAGCGTATCTACTTTTCATTGCGAGGTGTTTGTAAATGGGCGAGGCGTAGCGTAGTGGAGCCGAGGTTACCAAAAAAGTCAAAGTACCTATACTAGCAAATGTACCTAGACCTACGAGAAATTTTGCAAATTGGTGCAAGGTAAAAGAAATGGAAACGATACGTGAAGATGTAATTTAACCAAATAAAAAATAAACTTCTGTGTTATTAATTCAAATGTCATTTTGACTTTTTCGTCGTCCAGGTACCGAAAGTTTTTCAGACCTAGCAACCGGATCACCACGACAGTTTCACTTTCGGTTTCGCTATCTGCGATCAGAATTGAAATGGACACTTTCATGGGGGGGATAATGAAAAAGTGATTTACCTATAATACACCTTGTAGTTTTTGTATACTCTTCCTTACTCTGATTGTTAACTATGTCTAATCGGAAATGATTGCTAAATAAATTTAACCGACAATTTGCATCGGTGACTAATTTTCCTTCATGTTTGATTGAGATATTATCGTCACTCACAGTTTTGTTTTTATTGTCATTGAATATACGAAATATGGTCTTAGTTTTATTTTTTAAGGATAAAATAATCTGTTCATTGTGTTTTGTTGCTGCCTTATTAATGCTTTTTTTTACCAAACCATGTCTTTTATGAAGGTGCCAATTTTGTTCTTAATTGTTTTAATTGCACAAAAGTGTATGAAACTTTTAGAGGTTATCGTAAACTTATTAGTAAATTATAAGTGGTTTGACTTTCATTGAGTAAAGTTGTGTATCACCGGTGCAAGCGCAGAGTGTGATAAGTGCGATAAGTGTAATTATTATCACGTACGTACATTTAACATTTTTATAGCAGGGACCGAGGGGTCATATAATCGGTAAGCGGCGGGCCGCTATCTGAGATCGCCGCGATGATTATAATATACCAAAACCGATAATCCCACCACCATTGAGTCAAAATTCTGAGATAGTATTGGAGAAACTAAATCGCCAAGAAAAGGAAAACAAAGCTATCAACCAAAGGCTGGAAAACTTAGAGAAACCAATTAGCCAAGGGGCTAACTCAAAAATTCAAAATGGCTAACTTGCGCATAATGACGTGGAATGCCAATGGGTTGAAACATCATTTGGACGAACTCCAAGCAACTCTATTCACACAAAGATCAGAGACGCATTGCACAAAAGAAGATTTTCTAAAACTAAAAGACTTCTGCTATCATACTACACATTCCCTCGGCCGGAATGGGACAAGTCAGCGTCGCCGACTCATCGCGGCCGATTCATCGCGGCCATCTCATCGTCGAGCCATCTTAACGCCGGCCAACTCATCGCCGATTTTGTTTCCGATAAATTCGGCACATTCTTACCTATCCCCTTTTACTTGCTTGTATAAATACCGATACCGAACATCAAGATATTACATTAACATATGACATTATAACATTCCCTTAAATCTTAATCAATTGATAATCAGCTTTACAGAGCTTTAAATCGATAATGATAGCGTTAATAAACAATCAATAATACTTACCTGATATTTAACATTCATTTATATTTTAATCAATCGTTAACCGTTAATGACTTATTGATGGCTGTGAATAAATATACCTATATATACTGATGGCTTTTTGTATGCTATGTTGTTCCACTACTAACAATTTTTAATTTTAACGAGATGGCTCGGCGATGAGTTGGCCGGCGCCGGCGATGAGATTGCTCGGCGATGAGATGGCCGCGATGAGTCGGCGGCGCTGACTTGTCCTAGACGGCCCTCGGCACAGTGAGAGGCGGAAGTGCTGTTATCATTAAGCAACACATCCAACAGTATTAGGAATTTGAAATTCGAGAAGCCGAATATCTCAGTAAAAATTAATACAAAAAAAGGATATCCGTGGCAGCATCCTACATACCCCCAAGACACCATTTAAGAACAGATTACTGAAATCTCCATCAAAATTTCCAGGAAAAATTTATTGTTGGAGGAGACTTATTTAATGCAAAGAACGCCGAATGGGGTATCACCATAACCACAACTAAATGCAGAGAACTACGACGAGCAATATATGACTTCGGATGTTCAGCACACACCACAGGAAAACCAACATACTGGCCCACTGATGTTAACAAGAGGCCAGATTCACTAGACTTCTTCATTAGCAAGAATATATCGTCAAACTACATTGACGTGAGTGATGAATATGTCATGGGCTCAGATCACTCCCCTGTAATCTTGACACTCACTGAAACTATTACTAGCACAGAAAAAAATCAAAGCATGGATAGCTATACCGAACCTACTATCAAAGAGACTTAAAGGTACCAACTAACCCAAGGAAATTAATAGCAAAGAAAAGAAAAGCCAGGAAGGAATGGCAAACCGTCAGAGATCCTAATTTTTGAAGAGAATCCTTACTTGAATTATGAAAAGTGGAAGTAGTGATTTTCATACAAATTTTCAATCGAAACAGGTTTAATTGTTATTTATTTGAAAACATATTGCAGGATCTTGCATGTTACGACCTACACCATCCATTTCATCCACGTATTTACTTAATATGAGTTTCTTACTTCAATGCATACATTTGACTTTCTCGCTTGATGTTAAAACAGAATAGTTATACTTACTTATGTTGTATTTTTTTATATTTAAATTCAGTTTTTTCCCAATATACTTAGTTAGATAAAGTTTACATCTAGAAATGGCCAACAAAGCTGTTGATAAAATTTGCTCTTATAATGCATATGGAACAATCCCAAGAAAAAAAGTATATCCTATTTTCTCTCGGTCTCAGTCAGAAACACTTTTCTTAGGATTTATCGCCAAATAATGTTTAAATCAATGCTATGTTATGGTGATGGTGTAGCTACCTTCCTCCAGCCTGAAGTTGGAGGTACAGATATAAAATTTTGGATAACTCAAGGCCTTAGGTGGTCTTGGATAACTCCGTTAGGACTTGAGCACAAAATTTGTATTATACGGCACAAATTAGCACAAAATGAGCACAAAATTATGGCTATGCTGCATTTTCATTTTGGTGATGGTGTACCTCCAGCGTGAAGTTGGAGGTACAGATATGAAATCTTGAATAACTCCCTTAGGACTTGAGCACAAAATTTGTATTATACGGCACAAATTAGCACAAAATGAGCACAAAATTATGGCTATGCTGTATTTTCATTTTGGTGATGGTGTACCTCCAGCGTGAAGTTGGAGGTACACATATAAAATGTTGAATAACTCCCTTAGGACTTGAGCACAAAATTTGTATTATACGGCACAAATTAGCACAAAATGAGCACTAAATTATGGCTATACTGTATTTTCATTTTGGTGATGGTGTACCTCCAGCGTGAAGTTGGAGGTACAGATATGAAATCTTGAATAACTCCCTTAGGACTTGAGCACAAAATTTGTATTATACGGCACAAATTAGCACAAAATGAGCACAAAATTATGGCTATGCTGTATTTTCATTTTGGTGATGGTGTACCTCCAGCGTGAAGTTGGAGGTACACATATAAAATGTTGAATAACTCCGTTAGGGCTTGAGCACAAAATTTGTTTTATACGGCACAAATTAGCACAAAATGAGCACAAAATTATGGCAATACTGCATTTTGATTTTGATGATGGTGTACCTCCAACTTCACGGACCTAAAACATTTCCATGTAGAAGTTGATGGAGTTTTCCATCTATTTTCTAAAGGAAAGCTCCCTATTCTTATGGGAATTCTTATAATAGAACAAAAAAGTGCAAATTATGAATCGTTGTCCCACTTTCTTGACTTTTTTCCGTTTTAATGGGTGAGTTTTATCCAATTAATGACGACACTTTATACCCATTATTTATTGTAAGTAACATGTAATGATGTGAAATTTGTACATATTATTTGTTTTAGAACTCCTTGGATCATTCTAAAATTTCCATTGTATTAAATATTTTAATATCGAAAGTCTTTCTCTTCTAATTGATCAGAGTTTTTCCCGGGTTGGAAACAGCGCCTGCGTGGCGAATTTATTATCGCATTCAGTCTTTACCTTCTTCATCATAATCATACCGATCACTATTAGGTAGCCCATGTACCAGATATTTTAAGTATCACGAGCTTATGATGCTTCGAGTTTGAGGTTTGCCTTTATTGGCACATTTTACTTTTCTCAATTTTTGTTGCATTATTGTACTTGAGTCTCTGTTGTGCAATCTTCTCGCTCTACCAATATCCCCTGGATTTACCCCTTTTGCTCAAGGGAATCATCTTTTAATTTGATCCGTCAGAGGTTCCAGCTCAATCCTCCTCAAATATTTTTTAAGGTACTCTGCATATCCGGCTATACCTACTTGTCTCAAGCTCTACACCACATATTTATAGTGACCGAGCCTTTTTGTAATACGTGCCAATGCATGATTTCATGTGATATCGTATTTAAGACCACCATATCTGTGTGATGAGCTACTTTTGTATCAATCCACTTCTGAGTGCTCCCCTGTATACATAGAGTCTGCAGCCACAATTTCTCGATGCCCTCCATTTCCCCAGAGATGTTTCTTACACTATGTGTTTCGTAGATGCATGTTCATTTTTGCGCTCGTTTACCTTACTCTTACAGACTCGGGTGAATGCCCTGTGACCCAATCCTTTCCTCGTTCCAATCTGTTGTTAATCATACGGGGTTCTTTCCCACAATTAAAGCACGAATTGCTACAGTAAGTGCTCTTGCACTGAGCGACCGTGTGTCCATACTCCCAATACCTATGACAGCGTACTACTAAGACTAGTACTCTGAAGAACCCACAAGTATTCCCTTTCGTCATGTAATGCGCTGAAAGTTCTGTCTATTGCATGAATGTTTTTGATTGCGCAGGCGTCGCGCCGCAGCAACCGTTTCCTTCTCATTTTCCGCCCACTTCGTTTTAGTGCGGTTTCACGTTTCCTACTCTTTGTTCTAAGGATTTCCCTTTCCCCCTCTCATTGTCCTTATACCCCGGTTCATATCTTGCCTTGTCTTATCTTTCGTCATGTGTAACCACTATCTCCACGACCCGCTTAAATGGCTCTGCTCGCCCTCTGGCGTATTCGCCGTATCTCTCGAGCAGATCCCTTATCGAGCAATCACATGTCTTTAAAGACTCTTCGCGAGTCGCTTTCATCACTTTAGCTTTGTACGTCTATCAACTGCCTTGTATTCTCAAACTTGAAACGTGATTCTTAGTCATCTTCTGCTAATCGTCTATCAAATGATCTCTGCTTTCATCATCATCTGCTGTCTTTGTATTCAGTAGTTTGTCGTACTCGGATTCATCATTCTTTGAGGAATTTCTCACTTTCCTATTTGTGGAATTATTCTCGTTGCGAATTTAATTGTAAAATATAGCGCGGAAAGAGTTCAAGTTCGGGATGCCTGGACATAATTGATAGAAATCTTTCCCAGATGTTTTTGTTCTCTGATAAATTGATGTACTACGTTCAATTTCTCAAGCTGAAAAGCTAGTTGCAAGAATTCTTTTTTAAATAAGGGCATTAGTCTGCTTGATAAATCCTTCGCATGGTTTCATATTTGGAAATTAATGTTTTGAACCTTCCGAGTGTGGCATGCAGCATAACTTCTTGACCACTACATAAGGCTCGTATTATATCAGACAGCGAACTTTTTGGAACTGCATATGACGCAGATGCTTGTATTAGACCCATTGCTCGTTTTGTGCCGAATTGTACCATTAAAATTTCGTTTTGTGCTTCATCCCTTTCGGAGATATCGCCAAAAGTATGGGCGGTGCTGGGGAAATGCGGGCACCCCCCACTCCGAGATTCGAACTGAAAATTTGTACACGAATTGTGCTCGTTTTGTGCTGAATTATGCCGTGAAAATTTCGTTTTGTGCTTCATCCCTTTCGAAGATATCGCCAATTCAACTTTAGGGGACCATTTCTCCAGCACTCCCACTCCGAATTTCGAAATAAAAATTTGCACACGAATTGTGCTCTTTTTGTGCCGTTAAATTTCGTGGTGTGCTCTTTTCCTCCTAAAATATATTAAGCGGGGCAGTGGAAGTGGCAGCCCCATTGTGCACAAATTACCATTATTAGTGCTCTCACCTTTCAATAGATATTACGAAAACTTACGGGTGAAGTTGTCGTAATGGTAGCCCTCTTTATCTGGAATTTGTAATTGAACGGGTCTGAATCTTTTACATAATTATACTATAACTATATTTTGTACTGATGTATGCTGCATACTTTGATACTTCTATTCCTAGCGTTCCCTAAGTAGGCTATTAAGTTTGGGTGAGATTCGTTAAGTATTCATTTTTAATAAAATTTTAACTTTGAGAATTCAAGTACTTAACATTAGTAACGATAAAACGGCATACCACATACTTTGTGAGTGTCCAACTGAAACGATCCGTGTTGGAGGAATCCTGGCCAGACATGGCTACGATTAGATCCGCTTCCTCTTCCAGCATCCTCAGGTTCAACTTACGTGTGGGATGGCTAGAGTGACGTTGCGGGATCGGATGACTCGAGTCAGGGAGGTAGTACAAAGTAGTAGTAGTACACCCTCCCATCATAATCCAGAATATAGAGCCTTAATTCCATGGAGCTAACGTAGAAAAATAATTTCTTGAAAACTGCAACTTCCTCAGATATACCATTGGTGCCTTATCCTTCGGTAAGCCTTCATTTTTTTGGAAGCTGCGACACACACATTTGCTGAAGAACAGTTGTGCGGTCACCCGTGGAACACTCTGTGTGCTGCATCTCCGGATGACGTCTATCAACAGTTACACGCTGCCACTCATTAAGCGCTGTAGCTCGCTACCCTGTTCTAAAGACTTAGAAATCTTTCCCGTACATTTTGTAGCATTTCAGGAGTACAGTATCATCGCGAAATCCTGATCTCACTCCATTAGATTTCTTTTGATGGGGTCATGTAAAGAGTAAAGTTTATTCCACTGCTCCGGAATCTTTGGAGGAGGTACGTGACCGTATAGTACATGAATTACTCCCGAAATATTGCAAAATGTACGAGAACGATTTAATCCAAATCCGTATTATTGCATGGAAACTGAAGGCAGGCACTTCGAACATTTATTAACCTAAGGTCGAATTTTCTGGTTTTCTTAATTAGCACAAAAAAATTAACCCTTATTGTTTTTATTTAAAAATTTAAGGGTTGTTTACCCTGTACCTAAGGGATGAAACAATGTTGTCAAATGGCAGTACCTGCTTATGTAATAAAAAACGGCACAATACAGCAAAAAACGAGCACAATTCGTGTGCAAAATCCCCTTTTGAAATTCGGACTGCGGAGTGCTGGGGAAATGGACCTTAAATAGTTCTGAATTTTATGCACTTTTTGGACAAATCTATCGTAAGGGTTCATTTATGACAAGAAATTAAGGTATCTACCAATTAACACCGCAAGAAAGAGGAGAAAATTGTCACGTTTCAAAGAACTATACCCTGCTTGCTGATTAAATACATACAAAGGTCTACAATTTAGTGCCTAATTTAAAAATCATTTATGCCGTTTTATATTACCTAAGCCAGAGTGATCGAGAGGTCATTTTTGATAACAAAAATCGTACATGCAATTGTACCTTTTAAATCATTCAGTCCTTCTTGTCCTAATGTTGGCCTTGGTTGCTGTTTGAAACTTAGGTTACCAGCCCTTTCGTAATTTGAAAGATACTAGTGGAATCTATCGATGGTTCCATACTTTAAAGACGTTGTTCAAAAAACTGGGAAGCTCTGTCATGCGCTGGTTAACAAATCTGTACTCTATAAACAAATGTAGTTAAATTTCACCTATTCACCTTATGTTAGGTACAGTCTATAGGTACGATTTAAATTAATTAATTAATGTGTTTCCTTATATTTCAATAAAGGCCTCTTATGCGATATACTGACAGAAGGGCAACTGGATCGTGTCTACAAAATATATGTTTACTATAAGGACCTCTCATATTATTTGTAGGTACGGTAAAATTCCTTACGAATAATCAGAATAATTGGACTACTAGGAACATACTCTGAATACTCTGTGTTACTGTTGTAAACCTAATTTCAAATGTTTTGGGACGATTCCATCTTATACATACACACATTCTATCCGATTAATATTGTAATTTGGATCATAATTCGTTCACATTACTTGTGGTACTTAATTCCAAATGTAAATGTTAAATTTTACTTTTCATTTAATTAATGTGTGCATCTTATTGCCATTTAATGTTTTGTAGGTACAGAAACCGGTGCTACGTAAATCTCAACTTGCATTGTGGTGAAAATATATAATTTTGAACAATAATATGCCCCACCGAGCTCAGTTGTTGAAATCCTGCAAATATTTGAAACAAATACCAATAGGCAGTTAATTACGAAACGAAGACTGTCTGAATTCTCATTTTTAGTCAATGTTTATTAAGAATGTCTAATGCATAATTGGTGTTCGTGCACTTGCACGTCAGTATCAATAATGTAAACTAAGGGCTCCGTTATTGCAATCGCAATCCAATGTTATGGATTGCAATAATAACACTGTTCATCCGTAGACGCTTTGTTTGCATTTCGATGGGAAAATCTCGTCAAATGCACCTACTGCTCAAGTAATAATAGAAAGCTCCATACGAGTAACTCTTGCGAGTGAAAGCTCAGTAGACTGTTAAATAGATTTACGTTGCACTAAGACGAATTCTAATTTTTGTTTTGTTTTAGGTTTCCTCAACGCAAATCCTGCACCGCATTTAAAAGCACGCGTCGCGAATTATGGATTAATGGATCAGATCGCCGCCCTTCATTGGATACAGCAGAATATCGCTTTATTTGGCGGCGATCCGACAAATGTAACATTAGTGGGGCACGGATCGGGAGCAGCGTGTATAAATTTTTTAATGATCTCACCGACGGTAATGCCCGGACTTTTTCATCGTGCGATTTTACTTTCTGGGTCAGCGTTATCGTCCTGGGCGTTAGTCGAGGATCCCGTAAATTACGCGGTAAAGCTAGCAAAGGAGGTGAATTGTTCGATACCGGAAGATGTTGCAAAGGATCACGAGGCGATTGTGGATTGTTTACGTCAGACTCCTTTAGACGAACTTTTAAATGCGGACGTCTTACCGCCTTCGTATTTAAGTGCGTTTGGTCCAAGTGTAGACGGAGTAGTGATAAAGACGGATTTTGCCAAAGAACTTTTAACCTATTTTAAACCTTCAGATCTACAAAGTTTTGTAGGTAGCGCTGTAAATGCAAATATGAAACGTAGTGAAGCAACTTTAACACCGAGAGGTAGTAACCCTTACGACCTTCTTTTTGGTGTTGTTACTAGTGAGGCGTTGTGGCGATTTTCCGCCGCGGATATTCAGGGGGGATTCGAAGGTGAGAGAAGAGATAAAATAATTAGAACTTACATTCGTAACGCGTATACGTATCATCTTAGTGAAATATTTTTTACTGTAGTTAACGAATATACGGACTGGGAGCGAACTGTACAACATCCCATAAATACCCGCGATGCCGCCGTTGCCGCTTTAAGCGACGCACAATTTGTGGCGCCTCTTGTACAAACTGGTGATTTACTTAGTGCAAAACCTCCACAACCGGGCCAGGAACATACGGGTCCACGAACTTTTTTCTACGTTTTCGATTATCAAACAAAGGATGGTGATTACCCCCAAGTAAGTATTTGCATTTGAAAATTGGAATTTCCATTCATATTGATGCGATATGTGATTTAATAGGTATGTACGTACAATATTATTGCAATCATGGATATTGATTATTGTAAAACCATCTAATACAACTTGATTTCCATATAGAAAGGCAAGTATTGATTTTAACTTAATCCAATTCGAACATGTTGTCAGTTTCATATTTACTTGACGATTTACTTTTATCTGCGTGTAGAAACAAGCACGCGGAAGGAATTTTAATTTTATCCCAAGCGATGTAATAAATGATAATGTGTACGCGTCGTTGGCCCACTTGTTTTCGAGGATACTTTAGTCCTTGCGCCAATGCTGTATTAAATGATTGTAGCAATTAAGTGTAAATTAGAAATATAAATTTTACATCTCACATTTCCATTTTAACTATAGATGCCAATCGTGTGGTACTTTCCACTTTTCAAATGTAATGAATATTTCTAATTTTTCATAATATCCCATTGTCAGACGCTTGTGAAATGTCCCAAGACCAGATGTCCCCTAGGGCGAAAAAATACCAATTAAGGCTATGTGTTATCCGAGTTATAATTCTTTTTCTTTCCGATATTGTATAATGCGTGCAAAAGAAAACCAATTATCTAATAACAAAATATATACAGGGTGTCCCAGGCGGAGCTTACGCTAGACGTATCTTGAAAACCGAATGTCACAAAAATTTAAAATTTTGGGACCCGAGTTACTTTTTCACTTACAATCGACTAAAAATATTTGCAAGGAAGTGGCACTTCCGGTTATACCGGAAGTTGACCATAACTTCGTTATTTTAAATGGCAACCCCGATTTTTTTTCTCTGATTCGAATTACCCCTTTTATTTGGTTTCCAAATCACCCTACATGTCAAATGTCTGCATGGCCACCTTGACTTTATAAGTGATTTAATGGAAATTTTGTGGAATGCAGAGGTTCACGCCAATGGCTGTAACTTTTGAACACTTTAAGATAGAAATGCATGTGATACATGGTTTTATAGAGGAAGAAGTGCTCCTTCTAGTCGTACCATAGCTTCTTCAAATGAAATGTTCCAAGGTCACGTTTTGCCTCCTTAAATATTCGACATTTCAAATGATGAAAACTCGATTTTTTTAAATGGCAACCCCATGGTTTGTTTTCATCATTGAACGCAGAATTTCACCAGCTTTCATTCGGTACCCATTATGGTGCGTGGAAAACGTTTGTCAAAATAATCCAACTCTGTATGTTTAATGCGATAATTGGGTAAATATCAACCCAGCAATGGAAAACAAATTTTGACAAAGGTTTTCCACGCACCATACTTTATGGGTACCGAATGAAAGCTGGTGAAATTCTGCGTTCAATGATGAAAACAAACCATGGGGTTGCCATTTAAAAAAATGGAGTTTTCATCATTTGAAATGTCGAATATTTAAGGAGGCAAAACGTGACCTTGGAACATTTCATTTGAAGAAGCTATGGTACGACTAGAAGGAGCACTTCTTCCTCTATAAAACCATGTATCACATGCATTTCTATCTTAAAGTGTTCAAAAGTTACAGCCATTGGCGTGAACCTCTGCATTCCACAAAATTTCCATTAAATCACTTATAAAGTCAAGGTGGCCATGCAGACATTTGACATGTAGGGTGATTTGGAAACCAAATAAAAGGGGTAATTCGAATCAGAGAAAAAAAATCGGGGTTGCCATTTAAAATAACGAAGTTATGGTCAACTTCCGGTATAACCGGAAGTGCTACTTCCTTGCAAATATTTTTAGTCGATTGTAAGTGAAAAAGTAACTCGGGTCCCAAAATTTCAAATTTTTGTGACATTCGGTTTTCAAGATACGTCTAGCGTAAGCTCCGCCTGGGACACCCTGTATATGTATCCTTGAAAAAGCCCAAAGCTTTGATCTTAAAATACCAAACCAAATCTTTACATCCAAAGGTACATAAACAAAAGCTCAATCGTTCAAATTAAGAACCTAAAAGAACAACAAACGCGAAACACATTTCAATAAATTCCCATCAATTGTTAATGGTATTCATGAAATAGATATTTCCGGGATTTTTTAGTATTTTTTGACCACTGACCATATAATTGCTTTTAGTCGATCTAAGGGTAAATGTAAATTATTGTCAATTAGTAAATGATTACCCCGAAATTTTTATGTTTTAAAGTAATTTGCTTTCAAAGCGAACTAAGTGTTTTTAGGATTATTATTGTTATTATTATTCCACTAGCGGTGTCCCAGTGGTTCTTGCTCTGCGACCTATTGGTCTATTGCGAACCCCGCTGTTTTCAACCCTTCAGGGATGTATATTCAGACGACAGTAACCTGTAACAATCTCTATTGTAAGTTTTATGTTCGTCCTGTTTAATTCTTAGATGGACGCTGCTACATCCCCGTTTGGGTTTTCCAGGAATGGTTCACTCCAATGTCTGCAATGTTCCTTTGTGAGTTTTGCTCGAATCACCACTTTGGCTCTGGATTCTGGATTCTGGATTACGATGGGAGGGTGGTCAGAAGTCCACTCGCAGATAGGCCATCTATTCGGGCCCTTTGTGCTGCCTCCCTGATTAGAGTCGTTCGACTCCCGCATCATCACTCAAGCCATCCCACACGTGAGGTAAACCTGAGGATGTTGGACGGGGAAGCGGCTCTAAACTTAGCCATGTCCGGCCAGGAGTCCCCCAACATGGACAGTCTTAATTCGACAAGTACGGGACACTCACAAAGTATGTGTTGCGCCGTCTCATCTTCACTCTCTCATCTTCACTTTGGCTATGTTAGTATCTAATACCACACGCTGCTTCGGGTACCACAGTGGTTTTTCGGTTATTCCTCTCGCAATCTTGCCTGCAGTGTTGTTACCTGCGATTCCCGCATGCTGAGGTGTCCTCACTAGTGTGACTGTATTACACTTGCCTAGCGAAAATTCAAGGATTAGCGCTGAATTCATCTCTAATGAAACTGCTGCTGCGGTCGTTGTTTTGTTGTCCGTAACTATTAAGATTTTCCTTTAACAAAGTCAGGATCGTATATATCTCACCTTGGAACACCCCTTTTGTCTTAGGCTTTCGGTTCATTGCTTCCATACACTACAGAATCGGTGCGGTGGACCCTCTGTATAATACACTGCTTCATGGAGTTATTCTTCCAGTCGTACCGAGTGCGGAAAAAAGTTTATTCGGACAAACTCTCAGGTACCATGGTTAGGTTTTTATCTCGTAAGCTTCCGTCGAAGATGAGCGAAGTGACTTTCAGCGTTTCTACCCTAATTATTAGGTATAAAGGCAGTAGATTCAATAAAGTCTCTATCATTATTCGTTATCATTGCCCCAGTAATACCAAGGCAGGTCCTGTACTGCTCCTTGCTAAGTATCTATATGTTCTTTTAGGTGTAGTTTCTATCCCATCACACAAGTGAAGCATTCTAGTGAGTCATTCTTCTTGTTTCTGAATGCTCGCCTACAAATCTACAGGGATGTTGTTGCTTCGTTCGTTATATTACCCAGGTGTTGTTTGAAGGTCAGTTCTTGGTCACAGAATGCCTAGGTATGCTACGTGCCTTACATTTGTCGGCCCTTTTCTTTGTGAGAATAGAATGAGGTATGTTTATGTCGGATTAACAGACAAATCTTCCTCTCCGCACCATGATTCCATTAAATTTAAAGCTTCCTGCCTCACAACTGATAACATCTCTTCAAATCTGTGACGTACCACAATCACTATGTCATCGACATAGTCAACTTTGGTATAGTCGCCTCAGCAGTCCGTCTACAAGCAGACAGCACAGCAGACATCTTCGCATAGCTCGCACTGCTGCAGAGTGGTCATTGGGTGAGGCCGTGATGTTTATGTGTTTCAGCTTGGTTTGTATCCATCTACACACGGTAGAATGTACTCCCTTTCTTTCCACAACATTTTTAATTGATTGTAAAGAGTTATTGTCAAACGCTCCTTCTATATCTAAAAATGCTACCCTGTGGATAGCAAGTTCAAAGGATTTCCACGATTAATGGACACATTGTTATTTGTTGATGAATGAAGCTTCGGAGTGTTCAGTTTTTTATTCCTAGATAGAGAAACCAATTTCATTCCTACTTCCATTCTTCAATAAGCGTAGAATTGGAATCAAATAAAATACATACTTCAAATGACTTATGTCACGCAGAAACCGACATTTTTGATATGGTGTAGTTTGATGTTCCCAAAATTCCGTCAACATTCTGTTTGTATGAATTTCGGAGGAATTGAGTTCATATATTGGGCATTCATTAGCCATATGGGCCGGAAGCAACCATGTAAATTCTGGTTTGAAGACTCTCATGGAATCTATACGAAATGAGCAACTTGGCTGGTAATGAGAAGACTTTGGTTTATTATGGCTCAAGTCTTTAACAACCATTGGATTTCCATATTAATAATTAGCTAATTTATTGTTGGTGGAAGCCCAGAGTAACTACTTTATGAATGAACTTCCTACTAATCAATTGTAGGTTACTGAATGAGCGTCCTGTTTGACTGACACTGCAAAAAAAGGCGGTTCTGTACTTAGAATTTTTGACTTATTCGTTGCATTTCCTGCATTTAACTGCCGTCTTCATTTTTACTTCCTTGAGCCTCACGTTTAGACCCACGTACAGTGTGTCCAATGGAAAATGTAGTTACGGATGAATTCAGACTCATTGAACGACAGGGCGATTCATTTGATTGATTTTACTGCCTGAAGGTCATTTCGGTTGATTCAGTATAATTTAACCAGGTTTGGTTCAGAGTTATTAGTTACTTCACTGATACCTTTATTTTGCGAATTTGTTCAATTAAGCTGCTTTGTCTCTCTACTAAAACAAAATTTGGTAACCACGCCTAATTCTATTGGTTAGATTGGCATCTTAAACTTTGAACGATTGTTACTTTTAGCACATTCGTAGCTAAGTCGTGTAACAAACAATTTGGAATTAAATCACGCATTGTGAATTGAATTTCATTTAATAGTTTACCTAGAATTGCACGCGAAGCACCTATTTCAATAAGAAATCTAAAATAACGACACATTCGAATCGAGAATGGCCGCAATAAAGAACTAAAGCAAACAATCTGTTTTTATGTCATATACGTGAACCATTATATTTTCCTTATAGTGACATCTTCATGACGTCATAAGGAGTATCCTCAAATAGATTAAGCTTTACTCGGTCCACAACTTTTTTATATCTGCGCTATCGAAGCATCGAAAGAATCAATTTGTTGGGTATTCTGGACATCGTTCGTTTTAAACCACAAAGAAATGATCTTATTTGACAGACGGATACAATCTGTTGATCTGAAAAAAGAATGTATCCCCGGTAATCGTGCTCTGATTTTTAACATCCCGAGCGCCTTTGTAAATGAGAACACGAACCTAAATAATTTCTAAGTCGGTGTGCGATGAGTTTATCAAATTTATTCAGAAAAAGAAGTCCAATTATGAGTTTCCAAAAGAGAAAACCGTGGAGTTATTTAGATAGAGATAGTAATCGCGATATTTACCTCTCAAAGTTGTGATTTTTGTCTCACGAAAATGCATGTCGTGGAAACATTAAATTTAAATGTATTTCTGACGAGAATTGTTTTTGAAACGTTACTATCAAAACAATTTCTAAAACAATCTCTATTAAATATTTTGCCACTGACACGAAGATGCATTTCGTTTATATTTTACACGTACGAATGAAATAGGGTTAGGAATATTAAATTTTAACTCACGCAAAGAATTAAATAGAAAACGGGATAGTGCTGGCTGTTATTATATTAGACATAGTACCTATTCTAGAGGAATATGTTTGTTACAAATCTATGGTTAAGAAGTGACCGAGGTGGAGGGGAGGCACATGTTAACCTACGTAACTCGGTTAATTAATCGGTGAAATTATTTAAACCGCAGCGTTTAAAGAGCTGGATGCAAAAAAGCTAGCCTATCCACTAACTATCCACGACTATTCAAAGCTGTGAATTTGTTTGAGAGTTCCCTCAGAATCAATAGGAGGTATAATAATATGATGACTTTAGGTATTGGTACATAATTTTTATGAAAATGAGAATATTTTTCGATGTGTTTCCATGAGTGATCATTGTTCAGCTAAAGTATGTGTACCAATCAATCCCGCAATAATGCCTTTTGAGGTGTTTATGCAAGTGTTGGGAAATGTGCACGAAATAAATACTAAGGAAATGTGGAATGAATCAAGCTAAATAATTGTAAAAAAGCATCTTGAAAACAAAAAATTCAGTCTATAACAGAGGTACGTTGACGTTCTACAAAAAATGACTAAAGTAGGCCTTAAGATTGTAGATTACAATAGTAAGATTGGTAAGTAAATTAAATAAGTTAATTCCATATTTGAAAAATAAATTACTCGACACAAATTGATATTTCACATATTTCGTTTAGTAAGCTCAGTTTACAAGAGTCTATTTCTAATTCAATTAAATGCTTGACATATTAAGCAAGGGTGGTTTTATAGACGAATTCGTAGTAAACAATAAATTTCAAAATCTAGAAGTTTTGTAAACCTGAAATGAGGACGTGAGATTGTGCTGGTAGTGATACCAAAACGTGATGGATGATACGTATTTGTAGAGATTGTAAACAAGGAAAATCAATATTATCTGCCTATTATTTATTATAATTATCTAGAAGTAAAACCTTTTCACTTATTGATTTAAATCATGTAGGAACATAAACGTGAAGGGAAAAGAATTAACATAAAACTATTTGCGATTAAAATATATGTATGTATTGGTGAAAAATGTCAAAAATATGACCTACATGTAACACTACAAACCGAGAAACAAAGGTATGGTTTGAAGATACTGATAAGATCGAATATACGCACATCGTAGCAAGGTAGCAAAATTGGAGCCGATTTCACAGTTCCAAATTTTCAAGTACCTGTGGTCTAGAAGAAGATGTTAACAGAAGAATCAGACAGGGAAGGGTTGCAACCAGAGTACTACACGGTATTTTATGGAACACAAATATACGAAATGAAGCAAATACCCACCCACATGCTCAAAGGATAAGTCACGAGTATCACTCTATACGGAGGACAAACTGAAAGTACGAGAAATAAAACTCGAACAGTTGAATAAGAACGTTTACCGACCGAAGATGCCTACAAACTACGAGACGAAATAAATCAAGGATGCAAGAGATAATGGGGGGAAATCTCTTCATCTACCACAAGAAATAGAGAGAAACTTGCAAAGGATGGAAGAATACAGCTTGCTCAAGAACATATTGCAATGGTTACAGAGAGGAAATTGAAGAAGTGGAAGACCATCGTACAAATGGAAAACAGATACAAAGATAGATACATCAAGCCGGGTGAGTGGGAAGATAGAGATATGGAGGCTGAAGACGATAGTCCTATAAGAGGGAGAATCGTCGAAAAGCAGAAAGGTGAAGATGATTTGATAAATACGTATTTATAGTAAGAAGTATGTGATAAGGGCATAAAATTATTGGTCGTTAGTAAGCCAATAGGTTTATATGCCTGGATACCTTTAAAATTCGGGAGGAAGATTTTCCAAACAGTAATTGTCCCAATTTTCGGAGATATCGAGCGTCTGGATTGTCATTTGAATGATTGTTTAGTTCAAACTAAAGATGATAAGGAAATACTATAGTAATTGGCAGAACATAGGAATTAATTGACAAAACATATAAGTAAGTACTTTGTTAAAGAAATTGGATTATCTAAGGCAGGTATTGAACCTTCAGAAAGCAAATTGGATGCGTTTTCGAAGGCATCAGTACCGAAAATAAACAACAATTACATTTGTACCTACTTAGGTTCACTACATTATAATACCCAATCCGTTTGTATGTTGCCTATTTATACCGGGTGGGCCATTGAAAAGGAAACACGCATGTTTTGGGACACTTAGACTAGTTTCTTAAAAAAAATTTTTGATTTTTGGGGGACAACTTTTGATGTTAAATATGAACGTCAACAGGTGTGTTCAATTTCTTTTACACAACCAAGATCCGCCTCGCCGAAATAGAAAGAAGTTTTCCAGAAATAATGGGGTAGCGATAGACGATAAGAGAGAGCTAAAATATTCCTATTCCCCAATTAAGCACTACTTAATTACATTGGGAACCTCTTCCAGGAATTGGTGATAGTAACGTTCGAACTGCATGTCCACTATAGCAACAGCAGGTGGGCCTAAAGGAATATAATAGTAATAGGAGAAAATATTAATTAAAGCACATGTCGGGCTAGAGAGATAGCGGTGATGGTGTCGTTGGATGTTAGAAGTGCAAGTAACTAGATTCTAGGTATGTAGAATGAAAACCCCGAGGTACTTCAGTAAACCAGTGGAGTGCTAGCTGACTGGGAAAGAAGCGATAGTAGCGTTACCATCAAATGGGGAGTGCTGGTTCATTGTTAATCTAGAAGTTTCTTAGGGGCGAGACTTGGGCACCTAAATTTAACGTACAAAACAAAAGCAGCATTGATATCAAGCACAAGGAAGCTGCACTATTGAAATAAGGCACGATATACAGAAGTCTTAATTTTATTCCACACTACATGAGGACCGTATAAAAGACCGCGGAAGAGATTTTGTTGTGCAATGGTGACCTGAGTGAAAGTAAAAAGGGAATTACTCCCAATCAAACTCGATTGTGTTAGGATTAAAGATACGGGTGTTTCCCTGAACGGCCAGCATCCAAGACACATTCTTATCTGCCAGTGTCCCACCATTAAGGATAATACTTGATAAAGGGTGGGGGACACCGGATATCTGGAATAAGGATTTACGAACCACGCTCTCATCTCAGACAAAAGCACAGATCGAAAAACCATATCTCATAAGCCACTTTATCTCGGATCATGGACTAAATGAAGCCTGTCGGGATAAGTGTGGGTAAGCCATTCGACCGCATGAGGTGGCGTTTGATTATTTAGCTAGGTAACGTTATAGACGATCGATAATCCTACAAAATGCTGGATTCTGAAGAGAGGTAGTACCGAATTGTGAACTTCATCACAAACGTAATAAAAGCAACAGACCGGAAAGCCAGAGGAAGTTAGACCGAACAGCTATGAACAGTGGGACAATTTCTGAGACTGGGTATCTCGTTTTTAGAATTTTCGTATTTATGGTCGCGATGGTGAGTTGGGTAGGGGTGGCGGCGTCGTTAGTGATTAGGAATCGGAAGTCATGCGATTTTGTGTACTGAACCTCATCAAGATCGCTCATTTCGTAGTTCGGGGAGAGGCGATATGACCACTATAATATGTTCTTTGTTAACGATGCAAGGCTATCTATTCCGAATGGTAGTAGCATATATGTTGGGAATGTATAAATGTTTCTTGACAACCGGCTGTATTAGTAGATAGTAGATGATATATTGTTTTTTTGTTGATTAGTGATATAGAAATTTTTCATCTCATGTAACAACGTTTTTCTTCTTGTACTTAATTAATAGTTATATACCGTTTTTGCGTTTATTACTGATTGTGTAACTTTTCGAACACTGCATATCTCTAACAGGTTATGGGCCCAGGAATAAAGTTACGCAAAAAGAGTGATCCGAACTTTTGAAGTTAAGTGAACTTTTTTCGTTTGAAGTTGTATTTTCTTTCAACGTTTATTAAAAGTGGAATAATGAACGCGAATGGTGTTGTGCGGTTTGAACCGTTGAATAAAGAAAATTATGACACCTGGAAAATCCAGATGCGCGCAATTTTAATAAAAAATGACGCTTGGTCATACGTTAATGGAGGTTCTGTCAAACCTGAAGTTTTGGAAAATAATGCAAACTCAATCGAGGCTGCAAGACGTTGGACCGAGGGTGATCTCAAGGCTCAGTCGGACATTATTTTGTCAATAAGTCCTTCGGAAATTAAGCCTGTAAAGGGATGTGAAACAGCGCGTGAAATTTGGATTAAGTTGGAAGAAATTCATCAATCAAAAGGACCAATGAGAAAAGTTGCATTGCTGAATCAACTAACTTCACACACTCCTGACGGTAATGCTTTTACGAAGTTTACCTGAATCATTTGATAATTTTCGGTGTGCGATTACTTCGCGAGACGAACTTCCGACGCCGGAAGCATTACGCGTAAAAATATTAGAAGAGTGCGAAGCTCGAAAGGCAACTGATAAAAAGCATTCAGTTCAAAACGCGTTATGGGCTCGGAAGTACGGAAATCAAAAGAATGAAAGTGAAAGCGATGAAGATAAAAATCAAAAACAGTATCGGAAGAAAGTTTTTAGGTGTCTTAAATGTCAAAAACCCGGTCATACTGCGAAACAGTGTAAATCGAAGACAATTCAGTCGGAAGATCAAAGTGCTGGGCATGCTGACGATTTAAGTTTGTTTGCAGCGCCTAATTTGCGCGAATGCGACGAAGCTATTCGTGTGGACAAAATAGTAAAAAGCAGTGAATGGTGTATTGACAGTGGCTGTACCGCACATATGTGCAAAGACATTGACGCATTCACGAATATTGTTACACACGGGGGCGGAAAATTAAACTTAGCGAACAGTTCATGTACAGAGATTGAAGCCAGAGGTGTCGTACCAATGTCAATAAATGTTGACGAGTATGAAAAGAAAGTGAACTTTAATGATACTCTGTGCGTACCAGATCTTCGTACGAATCTTCTTTCCGTTAGTAAGATAACCGACAAGGGTTATACGGTGGTTTTTAATAAAGAGAAAGCCGAAATAATTGATAACGTAGGCAAGGTTGCGCTTGTCGCGGATCGAGCGAACGGCTTATACTACATCCGAGGTGGTACAAGCGATAGTTGTAAGGCGATCAACGGCACCGTAAATTCGTTAGAGGATTGGCACAAACGACTTGGACATTTAAACCAACAATCTTTGCGTGATGCGATCAAGAAAAGGACGATGCAAGGCTTGCGCGTTGAAAATGTGAATGCGGACTTTACATGTGAGATCTGCATTGAGGGGAAGATGTCACGACTCCCATTTCCTAAAAAGTCTGAAAGAAAAACAAAGCTTGGAGATCTTATTCATTCAGACATTTGTGGACCCATGCGTGTAATGTCAAACGGGAAGAATCGCTACATAGTTACCTTCATTGACGATTATTCAGGATGGTGTGAAATAAAATTTATTAAACACAAAAGTGAAGCTATCAAACATTTTGAGGATTATAGAGCCATGGTTGAGACTCAGAAAGGAACAAAAATCAAGATGTTTCAAACTGACAATGGTCTCGAGTTTGTAAATAAACAGTTTGACGAACTTCTCCGACAGCGTGGAATAACACGGCGTTTGACAGTGCCGTACAACCCAGAGCAAAATGGCGTGGCCGAAAGGCGAAATAGAACTCTGATGGAAACAGCGAGGTGTCTCCTGATTGAGTCAGGATTATCAGCGTCGTTCTGGGCAGAAGCTGTTAACACAGCGAATTTCATCAGGAACCGGTGCCCAACAAGCAGATTGAATGGGAAGGCGCCTTACGAGGGGTGGCACGGAATATCTCCAGATGTTAGTTTCCTCAGACGGTTTGGTTGTGAAGTACACATTTTGAATACTAGTCCAAATCGAAGCAAACTTACACCACGATCAAAGAAAGGATTTTTCGTGGGTTATAGTGAGAATTCAAAGGGGTACAGAGTTTGGATTCCAAGCGAGGGGAAGGTCGAGACGTCACGCGATGTAAAGTTCTTGAAGAAAATTTCGATGCAGACCAGAGAGGGATCGGCAGATTTCTTTCCGTCGGAAAATTTTCCCAGAAAATCAGAAATAAGTGACGAATGTACCGAGGTCCAGCTGATCAGAATAAATTCAAATAGGTTGGACGGGCAAAGCGACAACAAGGCAGACAGTACTAGGGAGTCTGACATCGAAAACGATGTCGAAAATAACGAAGACGAGTTTTCAGACGGATTTCCGTCTACAGACCCAACGCCTATCGTTAAACGCGGTCCTGGCAGACCACGTAAAGTTTTAACAGGGTTACGAGGAAGACCTAAAAAGAAATACAGCGTGGCCAAACATGCTGATAGCGGCGATGATGTCTACACAGCATGTCATGCCGAGGTATTAGTGGAAGGCATTGATGTTATCAAATTGTCAAATGATAACATTGGCACTCAGAAACTAGTTTTGAATCCAGTTTACCACTCTAGGACAAAACATATCGACATCAAACATCATTTTGTTCGCGAGACCGTCGAATCAGGAGTGGTTGATCTACAACATTTACCATCGGAGGAGATGCCTGCAGATATATTGACGAAGGCATTAATCAAGCAGAAGCATTTGAAGTGTGTTGAATTACTTGGTTTAACGAAAGGACTCACCTAATTTGTGCCGGTGGTCTCGAGGGGAAGTGTTGGGAATGTATAAATGTTTCTTGACAACCGGCTGTATTAGTAGATAGTAGATGATATATTGTTTTTTTGTTGATTAGTGATATAGAAATTTTTCATCTCATGTAACAACGTTTTTCTTCTTGTACTTAATTAATAGTTATAAACCGTTTTTGCGTTTATTACTGATTGTGTAACTTTTCGAATACTGCATATCTCTAACAATATAAATGCTTAATTGAAAAAATTTGCTGCACTAAAAAGCAGATGAATGAAAAGGAAAACATTGAGAAAACCAATTGTTTGATTAGGAATAAATGATATTTAATTATCATGTAATCTGTATTTCTTCATTCAGCCATTAAAAAGAGCAATGCCATTTTTTCATAAAAAAACCTCCACATTCGCGTTATAAACTAACTGTTACACGAAACAGGATAAGCGCAGCAATAAAATGCAAGATGAAAGATTTTATGTAAAGAAATAAAAAGCAGAATAAATCGCATAAATACAATATTGCATGTTACAAAACAGGAAGCGATTCGTTTTTAAAATGATACTTTGAATAGCTTTAGGTTATAAACTACACGTAAATTACACAAAAATAGCACCATATTGGTTCATAAAAGTACTAACATAGCTATTTTGATTGCTGTTAATTTGAATATCATAAATACACTAGCGTTATTTGATGTGACTTTCGTCTCCGTTATTTGCTTTTCGTGAAACGGCCATCGTTGTTATTTTTTCTTTCTTGTAAAAGAACAAAAACGTAAACTACGATTTAGAAATTTTTAATACCTAGGTGTCCTAGGTGTTATATTTTTTCAATGCTAGCATCATAAACGGCTCTTTTGATAACTAGAAATCGTTCATAATTTCCAGTTTTATTGCACTCGTGCAATTTAATAGAAAGACATCATTATTATTATTAAATTAAAAATAAGTTTCAGACTAAGCAGGGCGGAATCCAAAAATATGAAATCCCAATTAGAAAATTTTTGGTCAATCATACCTCTTGGAAACTCAATCCGGGGTCATACTGTATAGCAAAATTTTATTCTCTAGATAGTTAGGATTTGCGACCTAGGACCCAATAAACTTTTCTATATTTGATATTGAGTTCGTCTACTTTAGCTTAGTTTGGTAAATGGATCCATTAGTTTACTTTATTAACGGATTTTTGAAGTACATAGTCGTTTTGGGCGGCTTCGGCATCGTCACCGACTGCTAAAATATCTGTACCGTCAGCAAAAGTACCAATTAGGGTACCTTGTCAATGGACAATGTCTCTGGTGTAAAGCAAATAGAGCACTGTACCAAGCACACTCCCTTATGGTACAGTATTCGGTGTAAAGTAGAAAGACTTGTATCGAACTCTGAACGAACTGTCACGGTCAGAGTCACTAAGATAAAGACGACTTCCGGGGTAAGACCGTGTCAATGTGGAAAAAGTCAACGTTTCGCCCAGTTTCGTAAAGGGCTTCATCAGGACAAGACCAAAACACAAATGAGTTGTTTTATTTTATTTGTGTTTTGTTCTAGTCCTGATCAAGCCCCTTACGAAAGTGGGCGAAACGTTGAACTTTTCAACATTGACACGGTCCTACTCCCGAAGTCCTCATCTTTCTGAACGAACTGTTTCCTATACAGGGTGTTTCAGAATAAGATGCTGATCCTTAAGGGTGTGAATCCTTATGTGATTTTAGGAAGAAAAGTTCAAATAAACCTATGTCCTAAACCTCTTAACTCTTGAGCTACAAGGTGTTAAAGTTTTAAGAAAAAAAGTGTTTTTTTATCGTATCCTTAATAATTTCCTAGACATTTTTATCAAATTTGGCACACGCCCTCTAAGCATCAACAGTCATTTTTTGATAAAAAAGACTTTTTAATTTTTTAACCAGTGGCGTCCGTACAGGATGTGAACTGAAAAATGTTGTGCACGCCACTGCTTTTTGTTAAAATAAAAATTATTTTTAAAATTCCCATTCATTTTAGGGTAAATTTGATTTTTTGACTTTCCGATAAAAAAATAAAAAGCATTTAATGCGCATGACGCTAAGTGCTTATGATTTCTGAAAAGGAGGCTAGAAACTTTGTTGTCAAGGAAATAACTGCAATGACAAAATAAAATTTGTTTATTTAATAAATTTTACCATGAAATTAAAAAAAACTAACATTAGATAACCTGAACAAAAACGAAAATAATTTAGAGGAGCTGTTGAAACTTTAAAACCTTGTAGCTCAGAAGTTAAGAGGTTTAGGACATAGGTTTATTTGAACTTTTCTTCCTAAAATCACTTAAGGATTCACACCCATCAGCATTTTATTCTGAAACACCCTGTATATGATTTTAAGATTTCGTAGTATTGTCGTGATACTATGTAGTTTAAAAACCAAGCCTTTGTGCCAAACTTTATCAAACGCTTGCGCAACATCGAGAAGGAGAACGACGGAGGAAACCTTTTTTCCATCCAACGCTTTTTCTACTACATTTGTTGTGCGATGAATCTGGTCAATTATAGAGTGTTTATTTCGAAATCTGAATTGATGGTAGAAAGTATAAATGCTTCCCTGCAGAAACATGGACTGAACATACTAGTATAACTAGCAGAAATTGCACAAAAATAAATGAAACTTTGGCTGTACATTCCGGGGGAATCCCGTTGTGGGTAGGCATATCTTCCTAAAGAAACATCATTCCTTTCTTTTGTAAACGAGGCCTCTTGTCGCGAATCCTTTCATTCTACCAGTTAAAAAGCGTTGAGTAGTATTCGCCAGTTGTGCTCTTTTCTAGAAAATTACGGGATCCCTTGGGTATCCCATAAAACGTTAACCATGACATTATCGGCAGCGCGAATTGTGCACCTTTTTAATATTTTCGTTAGTGGTATCATTTTTTGATTGTATTTTCAAGAGAAATAGATCAATTTTGAGTTCAAACATTTGCTTTACTGTACAAAATGAAGGAGCAGGCTCCTTTATTAACAATCTTTGCCCAGCCTTGCTCAGCAGTTTTCACCTCGTATATCCTTTCCTTGTTAAATAAATCACAGTTATTAAACATCCTTTATGTGTGTCGTCCTGCCGTTTATATTGCATGGAAATTATCCACTTTTTCAGTTGGTAAACTAATGTTGCAATAGAAAGTTTAAATAAATTCTAGTATAATATCTATTTAGGTATTAAAAAGCTTACACTCTCCCAAAAGTAATTTCCTAATTTACCCTATCCCCTATTCTCTCAGTTTTAGGTCTTCTAATACCGTACAAAGTAAGTGTTATCGTTATTACAGGTCCTGGTCAAATGTGCCATTTTCAAGACATTTCTTTGTTGATCGCCGGTTTTGTTACTGAGTGCTTACGAAAAATAAACGATATACTTACAACCACAAAAATCATTAAATAGTCCCCTTGCGTCATTATTGTACTTGCAACATACAGAATTCGTGTGTAAAGTTATGGAATTACAATTTTGATCTGTAATAAAATCAACAATTACGATTTACAGTAAGCTTGTTTTCTTTTGCAGAGAATGGGAACCGTGCATGGAGAGGAGTTACCGTACGTCTTCGGTGCACCATTAATAGACGGTTTTAGTCACTTTCCGAGAAACTATACAAAATTTGAGTTATCACTTGCGGAAGCTGTTATTATCTACATCGCTAATTTTGCACGAACTGGGTAAGTGTACAAGTTTTGAAACTTTAGGTGACAATATGTTTAGTTACCATGTAGCAATAAAGTTCTCTCGTTATTATTATCGGGTTAGTTCAACTTCTTGGTCAACTTTACAGTTGATTGGCTTTACAATAGCGTCACAAGGTATTAAGAATCGATCGTTAATTGTGAAGTTTGAATCATTATGTAAAGTTTCAATATCTAAGTTTATAATGGTTATAAAATTGAAGGTAAAGGTAAACTAAAAGACGCACAATTAAAATTAATGTTTGAATGGGATCGTAAGTAATGATACCTTAATTAAATTGTTTTGCTTTGATACTAAATTATAATGATCTGAGCAATTACAGTTTTAAAGCTTGTTATCTTCAGCTTGGTGGAATTAATTTACGAAACATTTGCTCAATTTAAAATTTGAGAAATTATTTACTGAATGCTAATTCAAATTTGTCACAGAAGGATTATGTGTCTACCCAGTATCGAAAACGTTAGTATGATTGACATACTGGAAAATATTCAAACTAAATTGTACTAATAAGAACATGTCAAGATATTGCGAAACATTCAGTGGAATACATAATATAACATCTCCCTCTTTTGGGCCCAAACGTAATAATCTTTTTAAAAACAGCTTAATTTTTGACATTTTGCTGAAAAGGTACAAATCAACTGTTCATTCAAAATGGTGTTGAATATGCAACAGCAAATTAAAAATGCTGCATGGGCAACGTATGCTAATGATAGTGAGGCCGCAAGAAGACGGGCAAGACATGAGTTTAACGTAGCTGTGGGGAAGTGGAAAAAACGACTGCTGGAAACGGGAAGGATGCAGAAAATCAAACCTTCTGGAAGGCCTCGCAGTAGCACCGATGCAGAAACAACGGAGAGAATTGTGGAGGCGTTCAACGCTAGCCCACAAATATCAACCCCACCTGCTGCACGTGAGCTTCATATCAGTCAATTTGTTTTATTCTATTGTTGTAATTTCGGGTAGATCTGTTTTGAAGTAGCTTTGTAGACCTCGAACTTGTCACGTTGATCCTTCACAAACGCAATCACCAACTTGAGCGCTACATCGAGAGGAAGACCGTCACTCTGTAGACTTTTCGACGTCTCGTTGCAACTGACCAAAATGTTGCTCCACATCTCAGTCAGCAAAACAGTCTACAACATTTACATTTTCGTCAAAATGCCCCAGCTTCGTTTCGCGTTTCCGGCAGTTCTTGTTGGTCATCCATAGTCCTCAGAGCCTCGATCATTGATGCTTGGGTACTCTTCTGTAACGCTGATACAGTATCCGCGCGTGCAGACCATCTGGTATCCTAAAGACGTTTCACTACTATGCCTCGCCCGAGAAACTTTAACACGTTTCATCGATGAGTAGAACTTGCGAAGAAATTGTAAAATTTTTGCAGAAACTGGAAGTAGTTTGTTGCCTCCATAACGCACCCAGCAGTCTCCCCGACGATATGGTTCAAACTGTGCGCCAGACATGGGACGAAAAGGGTGCATCTGCATGTACAGTGTTCCTTAAGTTTCGCTTGCAACTCATTGTACCGCCCTGCCATGTTTGGTGCGTTGTAGTACGTTTTCCCACGGCAAGCCTCTAAACTTATACCTTTTTCTTTCAAAAACGGTATCGGTCAAGTACGCTGCTCCATGCCGTTCCATTGGTATGAAGTCCAGAAAACGTTCTACTGGGGAACATTATCCTTCATGCACCGCACGACGAAAGTGAGCTGATCGACGCGACGTGAGAGATATCAGGTGTTGAATCGACGCTTCCTTCAGTGCCAAAATAATTGGACTCAATACTTGGCTATGATTTTATGAACTCATTCCAAATGGAAGCTGACAAGTAGGAAACGTGTCCTTTACCTTTATTTGCATAATTATGCAAATGATCGGCAAGAAATGGATCAAACTTGCTTACCAGCTCCAGCACGCCCACATAATTTCCGTTATGTTACGATCCGAGGACTTGATTGTCCCCGCGGATCTCGTGATGCCAAAAATGTTATGACCTCGACAATCCTTCTGAACGCCCGTTTCCAGTAAATCACTCGTCGTTCAGTTGAGTAGCGAGACGGTTTCTTAGAAGACCAATGACTTTTTGTTGTGATTTTCTTCAATCACACATACTTTTGGGGGCCTCCAGGACTTCGGAGCCCTGGGCTCGGGCAGGAGTGACCCGTGCCTAAAAACGGTACTGCATCTCGGTGAGTATTTACAGTACTTCACAGGTTACGGCTGACAATAGAGGAGGTTAAGGGGTTGAGTTGAGCAATGCAGGTGGCTACTACCGTTCTGATTGAGCAGAAAAAAGACGAGCGGGCGACAATACGTAGTCTGTACTGGGACCGGTTATTCGTGCGCATCTCTGTATCATATTCTAAGGATGGTGATCGAATTTTGACATTGAATTGTGATACTTATTTTTAAAGCTAAAAAGGCTTTCGATTGAAGATTTCCATATGTGTTTATGAACCAATGCGCTCAATAAAATGAATAAGTTCATCACCGAAAGGTCCCAAGGTTTCAATGATAAAAGGAACGAGGGAAATCGTTTTATGCTTGTACTTTTCCTTAAGATTGGCAGAATTGGATGTGGCTCCCGCTCCTTTGCCGACGAAAAGAAATTGGAAACAATATCACAGCAATTTACATCCCACACAAAGGATTTTTCGTTTTGATAGGGACCAATTTGATGCCATCAGGGCGTTTTCCATCATCTGGTCACCGGATTCCGTGTTACGGCTAGTAGCTCTTTGTGCACTTCGGCTACAAGAGGGCCCATGATGATCTCTGCACGGATGTAGGAATGTTCGACACAAAAGTTGGCACCAGATCTGTAACTGTACTCTTACTTAAGCTTTGTGAATTATGAAATGTTCCTATTTCAACAAAATTTCGATATTCTAAATCTGTTCCCCCAGAATAATTCATGATTGATACACCAAAGCACACCAAGCAGAAGGGTCCACAATAGGCCGGTTTCCCAAGCCACCATATTTGACTGGTATTGTAGCTTTATACCACAATCCGTTATCAAAATTCATGTTAATTAAGTTCGGTAATCCAGTTATTCATACCTTTTAGTAGGCTCTTGTTCTTAAAATTCCGCACCCCTTCTCATTGGATGTTGACGTCCAGATGTCCTCATCAGAGGTCCACTGCCGTGTTGTTTTCTTGTCATTACTTGTTTGGTTAATTTTTTATAATTAATATGACGAAGTTGTTTGTCTCTCCAGTATTGTCTTCTTAGTTGACGTCTTTGGCCTGCATTCCTAATGATCGTATATTATATTCTTATAGGTTCTTCTATAGGTACAGTAAAGCTTTTTTTATAATATTCATAAGCAAAGCGTGGGCTTCAAATACGAAAAATGGTTGATTACAATTTCCTTGTTTCTGCTGCTCATTCTATATTCACAAGGGTAATAATGTAAATAATTAGTGCGTGCAATACCTATTTTGTAAGATTTGAGATCCACCTTGAGTTTGAAATTTCTGAAAATGATAAATTTGAGGCCACTATAACAGTCTAAGTGTTAATGTTTAAAGACACTAACTTACAAACATGTACATTACAATATTAAAACTTTAAACTCACTTTCGATCGATTTTCACATTACAATATTTCTTTTCCTCTTCCTAAAATTCCATAAAACTCGCAATATGTGGGGATGAACGTAAATAAGTAACTTAATAATACAAAATCAGGCTATACCATAATGCTAATCATAAATTGTGGTACGTTTGCCTTAGAAAATTTGAGAAATTGCCAAATAGGGCGGAGATGGTTTAACTTGGCAGAACATCCAATTTACGTTGGCATTGTTCATTTACACGGTTCAAGAAATCCCGATTCATAGAGAACTTGAATAAATTTACTTTATGCTAATACTACCGTGCATTTCAATACAACCACTATTACTCGATACTAAATTATCGATCTTTAACTACCGAAAACAATCTTCACACTTAGTTCATACGTAATTTGATATTCATTACAATGCCAGCATGTCAAATGAGAATAAAATAATTTGATTGTACGGCGTCATCTGTAATTTAATTAATTTATTATAGAATTTCATTCGTTGGTGAATTACGAGATTCGTGCATTTTCAATTATTCCCATGCAGATTAGTTCAAAAATCATAGTTTCATTATCTTCCTATTTATCAATAATTAAAATTCAATTTGAGTTAACTGTTAACTCGTAAATAATATTCTAATTTTTAGGCCTTTAAAACCTTTTGCACATTTCAACGTGTGAATTTTTGCCGAAATTGAATTTCTTTTCGCCGCTCTGTCAATCAATTCTCTTAAAATACAATAGTCTCGAATTAAATCATGTGAATCATTTCAAAATGGTAGGAGGTTTCTAGGTAGTTCACCAAAACTAAATTTCCCTTACCATCGTAACTATGTGGGCTATTAGAAATATTTCTGAAATAGCATGAAATTGAACATGAAATTTAGTAAAGGGGTTTATTGTAATAAGTTGTTCGAAGTGTTCAATACATTTTTACATAAGCTCAAAACTATTTGTGTATAAATTCCTCTGATTCCTGTAAAACCGCTCCCACGTTATTTATTTCATTACGGTTTAGTATGAACTGGACAGTAAATCATTATTTAGACACTTGGACTTCATAAAACGTAACGGTTTGTCGTGCTGAGCCTATTTCTATTGTTTCTACTTTGCGGTTCTCTGGGCCTAAGAAGCCTAAGAAATAAGTAGATAATAATTTGCTTTTAACAACTTTTGTTGATTTAGACCCATTATGAAATTAACAAATTACTAGAGAAGGGATTTTTTACTTTCGAGCACTTAGAAATAAGTCCAGGCTTACTTTGCCTACCCATTCTGAATAAAATAAGCGCTCTAAAGTGATGCAAAGCGCGTATTCTCAAACATAGGTTCAAACTTTGAATTTATTTGAATAGCAAGAGTAACCTTCTATACTACCGTCCTAAGATAGTGGTCGATAGCAAAGTTTGCATTTCCCAATCTGGTTCTGAGAAATTTTGGAATTTACCAAAAGCCGAAATTTGTCAAAACTTCTTATTTGTATTCGTAAAATACGCGAATATATAATAGTTGTTTGTGTATCAAGGTTGTAAAGGTGATCTTTTTTGGCCGAATCTGATGATTGCAGCCGAGGCGAAAGCCGAGGCTAACAAATCAGATGAGGCTAAAAAAGAACTTTTATCCGAGGTGCACACAACATTTTTTAGGCGACTATCACAAAAAGATTTAAACTTTAATTTAAAAATCAATTTTATAATTTTGACAGTGACAGTTACCTAGTAAATGCGGCCGTAAAGTTGTATATGCGGCCGTAAAGTTGTTTATGACAGATGTCGAAAAAAAGTTATACTTTACGGCTTTCAAAAGATACGTAAAACAACTATTTATGTAATAGCCGCCTAAAATATATGTTTGGTGAAATCCTGTACGCAATGCAGAAACACCAAACATAACAGACAACCATAGATGGACGTATCCCCTATGATGTCTAAAGTTGACTGTATTTTACCACAAGATTGGTAATAAAAGCAACTCTGCGAAGGATCAGTATCGCGTTTGCTAAACGGCGACAATAAACGAATTTAAATGAAAATATATAGAAGTGATTGTAACCATGGATGAAACTGTGATCCATCATCATTCACAGAAGAGGAGGTGCAGTCGGGACGGAGGAAGGATGCAGGTTATTCAGCTCCGAAGAGACTAAGTCGATTTCGCAGAGTCGTCAGCTTGTACCAATGTGGGAGCATGATACTATCGAAACCTCCGAAGGAAATCAGATATAGACATTAAAGCAAGAAGGATTAGTTTATAAAAGTAGAAGGTACTTTATCATTAGAATAGTGAACCTCCTCACAAAAAAACCAATTAGCCCTATTTTCCAGATTTAGTACCATCAGACCTTCACCATTTTTTAAGGGCTTTACAAGAAGTAGATAGAATTACTGGGGGTCTTTTAGAAGTTTTAGGAGATTGTATCACTACTCAATATCAATACAAAGGTATTTGTCTTGGTCCTTAAATCATCAAGATGAGTCAGTTTTAGGGTTCAGCATTACTGTGGACACAAGCTAGGTTTGGAATGAATGGCGTCAGCTCCTTGTACTGTTCATAAAGAAGAATTAATAGTAGCCGAGGTTTCCTTTTATAATTTTAATTCCCGAACAAGTAAAAATCAAGTTTACATTTAGATGGATCACTCTACAGTCTTATATAATGAAAGCTTGAAATCAAAGGTACCAAAAAATTGAATTCATGTTAGTTCTTTTACAATGCGGCGAACAGCTAAGCAAAGAGACCAGTGTCCCCTACTGAACACAGAATTGTGATGGCTTCGTTTGAGTAAAGGTTTTCTTTTGCTCCAAGGCTTCGGTTTGAGATATTTCTGTAAAGAAGCTTGAGGGAAAGGAAGTTTTCTAAATCTTCTCACGCCTGCAATTGAGTAAGTTTCAACATCTATTTCGTCAAGAAATAGATGGTAATGAAATTGTAGAAGAGCAGTTTCATTAAATTTTGAGGCCGAATTTCATATGTAAGTCCCTTCTTCAGTGACAAAAAGACAACCCCTTCTAAATTATAATTTGCGGTTTCAAATAAGAATTTGAATATCAAACATTTATAACTAACAAATAATAAATAAATAATAATAATAATTAATAATTTGTAAAAATAGCTTGATGAAGCATTGAATGTAGAATAAAACCAAATAACTATGAAATTTATAGATGAGAGGAAAAATTTCAACAATGTGACTTTTAGTCAACTAAAAAGTTTATTCAAATGCAAAAAGCTTATACTCTTTGTAAGGTAACGATAAAGCTGTTAAATATTCATGCAGACATCGTTTTGATGTAGGAAGCAGGAACAGGGGAGGTGGAACACTATTTTAATTACACTCTTTTTGTTAGTATTTTCAAATGAGATTAAGTGCTTTCCGTACGCATTTCGGCGAAGATTTTTGTTTGTTTGGGAAACAAACGTAATCCTGAAACTGAATTAACTCAATACACGTCGCATAATCTCTGTAGTACCTACTACCTAAATCTTCATGTGAGCTACTAATGCTGCGTTCAGATTTTCGAGATTATTGTATATGTATTTTAGTCTTCAATTAAAGCAGGTAGTGTAATTTTTTTTTTCTTACAATTATCACTTAAAATATACGAAATAATGAATTGTTTGGTGTTGATTCTCAAGAAGTTTAATGATCAGAGTTTTTATTTTCGTGTGAAAGTGTCACAAATTTCAAATTGGTAATTTGGTTATACACTTACCTATTCGGAAATTGTTCTTATCCATCAGACATTCTAGACATGTGCACAGGGGAATTTTTCGTATTTATCTGCCTCGTAATGACAACAAGTAAGAAAACAAACAAAATTTTGTTTAGAGTTGTTGACACATTTATTCCGATGTTTTTTTTAATAACTTGAAAAAGAATCCTTTTGGTAATTCTAAAAAATACAACTCCATGACTGTTTCCAAGTCATTTCATAAAGCAATGTCTTCTTCAAGTGTAGGGTGTATGTCGGATTCATTCAGTAAATGCTTGAACGGTTCGTACTCGACGCAGGTAATCGTGGCCGATCGCTTTCCCTGTAGAAAATTACATTTTTCCGTCTTTACGTGGTGGAGAGCCCTCATGAACCCATTGCATGAACTCTTGTTTCGTAGAGGAGTCTGATTCTGGTAGCCAACTCGCAGCCTTGCGTCTGAAAAATAAAGGGTCGTTGAATAGCTGTGGGCCACTCTCGAATTCTGGGCGCGGCACTCAAGCGACTGCCTATACCAGAAGGACGATCTAACCCACTCATCCCTCGATTTATACAAGGAAAAAACTCCCACATCTTCTTTGATGCGGAAGTGGCATCCCAACCAGACATGTTCATCATCACGGATGGATCTAAAACAATGGAAGGAACAGGCACCGGAATTTATTCCAAAGAACTGAACTTCCATATCAGGCAACCACTAGGCAAAATTTCTCCTCTAAAGTTACGTGTATTCTATTAATTATTCGGCGTACTCCAGCCAAAACTCCAATGAAAACCATTATTGGAAAAACAATTAGTAAAGGGAATATTTTTTTTTGCGTGATTAGGTCAAGGATCAGCCTGACTGCGGTCAAATATGTGAGGGAGTTAGTGAAGGGGTTGTTTTAAGGAATTAGGCAATAAATTTATATGTAAAGTTTAGCTTTATTAACCAAAATAACCCAGAGAGGGAATAAAGCCCTTGCAAAGGCAAAGGATTGTGGGAACTGTATAGCCGAGTCAATGTCACAATGTATGGGTGACCAAGTACACTGTTTACTCAAGGTCTTATTAAAAACCAGTCTAATAATGTCCATGTACAAAATCTTATTCTAATAACCATTGAGCAAATGTTTTGGGATCATAGTAAACCAACCTTTTCCTTAAGGGGTATTTTATGGTTTACTGATGGTTCAAGGACCGTAGAAGCTGCAATTATGGTCATCAAGGGAATAAGGGCAAAGGTTAACCTAAATCAAATATGAAACGGCTTTTGCCGAGAGTTCAGTTATTCGTTGTGGACAATGCCTTAGCGATCTGTTGCCACTATGACCTTATATTTCTCTAATGTGTACCTTTAACGTAACTGAAATGTGGTAAAGCTACTCATGGTTATTCACACTCCTCCATTACATATTACCATATTATTAAATTTCAGAGTTAAATTTCTGAGTATTCCTTGTTTATTGGCGCCACGCCTTCCATTTCCATACGATTATCTGCAAAGGGAATCAGGTCTCTCACTTTTCTATTCAAGAAATCTAAAAGAGTTTAAGTTGAGTGTCTCACGACTTGGTTCAATTTTGAAACCTGGGTATCTTTCAAAAAACTCCATTCCCGCTTAGGAATATTCCAAATTAACGCGACTCTTCTATAAAATCCACACCGCGAAGAGCGGAATGATCGCTAGATATTGTAAATATCTAGTAAATATGATTCGATCCTCCAGGGTTATGTGTAGATATTTGTATGCGATAATTAGGCCTTTTGGGGTCGTGTAAAATGTATGGGATCTAATCTGGTGCTAAAGAAATACACTTTTATTTCTCATTTACAGAAATCCAAATGACCACAGTAAGCAAGAATCTGGACTTGCAGCTTCAAGAGAAAAGAATCGATTTCGATCAATCGTTTGGGATGAGTACGACGCTGTTCACCAGAAGTATTTGGAAATCGGTAAGTACCAAATGTGCTGGTTATTGAAATATCAATATAAAGGGAAGATTACTTTAATTGTCGATTGATCCTCTTTAATTTGTGTTCAAATATAATAAATATTTGATGAACTATAAAAATGAGGGTACAAGTATTCCGTGCATTAGTACTATACTTCATACGCTCGGCAATGTCCCTTTTCTCATTAAGTCGTAAATCAAATCTCATTTATAACGCGATCGATAGTTTCAATATGCACCTCTAATGCAAAGTAAAAACCAGTTCCATATGGGCGAAAGTTGTTCAAAACAAATCATGGAAACTTGAATATAATAGAATAATAGATTTGAACTACCTACCTAACTGGCAGTGGTTCTCAATAGAAGATACACTAGTTTCATTATGAAATTGTGATGTTTGTATTAATAATTGATTACTTTGTAATGAAACTATTGACAACCGCTGACCAAGCGTTTTCTCAAATACAAATAAAGGATATCTGTCCTTAAAGCATATTCAGTCATACTATCAATATAGTAGAGAGAATAGTAGCGAGTGGTAACGTGAGCTACTTTGTCAAGGATAATCTTCCTTTGTAATTACGGAACATTCAAAGAAGAACGTCGAACGGCTTTCACTGAGATGGGATGCTCTCCTGAGAAATGTAATAACTGTTTTTTTTATATAAATCAAACGTTGTCTGGGAAATCGAATAAAGGTACTCATTACTTACAGTTTATTTTTTACATGTAGTACACAAAACACAAAGGAAGCTTTCTTAGTTTCGTGGGCAACAAATGCCTGCAAACCTGGAAAAGTACAGTAAGCAAAGTTATTACCAAAAATAATGAATTAACATACTCTTTTCGCAAAAGGCAAAGATGGTCAAAAAAGTCTTTCGGTACCTTCAGCAAGGAGTGTACGTCAACACATTGATGAAGTAGTGAGCAAAGGCCTTCTTCATTTAGTGGCGATTTTGGACAAGTTACATTGTCGGAAAAGGTTTCATTTACACCTAATTTATAGGTACCTAAAGCAGGTGTTGTAGGATTATCATTTTACCTAGAGATATACCAACCATTTGGAGCACTTAACCAACCATCGTTGAGTACCTCAACTAACCATGGAAGATCTGGAATAGGGTTATCGGCTTCATTACTTGGTAGAATCATTGATGCTCTTTCGTATGACACTATGGAGTCAACTACATCCTCTGCCTCATAATCGTATTGAAATGCCGCGTGCGCATCTGCATAAATGTCAGGAATGTTCAACAAAATTTATGTGGAACTTACGTAAAGGTGTGTACTGTGGAGAGCTGGCGTCTTCTGTGTCAATCGCCCTAGTGTCATTAGGTTTAACTACCACCAGTGAACTGACTGATGTGACAAATGAATATTTAAGTGCCAGTTGGAGCGCTTTCTCCTTCTTTGCCTCGGAATACTCTTTCTCCATCAGCTGCTGGCTAATTGATAGGTACGCCCAAATTCTTTCAACGTTTGATATTGATCTAGACACCGTTGGCGTGAGAGAGATTTTTTCACCATCTACGCCACATCCATCAACAACCGGCAAACTTACATCCCCCTCTAAACCAAAATTACAATTTGTGGTCGTCACTACTAACGATACTCACCGTAGCATCCACACACAACAATCTCCGATCCTCCGAAATGAATAGGAAAGTCGGTTTGTGTAAGGCTAGTAACGCTAGGCTCATACTTAAAACTTACACCTGACAGTAGCGGTGACGATATCTGACGATAAAAGTCTTGGAGCTGTAACGAAGCATCGGCCGCTTCATAGATGTGCCTCGAAAATCCAAAATTGCGCACCGCCAGACCTTGTAAAAATTGTTTGTCAGCGCCTGCGCCGAAAGATAAAGGAAAAATGGGAGATTTTCTTGGTCCCGAATTGGATTCAGTTATCTGCAATGACCTTCGTATGAAAAACTTGTTTCAAAATCGTGACATTGTTACGTTTTTCATGATTTCGTCGGTTGAATAATCGGTAGGCTCCCCATCTGTCAAAAATAGTATCATGGGCTGACGTGAACTTGCTTTCTGTCGTTCTTGTTGCACTAAATGAAGTGCAACTTCTAGTGCACCAAACATACTAGTGGAACCGTCTGATTTTAAGTTTGATACGGCCACCTTCGCTTTTTTGATGTTATCGGCATTAGCCAAGTATGCCGTAGGAAACTTTGTGTACTAAAATCTATTGCAAGCTTCTCAAACAAAAATTATTTCGCATACCTGAAGTATTTGCTCTGGGTGTCGTGCTTCTAACGTATAGGCAGTTTCATTAGGATGCCAAACACTTTCTTCGAAATTGTCCAAATTCCAAACCCTAGTCTTACTATTGAACTCTACCAAATAGAAGGAATCGTGTTCGTTGAGTTGTTCCAAGATATTAGACATCGCTTGTTTGACTTGTTCCAGTTTGTCACCCCACATACTTCCACTGGTGTCCAATACAAATACAACCAGTTTAGGAAGTGGTTTTAGATTTGTCGGAGCGAAGAAGTGCACGAAGTAACCATCTTGAATTAAAACCTCACCACCTTGTGGATCCCTTTCGACATCGTACTGAATAACGAATTGTCCCGAGAGGCCTTCGTCCTCCTTAGTTCCGAATAAATGTGCCAATTCTTTTTGACGTTCAACATTCGGGGTAAACCTTACTACGGCGCTTGTGTCATTAAAAATATCGAGAACGGCTCGTGGATCTAATTTTTCGTTTTCCTTTCCAATTTCGTTACCGGAACGTAGAGGAGGCGCGTTGAGGTAGGATATTTTTCTGCTTTCTACGATTACAACCTAAATATATACAGAGTGAGGCACGAGTTAATTGAAAAGAGGAGTGAGTACCTCCACGCTTAAGTCTTTGACCGGTTGTCCAGGATGAATGTTAATAACTTGCTCGTAGTGGTTGTCGTGTCTTTGCAAAAGCTGCTCGTATGATAGATAGAACGCGGCTTTTGTCTCTGGTTCCACATTCACCGTGACCGTGAATCTATTGGAATCTCGTGTACTTTTGGCCACATGCGCTGCTCCCAAACCACTCGCAACTGCCTAAAACTGATCACTTTTTCCTCATCCCAAATGTTTGTGCAACAAACCTCATCATATACACGTCGAGCATCCTCCTTTTCTTTAACGTAAGCCGTATAATTTTTGCCACCTACTTCCATAACGAATCCAGAAATGAAGCCAGTTTCCGGCAGTACAACAGAGAAAACCACTTGTTTCGCTTCACTTGCATAGTTTCTCACACGGCTGGTTACGGTAGTGTTCGCAAAACGATTCCTGATATCCGATCGAATTTTCAATTGGTAAATTTGAGGAGTTGAAGGGACATTGGTTTTTCCCTAAAATGTTAATTGTGACATTACTGATTCGAAGCTTTTTCCTCTTTACCTCTTTTTCAGTGTCTTTTAAGTTTGCTCTCTCGGTGGAACTGACAATCAGGGCCTGCTGCGACAGGTGACAGGTTAAAGTTATGCCTAAAATTAATATTGATATTCTTTGCTCCATCATCGCCTATAAAGGAAAGATATTGTATTGAAAATTCATTTTGTAGAAGTAAATGGGCTGGTTATAATGTTAAATGGGAAAATAAATGAAACCGCGCACCAAGACGTATAAATTAATAATTAATTAATTAATAAAATAATTCTTTATTAAATCTTCATTACAATGCATTTTTGGAAGAAAGCTGGTACTTTTTTTACAGTGAAGAATTCGGAAAAAAGGGTTCAAAGATCTATCATTACCTACCTACCTTGTACTTGCCAGAAGTCACTCTTGGTATGGAACGAAAGTGAAAATCAAGGCCTTACAAGTCACTTAAGAATATTTCAATTTCCATTAGTTAAGTTACAGCCAAAATTAGTTAATTGGTCATGAAATTTAATTGGTTAAAGGTTCAAAAATTGACCAATCAAATTCCTTAGACTATCAATCACTATTCGTGACGAACGTTATGGTCATTAGGGGTGTATGGTTGCAAAACTTTATGGTTAACAACACCACGAAGAAGTTTGAGCCTAACCGAACCTAAAATTCTTTTGAGCTAAGCACACAAGGAAAAATGGTACATGTTACTCTAAATTGTGTAAATTCGTAAAACAAGCCATTATGGACCCTTACTTATGGCTTACAGCATCACTGCCAGGGTTCTAGAAAGTTTATTTTTAGTATGTTGTTTTTTTCATTTTAGGGAGCTTGGTCCCACAAAAGATTACAGATCTTCTCACTACTCAGTAATTGAAGACCTTCAAACTCTATTCCGTTTCTACAGAAATGTAGTGAATTATTTGAAACAAAAAAATGTAGAGGCCCCATAAACGTTCTCGTGTTTTGATGTCCTAGTATGTGGACGTGTGCCCAGAATTTTGAGCCATGGATGTAAAATGTTTGATTTCAGGGTCGTTTTTTTTCCAAATTGAACTTATTAAACAAAGTATTAGAGATCAAACTCACCTACAAGTAGCCTTCCCAACTAACAACAACTTGTTTAATGCATAAATAACAATCTGATGTTATTAAAAAAAGATTAAACTTAAAAATAAAACTTACAATGTCAAAGGTGATCGTTTGCAAATGTTAACGTTCAATTGGTTAAATAACACAATGAAGCTGAGATCACGAATACAACCTTAAATTAATTCTCAATCTACGATCGGTTCGCTGAATTAATTACTCAACTAGTTAAATATTTTAAGAATATTATTTACAAATTTGGTTTGACGTTATCACTATTTCAAGCAAATACGTTATGGGTTATCGGCTTGTGCACACTGAATTAGTCCGAAATATGTATTTTAGGCATCGTGTGCGTCACGTAAGCTTCTAAGTAAGTAGTGAGAAATTTTACTGAGATAGTAATAGTAACTCTTGGTAACAGTTCTGCGTACCATTTTTAGAATAAGTAACCAAATGTTTTGATCTTCTAAAGAGACTACCAAAACTTTTTCTTCCAAAAATATCTACAATTGATCAATGAACAGAAGATTATTGAACACCATGAACATTGGGCTGATCATTAAAATGAATTTCATAGCACGGAAATACTCACTATTGAGAACCTAACAACTTAAGACACTCATGCCCAGCGCGAAGTCTAGCGCGTTTCTGCAAAAAATATTTGTGAATGTCTCGCACATCTCCAACTGAGAAGGCCCAATGTTCGCTGAACCATTAAAGTAGCTTCTTCGTCCAACATCCTCAATGACGTACGGTCCCAATTAGAGGAGTAGCACAAAGTGGTCGATTATGAGGCCCATCTCCGCTTGTTGGGAACGGGGAATTAAGCTATTTTGATTGATTATTAAAATTACATTAAATAATACTACAACAAACCGTCCGAAAAGTTAGAAATGTCATTCGTTGTTGTGGAAATCGATGGCAAGTACCGCCTTCTCATAAATCCCTTCGTGTTCGTGGCGTGTTAAAGCATTTTAAGATTCCTTGAATTTTAAAGATAAGAGACACTCGAAACTGGTCGTACTACGGCTGTTTGGCAAAATGCTTTTGTCGACATTGGATTATTCTAAGAATTGTCCATTTTGGTGCTTGATAAAGTTATCGGAATAGTTTATTTTGGAAATCATCTTGAAAAATACAGTATGGCTGGGTACATCAGTACGAGTCGTAACCTTCTTCAAGAAGCTTATTTATGGTACTTATTAACCAGAGAGTGTTTTTAGTCATAGTACAATCTAATGTACTTTCGACCTTCGTGGAAGCATTGCCTTTTCGTGCAGCTAAATGGGCATATGTCAGCACCTTCATCCTGTTCTTCGTAATAATTAGTATGTCTTAAAAACGTATTTTTAGTACTTCTCGTACTGTAACTTGTCAGAATGCAGTGTGAGAGCGACAAATTCCATTTTCTAAAGATTTTTAGACCATCTTCATTTGTTAATCTATTTCGAATTGAGGAGCATAGATCGAAAGTGTTCAGTTAACGAAAACCGATTGAGAGACAGTAAATATCCTTTCTCTCGAGGTGCACACACAGTACTTTATATATTTTATTTGAAGAATTTACTTGGTACCAACTTCTTCAGTGTCCATTAGAAATTTTCTCTATCTTAGTTCACTGTTCTTTGAGTACATAGATGTTTGAGTCTAGCCTTGAAGATTGACCATAACTTATCGCCGCGCCGTCTTAAATTCGAAGTCTGCATAGTTTAGAAATTCTTCGATTTCAAATTCCAACCGATATATCTCAAAATCCTTCCAAAGCTTATTTCTACAAAATAAGGTCTACAAAAGAAAGATCTTATCCTAAGAAAACCCATTGAATGTGGTTTCGATTATGTTTAAATAGTGCACTTGACTTATTTCAGTTTGATTTCTTAAACATTATTTACCTTGTGTGGCTGGGATGCCATAAAGAACTTTTGACATTCCTATAAAATAAAAATACCCAACAACCATATTACTTAATTTGTTTCTGCGCTTATTAGACTGTATGAAACGCAAAATTAAAAATGATACTTAACATTATGTAAAAAATATATTTACTAAAACTATATGTTAAAAAATTAAAAAAAATAGGAACAATATCTTTTTTTAAAACTAAGGATCATTCGGACAGCAAACACCTGCGAATCTGGAAGAAGATTATTAGATATAAATTAGTGCCATTGTTCGCTACTTACTCATTCCTTAAAACGCAAAAGTAATCTGAAAAACTTTGCGCCGACGTTATAAGCACATGGACACGTGGGCATTCGTGTAGTAATGTACAGTGTCCTTCCAAATTTAAAGGCGACTTTGGACATTTGACTCCATCACTAATTGTTTCATTTTCTCCCAATTTGTAGGTACCTAAAAACGTACGACTAGAGTATGATTTCGAGGTCAGGGAAATTTTACCATTTGATATTGTGATCAAACCATCCTGTAGAATTTCGCTAAGCCATGGTAGATTTTGTATAAGACTTTCGGCGTCAGTTTCGGTGGTATGCTCGATGGATGATACGAAATCCTCTTCCAAATCCCAAATTGGATTACCATCGCTAAACTTATTCGAGACAGATCCAGCGGATAACGCAAGCATAGGGTGGGCTAATTTGGGTAGATTGCCAAAATTACCACTAACTGTAAGTAGGTGTATGTTATACGGGTGTAAGCCTAAAGATTTACATACTTCTAAGACTTATGAGGCCCCCGTCCTCATCCATCTCCACAGGTTGTGCTCCTTGTGCATTTACGGTACTGGTGTCGTTAGGTTTAACAACCACTAAGGAACTAATCGGAGTTACAAATGAATATTTTAATGCCAAGTCTAGAGCTTTCTTTTTGATTTCATCGGGTACCTCAGAAGCTTCCTTTTGTTCGAGTAGCTGCTTAATTTTTAAGTAAGCCCATAGTCGTTCTACGTTTGAAATGGATTTTGTAATTTCTGGTATGAGAGATAGTTCGCCGTCAATTCCTATACCATCAACCACAGGGGTGGGAAATTTGGTACCTACGGATATGGGATTAGATTTTTAATGAAAGCGGTTATGTACTTACCACACCACCCGGCAACTACAATCTCACTACCGCCAAAGTGAATGGGAAAGTCTGTTTTGGTGAGGCTCGTGACTGATTCCTCGTATTTAAAGGTGACATTAGACAGTAAGGGCGACGAAATCTGGTGATAAAAGTCTTGAAGCTGTAGTGAAGCGTCTGATGCTTCGTAAATTTGTCTGGAAAAACCGTTGTTTCGTAGGGCGAATTTTTGTAAAAAATCTTTATCGGCACCGTCGCCAAAGGCTAGTGCGAAGATCGGCGATTTGCGCGCACCTGAGTTACATTCGGTAATCTGTAATGTAAGATTAGATCTGAATTTCTAAGCAAGGTGTTACCTTAGTGATAATTTCCTCAGTGCTTGTGTCTGTGGGTTCTCCATCCGTTAAGAATACCACCATAGGTTGGCGTTTAATATTATTGTCTTTTTGAGTTCTTGCTAATTCAACTAGGTGCAGAGCCACTTCTAGAGCACCAAACATTGAAGTCGATCCATCAGCGACCAATTTTGAAACCGCTTCTTTCGCTTTTTTAATATTGTCTGCATTAGCCGAATAGGCGGGTGGAAATTTGATGTCCTAGAAATGACTGTGGGATGAAATCGTGGAGACAAATCGAGCTTACCTTCAATATTGCATCGGGTGTGGGGTCGCGAAGGTAATAGTCGTTAGTACGAGGGTACCAAACGCTTGAGTTCATGTCGTTTAAATCCCACACTTTCGTGTTACTGTTAAACTCTACCAAGTTGAACGAGTCCTGTTCCTTGAGTTGTTCCAAAATTTTATTCATCGCCTCCTTTACTTGATCGATCTTTTGTCCCCACATACTTCCGCTAGTATCCAAGACGAACACTACTTGCTTGGGAAGAGGTTTCAACTCCGAAGGGGCGAAGAAATGAACGAAGTAACCGTCTTGTACTAGAACTTCTCCACCTTTTGGATCACGTTCGACATCGTATTGTACGACAAATTGACCCGCAAGGCCTTTCTCTATGTCGCTTCCGAAAATATGTGCCAGTTCTTTCTGTCTTTCAATATTTGGTGAAAAGCGCACAATGGCTGCAGTATCATTGACAATTTCGAGATCGGCCCGTGGGTCAAGTTCGGATTTTTCCGTGCCAATTTCATTTCCCGATCGTAGTGGAGGGGCTTTTAAGTCGACTATTCTTCTGCTTTCGGAGATGACAACCTAGAAATAGGGAAGTTAAGGTTTTTTGCTTGGAAGGACGTGGTACTTACTTCGACGCTTAGGTCTTTGACGGGCTGTCCTGGATGAATGTTAATGATTTGCTCGTAATGGCTGTCCTGTCGTTCCAAAAGTTGCTCGTACGTAAGATAGAAGGACGCTTTAGCTTCAGCTTCGACGTTTAAGGATACACTGAACGTATTGGAATCACGTGCGCTGACCGAAACGTGGGCCGCCCCGATGCCGCTCATGACAGCCTGTAATTATTATATCTGCTGAAACCATAACATTGAGTTGTGAGTGTTTACCTCATCATAAATTCGTTTAGCTTCCTCCTTCTCTTTCACATAGGCGGTATAGTTGGTACCGGCAATTTCCATAACAAATCCTGAGATAAACGCCTGGTCTGGTAAAACGACCGAAAAGACAGCCTCCTGAGCCTTACTTGCATAATTTCTGACACGGCTTGTAATTGTGGTGTTGGCAAAACGGTTCCTTATGTTGGAGCGTATTCGCATTTGGTAAATTTGGGGAACTGCCGGAATAGCATGACCTTTGCCCTAGAAATTGTTGTTTACACCACACTCACTTTATGAAAGTAAAGTCTCAATACCTCCTTATGTGATCCAGATGGCGTAGTGGAGCTTACGACTAGGGTTTCATCCTCGTTTAAAGGAGCACAAAAAACTAATCCAACTAAAAATACGCCCAAAATTAAAAACGCACTATAACTCATTATCCCGGTCAAGGTAGTACGTAGAGTACACTTTCTTCAATGGCCGACACAACAATGATACGTATTTAATTGAATAGTACTTTAAATAGTTGAATCGTTTGGAAAATTCACATTATCGCCGGTATTTCCCAAAATCCACTTTCGACGTGCGCAAATATATTAGCACTGGTTTCTTGTTGACGCTCAGATACGTTATAATTTTTACTCTTAACTGGTTTTCTAAATTAAATTATTATAGAAGGTCACGGATATTTAGATTATATAGTCGAATTAATTAAAACTATCTTTACACTCCTTGGCCTCACAGATAATTAAAAAAGTATTTTGCAATAAACCGGGTTAATGTTGAAAGCGAGGTTAGGTTTAAGTAAAAATCTCAATTTCGCTTATCATTGCGGTTGTTAAAGACAGAATTTGTTTATTGTCTTATTTCCGGTACTCGTTATTGCGTTAATGAAACTATGAGTAATTTAGTTAATTATATTGTACCTATCTACCTTCTGGAATAGTATGTACGTAATGTATTTACAAAAACAGTTAAAATGTTATTATGAAGTATATTAATTTGAGTTTGTTTACGAGTACGTGTGAATCTCGTCTCTAATGTTATTGTTTTCTTCTCACTCAACGCTTTGCCGGAATTCTGTAGAAATACCCAGATTAGTGGAATGTGACATTTGGTGTTCAAGGGAAATGAAACTTATAAACATATTCCAAACAAAATTCCACTTTATCAATATATCATTTTTCACAGAGAATGATTTTCAAAATCGAAATAGGTACTTTGATTACGCGCATAAATCTGCCTCCATTTTGTATAGAAACTGGGCTTTCACGTATTAAAAAAATGAAAAATAGTCTTTACTTCCAAAATCCATAAAACGTCAGAGAGTGATTCTCCCTCCATACTTTGCATACTTTGACCTCTTCTATCGATAATTACATACCGGGTTTCTTTATTATAAACATTAGGACACATTCCTGACGTAATAAGTTAAATTTTACTAATTCATAGTAATAAATGTATGTAAATTTTTATTTGCACTTCAAATTCTACGAACACTAAATTCATTTATACTGTAGGTACCTAGGTAAGTAGGTACCTACTTGCTGTATTGAATATTGGAATAACCCCATGTTTTATGTATTTCTTAATACAAAACCTTTTTGTTAAGTCGGAGAATTTTGTATATTCCCGATATATCATTTATGTAAGGAATATTTTATTAGCAAATAAAGATTATTGAAAATTGGTTTTAACCTTTTTTTCCCGCATAATTTTTGTACCTAAAGTACGCGATATTATCCTTGCAGGTAAATTGCTAATGTACATTGACATTAATTTACACCAATTAAATAGCTGATGCAATCTGAAAAACGTTAATATAATAGTTTACACATATAGAAAAAATTCGAACCCAGGTAAAGGCCTTTGCTTTACTTTTACCTTTAGGTAAAGCGCTTGGGTAGTGGGTTCGAATTCCTATCACAAGCAAATTTTCCTGTTACTAACCTGTACTGTCGATATTTGTTCAATTGACTCTTGCCATGGACGCAGCTTGTTTTCCTGATAGAATAAAGAAAAGTACTATTTTCTGTGACGGGAAAAACGTTCGACATTTTATCTCTGTTGACAGGTAACAGAATATCACTTTTTATAAAACTACTGTTTTCCCCGGGAAAAAAGTGAGTACGTAGCAACGCAGCCTACCAGTTTAAAACTTCAAATTTCACATCGATAATTTTCTGACTATGTTCAATATTAAATCGTTGTTTTTCCCGTCACAGAAGAAAATAGTGTATTACATTTTAGTTCTCGGCCTCAAGCTAAAATCTAATACTTTTTTCCCTGTACTAATAAATAACAACTATTACTAGTAAGGAAAAAAACAATGATTTGTTGCCTTGGTTAAGTCACATCAGTCAACGACATAGTATTATTACGTAATTTACGTAAATTATAAAGATTTGATTTTAATTATTTATTATTGTTGGTAACAGGAAAAATGTACATTATTCGTCGGGAAATCTCAATTTTTGCTCATCAGGAAAAACTTTTGTTTCCTGTCTTATAATGTAAATAACTAATAATTGAAATAATACATTCTCTTTGTCAACAAATGTGTCATATCTGTGTCTCTGTGTCTCATAAGACAATAACCCTCTGACGTTTAATAATCTGACATATATTATATAGTGCTTTTCACGACGATCGGCCATTAGACGTTTCTCATAAATTACAAAACTGTGACGTTTCATTTAACGTTATTGATTTTGAATTATCTATTATATGTGAAAGATAGCTTTGATTATTGAACGATTATGATTTTCTCACCTAAAATTACTATTGGCTATTCTCAACGTATTCGTTGGTTCCGTTACAGATTTTCTAATCGGCAACCAATGAAAAAGATTTATTCTGGTTTGTTGATAGATTGGCATGACGATTTAAGTTTTAATTTCGTTCGTTCCGTTTTGGAAAAGTATATAAGGGTGGAAAGTCTGATATTCGAGATCTTATTAATCATTCTTTGAAACGCGAATGTTGTGCGACTCTTATCTGTGAATCTATCGAGTTGTTTCGGTTATAGTGTTCCACAACTGCAATAGTGTGATGGTATTTAACGAGATGCTGTTAATATTCAACACTAACGTGTTTACGAATTTACGGTTTCAAAAAGGATGTATTTCTAACTGCTGATTATTTCAGCGACTTCGTACTGATTCTTATAATCCAAATCTTGCCTCGCTTGCTTGTTCGTGTTACATGTTAATATTGCCTACTGCCGATTGTTCCTGTTATCGCTATCCTGTTTTGATCCCGCCGTAATCTGCGTTGGAAGGATTCAATATCACTACCGTCAACGGATAACCCATTGTTAACTGTTCTTCAAGAATTCAAACCTTTATTGCGTGGAATCGGAAGTGACGTGCTTCGTATATGTGTATGTGATATCATTGAACCGCAAGTGTTTTATCTAAATTTGAAATTGCTTACTTAATTTGGTCCTTTAACTATCATTATTGCCGTTATCATTTACTTACTTTTGCTTTTGAAAATTCCTTTATTTTTCTAATTGTCACTATTTTAATTGTCAATAATTTTGATGTTATAATTTGCTTGAGAACGAACCATTTCCGTTCATTAACGTAACTTTAAATATTATTCCGACCTCAAATTATTTTAAAATCTTTAGGTATTTTGTTAATGCTTAATAGTGATTGATACAATTGTCATTATCCGGATTGCAATCTTTTGCATCCTTTCTTTTAATTTTATTCCAGCGCGTTGTGGTTCTATGCATAGAATTTCATCGTAAGGAAGGAAAACTTCAGGTGAGTCAATTTAAATATTTATCAATTACTGTAGCATTTCATAATCTGTCAATTGTACCTATTGTCAAAATTTAGTATTTAGTTGGGTAATATTTAAAACTGATTTAAAAATTCTTTCTTCAAGCAATTTGTTTGTCATAGTTTATGTTTTGTGATTAATTTATCCATCTTTGTGATTTTACGTTCTTACCATTATTAATTGGTGCATAGTTGTTTTTCAATTGTATTTCATTTTCGAAGTTATTATAATTGTGTTAATCTACTGCCTTTGTCATTATTACTTGTCATATTTGATTTATTCTTACTAAATCATTAATCATTGCTTGTTATCACACTGAATCCTCCTTCGTAATTCTAGTTTTCAGTGAGAAATATTATCTTTATCTTGAATTACGTGGCGCCCTTTTATTATTGACCTTTTGTCTTTACTCCTTTCAGAATTTATTTGCTATAATTAACCCACCTCATTCGCCCCGTATAACTGAGCTTACGGCACATTATTTTAAAAGTTGTGTTACCATTTTTACCGTAACATAATTTTCTTTTTGGCGCCCAACGTGGGGCCACCATCTCTTTTGATTTTGTTACCTCAACATAATTATTGTCGTTAATTTAATTTTGTGAATCTCATTGTGGTTATATTAGTTTGTTGTTACAAGTTCTAATATTCGTGATTTATTTCTTTTCGATTATTTACAAACTTGTTTAGTAATCATGTTTACCTTTAAGATAAATGTGAATCGTTTACTTAAACCTGAATTGGAATATGAACTTCTTTCTAGAGGAATTGCACTTACTCCTGGGGTTGCGAATTTGCGAAAGTTTGCTCGTAGTGCCATTACCCTTGAACGTGAGAAATCTTTAACTTCTATTCCACATGTTGTTTCTTTTGCTGAAGATGTTGCTGTTATTAATCAATCCTTAGTGGAAATTCAATCATTAATCGATACTGTGGTGAATGATCCCAAATCCAGAAACTTTTTACGATTAAACAGTTTAATCCCTCATATAGAACGTAGATGTGCTAAGATGAATGCTACTGATGATGCGGAAAAGGGTCAACGTAACACATTACTTTTGACCATTACTACGTTAAAAATGAATGTAGTGGAAAAACTTAAGAAAATAAGTCGTGGTACATTTTCTGATCTTCATAAAATTTCTTTTACTTCTAAACCGAGTACTTCTGGCGAAATGAATACTTCTGATCAAGACTTTGATTCTTCTAATCCCTCATCCATTTCTTCTAGTGAAGAGGAACTTGAAGTAATTAAAACCGTACCTATAGAAGCGAATATTTCTGAAACTCCTTCTTTCGAGAAACGTTTTGATATTTCTAAACTTGGATTAACCTTCTCAGGTGAAGGAAAAGTATCCCTTTTAGATTTTCTGACTCGATTAGATGAGTTAGCTACTTCTCGTAACATCTCAAAGCACATGCTATTTTCTCGTGTGCCTGAATTATTGACAGGACGTGCGTTGTTGTTGTACCGTTCTCGCAAATATACGTTACATAAATGGGATGACGTAGTATGTATGCTTAAAACTGAATTTCTACCCATAGATTATGATGAAAGGTTACTAGAAGAAATTAAAAATCGAACCATGGGACCTTCAGAAAACATGAGTTCTTATCTTGCAATTATGTATAATTTATTCCAGAGATTAAATATTCCTTTGTCGGAAACTAAACAATTATACTATATTCGTCGAAATTTAACTCCTTTCTATCAAAATGCGTTAACTCTAACTCCGATTTCTAGTATATCTCAACTCTCTGCTTTAGGAAAGCAAATTGAACAAAATCAATATTTTGTTGAAACGTTTAAACCACCACCATCACGGAAATCGTCATATTTATTGGAACCTAGTCTTGCTTATTTAAGCCTTGCTTCTTCCTCGGATACTGATACCGTTAATTCTTCTAAACTTTGTGCTGCTGATACGAATATGAATCATAATTCTACGCAACGAAAAACCAAAGTTATTTCGAAACCATTGACTCAATCGAAAAATAAATCCACTTCTTCTAATATTACCTGTTGGAATTGTCGTAAAGTAGGTCACATTTCTCCGAAATGCACCGAACCTCAATCCATTCATTGTTATGGATGTGGTAAACCAGATGTGATCAAATCAAAGTGTCCTAATTGTACTAATACTTCTTTAAACTAAATGCTGAGTTTCCGAACCGAGTCGAAAACTCTCAGCTTTCCCTTATCTCGGAAATTCCTTTTGATACTCTCCCAGAACAACATAAACATTTATTGACTTTTGTGTTAGCTAGTGTTCGCAATGATGAACGCCCATATCTAAATATTTCTATTTTCGGATATCCTTTCAAGAGTTTAGTAGATTCTGGCTCTACCAGAACTATTGTAGGAAATTTAGGTTGGAACCTTCTTAGTTCTGTTGGACTTTCGTTACATAATTATAATTCGTCTTTTAGTTGCGTCGTGGCTAATGGAGGAAATTGTCATGTTTTAGGTACTGTTAATCTTCCTATTACTCTCGAACATAAAACCATTACTTTAGAAGTTTTAGTTATTCCTGAAATTAAACAAACCCTTATATTGGGTATTGATTTTTGGAAAGCTATGAATTTTGTACCCAACTTTCAAAATGGAACTTGGACTTTTGGTTCTTCTAATGAATTATTTTCTATTTCTACCGATCACGTGCTTGCTCGATCTTGTCTCTCTTCTGATGAAGAAAACTCTCTTCGTTCAATACTTGATTCTCCAGTATTAAATAATACTGTATTAGGATGTACTAAATTGGTAGAACATCATATTAGAACTTCTGCTGAACCAATAAAACAACGATACTATCCTCTTTCTCCTGCTTTACTTAAGATCGCTAACGATGAGTTGGACACAATGATCAAATTGGGAATTGTTGAACCTTCGTCAAGTCCTTGGTCTAGTCCAATTGTACTTGTTAAAAAGAAAGATCAGTCTTATCGTTTCTGTGTTGACTATAGAAAAGTTAATGCTGTCACTGAAAAGGACGCATATCCATTACCTTATATTAGTGTTATTTTAGATCGTCTTCGTGATGCTCAATTTCTTTCTAGTCTTGATATTCGTTCTGCGTATTGGCAAATCCCTTTATCTGAAAATTCTAAACCTATCACTGCTTTCACTATACCCGGTCGAGGTTTATATCAATTTAATCGAATGCCTTTTGGTTTACATAATTCTCCTGCTACTTTTCAAAGATTAATCGATCGAATACTTGGAGCAGATTTAGAGCCGTACTGTTTCGCTTATTTAGATGATATTATCATTGCTACTCCATCGTTTGAGAAACATTTGGAAGTGTTGACTCAAATTTTCTCTCGTTTATCTAATGCTGGACTGACTCTGAATAAATCAAAATGTCATTTCTGTCTACCAGAATTAAAATATCTTGGTTACATTGTAAATAAAAATGGACTATTGGTTGATCCAGACAAAGTCAATGCAATTCTTGATATCCCTCAACCTTCTTCAGTCTCTGAAATACGTCGTTTACTTGGTATGGCTAGTTGGTATCGTCGTTTCATACCTAATTTCTCTACTGTGTTAGCTCCTTTAACTAATTTAACAAAGAAAAATATTACTTTTAGTTGGTCGCCTGAATGCGAAACAGCCTTTACTTTCCTCAAACAACAACTTGTCTCTGCACCACTACTTTCTTGCCCAAATTTTTCTTTACCTTTTGTTATACAAACTGATGCTTCGAATTATGGATTAGGCGCTGTTCTAAGTCAGGAATCTCCTGATGGAGAAAAAGTTATCGCTTATATTAGTCGCTCGTTAAGTAGACTTGAACTTAATTATTCTACCACAGAAAAAGAGTGTCTAGCTGTTCTGTGGGCTATTGAAAAATTACGTGCATATATTGAAGGTGCTCATTTTACTGTTATTACGGATCATCATTCTCTCATATGGCTTCATAAACTTCAAAATCCTTTTGGACGTTTGGCTCGATGGGCCTTACGATTACAACAGTATGATTTTTCGATTATTCATCGAAAAGGGAAAAATCATTTAGTTCCGGATGCATTATCTCGTTCTGTGCCTGATTCACAAGGTACAAACTCTTCTACTGAACTTTATGATATTAATATTACTAATACTATCCCTGAAATTACTCTTCCTATTACTGATTCTTGGTATCTCAAGATGATTGATAAAATTTCTAATTCTCCACACAAATTTCCTCTTTGGTGTATAGAAAACAATCGTCTGTACAAACATGTGAAATCTTCCGCTTTATCGGATATTTCTTTAGGTGACTGGAAGGTAGTTGTTCCTAAAAATCAAAGAAATCATATAATTCGTCAATACCATGATCCTCCTACTTGTGGTCATGCAGGAGTCACTAAAACTTTATGTCGTATTAATAAATTCTTTTACTGGCCAAAACTCCGTGCTGACATTGCTAGATATATTCGAAATTGTCATACCTGTGCTGCGCACAAGGTAGAACAAAAATTACCACCTGGAATATTTTCTCCAAGAGCAACACCTACTCGTCCTTGGCAAGTGTTAAGTTGCGATATTGTCGGTCCTTTGCCTCGTTCCTCTAAAGGAAATTGTTATATCTTTGTTGTCGCTGACTATTTTACTAAATTCCCTTGTTTCTTCCCATTAAGAACTGCTACTGCTTCGAAAATCTGTAAAATTATGGAAGAACAAATTTTTCTATTATTTGGTACTCCTCAGTATTTAATTGCTGATAATGGTGTACAATTTCGTAGTCGAGAATTTTCCAAATTATGTGCTCAATATCAAACACAGATTCTCTATACTGCTAGATATCATCCTAGAGCTAATCCTACTGAACGAATTAATAGGGTACTTAAAACCATGATTGCGTCATATGTTCAAGATAATCAACGTTTGTGGGATGTTAATTTGTCTAAAGTTGGATGTGCTATTCGTACGTCTAAACACGAAATCATCGATTATACTCCATACTTCGCTTTCTGTGGAAGGGAACATGTACTGTTTGGTAGTATGTTTAAAACTCCTTTGGATAATGAAATTCCATATATTGATGTGAATCCTATAGTTACTACTCGTACTCAAGAATTTTATGAAAATTTGCGTACTGATATTATGGCTAAAATGAAACATTCCACTGAACGTACACAGAATCGTTACAGATTACGTCAACGAACTGTCTCGTACAGAAAAGGTGATTCTGTTTGGAAACGAAATTTTGTTCTCTCTGATGCTAGTAAATTTCTTAATGCAAAATTAGCTCCAAAGTTCGTGGGTCCGTTTAAAATAAAAACTGTTATCTCTCCGTGGACTTATGAACTAATGAATTCCTTGGGAAATTCGATAGGTACATTTCACGCTAAAGATTTGAAACCTGCTTACTCTGATAATTTGAATTCGACTAAAGATTCTTCCTCATCTGATACAGATGTTAACTCTACGATAGCTTCTGACAACATTTCTCTCAAACGTCACTATTTGAGAAAACGACGGAAACGTCATAAATCTTAAACTTTCTATTCCTTTCTTTTACTAATTTTCTTTCAACGTCAATTTGGGTGGTTGGTTGGGATTGCTTGGGAGGTTATTTGGGCTGATACTTCATTCTTTTCTTTTCGAGGTATTTAGTCCGCTCATTACATCAGAGCCCTACATCATTCTTTTCTTCATGTACATTACTGTTCATCTTCTCATTTTCATTATCTTCTTTCTCTCTTCTTCGTTCTTTTTCCTTCTCTTACTTTACGTTTTTGATTTATTGCTATTATTTAAACTCATTTTTTTTTTAGTTGGATTGAACTTACTGCTAGAAATACATTTCGTGCATGGAATATTATTTTTTTTTAGGTTTTCTTAACATTTGGTTTCGCTACTCAGCGTTCTCTTTTCGTTTCGCTTCCTAGCTCAACTTTTGTTGGGGGGGTGTGTGACGTTTCATTTAACGTTATTGATTTTGAATTATCTATTATATGTGAAAGATAGCTTTGATTATTGAACGATTATGATTTTCTCACCTAAAATTACTATTGGCTATTCTCAACGTATTCGTTGGTTCCGTTACAGATTTTCTAATCGGCAACCAATGAAAAAGATTTATTCTGGTTTGTTGATAGATTGGCATGACGATTTAAGTTTTAATTTCGTTCGTTCCGTTTTGGAAAAGTATATAAGGGTGGAAAGTCTGATATTCGAGATCTTATTAATCATTCTTTGAAACGCGAATGTTGTGCGACTCTTATCTGTGAATCTATCGAGTTGTTTCGGTTATAGTGTTCCACAACTGCAATAGTGTGATGGTATTTAACGAGATGCTGTTAATATTCAACACTAACGTGTTTACGAATTTACGGTTTCAAAAAGGATGTATTTCTAACTGCTGATTATTTCAGCGACTTCGTACTGATTCTTATAATCCAAATCTTGCCTCGCTTGCTTGTTCGTGTTACATGTTAATATTGCCTACTGCCGATTGTTCCTGTTATCGCTATCCTGTTTTGATCCCGCCGTAATCTGCGTTGGAAGGATTCAATATCACTACCGTCAACGGATAACCCATTGTTAACTGTTCTTCAAGAATTCAAACCTTTATTGCGTGGAATCGGAAGTGACGTGCTTCGTATATGTGTATGTGATATCATTGAACCGCAAGTGTTTTATCTAAATTTGAAATTGCTTACTTAATTTGGTCCTTTAACTATCATTATTGCCGTTATCATTTACTTACTTTTGCTTTTGAAAATTCCTTTATTTTTCTAATTGTCACTATTTTAATTGTCAATAATTTTGATGTTATAATTTGCTTGAGAACGAACCATTTCCGTTCATTAACGTAACTTTAAATATTATTCCGACCTCAAATTATTTTAAAATCTTTAGGTATTTTGTTAATGCTTAATAGTGATTGATACAATTGTCATTATCCGGATTGCAATCTTTTGCATCCTTTCTTTTAATTTTATTCCAGCGCGTTGTGGTTCTATGCATAGAATTTCATCGTAAGGAAGGAAAACTTCAGGTGAGTCAATTTAAATATTTATCAATTACTGTAGCATTTCATAATCTGTCAATTGTACCTATTGTCAAAATTTAGTATTTAGTTGGGTAATATTTAAAACTGATTTAAAAATTCTTTCTTCAAGCAATTTGTTTGTCATAGTTTATGTTTTGTGATTAATTTATCCATCTTTGTGATTTTACGTTCTTACCATTATTAATTGGTGCATAGTTGTTTTTCAATTGTATTTCATTTTCGAAGTTATTATAATTGTGTTAATCTACTGCCTTTGTCATTATTACTTGTCATATTTGATTTATTCTTACTAAATCATTAATCATTGCTTGTTATCACACTGAATCCTCCTTCGTAATTCTAGTTTTCAGTGAGAAATATTATCTTTATCTTGAATTACGTGGCGCCCTTTTATTATTGACCTTTTGTCTTTACTCCTTTCAGAATTTATTTGCTATAATTAACCCACCTCATTCGCCCCGTATAACTGAGCTTACGGCACATTATTTTAAAAGTTGTGTTACCATTTTTACCGTAACAAAACATAGAATTATGAAATTTTCCAATACTTTTAGGGTGTTTTTCGGCATTACGAATCCATCTAAAATATTATTATTTTGACCGCACTAAGTTGATATTAAAAATGGAACACCCTGATTATTTTCACATTTTTTAAATTTTGCGCTAATTTTAGGTCATTGAAGTCCTATCTCAATATTTTATCGTTTTCGAGATACTTATATAATTTTTTAAAAACAACGATATATTGTCGAGTGAATTAAGCACAGTGAAATTTATAATTGAAAAACAATTGTTACGTATCTAATTTGTTGAACGATGTAGAACAATTCATAAAAGGTATTTATTTTGATTAAGCGTCATACAGGGTGCTCTAAATTTTTATTTCAATTTTGTTTAAAAAAATATCGAAAAACTCAATTTTTTCAATTGAAATACCCTATATATTTTGACATTTTTCGATTCTGAAGATAATTTTAGGCCTATTTTCTTCAATAAGTCTTATCTCATTATCTTATCATTTTTAATTTATCTGATTTTAAACAAATTAATCGGTTTTTCTTTGTTATACTATTCATATGTAGGTGTTGGAAAATATTATACATACCTACATAGTTAGCCCCAAAGAAATAATCTTATGGATTACCATCTGCGGTTCTTGGGCGCAATGGAAATGGACCATTATGTAATCCATCGATGTTCAAACCAATTAATTTGTTTAAAATCAGATAACTTAAAAACGGTAAGATATTGAGATAGGACTTATGAAGGAAAATAGGCCTAAAATTATCTGCAGAATCCAAAAATGTCAAAAAATACAGGATCTTTCATTTGAAAGAGTATGTGGTATTTATTTATCTAGAAAAGTATTTTGATGGACTTAGATGGGACAAAATAATGAAATACTAAAAGGAATAGGGAGTAGATAGGAAGGAAAGAAAATTAATAAAAAACTTATGCCTACATTAGGGAGTAAATGTATGAGTGGAAGATGATATAACAGAATAAATAGAATTAGGGCGTCGATTGAGACAAGATTGTAGCCTATCAGCCACATTGTTCAACCTGTATTTCGATGACTGAATCGAAAGCCCAATGGGTAGAAAAAGGAGTAGTGATAGGAGGAAATTTGCAGATGACATGGAAAGAGATAAACATTAGAATAACCTTAGCAAAGGTAAGAGAAGACAGCTTTATGTGGAGCTTTAGATAAGACCTTGTGGAAAAGACTTGCGAAGATGGAGGATAGTGTTATACGGAACAGAGACATGGAGTATAAGGAAAGAAGATGAGAGAAACGCGTTAAGAGGTAATAGCAAAAGGAAAGAGAGGAGAATGTAGAAAAGACGTCAGATGCTGGACATCAAGGGAAAGGGAAAATACGAGAAAATGAAAAGAATGGCAATGGACAGAGAGAAGTGGAGAGAAACAATCATGATTACCTCAAGGCAGAACGATCCGCGATGATCTACTCTCTTCCACAGAGTGCTTTTTGGACCGTTTCTTGAATTGTTGTCACGATCAGCTTCAGTGACACAAGTCCCAAGATGACCAAAGCATATACATACCTTTGGTAGGTACGTTGCTACATATTTCAAACCTTTATTTTGAAATACCTGTTCAACTAACATTATCACAGCTTATCCTATCGTCAGCAAGTTCTATATATGCTTCGTGTACATGACGAGTTATCAGTATTGTACCTGTCAATAATATTCTCTACAATCCACCGTGGTTTATCAATTTCCCCTACAATTTCCTTATAACTAAAATCTCACAATTTTCTTCTAAGCGATTTTAAACAAATTCTCATTCAAAGATTGAAAATTTACCAGAAATATTAGGCACCTAAATTGTTGAAGCTGTACTGAATTTATAAATATATTTAATTTGCCTTTAATCACCTCAACAAACGTAAGTAATTTTTAACAACAAGCGAATTCTATTCTTTTTACCCTTTTTGCCCTCATTTTTGATTTTTTTGATAAAAAACTACTGTTTTTATATTATAATAAACAAAAATTTCTTTAGTAGCAATCTGTCTTCAAGGAAAAATAAATTGTGATAAATCCCACCATTACGTTTCAAAAAAAAAATTCAAATGGTTACAAAACTTTCAGACGGTACTTTTTGTTGTTGTTTATATGTTATTGAGACACAATAGTTATTTATGTATCAAGGACAAAAAAAATCCCTGTTTATGGACGAGCCTGCAATCGGTGGCCGAGGCGACTTCCCCATAAAATGAATTTTTCCGTCGACTGTGTCAACCATTTGTATGCGACCGATCAAAGCCAACGTTAGTAATTACCGCTAATTACACTTCCTTGAAAAAAAAATCATCTTAATGTCGTAGGAACCACTTGTTGTAGCACGGACGAAAAAGGTTTGCGGATAAAAAAATAATGGCGTCCAAAAACATGACGTCTTTTGTCTGCAAATGAGTCCTTAAAAATTCATTTTATGGGGAAGTCGACGAAAAATAAACATTACATTTTCCACATAACAAACGTGAGCGTCTCTGTTCGTGTCTTTTTTTATTTTGTCTCGTTCGCAATCCTGTCTCTTGGTGTTGGAGAAGATCTGGGCGAACTTTCAAAAGATATTTAACACGTGCGATTGTTTGAGTTTGGGTGTTCTCACTGATATATTTTCAAAAACTATCCATATGTGTCACTGTTGAAAAAGTCTTTTTCAACATTGATACTGTCCAACCCCGGAAGCCGTTTTTATCTTAAAGATACGTTTTCCAAAATTTTGGTATCTTCATTGTTATAAATCAGGTACTTATGGAACTAATTTTTCTCCTTCACTCATTTAATTGATGAGAACGACGACTGTTTACGAAATAACTCAATGTTTCATAAGTCCTCAGATGCCTTAAATTTTTTTGAATAATAAGAGACACTGCATGCATAAAATTGGTGGTACACCAATCAGGGTTAAGTAATTCAGTTATATCGCTTGATATGTTAGTTTTAGTAATTATAGTGGCATCTCATCCAATCCTTGCTTTTCGCCGCTTCTCATCCTCCTTTCTGCGCCAATTCGCACACTTTAAAAGGTAAGTACTTGCTCCCGATATGCTTTTGCTTAATTTCAATTTAGTGCGCCATCTTTATTATACTCAAAGCGTGGTAGGTTCAGATTTCATAAACACCTGCTAATGACAACTGTGCTAATTTCTTGTTTTCTTTCTTTCAGAAATATCTATTCCTTAAAAGAACGCCATTTTTATTGGAGTAGATAAGACATTTATAAACGCTGAAATTTAGAAACATTTCTCAAACACATTGAAACTCTTAACCTCCACATCGTAGTCGTTTTGAAAACCAAATCTATCAAGACCGTTTTGTATGGATGTAGTAAAGTTGAACGGTTGGACATCAATATTCAAACTTTGTCGTTGCTAGATCATTTGTTACATCTCTCGGCAGAGCTTCTTTCGCTTAACTGCAGCCAATTTAAACGGGCCGTTGGCTATTATACTACCGTCAACCCGTATCTTCTCTGCATTCTTACCGGAATTATTTAAAGATCTTATATACAGTCTTGAAGGAATAAATTGTTTTATAAGAAAGGGAATATACTTTCTTTTCTGCATTATTGTGATTGAAAATAATGACTATACTTACCTTTGTGTTCATTTCCATTATTTGTATCCTCCCTGAAGAGTGGCGAAATACGAGGGCAACTTTAATAGTAGTTAATCATAAATACGCAAACGTTTTTTTTTGTTGATCGAGTGCCAAAAGTATTGATTCAACTTTAACCTACTGTTCATGTACTTATTAATTTTATTTTATTGTATTCCATTCCATTCATCTAGGGGGCTCCTCTCCATTAGATTTAGCCTGTAAGCCACTCTGGGCACTTTCACATTAATTAATTGGTTTAGAGGCAGTAGGTTCAAAGGAGCCCACGTAGTTGCTGTAGGGGTTGTTCTTCTTCCCCCTGCAATACTAAGGGAGGCCCTGCTCTGTAGCTTGTTAAGTAAATACATATTACCTTCAGCGAACACATGTATACTTTTCGATTTAACCAAGGCTTTTGGTCGAACCAGTAATGATGAGCTATGGCGAATAAACATGTCATTTTTAATGAATTTGTTCCCCAAAAAATTAACATCTTTCTAGCCCAGGAATAATAGAGGTGGAACCTAAAACAAATTAGATCACAAGGTTTTATTTTTTTATCTTGTAGAGATCAATGCCCTATGCAAAATTACAAAAGTCCCTTCCCGTCCCTCTTTTGCGTCACCCGGAAATGACGTCACAAGATGGCGGTTAAGTGCATTCAAATAAATGCCAATATCTTTGGATCCACTAAACCAATTTTTATTTTCTTAGTCTCGTTTGAAAGGTATCTAAACGCTCTTTATTTTTTATTCACAGAACTATATCGCTAAATTTAATATTTTCCACGTTATAATCAATTTTATGTAAAAATTGTCTTAATTTTTTACATTTTTTTACATTTTTTGCTTGTAGCTCAAAAAATATTAGGAATTTAGTATACAGTATATCGACTTAAATTATAGATATATTCAATACCTTTCTAATGAACTTTAGTTCAATAGTTTATTGCCAATAGTTTTTGAAAAATCTCAAATTTTGTAATAGCCCAACTATCGGGGGAAAATACAATTTATTGTATACGTTAATACTAATAAAAGCAAACATAAGAATTTATGCATGTTCAATATCATCTTGAAAGTCCGGTGGCTGCGCATTAGTGCAATCTGTGCCTTGGCATTCAGAACATAATCGTGAGCAGAGGAGATTGGCTCGTCTGCATGCGCAATGAGATGAGCTGCTTCCTTTCTTGCACCCGCAGCTGATCAGGTTTAATAGACGCTCAGGTGCAATTGGAACCTCCATAGCGTTTGGTTCCAAAGAATAGCCATTCTGTTTCCATCCCTAATGAGTTGCACGTAAGTTCTTGCCCATCCATATTTGTACCTACATGTATATTGTAAATTTTTACCAGTAGGCTAATCATCATGTAATATTCGATATAATGGAAAAAATTACTCAATACTTTCCTGATAATAAACTCGGTATAAATGCTGCCTTGATGTATGACTGGTTTGGATGCAGGACTGGCAGCTTGAATTCGTCGCTTAAAACTTGGTCCGCAACCATTTGATGAAATAAATGCAATCTCAGATCATCTAAAGATGTGAGCGACGAATACTTACTACATCACTGCATAGTTTAATCAGCATAATCTCCCCAGCTCTTGCTATGTCATCAGAATTAGGCCGTGGATTGTAGAAGATCTTCATTTCAGTTCGTAGCTTTTCATCAGACTCTAAGAGTTTGAAGACTTTTCTTATGTCTTTATTGAAGAGCAGAAGTTGTATCACATCCTGACATAGCGTGCACGAAGAGAAATAAGTTTGTCATGTCTCTCAGAGATTTCTGCATCTTAGCAATATTGTATACTTGAATTGGCTTGGACCCACGTGGCCTTGCATTGAAAAAGTTATCTGAAGCTGTAGAAGGTGCTGTGGCAGTTAAAAGTATCAGAATATCTGTGCCATTTGCAACTACTGTACCTAACTGGCTTTTTTATGGCGTAGTTAATTGCAGTTGTTGCAATTAGTAAGTCAGTATCGTTTTCTGCCTGAATCACTGATATTCCCATTTCTACAAGCTTGGTTGTAAGAAGTGCAATCAATTTTTCTTTATTTCTACTAGTTCCTTAAGAGTTCAGGGGAAGAAGTATACAATATTGCTAAGACGCAGAAATCTCTGAAAGATATGCGACAAGCCTACTTCTCTTCGTGCACGCTATGTCTGGATGTGATACAACTTCTGCTCTTCAATAAAGGCAAAAGAAAAGTCTTCAAACTCTTAGAGTCTGATGAAAAGCTACGAACTGAAATGAAGATCTTCTACAATCCACGGCCTAATTCTGATGACATAGCAAGAGCTGGGGAGATTATGCTGATTAAACTATGTAGTGATGTAGTAAGTATTCGTCGCTCATATCTTTAGATGATCTGAGATTGCATTTATTTCGTCAAATGGTTGCGGACCAAGTTTTAAGCGAGGAATTCAAGCTGCCAGTCCTGCCTCCAAACCAGTCATACATCAAGGCAGCATTTATACCGAGTTTATTATCAGGAAAGTATTGAGTAATTTTTTCCATTATATCGAATATTACATGATGATTAGCCTACTGGTAAAAATTTTACAATATACATGTAGGTACAAATATGGATGGGCAAGAACTTACGTGCAACTCATTAGGGATGGAAACAGAATGGCTATTCTTTGGAACCAAACGCTATGGAGGTTCCAATTGCACCTGAGCGTCTATTAAACCTGATCAGCTGCGGGTGCAAGAAAGGATGCAGCTCATCTCGATGCGCATGCAGACGAGCCAATCTCGTCTGCTCACGATTATGTTCTGATTGCCAAGGCACAGATTGCACTAATGCGCAGCCACCGGACTTTCAAGATGATATTGAACATGCATAAATTCTTATGTTTGCTTTTATTAGTATTAACGTATACAATAAATTGTATTTTCCCCCGATAGTTGGGCTATTACAAAATTTGAGATTTTTCAAAAACTATTGGCAATAAACTATTGAACTAAAGTTCATTAGAAAGGTATTGAATATATCTATAATTTAAGTCGATATACTGTATACTGAATTCCTAATATTTTTTGAGCTACAAGCAAAAACTGTAAAAAAATGTAAAAAATTAAGACAATTTTTACATAAAATTGATTATAACGTGGCAAATATTAAATTTAGCGATATAGTTCTGTTAATAAAAAATAAAGAGCGTTTAGATACCTTTCAAACGAGACTAAGAAAATAAAAATTGGTTTAGTGGATCCAAAGATATTGGCATTTATTTGAATGCACTTAACCGCCATCTTGTAACGTCATTTCCGGGTGACGCAAAAGAGGGATGGGAGGGGACTTTTGTAATTTTGCATAGGGCAATGACCTCTACAAGATAAAAAAATAAAACCTTGTGATCTAATTTGTTTTAGGTTCCCTATAGGAATTGTCCTATTATTCCTGGGCTATTTCTGTCGCCTTAGTTATTCACAAAACTCAATTCGTCTTGGGTGGTCGCCTGATTTCATCGAATGCACATGGGTGGTAATGGTAGTTTTTTCCGATTTCTTTAATGCATCCAATATTTAAACCCTAACCAATTTCTGCATATCTCAATGAATTAGTGGGGTACGTCGTGAACTATCCAGATACATTAACAACGGGTCTTGCCCTAGGTAATTGTCTTGGTGGCGCAAAAGCTTGCTAACAATGTGTTTGGATGGTATATTCACTAGGACGCGATCTTTCTAGACATCGCTCAATGAACGTACGACAAGGGCGTATCGTGATTCTGTCCATTTCATCATAAATAACAATTAGATTCCAAAAATTTTGATGTGATTGCCAGCGATTTTTCAATTATTGAAAAACTTATGTTAACGTATGACAGGTGACGGGTTACTGTCACTTGATTTTTTTAAAATTCGATTGCATGGTCCACTGCTAAAAAATCCAAAAAAAAGGTATCTGCAATAGAATGGGAATAAATCAATAACTATTAAAAATAGGTATAGGAATATGTAATATGCCCATTTTGATTCTTTATCAAATGCAATAGTAAGAAAATGGCCATTTTATAAACAAAAGTTTTATCTTTGACTTTTCTTAAATTACAAATAAAAGTGAAAGTCTAAGTTTTCCAATTTTCCGACTCTAGATTGAAGAAAATTGATGGGCGTATTTCTAATGTTTAATGTGAAATTTATGGATCGAGTTCATATCGTTCGCTGCATAAGCGTATGTAAGGTAAGGTAACTTAAGCCCATACCACCAAATTGTAAAAAACATATACCGCCTCGTTATCTTAAGTGGATTTAAGATCATTATTTTCTTACATGATCGGGACACTATGTAGACTTTGATCAGTAAATATTGTCATACAAAGTATAACACACTATATCGATAGATTAGATATAAAATACTTAATTGAAAAATAGATCGTCTAAAAATAAAGTGTTTGTCCAATTTCTTAAATAAAACTAAATTTCGAGCAAAAAAAATTTATTTGCCATTTGAGATCATTATTTGATGACTTAGCAGCATTTACTTAATCGCTCCGTTACCAAAGTGTTTATAGATGCATCGATTACCCATACGTAAAAAGGGGTCGATAAATCTTAGAAACTATCCGACGCCGCGAACCATAAGGTAAAGTCGGATTCACAGGTTTTTAGGTATGACTCATCGCTACAAATCGTATGCATCAATGCAGACGCTCCGTATGTCGTAACTAATAAATAATTCCTACTGTCAATTTTTGTGTAATCTGTCAATCCAGTTCGATCAGCTGTTTCAACGCACGGACATACGTTTCATTGCTTGCACATAAAATAAACGGAACGACATACGTTTCTCAATTGCATTTTACTGATAGATTGGTACGAAAATAACACACAACCTCCCCTTAATCTCTCTATCTCACCCCTTCGTGAACCACTTCGAATTCAAAACATGGTTTTACTGATACTTTTATTTACAGAAACAGAAAACTATGTCACGTCGATTATCATACTTTACTGCAATGAGTCATACCTAAAACCCGGTGAATCCGACTATAGTGTTTCAATTTATTATTCGATAGCAAGTAACTACACACAGATATCCCTTGCTCTAAGGGCCCTATCGATTATTATTCTGCTATTCTCGTCTAAAAACCATCTTCTTCGGTCTAACAAGAGCCTCCTTGTCGTCTCTACAATAGTTCAACTAAAATTGTGTTGAACATGCTTTTAAGTACTCACCTTTTAAGGTGTGAATTGATTCTCCACGCCCGCCATATTCCTTGGGAAGTACGGATGAGTGAACATAAGTTCCTACATTATTATGAGTATAGAATCGTATCTGCAACAATCCGTAGATTATGTTCATGGCATATTACACTTACCCTAGATAACATTTTAATTGGTAGAAAGGGTTTGAACATTTTGAACATGACCGCCATAATTGAGCAGCAATTAACCACATGAATTGCTTTGATCCTAGTGGGATATGCTTTAAACATAACATATGCAATATCCTTAATCAGTGTTGGAAAGAATTGCTTCACATAACCGAATGGTAAATTTTGACAATCTATAATGATGGTATGACCCAAGATCATAAACGTGTTACTTTCGTTAATGAAAATATCAAAGAGCATAAATCCTATTTTCAACACATTTATTAAGGAAACTTTTTTTGCGTCGCATGATTCCCATCGTATTATTAATGCCTCTACCTCTTCTGAGATGATTAACGTAAGTATCCTAGAGGGAACATTTTAAGTAAAAATTAAGGCAACCAACCGCTTACCCTCTGGAAATAATTTGCTCCAGTTCGTCACTTCCAGGATCTCTGTTTTGGAAAATATCTCTTACGTGTGTTCGCGTGGTAAAATAGTGAGTCAATTTGTCTCTTGTTTTGCTTTGGTCGAATTTGCACCCTCTTAAAAAGTTTAGTAGGACCAAGTCACCTACAATTAAACGAAAGGGTAATCATCGTTTACACCGGTGAAAGTTTCTCACCTGGACATTGGTTTGAGAAAGATTGTTGAGTTACCCATTCCCTAATATTCTTCAAACCAATTTCTCTCACTTCTTCAGTTTCGCCCAGTTCGCTTTCTGCCATTTCCACCATTTCTCTTGTTACACTTTCGCTGAACATAGTTACTCAGTCAATTATACAAATGGTTGTCGTATCTTTTCTGTCACTTGACATCTAATGATCTAATAATGTTCTAACTTACTTTTGCAACTCTGCTACATTAGTAAATTGAGAATTAGTTTAAACAGTCAACTAATGTTATCTTATCCTTATACTCGATAATCACCGGATTTAATTAGCTTATTAAATACACATTTCCCAATTTATTTTTCATAATTATCAACAAACAATACCAATTAGGTCAAAACAACTTTAATGTATGTAGTCAGTTTTGGTACATGTCACATAAATAATCACTCATAGTTCTACATTAACTTGAGTGGAATCCATAGTCCTCTAATCTCAAAATGGGGAGTTCGATTATTCGGTGAAATAAGTTTTTACACACAACCTTTCCCCATAGACTTTAATCATGTACATAAAATATTCTTGAAACAAAAAGGCTACAAGTTTCGACGACCCAGAGTCGTCATCATCAGGCCCCTAAAAGCTATCGTTAACACTAAGCGTACAAACTTACATACTTACATACGAAATTAATAAATTGAATAATTTTCGGTATTATAAAATTTAAACATTAAAATTGAAAATTGAAGACGAAACATAATGGTGGTGAAATGATAATTAGACAAAAGTCTAGATAATTTATTCCATCCCCCGGTTCCTATATCGGGGGATGGAATAAATTATCTAGACTTTTGTCTAGGCCTGATGATGACGACTCTGGGTCGTCGAAACTTGTAGCCTTTTTGTTTCAAGAATATTTTATGTAAATGATTAAAGTCTATGGGGAAAGGTTGTGTGTAAAAACTTATTTCACCTACATTAACTTATTGTCAATATGCATTATATGACTACATTAGGGATAATATCAATGAAATTATCTTTTGTAAAATCGTAAAGAACATTTCATTTGTTATAGATAGTGGTAAAATGAATGCAGAACATCTACATTAATGACTTTATTTATGCTTTTTTATTGTATTTTGACAGCTTTACCCTGATTGTTAGTTACCTGTCCTTTTCTTGCAATAACGCCGACCCGTGTTCACAATTTGAAGCTTAAGTCGAGCTACAATTTTTAGGAATCCTGTCTTTTTTCGTTTAGAATGTTGTAAATATTAATAAATTAATAAAATTATCTAAACATTATGGAAACACCTTCTTCTTCTACCTCTAGGAACCACGCTCTTCTCTCTACCAGCATGCTCCTTGCTTTATCTGTAAGTTTTCTCAAGTAAGTACTTTACCTAAATTATTGTAACGGTTATATGACGTTTCGCCCCCGCCGTTCCGCCCCCGCCGTTTCACCCCCGCCGTTTCGCCCCGGGATGTTTCGCCCCTATACCGTTTCGCCCCCGACCGTTTCGCCCCCGCCGTTTCGCCCCCGCCGCTTCACCCCGGGATGTTTCGCCCCTATACCGTTTCGCCCCCGACCGTTTCGCCCCCGCCGTTTAGCCCCCACTATTTAGTCCCCGCCATTTCGCCCCTATACCGTTTCACCCCCGGGCGTTTCGCCACCGATGTGATATCATGAAAATAATTGGGAAAAATTGAAAGCCATGATTTCCAAAATAGTTAATCTTTATTAATAAACATTGGAAAATTAAAATTCAAAATTATGGGCAATGCCCAGCAAATAGTCCATATTATCTATCCTGCCATAACTTTGTACTATATTTTTAGTTCTACTTGAAATTACAACATACTTTTTATTTTTTTTAGGTCTAACACCTAATAATAATTGTGAAATATCATATCTGTGTAGAGCTTGTTGTTTTCTTAAACTATTTATGAAATGAAAGATGTTTGGAAATAAATTCCCGCAGGTGCTTTGAAAAGCCCGATGCCAGCCTTCTACGTTATTGTTCGTTCTGTGACGATCATTTAAGGTTCTGTTATATACATTCCACATTTCAATAGAAAATTGAGGAGCTCGCCTTTGTCTTCTGTTCCTACGTCCTATATAACAGTCCTCAAAATAATCCGCAATGGGTAGTGCATCCTGTGGAAAATTTTCATCTTCTACGAGTGAGTCAAATTGGTCCACTACTGATTGCACTGGGACAAAAGCGAGTGCGCAAATTTTTCGAATCCATACAGCGAATTCATGTGATTCATTATATTGTACCTGAGAAAGAAATGTAAAATTGGAATTAGGTTACACTTTTTCCAAGCAATATGTCATACACAATGAATAAAGAAAAAAAGTCATACATAAGTGTTATTATTATAAAAGGTTTTAACCTGTAGACCTTCTCGTTGAACACGACGGTAAACACTCTGACACAAGTGAAAAAAACACCCTTCTACTTCTATTCCAGGAAACTCTTCTTGAAATGCTGATATTGCAGCCTGCTCAAAATCCATCAGAACTGTCCTTGGCTGCAGTCCTGGTTGAAGATTTTTAATTTCTTGTAGCAACTTTTTGTAAGATGCTTTTGTTTTATTAGAAATTAGAGCATATACAACAGGTAACACAGTATCGAATTGTCTCACGTGTACTGTATATAGCTGCTCAAAGAGGTTTGGCGACGTACTGAATGTACCATCAACGTACCAGTTTTCACTAGCAGATAGCAATCTTAAATTTTCTTGAGTTGAAAATATTAAAATTCGCTGTGGAAGTAATTCGTTTTCAGAATCATACAGTAGAAATTGTTCTATTTGTCCATCCGTTTCAATATGTCGGTAAGCCTGCAAAACAAAACCAAAGTATATTACATACAGTGTGCCAATTTGAAAAGGTACCACCCAGAATATTTCAGCCCCTGTACAAAATTTGAAAATATGCAAAAACTCGTAAACTTTACTCTGAAGGGGAATATTTTCTAGGCTGGTTTTCAATTACATAAAATCTTAATAGAGAAGTGGGGTTGTTGAGTGACACACGTGACTATTTTTTGCTACTTTACGAAAAATCAAATAAAAAACTGCAAGTAAACACATTTTGAATATTATTTAGAAATTTTGCACTTTAAATTGATATCTACACTGTAAGAATAACTTATAAGTAACGTAAGTAACGTCACGAGAAATGCTCAGTAATTCAACGTTTTATGCTTACCTGGGGTATAATTAAGTGTTCCAAATCTCTGGGAACTGGGGGCATGCCTTCAACTCTTCTTTTCCGCTGAATAACTTTCCTTAGTGAATCTTTACTGGGTAGTAGTGTTGACACATTGGAATGTACATTTTCTAAGACGGTTGCCATTATCTGCACTGGATTCTCTTGATTATTTTCAGCTCGTTCTTTAATTTCTGACAAAACACGTATTGCCTCTGGCTTTCCTGCTTGTGCTGCATGTGTATGGTTGGTTATAACTTTTGCAACGTTAACGGTATTGCCAATAGTCCAAAGTCTACCATTGCATTCATTACGTTTCTCACATACCCATACTGAGTGTTCGTTATCGTTCGTGTATTTTGAAAAAACATAAATATAGTTTTCTTCGTCAACAAATTTTCTTCTTCCTCGCTTTGATAAAACGAAAGTCATCTTGTCACTGTTCCTTAATGCATATTACAAGGTATTTAATACATTGGAATGGAAAAAGGGTGGAAGATTCAATTTTGTGATTGGTGACAAACTTACGCAGATGCAGGCAATTGTGGCACTACCCGGTAACACGTCCTCCGCAGGGACCGCAGGAGGTAAACTAAGCTAAAATTTACCGGCTTAACCTAAGTATGATTGACGAGTATACAAAGCAGTGGTTTAACGTAATATTTTATAACAATATGGTAAGTGCTAGCGTTGAATGATAAGTCTTTACATTCACCGGTACTAGGTATAAACTGTCTTGTAGTCTGTGTATTAGTTTTCGCGTTAAAAGGGTATTTACGCTTGAATAAATGTAAAAGATCTGATTTATGGAAATAACAGGCTAAAATAATAATTTCTAAACGAAGATTAAAAAAGGGTCTTCTGTACTTGGAAAAAATATCGGTTTCAAACTCGGCAACCAACATTACAGAGTTAAAGTACAGTAAAAGCTCCTTATTCGCGGGGTATACGTTCCATAAATATGCCGCGAATACAGAAAACCGTGAATACGGAATGGTAATTTACATGGGATTATAGGGGATACGTTCCTAGGTGCCAACATAAAAATCATAAATTAAAAAAAAATCAATTTAATGAAAGTTTTTAACAAAATTTGACAAAATATTGATTAATTATTAACGTCAGGCTTAGCCCATGAGTTTAAAGAACTTGGTAATTTCGAGACGATAGCGCACTCCAAAAACTGATAGTCTATACAAAGAGCGAAATTGCGGCCCTTCCTCTGCAAAGCACGCGGAGAAAAAACGTTATAGAGATTTTTATTAATTATGGTTTTTTAATTAAACCAAGCGGAGGTATCAAAAAACAATGTATGATAGCACACTCCCCAATTGTACTTAGTATGTTATTCCGCTTAACTCAAGTCTTCATCTTGATAAACGGAAGAAAACGTGTTATAAAATTACCACTACGTATCGATACTAGTACAGAAGAGCCTTAAATATTAGTATAAATATAAATATGTCTATACATACCTAATATGCCACTAATAAATTAATCACATTAACAAAAGGAAAGGAATAGTAGTAATAATCGAGGCAGCCATGTTAAATCGCTTTGTAGTGTAGTGTCACTGTAAATAGCTTTTCTTAGAAATATTTGAAAACTATGATGAACGTGAGGCATTTTATTGGTAATTGTTTTCCCCTTGTGGTATTAATTATTATTATTCCTATTCCTACATAATGCAAAAATACCGGGCGGGCGCGAAACGGTGGGGGGCGAAACGGTCGGGGGCGAAACGGCGGGGGCGAAACGGCGGAGGCGAAACGGTGCCAGGGGCGAAACGGCGGGGGCAAAACGGTGGGGGCGAAACGGTGGAGGCGAAACGGTGGGGGCGAAACGTCCCTACCCCATTGTAACCGACCTCTTAAGGTATTGAGAGTTTCCCCTTCACCTCCATATTCCTTTGGAAGGACCGACGAAGGGATGTATTTCTGAATTTCGTGTGAGTTACTTCTACTGTAAAGGTGAATCTAGAGAACACTAGAACTGGTAACATAAGCATTTAGTACTTACCCTCGAAATCATTTTTAACGGTAGAAATGGTTTAAATATGTTGAACATTAATCTCATGAACGGTAAGCAATTAATCAAATGGAAAATCTACTATGACCGTTTGACCTTGGATCATACAGGTGGAACTTTCGTTGAGAAATATCAAACATCATAAACCCGACCTTTAGTACATTTCGTAAGGGAACACTTTTAACGTGGGAATGTTCCCATCTTACTATAACCAATTCGATCCCATCCGATATGATTGGTAACAACATTCTGGAATAACTAGGTTACGATTCTTGCAATGGTATCTTTACGCACACCCTTTTGAAATAATATCCTGCAAATCCTCACTGCATCGATCTCTGTTGCGAAAAACCTCGCATTTACTCGATTTAATAGAAAAATAATGAGTTAACTTTTCACACGCTTTGGATTGGTCGAATTTGCACCCCCGAAGGAAATTTTACAGAAATAGATCACCTGTAAATATGTGATTTAGTGAGTAATTCAAAGTATCACTACCATGTGATTGAGTGAAGAAAGGTTGTTCGCACACCCATTCTTTGATTTCATTCATGTTAGTCTGCACCACATCATCAGTTTCGCCCAGTTCCCTTTCCGCCTTTTTCCTCATTTCTTCCGTTATCATTTTTCTCTTAGCACCTTGCACACAATTATGATATTTGTATGAGACTAAAGATGTGTGATTATTGACAAGCGTTCTATCTTTGTTACCCTTGACCTTTGCTTATAAGTACTTCGATAACCGTCCAAATTCAATAATAATGGGGGAAATCGAATTTTGTACTACCAAATTACGTCTCTAACTTTCATCACATCATTTATTTATTTATTTTACTTATTTATTTTCACCAAATCCAATGAACTCTGTTTTACATGTCGTTTTTTAGCAGAATTTTCTCATTTTGTTATTTCCTAGTTTTTGGAGCAATTCGTCCATACACATTCGCTTATCTCTGCGTAATTGGGACTTTCCCGTGTTTATACAAGACATCATCATACGTCTTAATTAAATCATTGAATGCTGCAAGATAAATGATCATTTTTCCATTTTCCGCCTTCTTTCATTGAGCTCACGATGATTTATTTTATATAATAGTATACCAAACGCCCATTATTATTATTAAAACTGTAATGAATGCCCCTAAGAGGACAGTAGGTAATAATAATAATAATAATCTATTTGAGTTGATATACTCCTTTTCCAGAAAAATATCTTCCAATCGATGGAGAAAATAATTGTGCTTACTGTACGAAAAGTTCGTCCATGTCGCCATCTTTTGATTGCGCGACCACATACATCTTTCCTAATACACTCAAGCACGCCCTCAACGTTCCTATTTTCCTTGATTGTGCCCTCTTACCACGCCTTTCTGTATTGGAGTATCAAGCGGGTGCTTCTTATCAATAGGAACATCCTCTATACATACCTATCGTGCCAATATAATCTGCTTTTTTTCATTCTGTAGAGAAAGCCGTGTTCATGTTTACTTTGGTGGATTCTTGAGGTCGAGGTTCATCTCAAAACAAGTGGTAATATACAGGAAAAGGCAATAAATAAGACACGAAGCCTCCACTTGTAACAATGTAATAAAATTTAAAGTCGAAACGTTGAAAAAATTTAATTTGTTAAAACGATGAGACGATGAAAAGATGAATTTTAAATTTTTTTGTTGTAAATAAGGTGCAAGCACCTAACACGTGGGGCAATGCAAACCTCACAAATTGAAATTGAAAAATCAAGCGATTAACAAATAAATTTTGACAATTTTGAAATTTATGACGCAACATGTTTCAAAGCCATACTGGCTTCATTATCAAGCGAATTAACACTTATACGATCTAAAACAGTAGTTACTATTAGATAGATATACAATTACTTAACCTAGAAAACTCACCTAACAAATTGACTTAAACAAAATGAAACATGATAGGTGGTAGTTAACGTTCTAAAACCCAAATGGGAAAATATCCCTAACGTAAGGGTGTAAATTTGGCATGATGGGCCATTACAACGAAGATTAACATAAACGAACAAGAAACTAAACCACCATCACGAAAATGTCGTTGTAAGATAAGATGACTACAATATAGAACATCAGATGGCGTGGTAAAATTGAAAAGTAATAAACAAGACCTTGAATTACATTAACAAAAAGATCTAATACAGCGTGAAACGCAAGAACAGTATAAGGGGAACAAAATTAACTAATGAATTTAAGAGTAATGTAATCATTCTGAAAATCTGTGATTTCATTTAATAATTCAGGGTTGTTTTTATGTTTAGTGATTTCATATATTTCTAAAATATTAAGTAAATGACCCTTTTTACAGTTATGTAAGATCTTATAATCAATGGTGGGATCAAAATTGTGGCCTGTATTTAGGATGTGGTCTGCAAAGGTGGATTTTTGGTCCAGGTTATTCGTTTTTATAGAATGTGAGTGTTCTTTTATTCTAATGGCGAAGGAACGACCAGTCTGGCCCAGATAGAAAGAATTACAAGACTGACAATTTAATTTATACACACCAGATTTCTCCAGTTTCTCGATGGTATCTTTATTTCTGACCAAGGTGGTGCGGAGGGTGTTGGAATTGGAAAAAGAAATATTAATATTATATTTAGCAAAAATATTTTTAATATTATGAGAAAGAGAGGGATAAAAAGTGAGTGATCTGTAGCAAGGGGTAGATTCTTGAGTGATAGGGGTAAGGGAAGTGGAGTTCAATGAGCGTTTGATTTTGAGAAACATTTTGTTAATAAGGGGGAGAGGATAACCATTATTAGCGCCTATCTGTTTAATAATATTAAATTCATTGTGAAAAAATTTAGGGGGCATGGGGATGGACAACATCCTTCTAAGGAGGCATTTGAGGCCAGCCATTTTGTGGGTGATAGGATGGGATGAGTCATAAGGTATTAGGTTGTCAGTGGTGGTGGGTTTTCTATAGATACTAAGGGATATTTTATTAGGAGATTTATGGAGTAAAATATCTAGGAACGGAAGACGATTGGATATTTCAAATTCGATAGAAAATTTGATGTGTGAGTGAATTTGGTTGAGGAAATTAAGAAATTGATTGATGTCTTCATGAGTGGCCGTGTGGATGCAAATGATATCATCCACATACCTACCCCAAAAAGTATGGACTCTAAAAACTTAGAAGTAGTAATAGAATTAATTTCCATAATGTTCATGAAGACGTCAGCCAATATGGGGGACAAATTAGACCCCATAGCCAGACCATCACATTGGGTGTAGAAAGTGTTGCTAAATTTAAAATAATTCTGGTTGGAACTAAGTTTGAGAAGTGACATGATGAGATGAATTGAATCATCGGGCAAATTACTGTTATTAAGATGTTCGCCAACCAGGTTTAGACATTCGGAGAAGGGTATGCTGGGGAACAAATTGGTTACGTCAAAAGAAACAATAGAGAAGTGCCGCGGTAAGGAAATTGAAGATAATTTCTTAGTGAGTTCGATCGAATTTTTTATGGAAAAATTAGGGTCAATATTAATGAAGTTATTAAGGATGCGGTTAAGCCATTGAGTAATTTTCGAAATGGGGGTGTTAGAAAAGCTAACCACCGGTCTAATGGGAATGTCAACTTTATGAATTTTGGGGAGGCCGTAGAGCAACGGTGGACTAGGGTTCATGACTAGTAAAGATTTGTAATAGATATTGAAAGATTTAAATATGATGTTGCGTTGGGAGTAAATGAATTGACGGACTTTTTTAACAAAATTAGGGTTAGGGTTAGAATTTAATTTGAGAAAGCTAGGGGGGACTATGAAATCAGAGACCTTCCTAATGTAATCGGTTTTGTTTAAAATGACAAGGCAGTTCCCTTTATCTGCTTTGGTACACATTAAGGAGGAGTTGGGGTTGTAAAAGCATTTGGTTAGTTTTTTTATAATATTGATATTACCAAAATGGCCCTGAATAGGAGGAGGTTGTTTATTGATTTTGTCTTTATATTTTTTAATAGTTTTAAAAATGTCAGATTTCAAAATGTTGGGATCGGGTACGCTAATGGAAGAAATGATAGCATCACACTGAGTAGCGATGTCGATAGCAGTCAAATTGGAATTCGGAATGGTGGGGGGTTTGTATTTTAAACCTTTGTTTAACAACTCCAGCTCGTCCTTGTTGAAATCATAATTACTTAAATTCATTACTCTCGGGTGAAATTTATGTGTTGATAAAGGTGGGTTAGTGTGATGACAATGGTTCTTAACTAATAATTTAAGCTTATTTAATTTGTTAGTTAACTTAACAAAAAGAGAGTTACCGAAACTATAACTACATTGGCTTTGATCTTGAATTGCAGAATGTTCCATTCAATCGGTTCACACTGGTATCAACAACGGGAAAAAATTAACCTTCCTCTTTACAAACTTCATCTACATGTAGCAGCTCTGCTAATACCGGCTGACGTCTTCATGAACAATATGGAAATTAATTCTATTACTACTTCTAAGTTTTTTAAAGAGTCCATACTTTTTTGGGGTAGGTATGTGGATGATATCATTTGCATCCACACGGCCACTCATGAAGACATCAATCAATTTCTTAATTTCCTCAACCAAATTCACTCACACATCAAATTTACTATCGAATTTGAAATATCCAATCGTCTTCCGTTCCTAGATATTTTACTCCATAAATCTCCTAATAAAATATCCCTTAGTATCTATAGAAAACCCACCACCACTGACAACCTAATACCTTATGACTCATCCCATCCCATCTCCCACAAAATGGCTGGCCTCAAATGCCTCCTTAGAAGGATGTTGTCCATCCCCATGCCCCCGTAAATTTTTTCACAATGAATTTGATATTATTAAACAGATAGGCGCTAATAATGGTTATCCACTCCCCCTTATTAACAAAATGTTTCTCAAAATCAAACGCTTATTGAACTCCACTTCCCTTACCCCTATCACTCAAGAATCTACCCCTTGCTACAGATCACTCACTTTTTATCCCTCTCTTTCTCACAATATTAAAAATATTTTTGCTAAATATAATATTAATATTTCTTTTTCCAATTCCAACACCCTCCGCACCACTTGGTCAGAAATAAAGATACCATCGAGAAACTGGAGAAATCTGGTGTGTATAAATTAAATTGTCAGTCTTGTAATTCTTTCTATCTGGGCCAGACTGGTCGTTCCTTCGCCATTAGAATAAAAGAACACTCACATTCTATAAAAACGAATAACCTGGACCAAAAATCCACCTTTGCAGACCACATCCTAAATACAGGCCACAATTTTGATCCCACCATTGATTATAAGATCTTACATAACTGTAAAAAGGGTCATTTACTTAATATTTTAGAAATATATGAAATCACTAAACATAAAAACAACCCTGAATTATTAAATGAAATCACACATTTTCAGAATGATTACATTACTCTTAAATTCATTAGTTAATTTTGTTCCCCTTATACTGTTCTTGCGTTTCACGCTGTATTAGATCTTTTTGTTAATGTAATTCAAGGTCTTGTTTATTACTTTTCAATTTTACCACGCCGCGCCGTCTGATGTTCTATATTGTAGTCATCTTATCTTACAACGACATTTTCGTGATGGTGGTTTAGTTTCTTGTTCGTTTATGTTAATCTTCGTTGTAATGGCCCATCATGCCAAATTTACACCCTTACGTTAGGGATATTTTCCCATTTGGGTTTTTGAACGTTACTACCACCTATCATGTTTCATTTTGTTTAAGTCAATTTGTTAGGTGAGTTTTCTAGGTTAAGTAATTGTATATCTATCTAATAGTAACTATTGTTTTAGATCGTATAAGTGTTAATTCGCTTGATAATGAAGCCAGTATGGCTTTGAAACATGTTGCGTCATACATTTCAAAATTGTCAAAATTTATTTGTTAATCGCTTGATTTTTCCAAAACCCAGGATGTAATGTTCCCAGTTGTTTACCTTAAGTTATGTAAACTCTGGTATTCCTATTCTATTACAGTCAAAATTTCAATTTGTGAAATTTGCATTGCCCCACGTGTTAGGTGCTTGCACCTTATTTACAAAAAGAAATTTAAAATTCATCTTTTCATCGTCTAATCGTTTTAACAAATTAAAATTTTTTCAACGTTTCGACTTTAAATTTTATTACATTGTTACAAGTGGAGGCTTCGTGTCTTATTTATTGCCTTTTCCTGTTTACTGTGGTATGCATCAAAGTCTTCTAAAATCGTGGAAGGTTTTCCATTTTTGCACACTGACCATGTTAAAATATAAAATGTATTACGGTCTTCGACGTACAACACTCTTAAGGATTTTATTTACCTATTCGTGAACTCTTGATCAACTGATTCAGGTAACCTCGACACCATTCTTTACATGAACTAACGGCCATTTTGCGTGCGATTGAAACCTTCTTGATTTTTTACTCAGACGAAGCAGCACAATAGCATTTCTTTGCTAGTAGTTAAACAGTAACTCACATTTAATTCCAATACTTTAGGGCCGACTGTTTGAGGTATATTTAATAAATAATCTGGTGGTTTATATTTTTCAGTTGCACACAGGTTTTTCCTGTTGAAGCGAGGACTGAACAAAAATGTCAGCGAACGGTTGTTTCTGAGACAAATTTCGAGTGGTTCTGACGAAACCCAGATAACCGTTTAACCAGTTTGTTACTATTGAAGAAATGTTGGTTCATAATTTCGATCAAAGGTCGAAAATACAAAGATCGCGAAGACCCTGTCATCGAAAGTTTCTTATGCAATCTTCGATTCGAGTCCCAATTATATGTATAAAATGATAAATCGACGTCCAGAGATATTAACGACGTAACTTTTCACCGTAGGACATGTTGATGGAGATTATTGTGAGATGGTATGTGATGCTCATATCATTTTTACAAAATTTATGGAATTATATGAGCATAGGATGGCCTGGTCGAATGGTACACTTACAACACTAAGATGTCGAATGGTCCTTTCTTAAACTAGGACATGTATAAGATCAAATAATAGTAAACAATATACTACAGCTGCAGTCGCGTGAAAGTATCTGTTGAATCGTCAAATGCTTCTGCTACTTGAAATGAAGCCATTATACGAAAAATATTAAATTTTAATTAAGCACCTCTGTTTTTTGACTTGTCGATTTGCGACTATAATTTAAAAATCCGATACAGGTAAATAAAAATGGTAATGTAGGTCTAATAAGGGGTGCTTAGAGACGATTGAAAATATAAAAATCTTTTCTGTCGACTTCCCCCTAAAATGAATTTTTAAGGACTCATTTGCAGACAAAAAACGTCATGTTTTTGGGCGCCATTATTTTTTTGTCTGCAAACCTTTTTCGTCCGTGCTGCAACAAGTGGTTCCTACGACATTAAGATGATTTTTTTTTCAATGAAGTGTAGTTGGCGGCAAGTAAAGTACTAACGTTGACTTTGATCGGCCGCCTACAAATGTTTGACACACACAATTAAAATGTCAGTCGGAAAAATTCGTTTTATGGGGAAGGCGACGGAAAAATTTAATATGCACCTCGTACAAAAACTGCTTTTATGGCCTTGCCTGCTTACTTGTCTCGGCATTCGCCTCGGCTAGCAATTGAAGGCTCGTCCATAAAAAGGCAATTTTTTGTCCTTGATACATAAATAACTATTTTAGGTATACTATTTGTTCGTTTAGCAAATAATATTAGTGTTTTAAGAAGCTGCTTCTCATAAAAAATTGCTAGACGTAGGTCTTTACATACATCCTAATATACTTTTATGAAAACAAAATAATGTACAATAAAGGAAGGTATTTTGAGAGTAATGCAGACTTAGATGCATGTATCTCCATCTCTCTGTTACCCACAGAAAATGAATGTAGAACAAAAGCACTTACTAAAATTTTAATTCATATTACTTCAAGAAGCATCCAGTCTCGCTTCTATAATAATACCTTTAAAAAGGAATTGTAATTATGAGCACAGCTTAGCGAGTTCTTAAACAAACAAAAAGTGGAAATTCTAACATTAAAGAGACATAAATTCATCCTTATTTTTTTAATATAGGTATAGATAACAAAAAAGTTGAAAAAGTTTTGTCACAGTTCAAAAACGTTTTTTAATCCACTAATGTACATTTTATGGCCATGAAATTTCAGATACAGAGACAACTATTAAGCATTCAGAAAAGGGATTATGGCTCTGTTATTGGCCGAAAATAGGAATTACGGACACACTTCAGTTTCGTTATCATTCGAACGAAATGAAATATGTGAATGAAAGATTTGTTCCTCCTAGATACATCCACTTCTATTTATTTGTATCAACTTGTCCCACATAATAAATTGATGGCTTTTTCAAAATCAACTAACACTACAGCCTCATCAATATTAATATTGTAGAAGTCGTCCGTAAAAGAGCAATGATTGCAGGTAGCATTATCATTTAGAAAATTAGTGATGGTTATTTCACAGATATCAGTTATGGTCTTATCAGCCAGCATGACAAACCACTACATACAAATTTTCTGGGAAAAGATTTGGAGGTTTCATTATTAGACACAATTAGTGCTAAAGTGCCTGGGCATCCCCCTTCGCTTGATGATTTTCAATCGCGAATTGAAGAAAAAATTACGTAAAAAAATAAGCACAGTATCTGTTATTTTTGGGAAAAATGTATTGACTCCAATGTAGGGCTTTGTTTTGTTGGAAAGTATGGTGTGGGAGTGATGGATACTGTGGACTACTACTATATAACCACGCATTATTAGCAACTAAAGTGTTAAAATTATAATTTTCTAATGAAGTAACAACTTGATCATGTTTATGTTTAAACAGACGTAAAGATTTCAAAAGTAATGTTTTATTTACTATCACTGAGGTCATCAAATTATAAAAAGGTATCGATATATTACTTCAACGCACATGCACATCTTTTCCACTTATTTTGTACAGTGACTGACTATAGAACATTTTTGGTCCTGATTCAGTCAATCTGTGAAAAAGGAAGTTTCCATGACTCATTAAATACAAACGAGCATTATTACAAATGCTTCCTTTGCAAGTGTATCTACATCATCTATCTCTACACCAAAGTTGATATAATCCGTGACACATTTCTTTGGGAATACAATGTTCTTCTTCATTCTCTTCAATGATTGTCTTAATGCCCTTACTTTTCTTTTATTTGTTCGTCACTTTTTCTGAAGCAGCTCCTTTAACTTTTTGGTTTTCTTCAGATATATTTCATCACCTCTAACTTTTTTGGCAACAGTAAAACTATTGTGAAACTAGTAAATTGAAATCCATCCTTGTATGTAAAGGTGTCACAAAATGGGGATGATAAATAATAAATTAAATAAAAAAGTTGTCACCCAACTTTCTCCATTCACGAAATTTTTGACATTTTTGATCAATTACATATCCAGTAGATTAATCTACAATCGTAATTCTTAACTGGATGTGTAATTAATCAACAATTTCCATAAATTTCGTGCATGGGGAAGGTTTTGTGACAACTTTTTCATTTAATTGTGAAACTAGTTACAAGTGACAGCACTTAGCTGCTCGTAATTATATGATGATATGGGGAAAAAAAGTAAATAATTCAATACGATTATTACAAAGTATCAAATCTTTTGCTTACAAGCAAAGAGCAATTATTATATGGTCTTTGGTACAAGTAATAATAAAAAATATTTTGTTTCAATATACTTATATAATCAAACTATCTAGAGACATATTGTTCTTTTCAAGATGTAGGCATTGCTCACTATGGTCACTATATGCTAAAGCATAGAACATAATAAGGTAATGAAATTCAATGCTGGGGAAAAACGTGTGCAGATAGGTGTCAAGTTATCAGACCACAAGGTGGCTGAAGTTTTTGACACCTAGTGTCCGGTTAAGAAATTAAAACTACCCGTTTCAGAGATAAATGTTGTAGGTTCCTTTAATTTACCTGAAGTCAAGTATGGCCATGTTGCTAAAGTTATCAGAACATTTTTTAAATGCCGTCGTTTTTGAATTAATATACAATAAACTAGATATTCTTAACAGTGGCGGCTCGTGACTTTAGAGATAGGTGACGCAGGATTTATACAAACACACCGACACAATTATTCTCACAATAATGTATATTTAATATTAAAGATGATGGTAATACATTTAAGGGCGTTATGCAGTCCGTAAATCTCTAGTGAAGCAACACTTTACCTTCACGTGACGAGCCGCCACTGATTCTTAAAAATCTACTTTAAAAAATAGTAATTTAATTCCTTAACAACGCCAAACTGATGTAAAGTTACCATATTTGTAGCTTTATACTCTGTATTGTGTGACGGCAACATTGTCAAACCTTCGTTTCCTTGACTCAAACCTTACGGCGTTTTGGTAGAATTAATAACCATTTTTCTCAAAATTTATGTATGCAACCAACATTACGGCAGTTACGCTAATTCCCATGGCGTTGAATCTCTTTAAATTTACATGCTCTATGGCTAAAATCTAAAACCTTCTTAATAACTGCAAAAATGCGAACGTTGACATTTACAACTAAGTAGGTACTCAATGTATGGCTATAAAATTGATAACCTTAAAAGTAATTAAGTTAAGAAAATTCCTTAAATATTAATAATAATGAATGACATTACATTCTCTTTTATTATACATCTTACACCACTCACGGTCGTTTGTTGTGTTTGGAGTTGTGAATACGCCTTATAATAGACCAACCGCACAACGTAATACTCCTGACAGTTGTAAACAATTTGCAAGACTAATAATGCTGTTAAAACACAAATGTCCTCACATTCGTTTTCGACTAATGATTCAACCCTTGAAATCGACACACAATATTTTGGAAAATTAACCATTTTTTTTTAAATATAACAGGTAATCTGAAATATAAACGGTAAAATTGTTAACAACTTTCTTTTTAAAACATACAAATCGGTTTTATTGAATGGGCGCCTGATTTGGCAACCATGGTTCTTGAAGTTTTCTTTGGAAATTTTTAATAACTATAATTTGCAACATTTTTACATTCTAGTAAATGTTATTTTACATTACTAGAAATCGATTAACGCCTTAATGAAGTAGATTGAAGTATTTTGGATTTACCAGACATACATACCTATATTCTTAAACATATGGTTTAAAATAATGTAAAGAAGAGAGGTAGATGGAAGAATTGCTACATGCATAAGAATATTATTGTTCATTATCGGCACCTTCTAACATAAAGAAAACGCATACCCAATCGGGAATGTTTTTCCAATGTAATACATACAAATTTTTTTACGGAAACACCACTACCTTTTTCAGCATCTTTAGCAGACTTAATTAATACGAATAAACACCTTGCGGAATGTAATATTTCGTATAAGTGGAATAAATGGCGTTTACAATCGTAAAATCACGTTACGTCCATATAATTTTTTAATATTGAATGCATTACGAAATTATAGTTTGTCGTATGTAATATAAAGACGTAAATATAATTATTTTCGCTGAATTTAAGTTGTAGAACTCCATAAAGTAATTACAAAAATAACAATTAATTCCATTCAAATTTTATTTTTAAAATACAAACTGAACGCATTTCGACACTATTGTCATTATCAAAATAACAGATTGTGATACATTAAAATAATTTTTGTAATTTGCTTCTATATTGCTTCTTTAACGAACGCGACGTCATCATTTGCGATGTCCTTAGGCACGGAACATTTTACGAAAATTTTTAGATTGGCAATGCTTTTGTTGCGGAATTATCTTGTCATGCGTGACAGTTTAAATTACAAAATGTGTCAAAAACATTCTGCAGAGGAAGATAATTTTCGACCGTATTTTTGGCAAGTTAACGTATTTCAGAGGGCCATATTCGTGTTTTGTGACAGAATTTGGATAAGACGAGATATTTAGATTACCACAAGCAACAATAAACTATATTGAAAAGAATCTACTGAATGAAAATAATACCGATTTACTTTATAAAATTACATAAATATCGTATTTACTAATAAGTACTCCTAATGGTCGTATCCTAAATCACAGCTTCGTTAATTTATAAGTAGTTGCCTGAAACCTCTGTGATTATCCTTGTCGTCGATAATGCGGCCCTCTTGCTTGAGGAACCAATCCCTTTTTTCCTCTAAACTTTTCCTTGTAAAGTCTGTAATTGGTAGGTAGGTACTTAATAAAAATACGAATGTACAGCGTCTGTGCTACTCACTAGTAAAAAAATCCACAGATTTCGCTTCACCTCCATACTCTTCTGGTAACTCTTCCAACGGAATATGTGAGTAAAGGTCATTTGTGTTACTGCTACTATAAAATCGTACCTAGAAACACATTTAAGTTTGAAATTCGAATAAAGGAACACGTACCCTTGATATAATTTTTAACGGTAAAAATGGCTTGAACATACTAAATATGAGGCTCATAAATGGGAAACAGTTGATTACATGTACAGCTTTAATCCTTACAGGATACCCTTTCAAGATTATACAGGCCAAATCTCTTATTAAACTGGGAGATAATTGTCTCATGTATCCAAAGGGCAAGTTCTTACAGTCAATGACGATTGTGTGTCCATGCACCATACAGGTATGGCTCTCGTTAATCAAAATTTCAAACATCATTAGTCCCACTTTGATCACATTTACAAGGGACACCTTTTTAGTGTCGCAATTTTCCCACCTAATTAGAACCATTTCCAAATTTGGCGATGATAAAAACAGCAGCATTCTGGAAAAGTGATTGGATTATTTGTACTGTCACGAATATCTATGCTTACCCTTTCGTCAGAACCTCCTCCAGTTCTTCGCTGCACGGATCTCTGTTACGAATCACATCGCACTTACTAGATTTGGCGGAAATATAGTGAGATAACTTCTCACGAGTCCGCTCTTGGTCAAATTTGCATCCACGTAAAAAGTTCAATAATCCCAAAGTACCTAAAACAGTAATTGAAATTACGAACAAAAGGAGAGTGTGCTTACTTAAAAATTCTCGAGAAAAATTCTTCTCCTTTAACCATTCTTTAATTTCCTTCAACCCACTTTCTCTAACCTCTTCAGTTTCACCTAATTCATTCTTCGCCTTTTCTTCCATCTCTTCATTTAAGCGTATTTGGACCATACCTTCTCAGGAAGTTTGACGGAACTAAATCACACTTTAATAAATGTTTATTTAGTGATCTTCTTATCTTTATCGTCTTGTTTTTTTAACCCCGTCACAAATTTTTGACCGTTGTCCACACCAAAGTTTGGCAAATATGGGATTTGGTTATTGTGGAACTATCGTTAAAACGTCATTTGAATACTCTTATTTAATGAAATTGTTGCGTTTCATTTATGTTTATAAATAATTGCGTATAGAAATTGTAACGATGTAATCTGTTTTGATCCACATTTACGATATTTATTATTAACTGCTAATAGGAATAGGCTATCGACGTCTTTGTGACGCTCCAATAGCGACTTCTAAATACAAAATTGCTAATGCTTTTTTGCGACCTTTAATCTGTTTTAATGATCGCGTTAGCCCTTCTTTATCTATTCCAATAATCATTACAGCGAAATTTTATCATTGTGTATACATCTAAATAGTTTTTATGATTCATGTTTTCTGTTCTCCTCCATAATCGTAGATGTAGTTTCTTTATTATACTGGTTAATTCAATACTATGGATTGATGATGAACAGTGTGGCTACACTTCGTTTTTCGTATCATTTTCTAGTTTCCAGTAATGTCATTGGAATTGGGGTCATTTCCATTTTTAAATCTATTCGATTAGGCCTACAACGCATATGTATTAGCCGATAACAGTTCAAATATAAAAATAGTAACTGTTAAACTTTGGTCTCCATTTATCTCTGCTTTGTTTGATATCGTTTTAGATCAGTTCATCAATTTAACGAATTTTAAATGAATATTACTAAGAACATTATTTTATTTGTCTTGCTTATTGCCGCTCATTATTTTCACTCTTAGAAATAATTTCTCTTTAGCTTATATACGAAGTAAGCACTACTTATCTTCAGTAAAGGTGGGAAAAGAATTTAAATTATGCTTTCCATTCAAAAGCAATGTGAAGATGCGTTATTGGGCCATCTTCCCAACTATGGACTACTTAGAGAGTATAACAAATGAGTGGAAACTTTTCTTTTGCACTGGATAGAGTATGGGCACAAAATACTCAACGGAGGTGCACGAGAACATCATTATACTTCATTTCTTTTGAACTTCCGAAAGTATCATTTAACGATTCCTGAAGAGTATCAAGGGTAAAGCAACTGGATCTTCAGTGTTTAGTAATGAGGATTTGTTCGAAATCACGCCGATAGATATTTAGAATGTTGAGAGCGTTGTTCAATGCTAGCTGCTCAGTGCGAAAGTCCAAGATACAGATGATCCATGCCTTTCGGCTTAGTTTAGCCGTAATCAGCCATTTTGTATTTTCTTGAAAATAATTATTAAGAATTTCAAAAACCATTCAACATATTTTTATGAAATTTGGCATAAGTGTCTACATTTTCCAAAATTATTTTTTTTTCAAAATTATCAGTTGTCAAGATGGCGGACATTCAAACATTTTAAAGTAAAATTAAATGAAAAGCATTAAATAAAATTAAGTATTAACAATTAAAGTACCATCCCAGCCTCCATCTATCCTCTCCCGTTTGCTGTGGTAGCTCTGCGCATTCCTTCACCATTATACCATATATTTTCCCTTCCCTCCCCGCAGTGTGCACAATCTCTCCTCATCCTCCAACAAGTATTTATTGTCTCTTTCCTCGTTTCCCACCCTGATGCGTGCCACAGTCCTCTTCTTCCCCATTCCCCCCTTATCCCTCAAGTACTTTGGTATATCTGTGATTTCCAATTCTTTGTATTCGATATATTTTAATATGGTTCAATAGTAAGTTCTGTAGTAAAGTTTTTACTGCTACATTTTTGCTGCTTCCATAGCGGCACTGACTTGTCACACCAATGTTGTATCTATGTTACAACCAGCACTAACATAAACAAATTAAACGTACACGAGTGGGCAGCAATAATGCAGACTTTGTATTATCTTACGAAAACTACCAAAAAGTAAACTGCACTTAGGCACTAGGCTAGGACACATCAACACACTAACATTTTATATTAAAGGAATATTATATTGCTATGTTTATTATATGCTACAAAAAAAACACCACGTGAGCCGCGTTAGAGTTTTACAGAAATAATTTTAGCTTAGGTTGTTCATCGAGAAATGCGCACTTCGGGACCGAATTTCGTCTTCTGGCAAATCTAATATGGTGATATGCCCAATTATTTCGGCCGCGGTTCGAATTCGTCATCTGCCTCCCAAGATAAAAATGGATAATAAAAGGGGACGAGTTAAAGAGACCTTGCTGAAAGGGACGACTGAGGTACTGCTTCGGCATTACACGATGACACGTGAAATACTTTAGTTTAATGGTTGGAAAATTGAATAACCGTTCTCAGCTTTTGCTCAATAACATTGATTATTTAAAAATATTTAATATGGCATGAGTCAAGAGGCCTTGCATGAGTACATATTATTAATAGACTGATAGCCCATTCGTTCGGCTGAGAACATGAAACTGGCGAAAGGATCCAGGCTACAGCTCAATTACGTTAAAGTTAGTTGATGTACAAAATTGGAGATTCCAGCCTCAAATTACATGAGACCTTTACCCAGAAGAACATACAGAAACTTAGCAAGGTGCAGCATAAGGCTCACCTTGGAATTACGGGGGCAATGATAACGACCCCTACGTCAGATGTGGAGACTCTTGAACATATCGCCACTAAGGCTATTAAAAGAGAACCTTCCCAAGAGGAAAATATTTATAGTTAGACACCAAAGCCGCGATTGCAGCAGTAGATTCATATATGGTAAATTCAGGACTAGTTCTTGAATGAACACAAAGACAAGTGTAACACAGTCACATAGTGTGGGTAACTAGCCACACCATTGCAAGCGCCAAACCACTCGTAGGACCCGAACCGACCTGTGGGACCAAAAAGGAGATTCAGGCAATATTCACCAAGAAGTGCTGATCGAAAATTCCAGGACAGAACTATTCCAAAATCTTTCTGGAAAATCCAAACTGGGTTTAGCAACGTCCGTCTTAATCTTAAGCTGGATGAAGATAAAACGACAGGCCACTATCGTCTGAAACAGATACAAACACCTACACAACACTGGAATGGTCAACAGCCCGTTATGCAGGGGTTGTGGTGAGGAAGAAGATACGCCATACGACATCATTTACTAATGTGAGGCATACACAAAAGCAAGGGAACGCCTACTTGGAATTGGAAAGTTACACAAGGGGAAGTAATGAAGATTTACCCTACTAAAATCCTGGACTTTCTTAAAAATACAGGTATTCTCGATAAACCTACACAACATGGGAATGGTGAACACCCCGTTATGGAGAGGTTGTGGAGAGGAGAAGATACGCCATACGACATCATTTGATAATGTGAAGCATACACAAAAGCAAGGGAACGCCTACTTGGAAATGGAAAATTACACAAGGGGAAGTAACGAAGATTTGCTCTACTAAAATCCTGGATTTTCTTAAAGATACAGGTATTCTCGAAGGATAGACAATAGCGTGGAGCCCAATAGACCAAAAAGTTGCAGTGCAGGAGCTAATTGGGACCGCACCTGGAACAAATAATAATAATAATAATCAAATCACAAATTTATAACTGCTGCTTACTTTGTACTTTAATTGTAGTAAATGAGGTATACAGGGTGTTACAAAAAGCTGTAGCGGGTTATGCATATCCGGATTCTACATACGAAAATCAGCGAAAATGTTTAAATCAATGCCATATGCTAAGTGCATCAAAATAATATTCCAAATGTAAGGGCGGTATACATTTTTCCTGTTAAACTCTAATATCCAGAAACCTTAAATTGAAAATTTGAAATAATATTTTTTTATGCAAAGCTTGTAAATTAACAATTTCGTATAAGTACACTAAATGGTAAGAGTAATCAAGCAATTTCTTCGTCGTACAAAATCTATCTCACACATACACACATTCAATTATATAGGGATCAATCATAAATTTAGTTTTAGAATCCCCTTAAGATCTGCACTTCAACTTACTTGATACGATGCTAAAATCTCGAGTTTCAAGATCATCCCTTGCGCTCGTGCAACTTCATGAATTCCTTAGAAACTTTCCAAGTTGCTTTTACATCAAGTTAAAAATGGATCGAGAGTATACAAGTAGTTATCTAAAAGAGAAGTGAATAAGAATAGTTGGTTTTTTGTTAAATTATGAAAAAGTTGTTACTTACCAAAAATAGCATCGAATGTTTGTTGATGTCTACACTTTCAGGTGTATCTATCGAGCTTTTAAACATTTTAGAAGCTTCCCGTTTCGCTTAATGTAATTTTAGTTTCACGAAAACAGCGAGGAATTGACATTGTTGATATAAATAAACTCATTATCCTATAAGCGCGTGTTGAGTGTTAATAATTTTCTTCCCTTATATTTGATGGTGTAATCAGAACTTTTGGTTTAAAAAAGGTTTTTGAAACCTCATCCTGTTTAAACTTTCTCTATTATTCAGAAAGGTTTTCAATGGCTTACTCTACAACCACTTTTAATTTAATTTCGAATGAGTCCGATTTTTTTTTTGTTCTTTTAACATAACGTAATTGTATATTTTATTCGCAAAATATATGAGTGTTTTTTGATCCCTCATTAATTGTATTTCGGTATAACAAAAGTTATCGAGCGTTCTTTATCCGATAGAACCTCGTTATTAAATTTATAGTCAACTAAAAATCCGAATTATGGATTATTTTTTTAAATAGTGCCTTATGATGGTGTTTTATTTTCCATGAGAAGTTATAACTATGTTACTCTCGTTGAAAATCTCACATTTCTTAATTCATAATTGTCAGCGTGCAGATAGTCGTTGTAACATTACACTCTCTTAAGCACTGCCCTTAAAAAAATTTCCACTTGCCTCAGGAAGGCTTTTTCTAATGTCCTTAAGTGTAATGAGTTTTCTTCAATGAACCTGTATCTTCATCTATTGCCTTGCAATAATAACACAGAGTAGTATTTCTTAGGCCTCCTCACAAGCCCTCCACATTGGGTCTGTGAAGAAGGTGCCTTTTCATTCCATAGTGCCCTGTTACTAAATCTGTCATAAGATTTACATCTTCTTTGCTGAATTTCAGTAGATTTTGCGTGCTTTTGTTTATACAACACCCCAAGTGGTACTTACCTTTGACCAGTAGCATTCCTTTACCATTCCTCCTGCGATTCCTTTTGAATGGTTTTTATTTCTCTCCTCCCCGCTTCAAGTGCAATTCCACATGCCGATTGAGGTTCTATAAAATACATTTTTCGACTTTTTTTGACTAGTCGGTTGACGTTACTCTTTATAGGAGAAAGGTCGGGGATCCATATTAGCTTAATTGTACGTTTCTCAACTAGCTAAGATTTTGAATACACTTGACACTAAGGTAGAGTCCCCAAAACCCATATTATTGCTTGGTTGTGTTATTATTGCGTTATTACTCAGATTGACTCATAGCTCGCAACGTTCCGCTCATTATATTCCGTTTCCTACTCCTTTCCCTGTAACAGAACCGTCCGTGTAAGGGGGCTACTATCAGATTCATCATTCATTCGTCCCTTGTTGGTACGATTATATAGTACGGTACCTTTGTAAGGTACGATTCCTTTATTCGTCCTGGAATCATTTCCACCACGTGTACATGACTGTTAATATGGTGCCAATACCCTCCTTTAGACTTTCCCTCTTCTGAGTGCATTTTCAACCTGTATACATCCTTCATCGGTCTCCAGTACAGCCCTTCGCTTTCTGATCGTCGCGTCGGTCGCTCCAATTGTTTTGGATTGTGTCTTGTGTTTCTGCTCCCTTCCACCATACTAAGGCCACATGTGTAATGATGTGTTTGTTAATCGCTGTGTAGGTCCTATGTTCCCAAAAACTATGGATTCCATAACGATGAAGTTATTAACCAAGATGTCTCCACTGCCTTTCAATAAGGACACCTGTTTAACAAATTGCTGTGCTACAGATAAAATAACATTTAATCTGTAACACAGGTTTGGGAAGCACCCGGAATGCAGAGTAAGTGGGGCGCTTTTTTAGAAAAAGAAAACATTTTATATAAGCGTATAACTGAACATTAATTTGCAATAACGTTTGTCCTTGTGGATAGCGAACTTCAAAAGGCAGTGAACATTTTTGCAAAATAAATAATATTAATTCCTTGCTGAGGATTAGTATACTTTCTCTGAAAGAGATCAAAAGCATAAATGTACTTATTGCTTCGATATGATGTCTGTGAAACAAAGGTGGATTCATTAACTACAGAAAACTCACTATGCGCAGCAGCGGAAAATGGTATTCGAATATATCACGATATGCTTGTAATAGTAAATAATAAAATGTCTCACAATTTAATAAGGAAATCGATTCGAATATTTGAACTAATCTTCAATGTAATGATAACTGTAATCTGAGTGTAGCAGGTCGATGTGATAAGGTGAGGACAATGTTCTTAAAATGGATGAACTATTTTTAGCGTTTTTGCTTTTAGACCAATACCCCTGTGTCGACGAAGTTGTTAGGGCCATATTTTGGGGCCATTAATTTATTAGCGCCAAGTCATTTCAATATGGGTACAAATTGGGCCTCCGGCGCATCAAAAGGTTATACAGTTGTTAATTTGACATGAAGCGTTTCTATAAACGAGTATGTTTGGATCCATTTGTTGTCCTCTTATAAGTAGGTTGATATATTTTTGTTATCGCACATTTTACATACCTATTCTGCATTTCTTCACAAATTCTTCACGTTTCGCTCTAACTTCATTTACATGTATTAGGTGACAAGGTATTCTCAAAAATATAAAAATGGAGCATGTCAATGTATCAATTTAACGTAGGTACTGTTTTTGTGTTTTGTGTTTGTAATACTTTATTAACCCTGCGCAGGTCGCGGTCATGAAAATTTCTTTGTAGGTCGCAGTGTATCTCACAGATACATTTATTATACAATTGTCTTCCCACAAGAAAATTGTTACAGGAAAACTCTACAAGTAGATACGTGGTTACATTTCTCGGACAACTGCTAATTTGTTCACCCTCAATCATTCCGCACGTGTCGCCTTATCATCAAATCTTATACTGTTGTGAAGAAATCTACATCTACGTAAAGACAATGTAAGTCTCAACAGATCAATTCCGCTGCCAGTTATTTCCCATAAAGCTTCCAAATTGAGTCGAGCAATGCAAACAGGCCAAGTGTAAAACACCCAAAAATGCCTTCAGCTCTATTTCGTCTGTTGGTTTAACATCCCTTTCTCTTGAATATCTACATGAAATTTAACCAATGTATTTATTTGTATAAAGTAAAATCAAATTGAAAATATCGCTTGACACAAAAGAACTTGAGCATTCGAATTTTGTTCTTGCATTTTTTGCACTAGGTCTGACCAAATATTTTGTTTTTGTCTTCTCACTTTTCCATGAACTGGATTTTTCTCCACGTTGTTACTTTGTCTTTCCCAAAAAAACACTCTTCATTTTCATATTCATCACGTTCACTTTCATCACTTGAGTTATTTTGTTCACTGTCGGAAAAAGCATGTGAACGAAATGCTTCGTAGAGCATATAGTAATCTTAAAATAATTTTTGGCAACAGGTACTTTTTGAATCAATCGATTAAAGTTATTCTCTGCGAATCGCTAATCTTATCTCAATTTAATTACTGCGACAGTGTATATGGACCTTATATTGATGCCACTGATAAAAAGAGAATTCAACTGATGCAAAACACGTGTCTTCGTCTTATATTTGGAATTAAAAAATATCAACATATCTCTCATAAACTCAAAGATGTACATTGGTTAAATATGAGTAATCGTAGGCTTTTCCACGCCGGTTGCTTATACCAAAAAATTATGACTTCTAAGATACCTGACTATCTTTACAATAAAATTCAATTTAAATGTGCTTCTCACAATATAAATACTAGACCAAAATACCTTATCATACCACCTTATCATAAAACATCTTTCTTTGAAAAATCTTTTAGTTACAACATTTACAAGGTATACAATGATATACCTACTCATTTGAAACAATTAAAATTTACATCATTTAAACCGCGTTGGAAAGACTTCCTATTTAAAAGACAGCTGCAGACAGTTCAATAGTCTATTATGGGTAATCATGGATATAATTTTATTATTTAATTTTCAATATTTAGATTTAATTTATATTTATTTATGTTCGTTTAACGCCATTTCTTGATCAGATATTGTGGTTTGTTATATGAGGGTTAGGTGGTAGAGCAGACGGTATGACTATGTCTACTAGTCTGAACCTCGCCCTTTTAGGTTTTGTAGGTTTTTTATCTTGCAAAACTTAATAAATGGATATTATTATTATGTACTTCGATTGTTATTGATACTCAGGCCAAGCCTGGTTAACTAATCGCACGGATCGAAATCAAGTAACGATTAGTCCTACTAATACATAATATCTATACAATATAAATTTGAAGTTGCTGTTAAAAAGTGAACATACTAAATACTATACACATATTATGTTCATTAAATTAAATGACGTTGATAAAACCAACGCTGATCACATTTTAGAGAATGTATTTGTTTGAGAAGCCTCGGTGTATTTGATCCCAATTTGTAAAAGCCACGTCCCGTCGACCCTCTTTCCGCGAAGGCATTAACATGAACGCAGCGTCGCGCATCAATAACAAAAAGAGACCCTATATTCCTAGGCTTCTCCGTTGGCGTCACTTATTCGTGACTTAGTGACTTCTTATAGAAAAGAAAAAATGAACATAATATGTATGTTTTGAAAAAGTGTTATGGTTATTGTGTAAGCGTTTTTTGTTGTTTAGCTCGACGCATAGGTTGCACTCGAGTGGGTAATGTGTTGTTTGTGTTTTGTGTTAATTGCGAATTCTGATACTGTGAGTATATTGTGTGATTACGTTTGAGTGCATGAGAACGAGTCAGAGGTGTTACATGAGTGATTGTTGAGGTGTTGTGTGTTGGTAATGGACTTTCTATAATGTTATGTTGTGTATGCAACAGAGTTTCAATTTGTGAAGGGAGGATTGAGTGTTGTGTTTCATTTTGTGTTTGAATGATATTAGTTGAAAGTGTGTGATGTGGTTCTGAGTGATGTGCGGTATCTTCCGTTATGTTTAGAAATTTTCTAACTATGTGGCAAGTGTTTATAATGACTGCCTTTTGTAATTGTATGTATATGTTCTTATCTAACCCTAAAATGTGCAAACTGTGATGTATTGTTTTTGGTATAACTCCGGTTGCACTAAGAACAATGGGTACTGTAAGAGCAGTTCCCATTCTCCATTGCGCTTTAAGTTCCTGAGCTATATCAGTGTATTTGCGATGTTTCTCTGCGTGTGTATTGGCTAAATTGTTTGTGTTGGGAACGGCAATATCTATTATATACATGATTTTTTGTGTTTTATCTATAAGTGTTATATCTGGCCTATTGTTATATACAGTTTTATCTGTGAGTAGTGTCCTATCCCAATATAGTTTGTGTGTGGTGTATATTTGTAATAGGGTGTGTTATCAGTAGAAAGGTTATGTTTTGTGGCGAGTTTTTGGTGTATTATCTTAGCTACCTGATCGTGTCTGTGTTTGTATTCTGTTTGTGCTAGACGTGTACATGCTGATATAATGTGTTGTATAGTTTCTGGTCTTTGCGAACATTGTCTACAAAGATCATGTGTAATTGTCCTATCTTTAATTATGTGTTTTCTGTAATTTCGTGTGTAAATGACCTGATCTTGTATGGCAAACATGAAACCCTCTGACTCTGGGAAAATATCACATTTGGTTAACCAAGCATGCGTTGCTATAATATCAACACAGTCTTCGTTAATCTCATGTGGATATCGTCCGTGTAAAGTCTTTTGTGTCCAAGTTTGTATGTTATGTGTGATGTACGTATCTCTACTCATTGGTGGTGTGATGTTTCTATTACTCATATTTAAGGGTGTGTAAGATTTGTCTGCAAGTGTGACTGTTTTGTGTAGCGCTGAAATGTGTGATTTGTTATAAAAGTATTCTCGTAGTTTGTGTATTTGTGTTTGGTGTAACAGGGCTATGTCTGTTAAGCCTCTACCTCCTCGTGAACGAGGAAGGTGTAGTCTTACTGTTGAGGCGTGTGGATGATGTATTCGGTGTTTAGTGAGTAATGTACGTGTGTTTCGCTGTACCTGTTCTAAATCTGTATTGGTCCACTTTATTATTATTATTATTATTATTATTATTATTATTATTATTATTATTATTATTATTAATTTTCTGACAGTACTTCAACATTATCAATTTCGTTCACTTCACTTTCGTTTTCAAACTCAATGTCAATCATTTTCGTCAGATTCAATTAATATTAAGTCCTTCGAAATCTTTTGGATTATCCAATCGATACCTTTTTGCACATTTTAAAACACGTTATTCAAAAGAAACAGAAAATATCATAAGCTTGAACAGTGAGGTCGCGGTATCTCACAGATACAAATATTGTCCTGGGGGTATAAAAGTTCACCCTGCAGAGGTATAAGCAATGCTAAAGACAGCAGGGGCGAGCCTTTCTGCTACTAAGACACGCATGCGAAGCTACACAGTGGCGTCAAGCTGCACGATGCAAATTTTCAAAAATATTTATAATAATGCTTGAGATGTATCTCTCAGATCAACCGCGACCTCCGCAGGGTTAAATTACTTTTTCGTACCTTTCCTTCAGAGTGTGTGGTCTGCGAGATATTTAAATTGATTTGATGAATCCCTTGGGGCCATTTAATTACACAACACTGAAAACACCAAAAGCCCGATAAAAATGTATCAAATCGCTTTTGTAAACTACTTTCTGAAATTGTGACCGTGTGCAAATGTAATTTTGAAAAAATTTTTAATGAATAATGATAATTCAGATCCTTTAGGGTTATTCGAACTTGTAAGCTTTCACTATTATAACTAGTTTTAAATAACTCACTTCGACTTTTAGCAGTGTAAATAGCTCACTGGTTTCAGTTGTTCGCTGTTAAAACGCATTCGATTCGATAAATTTTGATTTTTGTTTTTTTCAGTGTTGTGTGATGACGACATAATTATAAATCCTCCTGGTTTAGTAAATGGATCCGAAAGTGGTATCAAGGTTTTCCGTTGTCTTAAGAAAGATGGTCCCGAGTGGGACGAATTACCTTATTATTCAATAGAAAAATGCAATATGCAAAAAGTGCCATTACATCTAAGACAATTCTGTACGAAATTGACTTAATTCGTATACAGAACGACTAAGTCAAATCTAAGCGATCATAAACAGCGGCGTGCATTCATTCTAGAGCTGCCAAAACCAGATCCTGGTTTAGCAATGTCATAAAGCTCCACTGCATTATGAAAACGTGGTCTTCGTTTTAGTCCGGCGGAATCATCCACATTTTTTTCGCAAACGCAGGAGTGGCATACATCTACACATAATAAATTTGGTAACAAAACACCCATACTGCTCACGATATACGGATGGTCATAAGAAGTTCGAATTCTCCATTATATCACGAGGTGGCAGCGTTAACTAGCGACCATATATTGAGGTGCTTCACTATTATTTATGGCGCTATGACAGCCATTTGGTCCTTCCTATGGCCTTTGTGCCCGTATTTTTTAGAACGAATGCTTGCGTGTCATGGTTTTACCGGTTTAAATATCTGGATGTAGCTAACCAGCAGGCGGTGATACGTATTCTTTTGTATCCGAGGAATTTGACTGAAAAGGACGTCTCTTGAACCAGAGGCCCTTACTCGTCATGGTTGTAACGAGTGAACCAACCTTGCAATCCAAAATATGAAGAATTTGCTCCCATTTTGGTGATTGGGATGGATTGAGTCCCATCACTTCCATATTCCAAGAAATGTTGATTGGGAAATATTGTGGAAAAGTTATAAAATATGTAGTTATACGCTGAAATGGTAATCAATAAATTTTAGGCTAAAAACTAATTTTTGTGTGCATTTTTCTTCTTCTTTAGCTAAAACATTTACTAAAGTGTTTGTTTAAAGGTGCCGTTACACGGCGTGTGGAGTGCCACGCCAGGAGTGTGGCGTGCGGAGTGACGAGCCAATACTCATTTAATTGCAATAGCGTTACACGGCGTGCGGAGTGGCACGCCTGGAGTGTGAACTGGCGCGCCACACACCATATAACAGGTCGGCGCGGCGTGGCGTCGCCTGGCGTGGCGTGCCGAGTCCCGTTGGTTGTTGGTAAACTATGCACACTTCAAAGCAGACGCGCCGCTGGCCTCTCACGGCTTGTGGAGTGTCACGCCTGGAGAATATTTTTATTTAAAATGCAGTTTGCACTTTTGCAGTCTACGTTTAGCTATTCTAGTGACAACATGTGGTCAAACGCAGATTTATCCGAATTTTTAACCTTGTACGAGGAAGAGGCCCTACTGTGGAACCCTAAATGTACCGATCATAAAGATGATAGAAATGCGGTACATGATGCCTGGATACGAATCAAAGACAAGTTTAGTATGAATTGCAGTGTCGAAGAATTAAAAAAGAAAAAATGCATTTTTGACGAACGGACATGTTGAAATGAAGAAATAGTTAATCAGACAATAGATGGGATTCGGCACGCCGCGCCGCGCCACGCCTCGCCGCGCCGACCTTGTCACACGGCGTGTGGCGTGACAGTTCACACTCCAGGCGTGTTAAAACTGCACCGTCGACAACCGACGGGACTCGCCACGCCACGCCGCGCCGACCCTGTCACACGACGTGTGGCGCGACAGTTCACACTCCTGGCGTGTGACGCCGTGTAACGCCACCTTAACAGACCCTCGTAACTTTGGTATAATGAAGATAAGATGACTCAATATCATTTAATGCATTTCCTAATTTACCTTTTTAAATTATCATACTTTTGTATTTACCCCCTGATTCAATTAACATATAAATCGGTTTTAATTGTATCCGCGAATGCAAATAAAAGTTTCGGTCGTACTATATTAAAACACATAAAAATGATATACTCACATGATAATAAACTCACGTAAACCAACTTCCAGACCGTTTTAAAAACATTTTTCATACCAGAGGCATTTTGTAGTTTTACATTGAGATTTATAAGTATTTTCGAACTCCTGTGAAAATTGTTATATAACTGGATTTGTTATGCGCATAAATTCTGTCACGTTATCTTACAATAGAATTTATTACGTCTTGTATTATTATATAATAAGTGAAAAGTCACGTTTTTTGCTAGTTATAATTAAGACATCCTGCCATTACTCCTGTAAGCGTTAGAGGATATCTGAGAAATGATCGCATTCCAGCCATAAATTTGATGTTCCCCGTGGATCAACCACGTCCCATCACGCTCTATCATTGTCTTAAGTACTCGTCCTGTTTGTTTCACACGTACCGTTCTTACTTCCGATTTTACATTTGATTATCTCGAAAGTATCAATTACGTAAATAAATCTGAAGGTGTTTAATGACCACAAGGAGTTTTTGTATTAAAATCCCTGACGAGAGTAATGTCACAAATATTTAGGTGTGCATAAATTTGACACGAAATGGAGCGAACTTTCTTAATTTAAATGTCACTCAAAAACGCTTGTTTCACATTTGGATTCAGTTTACGAAGGTGACATAAAGGAGAAGTGAAAAGCTTTTAGTATTTTCCAAGACGAAGTTATGCTATTGTTAAATTAGGGAAACACTCGGAAATAATTTTTAACGTACTAATTGCACCGAAACTTGATTCATTTTAAAAAGAGGTGCACTTTCTGCCTTTTAGTAAACATTAGGGAACGCGAGAAATAAGGGAGGCAATTTAGGAAAGTGCGTCCTCAAACAATCTTGGCAGTTTTAGTGACGCTATATAAATGGTTGACAAGTCAGTTTCATCGTGATAATGTAGGTAAACATTTCTACAAGTCTTACTGGAATTTTCTCGAAATGGGGAGTAAGTAATAGGGAGGGAGAGTGTGTGTATAAAACAATTCGTCCAATATTAGTCCCGTATTTTTATCTGCTATTAAGTTTATTAAGCGGAAAATTTACGTTTTTCATTTTGTTACAGGAATGAAACCACGCTTGAAAAACCACTTTAGGGCTCATCAACTCAGTGTATGGCTACGACTTATTCCCGAGCTTCATAGGGCGGGAATGGAGGATGTTGTTGCAAGACATAATCTTTTTAGAAACCATAATAATGCGGATTTATACGATGGAGCTGTACGTCCGGATCCTCTTTCACGCGTTAGTTACTACGAGCCTTCAGCCGATCTCTTTAGGAGACGTACGAATTCTAGTATACAATTAGAGTCACCAACGACAATGGATACTTTAGTGACAACTTGCGTTAGTGTTGTATCTGCGGGTAATTTTAATCATCAGACTTTTCAAAATCAAAATTCGTCGGCGGACACTCTTGCCAGTCTCGAGGCGGCGGGTTACGCGGCGTACAGTACGGCTCTAAGTGTTACAATAGCTATCGGTTGTTCTCTTTTGATTTTAAACGTGCTCATTTTCGCGGGTGTTTATTACCAACGCGATAAGACACGAATGGAAGTAAAATCGCTGCAGCAACAGCAACAGAGGAACCAGGCAAACTTTGAAGCAATCTCCAAACATGGCCACTACCATATCGGGCATTCGCAAAGTACGAGCGTAATGGTCGACGTTGAGGACACATCCGCCATGATGTTAGCTGCCAATACCCAGCAAGATATAAATACCTTATCTAAGACCCAATCACATCTCTGTCCGGCAGCTGTACAAATCTCGAACGCTCTAAAAGCACCACCTTCCAGTCCGAATATCATGATGCAAAGTAACTGTATGACACTTCCGAAGAATTCGGGCGGATGTATGCAAAATTATAGTCAAGGATGCATGACCCTTCCAAAAAATACGACTCTCATGAATAATACGGCAAACGTAATTGCAGAAATGCAACAACAAGGTATTGTACAACCTCCTAACGGAAGTGCGACAATGCCACTTAGTGTTCCTCGACCACCTCCGCCACCGAAAGTGAAAAGCCCACCGGAAAGTCAACCCCTTTTAATTTCGCATCATAATAACCAAGGAAAGCAAACTAATATGAGAGTTCCACAGGCTGCTATGAGCGAAATGCGAGTGTGATAAAATTAAGTGTTTAACTCCACAGCAGTGCCGTTATGCTCAAATTCGTCCGAGAGAATGCGGTATGAACGCATATTGTTTATAATTTAAATACGGCCTATCCGATGGCTTAAATTTCCTAGCATATTATATACGAAAATACAAGATTTAATTATGAATGTTTGTATGTATAATAAGTGTACATTACCGACTCTGTTCCTTGTTCTGTTTGCTGTGTCGAGTTTATTCCAATGTTTTACTACTTTGTTGTACCAATAATTTATACCTACACCACCTTATAATTTCGAAACTAATAAAATAGAGCGTTGCTTATTAGGATTCGATTATTACTTGTGCCAAAGAAAAAATTTGATTGAATCGATGGCACTAAAGCCGCCGAAACTTTGTTGTAGGGTACGGACAATCCGTTTATTAAATGAATTTAAATTTAAAGAAAATTTTTGTAAATAAATCAGTATTACGTTTCAAATTTCAACGAAAAATAGATAAACAAAATATAGATTATTAATAATTACCTTTTTAGGAGAGAAAAAAAACACACACTAAAAATTTTAAATGTAATTTGGTTTTTCGGTGAATTTTGGAACCTATGATAGGTAAATTATTTCACAAAATGACTTTTAATACTGGTACAAGTCCTTAAAGAAAAAAACAAAAGAACAATTTCAAAATGTACTGAAAAATGTTTGTATTCCGCGACTCGTTAACTGATGTTTTAAGTAATGTCACATATTAATTACTAATAAAGATTTAATGAATTTAGGTGTTTTTTTTCCCATTTTTGTATACATAAGCAGGTGTTTTCCTTTTCAAAGTCAAGCAGTTACATTGAATTATGGAAATGTCATTCATACTTGAAAGGTAGGTGGTAAGTGGAAATATGTCATTCAGAAGGAAGACTTTTGAGAGGTAAATGTGTACACTTGATACCCAATTTTGCTACTTGTAATGTTCCATTTGTAACTTGAAAGCATGAACACACACTTTTCTGACAATATTGAAGCATTTAATCGTTTCCAAAACTACTGAATATCACCAAGTGTCAAGTCATCAAGGATCTTCCCCACTATGTTTACACATTAGAAGATGAAGGTGAAAGCGTTGGAAGTGGAAAATGTGTGTCCAATTGTCAATGTTTTTCATTAAGAAGTTTTAATTTGAATATTGTACTAATTTGTCAGCCGTAAAAAAATGTGCTGTAATTTTTTGATTGATCATAAGTAACTTTATCATTAATAAAAATGCTACGATATTCGCCACAACAACGTAATGAAACTGTTAAAAAAATTGACCATGAAACTGTGAACTTTTTTTGAAATGGTTCATCAGTTTTCTTGGTCTGCATTCAAAAATTTGAGCTTTTATGAAAAGTTTGTGATGTGGAGAACCCAACTCGTGCCCGTCTCCCAAAAACGAATATTACTTCTGGAGCGGAAAGTGTGACCGAAAACCCAGATTCCATGTCGATGTCAAGAGGTGAACGACACTACACCGAATTTTGCATAACAATTTGGGCTACAAGGCTTATAAATTTCAGTTAACACGAGAACTGATGCTGTCCCACCATTACCAGCGTCCTATCTTTACCAATTGGTTGTTGAGAATGTATGAAAATAATTAAACATTTCAGAGAAAAATAATGTTCACCTTGAAGGCTTTTCTAATAAGCAGAAATGTCAAATTTTCTGCTCAAAAAACCCAAACATGATCCACAACGTGTAACCTTTTCATGCAGTTTTTAGCCAGGGAGGATCATTGAGCCTTATTTTTTAAAATGATGCGAAGTGACTGGTTTGGTGAATTAATCGATTAGTGAATTTGAATGACGAGAACGTGAAAATACGCATGTGGACGATGGTGCCTTTCAACAAGACTTATTTACGTTCCAAAGAAGTGACGAAATATCAAAGTGAAACCTCTTATTGGAGAGCGCTGTAGCATATAGTGACTCTCTGGTATCAACTTAGAGGTAATCTTTCTGAACAGCTGTGCTGTCACTGGAATCGTTTACCATTTTCTTCATAAGAATTTTGCCTGAGATTTGGAAAATAACTTGCTTAGTGGTTGTGTAATTAGCAGGCTGAAGTCATTTGAACAAATGCTTGAAGGTGTGAGAGACCCAAATGGTGTATGTAACGTAACGTGTAGTTCACGGTTCTTCATAAACCTTACCGTTTGCTACTATGAGACATCCTCCCAATCAAAGTATCTCCGAATGGTTAAAGCAGGTTGTGTCTTTTCCTTTTTCAAAATATCGCTTTCACGAGTATAATGGGGAGCATTCTCAACTAATGTCTTCTACACATTATAGCCCCCACGAAACTGTTTAAACTAGGAAAATACCAGTTATTGAAATAGCGTTTTTGTGTAATTTTCGAGAAATTCAACTGCCATTCTCTCGGAGGGGGGTACGGATGGAGACTTTTGAACACTTCAAAGGGAGTACAAAACAAGCCTGTTCCCAAATTTTCAACGCTGTAACCATTATTTCATCCAAATATTCCCATTTTACTGGGCTAGTTGTATCACCTGCCTGGCAAAATTAAACTTCGCGAAAAATTTATAGGTACCTATTGGAAGACAGAAATTCCAAAAACTTCAGTCTTGCAGTATTAAAGAGATTATTAAAAAAATGTGAATCTGCTCGTCTTTTTATTTCGCAGTGTTCTGCTCGAACATGGGTAATCTGGGCCATCATTTTGAAAATTTCGAGAAAATACTCCTTGTTAAATTCATTTTGGGTGCACCTATTCATTATTCCCTGCTAGCCCTTTGTATTCCTAGTTCTCAAGTTTAATTGAATAATAGTTACAAAATCCAGATTCGATTTTTTTAGCAGCTATCGGAGATAACTAAAAAATATACACGGTGCGCCCTCTCCATCCGGCGCAACCCTATCAGTCAATCAATCTCAAAATTTTTTCCACTTAAGCGGCTCCAATTACAATGAATATACGGCCAGGAGCATGTCACTGAACATCTCGACGACAGAAAAGAAGCTTAACTCCTTCATTGGTTACTTTTTAAAGTAATTTGTTAAGCCTTACCAGAGCTGACGGATTTAGAGATTTAATGGTTATTCTCTTTAATTCTCAGGAACCATTAATATTAATAACCATTAAATTTCTATTTCCGTCAGCTCTGGTAAGGCTTAACTCCTTCATTGGATGCACTTAACATCGCCTTTCGCATTGATTATTACTCGCACATGCCTTTGATAAACACCAGTTGAACTTCTGTCATACGCTACCAGTTGGAATTAGGTTGAAGGTAGTCTCCCTGGCACCAACAATTCCCACGATGATGAGGAATGATTGCTTAGTGATTCAGTTCATACTCATACGAACAACCATTCTCAGAATTACAGTGGGAAGTACGTATTATGTCAACTCATCACCAAAGAAATAACGAGGCACTGGTCCCTTTCCACCTTCAAAACAGTCATTGTTTTATCTCTTGCGGCATCATAGGTGTAAGTATAACGAAACTTAGAAACGGAGGATAATTTCAAAAGGAAACTGTGGACTTTCAGGAACAACTACTATGGATTCGTCTGTTAAAGCTGAGGGCGCAACTATAAGCCAGAAGTCTTACGTCCCAGCCTGAAAACAATAACGAGCCTACTAACCAAGGCGCAATTAAAAAAAAAACGTAAGGGCGGAAGAAATCCCGAGGAGTGGAAGAGGCAAAGAATGCCAAAAAGCGCTTACATGGACAGTCGTATGAATGCTTTGAGAAGAACCTCTCCGGAAAATATAAACAAACCTCTGAGAGAGCCGCTAAGATCCTTGGTATACGTTTTAGTGGGCATCAGACCGCGCGACCTGCCAAAAGAGGCCCAAAGCAAGCATTTGAGTGTGATGTAATCACAGATGAAGAGCGTCGCTCGATTTTCACAAAATTTTTGGCCTTACCAACCTGGGACTCAAAAAAAGTATTTGTGAGAGAAAACGTGTTGCCAACAAAACCCAAGTATCGAAAGGTAACAGACTGGAGAAAAAATGTGAGCTTTCGCTTTCACTGAACCTTGAACGAAGCTGAAAAAAATGATAGGACCAAAAAACAAGTCTGCAAAAATATGTTTCTGCGCACACTCAGCATAAGAGAAGAGCAATTGCGAACTTGGACTTTAGACAGGGAAGAGATGGCTCCAGAACCCACTTACTCCTCAGTAAAGCCATCCATTGTGACGAAGGTGGAGAACTGACTGAACTCTTTGGCTAAAGTCTAATTTCACTATTGCCGTTCCTTTTCCGACAAGCTATATTTTGAACCAGTTTGGGACATGCACCGGAAATATCTCGAAAAATTCAAATCTGAAGGGAAAAAGACCGTGTCGTGGGCCACTTTTCAAAAATCAATAAAGAAGTTAAATCTGGCAATTTACGCGCCCAAAAAAGATCAGTGCAATGAGTGTACAAAATACAAAAATGGGTTACTCGATGATCAAAAGAAGAATGAGGCTAATATGGAAAAAGGAGCTGACAAAAGCTTGGCTTTGGGAAATGATGACATCAAACGCTACACACAACTTACAAAAAAATAACTTACATTTAAATACTACCGGTAGTATTAATCCAAAGTACAATAATTAATCATGATAATTCGATTTAGAAAATCAGGTGTGAAGATGGGGGAAAAATGGAATGTTTTATGTCGGTCCTGTAAAATTTGATATTTTTGACATCCAACCTATTGCAATTACCACGACGAATGCTAAAGACTGTAAATACATTTGATTAGAAAAAGAAAAACCTGGAAAGCTTTGTGTAACACGAATATAAAACCACAGATAATCTGTGAAAAACTGTTCTTTTTTCTTTGTTGAAATAATAATATAGCTTACGGTTCCCGTTTGCCACATTAAATAATACTTCCAATTGTTTTTGAAATAAATATAACTCCATATTATTCTAATTATAACATACATTGTTTTTCCCCGTTGGCCTTTATTACGTTTTAAATTAAATGTAAATAGACTGTTTAAAACACAAAGCTTTTCGTTCTTGTCTCATCATTCTTCTCGGGATTAATAGGCAGCAATTTGTTATTTTTAAAGTTAAGGAAAATGTTATGTAATTATGTTTGCGTTCGACTTAAATTTGTACGCTGTAACTCGTTGAAAAATGTAATTACAACTTTTTCTACCCCACTATATACGCCAACGAAATGTTACCCTATACTAATTAGGGGAAACGTTCAAATGTTTCGAATTGATCTTATGTAATTGGATAGTGAAGGCGACATACCGATGACTATTACAAATAGTGTTTACCTATCATTACACATTCCCTTATTGAATGAATTAATTATTGCGAAACGATAACTTACATCTCGCTAACGCAAATGGCATTTGACAGAAATAAGATTTATGTTTCATTATTAACGTTAACATTGCAATTATAGTGTGTTTATCTAATTTATCACACACATGTCGTTTACTGATTAGTTACGAGCTTTGGTTTGTCGATTAATTGTACCGGAAAGACATACAAAGTGCATAGGTACAATGTGCCTACTTCAATTACGAAAATTTTGATTTACAACTACAGAAAGCAAAGAACAGTATGTATTCATATTCATCTTTGTCCATTTACTGTAATTATCGATATTGAAGTTTATTCAAAGCTGAAAAGACTGAAACCGCTGTGAAATGCACGTTTTGGTAGAATACTCAGCTTGCTATCTACGCTGCCAAGATCTCTTCAATGTTATGTGAGAATCGCTGAATTACACTTTATTACAAGAGCGCGGATGGGCTTAGATATCGCTACATTCATTCGCTTTGTATTAAAATTTGTATGGTGAACAGTGATCTGGTCGTATATGCCTCAAGCCATAAAATCTATGTTGAGAAGTGGCTGCTACAAAGGAGAACGGACAGGCCAGGATGCGTAAATTGGTTTTTACAACTCCCCGTGGAGCTCGTATTGTAGAAGAACTTATCAACATCGTATGACTGAAGCTTTCATTTCAACTTGGTCCCAAGTGAAATCTTGGCTTAATTAACCGTCCGAAGCGAGAGGAAACAACTTCAACAGAATCGAAATTTACAATATTTAAGTAAAATCCAGTCAAAAAAACGGCCACGTGGGTGACTGGAGGTTCAGTATCAACCTGTCGCCTCTCATGGTCTAAATAGCTTATCATCGCAAAATAATGATTTAACCAGCCCGGTCGTAGAAACCGATAGTCCCAAAGTGAGATCGAAGAATACAGCTGTAACCTTCGGGTCGACGGAAACCGAGGAGAAATAGAATTTCAGTCATCTACAGCTCAATTTCGGAAAGTAAATCTGTCCAAAAAGCAGCAAGGTGGGGAAGCTGGCTCTAGATTACAACCGACAAAAAAATGTCTCAGCGACACCGGTTCGAAGGTGGTCAAAAAACCCGTTAAAATGGTAAAAACGTGCCCAATTTATGAATAAAAAATACTTTCAGTTGCTACAAAGTTTCGGATGCCGTTTCTCGATCGATATCTGGAAGAAATGCTGAATCCTTCACGAAATTACTAAAATCGAGAAGAAGATGATCGCGCACACTTTCACCATATAGCCCCAGGGACTGAGGTGCTTGTCCAACCAGGGCCAAAGCGGGTGTAGTAAGGAACACTCAAATACAGTGTCTCGAAGCCAAGAACTTTCCAAAAGCAAAAGGTAATATGGAACACAGCAAAACGTTAACTTGCTTGGGTAAACAAAGTAAAGGTATGACTAGGAGCTACGAAGCAATGGCCGTCGACAAGATGGAGAATCCTAAGGAGCAACAATTACCGGTTCATTGCTATACGGAAAGTGGATATAGAGAATAGGAAATTATTCATAAATCAAACAAAAATTAAATGGGCCGTGAAGGAAGTTAAATCTCCGAAAATCGATGGAATTTTCCCAACACCACTGCAAGAAGCGTCGAACTGCTTTTCAAGGCACGTATAGTCGTATACTAGTCTCTATTATCAAATCCAGGACGCGAGTCATACGACAAACCGAAATCTTTCAGGCCATTTAGCCTGACAACGTTTCTTCTAAAAAAACATATTAGGGACAAAGTATTAGACCTATAAGTATAAACCAATACGGCTACTAAAAGGGGAAATCGTTGCGAACTAGCTCTCCACAGAGTACTGAGTACGCGCATATTTATAGTGAATGTACCTAGAAGTAACTGTAGGCGAGATCATGACATTTCAAGGATGCAACGAATAAAGCCATCAGATACCCTTATGAATCTGTAGGAGAATGTTCGGAAAAAAGTCAAAACTATCACTAAAGCCCATGGTGTGTTAGACGAAAACAGAAAGAAGATTCCGGCAAAGCTAAACAATGTACAGAGTTTAGGAAGTTTAGGTCTAATAGAGGAACAACACCCCTAGTTAAAAAGAAGCCAAGGCTTTATCAGAGGTACCCTCAAAGCAAGGAACATAATATCTGTTGAAGGAAGACAAAAATCTGTCAAGTGAAAAGGCAGCTTCACAGAGTGAGCCCTGACAAAAACCGAATATGCAGTGGTTGTGATGAAGAAGAAGAAACTCAATATACTGCGTCACTACAAGGCATACAAATCCGTAGGACACAGGTTCTTTAGGGAAAGGACGTTGCATCCGATCCTCCCTGAGACATATGCTAAACCTTATTGAGAACACGACCGTATTAAGAAAGCGAAATTAAATCTGGGGGGTACGAAAGCCCGATGGTCGCAGTACAGGAACATAAAGAGATTACCTCTTAAAGTAACAATAAAGTTATCCCAGTATTTAATTTCGAAATTTCAATTGGGATACGAGAATTGATCATTAAGAGCAACAGATGCAGAGTGAATTTCCAAAGATCGAGTTTTATTCGACCGAGGAAACACTTTCAGAGGAGTTCAATATCGCCATCCGCAACTTCGCCACCGAGTTATGGGAAAAGCAGCTACGATTCGTAGGAAGAGGATAATGACTCGCCGAGTATAACTCATGCAAGGTTTTCGGTCCTTAGCTTACGCCATCAGCCACGGTTTCTATAGTAAAGTACTGTAAAGGGAACGAGCAGAAGGAACACTCGATGATGAAGAGCAAAACGAAGTAGATACAGATTAATATTTAGAAAAGGTTTATGGGATACCAACTCAACAACACTGCCATCATTACAAAATTCCTGAAAGAAGTGCCCCGAGGATTTTTATGATATACTTACTTGGTTGAGTATTAGAAGGTACGCGTGCAAGAAGACCACATTAACTACACCACACAGTGCAATTGTGCTGCAGAATTGGAGAGGTGCCAAATGTCCAAATACCAAGAGTGAAAGAGTCTTACAAGACTGCTTCGCCATTTAAAATTTCGCAATCATGAAACCTGTTATGGTGGTCGGCTTAGATTCCATCATCATGAATATCTCACGATCCACCCTATTAAAGGATGTGTAGTACACTCCTATGGACCTTAACGATGGGGTGTTTTCTCCTTAAGGTATTTTTTCCCCTTATTTGTGTCCAGTTTTGTCTATTATTTTACAATATTAACTAAATAATTGTACGTTGTAATTACTTTACTTGTCTCATGTGTCTGGATACTGGATCCAATCTCAACCAGTAGCTGGTCCAAAATAATTGATTACCATTTGACAGTTAATGAAGCACTATTTCTTCAGAGCCTTGAAAAAGACTAGCCATCTGCTGGTTGAAACGATGGCAACAATGAAGTGCACGGTATTTCATTAACCCATTTCCAAATAAAATTTCAGAGAAGAAAGGAAGAAAAAATACCTCAAGGATTAAAGGATGTTGGCAAAATAGCGCAACGTTTGTTATTGTGGACCCAACTATGGCCTTCGGCAAAGGAATAGAGTTCCGAAGTGAATTCAACTTAATTTAATTGATCCAATAATATTCTATTATAGTCGCTCTGGAAGAGTTCCAGAGTAAATAAGAAGAATTCGGCTGGTTTACTACCTTATGGAAGTCAATTGAAATAAAATGAAGGCAGCAATTTGTCTTACACGTTGAAATGGAAGAAAGGGCATATTATCATAGAACTCCCTAACGCGATCTAATAGTTTTTGGGCTTAATCACAGTAGCAGTTCTTAGGGGTTCATCTGTTTGCGCCCTTAAAAGTCGGAGTTTAAGGTCTATTTTTGGAACAACATCAATTATATTTCTCCTAAGTTATAATTTTTGTATCGAGTTTAGGATCACCAGAATCTTCATGAGCACTAAAATGTGGCAAATCAATTAGAAAAAAGGAACAGAATCTGATATCTTATAATACTGTATTTTGTCTTCGTACAAACTAAATATACTTACATTACTGTCTGCGCGATCGATACTGATGATCACTACTTATAAGTTAATTAACGCATATCTATTAATCTATAATTTGCAAAATACTATAACGAACGACTGACACATCCGAAATAGCATGAGCACTGGAAGAAATTTGTCAAGAATTTGAAAATTTTAAGACATCAAGAGCAATCGAACATAAGCGACTAACTCCTTCAGTATTTAAATATTTTTGGATTAAAATTTTAGCGATACTTACTTAATACTGTAATATAATAACGATAGCTTCAGTAAAAAATAAAAACAAAATCATATGCTCAAAAATTACCTAATGAGATTCAATTATTAAATAGAAAAAATTGGAAACTACAAAATTAACTAAACACGTTTAACAACAGTTCCCGTATCCGATTCTTCGGAAGGTGTAGATTCGGAACTGAGAGATTCCTTGTTAGGTGAGTTGTCGCCAACCTTAATTAAAGTTGGTATTTGAGATGGTTTCGATTTCTTTACGTTATCACCTTCTCCGGACGAGGCGGGACTGGTAACCTTCAAAAGGTTATATTTTTCATCTGTACTATTTCTGGCGACTACTCTCGCTCCTACCCTGTTTAATAGATCAGTCGATTTTTTTGCTATTGTGGGTTTTATTACTACTTTGGGTTCTGCCCGCTTTGCGGGGTTTTGTGTATTGGCACTGATTATGGTTTTTGGTTCCTTTTTCTCTTGAGCTTCCTTTTGTTTAGGTGGTCGAAGGTGCTCGTAAATTTGCTGAATACTTTGCTTGTAAGGATCTTGTTTCTTTACCGTGTTAGGCACTAAAGGTCCAATATATAGATTATTGAATGTGACCTCGGGTTCTTTTGGCAGAGGAGGTTCTTCTGCCAAAGCAGCGGGTGATTCACATACTCGCAATAGGTTTTGATTTTTTCCGCACGCCGAAGTGGTGCGTGGGGGAGGTACCGGAGGTAGACGCCCTAGTAACTTTCCGGTTGGTGAAGTTGGCTGTGAAAATGAGGATATTTCGGGAATGGGAACGTTCAAAATACCAGGTGCCGGCATCGAACGTCTCTTGATTGTAACTATCTCCTTCGAAGGGCGTGGAAAGTCTGGTAATACTTTCGGAAAGTTCCTGCGCTTAATAATTTGAAGTTGTTGATCCGCAGTAAGCGGTTCCAGTCTATCTATCGATTCATCCCTCGATGTTACATTTATCTCTTCTTGAATTTCGCAAGGCCTAACAGCTGTAAAGAAATCTGCGGGTAATTCGATTGGATCCGATTTGGAGTGATGGTGGTGAATTTTTAGAGGTTGCTTAAGACTAATACTCGTTGATGAGCGATGCAAGTTTGTATCGGTACTGGAGAGGTTAACATCGTCCATTGTGAAGGATCGTCTAAGCTGAGGTTCTGGCTGAGGAGCCAAATATTGATAATCTAGAGATTTAGATATCTCTATCGGCGGTTGTCGCATAACGCTGATTCCTCGCCCAGCAGGAGTAGCATCGACCGCAATCGACACCTTATCGGACTTTTTAGGTGCAACTGCTTGTTTTAAAACTGGAATTGCGCTGGGCTTAGTCAGACTGTGACAGCTACGTGTAGTGGGCCCACTCGTTTTTACCTCCGGACTTACAGGTCTTGTTGGACTGCGACCAAGGGTCGAGTCGCTGTCAATTGCACTTGAAATTTGTTTGGAACCCATCTCCTGTTTTTGTTTTGCTTTATGTTCTTCCGCTAACTGCTGCCTTGTACGGCGTAAATAGCGAGGACTACACCTATGCACAATCTCATGAGCGATCCAATCACGTACTTTTGTATGCGGGTCGATGGTGCTTGAAGACATTTGCCTCATCAGTTTGAACCTCGCATTAGAGCCATCGTCGCTCAGTTTTACTGCTTCGTAGACATCGTCGCTCTTAGAAGGCTTACCAATCATCTTCATAAGGTTACAACCATCAAGGACTGGTACCTCTTCAGATACTTTAGCAGATTTCTCGCCAATCCCTTCCATGGGAGGTATGCCATATTCCTCCCGCCGCTTCTTCTCCTTATTCTTTAATCGGACACACTTATAGTACAATCCGGCAAATACGAAGATGTTGATGAGTAAAAAAAGGCACCCTACAACCACCAAGAGGTTGGTGGCATTGCTACTTTTGCTTTCAACATCCGACTCTTCAGTTACACGTGGTTCTACGGCGGGTTGATCAAAGGGAGTTGGAGTAGGTTTGATGGTAGGTTTTTTAGTGAGTTTAGGATACGATCGTGATGTTGTTGGAGTAGCTTTTGGTATCTTGGTTGTCGTCGTTTTCCAGCTTTCATAGTAAGTAGGTACGGTCGGATTCTCTTTCATAATGTTAGGCAAATTCTCATTCCAAAATTTGACCTGACTTTCTCGATAATGGTATTTGACTTGCGGGGGAAGTGCTGTAAATCAATTAGTTCAGTAAGATAATAATTCGTGTCTAATCGCTTGTTACCGAAGTACAGGTATGCTTCATTTTCAATATCATATTCAGGCCATTCGACTTCAAACCGGATCCAGTCCATAGGGCTCAGATTATAAAATTCGGTTCGCCGATTAACGTTCGGATCACTGAAATAGCATAAAAATACACTACCTTTGCTATAATGTGTAGAATTTACCCAGTATATGCGAAGCTGGAGAAGTACGTCATTACCATTTCTGACAGTAAGCGTTCGTATGGAGTGTAGTGATCCTTGAAGTGAAACTTTGGGCCATCCAGTGGTATTCCAAAAACGTAAGGTAGTTCATCGCCATGTACGCTTTTGTTCCTCTGTAATTTTAACAATAAAATCACGAACTTTTCGGCAGTGGCTTACCAAATGCTCCTTAGAAGAAGGTGCATGACCAAACACATAAAAATACGACTGCGGGTTAGCGACAGAGTGCAATTTTCCCATTTGTACAATAGGCGACAATGTCCGTGCATCAGACAGTATCTCAAGAAGTTTATCGCGAGCCAATTTTGCACGATCTATCCCAGTTTCTGTGTAACTCTCACGAGCCTGATCCTGTACTGGGAAATCGTGTACCTTACCGAGGTATTCTTCTAATGTTCGAGCCAAACACAATTCCGGTTTTGCTTCGCATTTCAATCTCAGGTAACGTTTTAGCTCTTGATCTCGTTCCTTCTCTAGAAGACCATGAGTTAAACCAACGGGACCCAAGAGGTGTGCACTTTCGATTTCAGTCACCCCGTACATCAATTCAAACCTGAAAATTGTCACCATTAGATCCAATACATTGTTTTAATTTACCTTTTTAGTAGATCACTGTACTTGGCCAAGTTTTGTTTAGGATCGCCTGAGACAACACGTGAATCAATAACAGGTCCATATCTTGTAGCGTAATAGTCTGTTGTTACGGAGGCGTTTACAATTTCGTTAGTGGTTCTGGTTCTCAGACAACTGGCTAATTCCGCTTCGGAACTGGGACAGTTTAACGATCCGGCAACCTGATATGTAACATATCTCGGTCTGGTGGAAAATGCCCAATCTGCTAGGGCAGTTCCGCCCATTAAGATTGCCCTTTTAAATAGTGCTAAAATATAAATGTCATTAACTCTATTGGATACGACAATACTTACAATTGTTACCATCACCATTCACCATTGGTGAAAGCATCAATAAATTGGCACATACTGCTCCTGTTCCATGGCCGAATAGCGTAACGAGATTAGGGTTGCCCCCAAAGGCTGCAATGTTGCTCTGTACCCAAAGTAGAGCAGCGATTTGGTCTACGAGAGCAAAGTTGCTTGTTGCGGTTTCTTCAAGGCCCGTTCTTAAGAATCCTGAAAAATAAAAAAAAGGTTGTTGTTATTTGTTAAATTTGTATGTAAGATTTTTGCAGTACTCAAGCTGTTTCGTCATTAAAGGTTCCGATAATACATCAACACCCACTCTTAAAAATGTCTTCAATAACAATGGATAATCCATTGTGATGTGGTCGCATCTCCACCTTTACCTCTTTATTCTCAAGGTACTTAACTGATCTCTGATTTTAAATCTCCCAACACGTAATATTTTAAATATAATTCTTACCTGTTCGGGTTATTTACACAGCCCAACTTGCAAACAAGAGAGAAAATTATTCTCAAACAATCCCTTGTGGAGGCACACTATCATTAACAAGTTATCACCGTGTTAAATCTGTTAAGCCTCTGCTGAGCACTAAGTACAGCTACAAGAAAAACTTTCAGAAATTAGAATGTAATACTTATCGAAAACTCCGCCTGTCCAAGTTTCAGAGGTCAAAAAGCTTAAACATCTCAATGGGGACGAAAGAGAACTTAGGAAGGATTGCAGATAGATTGTACTCTAGGTATAAAAAAGCCGCAAGTATACCAACAAGGTGAGAAGATTGGTAATAAAAAAACCAAACGCAAGAAGAAAGTTCATGGAACAGCTCAAAACAAGACCGTAGTAAATAGTTTCATGCAACAACTAAACTATGATCTTTGAGAGAGTTGACTAATGATTATTCCATGCAATATTCCCTATGGCAGATAACGGAAAGGTTAAAACGAGCATCAAAAAACAGAACACTTTGGATATACCCTGAATCACATATTTTTTAATACGAAGAACCACTAAAAGACATTACATTACCTGATTAACAAATAACATTAATATCTCCAAAAAAAGTGATGACCATGACACATGGTTGAATTAATTTGAATGTTACATCTGTTGTACCATGAGCATACTTTGTATATTGCAGTTTGCAGCTTCTCGATGGCTTGGGTGAGTTCGGTGTGTTGTGCCAGAATTGTGGTATCGTCCGCGAAGGTCGCTAAAGCTGCCTCTGTAGTAGGGATGTCTGATGTGAAGATATTGAATAACAGCGGCCCCAGTACACTTCCCTGCGGTACTACTGCTCTAATGGACCTTGTTTCTGAAATTGATGAGTTTATGCGTACAGTAAAAGTTAGATTTTCGAGGAAAGAGAAGACCATTGCTTTTAGGTAGCTGGCTATTCCGATCTTGTGTATTTTGCTTTTTAGGCCTTCTACCAAGACCTTACCAAAAGCTTGGGCTACGTCAAGAGAAATCGCTACAGTATAGCTTTTGTTTTCAAATTCCTCTTCGATTTTTTCGGGGATGCGTTGTAGTTAATGTTACGTTGAATATGTTCTCCTGAAACCAAACTGGAATGGTGGTAATATGTTAAGTGGTGTTATTTCGTCCATTAAGTGGGAGTGAATGATCTTCTCTAGAGAACCTTTGAGAGTGAATAGTTATTAATCATCTTTTTATCTTTACCCGGATTGGGAAATACCAATATATCAGCACGCTTCCAAGCTTTCTGGAAATATCCCTGAGGAAGACATGCGTTGTAAATTGTTGCAAGGTAGGCTAAAGATTTATTAGTGAGCTGAGTATCAACTAAGTTTGTTATTAAATCATGTCCAGGTGATATCCTCTGGGAGATTATTAATTATGGTTTTAATTTCTTGAGGGGAGATGGGAATTATAGGTTATCACTGGCAGATTAGTTTTAATATGATTGGTTATGTATGCTACATGATTAGGAACACAAGTGGCTACTGGACGGGAGTAAATACTTTTTCGTAATGAGCTGCAAATGCTGCTGATTTTTCTTCGTCGGTAGCTAGTATTGTATTTTCCACTCTTAGGATTAGAGTTTCCTCGCATTGCTTTAGAGAACGCTTGGTAGCTCTCCACATCCCAATGTCACCTGGTTGAAGATCTTCAATATATTTTTGGTATGTATCGATTCTCAGCTCGTCCAATTCACGCTTTAGTTTGTTTAGTAGACGTTTCGTTTCCAGCATTCTACTTCTCTGCCATTCTCGCCTAGTTTGGCTTTTCCTTTCAATTAGTTCTGTTATTTCAATTGGTGGTTGTGCTTTTTATTAGTTTTGGGGGCTTGTGTTGCTTTCTGCACGCTATTGGTTATTGACGTTGTTAATTTGGATATTGCATTGTCTATATCTTCCTTATTTTTTAAGCTAGTTGAGCATTTTAGCTGATCGTCGAGGTCGATTAGGAAGCGTTCCCAGTTTACTACTCCATTTATTAGTCTTGGTATTGGTTGTGCCATCACAGGGGTGCTGATAAACGAGATTATTACTGGCAGGTGGTCAGATTCCAGTTCTTCTATCACTTTTTGGAATATCGTTTTGTCAAAGTTTTTCTGTAAAACAATGTCAAGTATGTTAGGCTGGTGATCACTGCGATATGGATAGTAAGTGTATTTCAATCATTCTGAAAATTTGCATAACGCCATAACTTTTGATTCTGAACAACTTTTCTTAGTGACATTTTGGCGTACTATGAACGGAAAAGGTACTTTACCTGAAACGAAGTTGACAAATAACGGATTTTTGCTCAACTGTAAAGGCCTACTTGATTTTTAGCAAATCGAAAGTAAACTAAAAATAAGTTTCAGACCAAGCAGGGCGGAATCCCAAAATATGAAATTCCAATTCGAAAATTTTTGGTCCATCTCACCTATTGTGAACTCAATCCGGGAACACACTGTATAAAGGAAACTATGATCAGAATGGTAAAACTAACGTAGGTATATTAACACCAAGGTGTACAGCCCGAACTGATACAGAACGGATGAGGGGATTAGCCAGAGCAACCCAACTAATACTATTAAAAGCTCAAGGAAGGAAACAACCATATAACCAAAACCGTTGTCTATGCAATAACGGATGAGGTTAGACAGTAAACATCTCGATAACCTCTGGTTTCGACAAACCGCATGCGTTATTTTCATAACGCCCTTGGTGTATTAATTGGCCTGTAAAAATCAAGGGTCGTCCGAAAAGGTGCAGTACGACCTAGGCGTCTTAAAACTGTCGCAACAAGTGAAATGCTAGAAACAGTAAAGGAAATTGTAATTTCTAGTCGAAGTTGAGCGGATTGTATATATCACAAAGGTAAGTCAAATCAATGTTCCGCGAACACATTCAGCCTAGAGTTGTGGAACGCGCTCAAGTAAGTACTATTCATCAACCTCTAGTCCGTACAATTAGCTGTGGGTAACTGTGTTTCAGAACACAACCAGCAATTAAAAGAATGGGGTAGTCATGGCTTAGTACAAATACAGTTCTATCTGTGGGAAAGACTATTCCCACAATTTTTTGGTGTTGATCCAATCACTATGCATCCTTAATCTGTATAATGCGTGAAGATATCAAAAGGAAACGTAGAGGAAAAATACATACGACAAAATCTGGTGTTGCTAAATGTCTGGAGAGGCTGAATTCTGTTGTGAATTATTTCCACATCCACCATATTACCCTGGTCTGGTTTCTAGCGATTGCTTTTCGTTCCCAAATCTGAAATTGAGGAGGTTACGAAAGACTGTTGTTAACTGCAAAAGTTGGACTAAAGGGTATATTACAGAGAACAATGATTTTTTTGTTGTAGTTTTAATAAATATTTCCTTCCTAATTAGACTTAGAATCTCAAAGAACCCTATAAATATTATTTTTTATGGTTTTAATTTCGCATCTTTAGAAACCAATTACTTGGGCACTATTTTTTCAGGTTGTATTTATTATTGCAAGCCCTATAAAACACAGCAATGATAATATTTTAAGTATAATTAGAGTCTGGGTATTGTTAAAAATGTCGAGTTTTTCTGCTTGGATCATAATCAAAATAATCTGTTTTCTAATTGAACTAAATTGTTCAATCGATATTTATTCTTTAACAATACAAGTTGCAGTATTTATCGTTATTTTAAGAAATTTTAATGACGTATAAAAACAAATCTACAATGCAATCAAACGAATTCTCTTTAAAACCAAGAATAAAATTGCTTCCAGGACGTTATGTTTAAGAATCTCGGAGGGTTATGCTATATTAATGAGGGTAATTTAATGTTATGTTCTACGACCTCATTTTATTTTATGAGTTGTCGTTAATGAAATGGCGTAATGACAGTGCTATTGACAGTGTCTCGAAATTTGAAGGTGTAATTTAGGAAAAAAATGAAGAATCACTTTAATCACAGATCATCATTTTTGTTACAGAATAACGAGGACTGAGAATCTACAAATTTTGCTTTTATTGCGAACGAATCTGAAACTTTGTGTTATTGCATTCAGGGTAAACTTCGATACTGTATCCGTGATGGAAAGAAAACAAACAGATTGGCTACTACATGTTAATCCGACAAATCCGATTGGCCCGCAAGGTGATGTTCACGGTTTGTTAATTATGGAGATATACGGGTACGAAAATGCGAGAAATTTTTTATCGGTTAACGTAAAAGTGTGTAGCGTCGTTAAACAGTAAACTAAAGTAGTTTCACAGCTACTGAGATCCTCAAATATAAATTTCCCTCAGCGGAAATCAAGCCAGAAACCGGGAAAACACATTTACAACAACAAAGAAAATTCCGTCGCAGGATAAAAAGATGAAATCTCGCATCGTATATATTCTGCCCATAAAAATGACAGGTTTTTGGCCGAATCTTCTCACAATATACACATACACACGCAATCTATATTATTCTCTATTTGCCCCATGGGACAGTTGCCCTGCTTAGTTATATAACTATACAAGGTTTGCGAATGAAATGACTATTTCCTACATTCAACTGGTCTATTTTTCCTACTGTAAAGTATTGCGGGCTATTTACCATTTACGAAATGTAAACTTTTTCAGTTGTAGAATCGGGAGATAAGTTTATCGATGTGATCTCTGACGTAAAGAGTGGAATGTCATTGCGAACGTCCCTCCATTTTAATGACGCACAAATATTTTACGACAGTTTAATTTAGCAGGGAGTTAATAAAGTTATGTTTACGTAGGTATGTTGACGGAATGCGCAATCCTTCCCAGCATCACACAAATACTACGTTGCCTAACTGTAATACAGTTTCATAACGATTCGTTCTCATGATTAATATCCTTGTTTATATTATCATATTTCCGTATGCAAACAAAAGTTGTCCCATTATATCAACAATTAAAGTTCCTTATTATCTCATTACATCCTTTCATTCGTTGAGGATTGTGATTGTGGCAATCTTCCTATACAATTAAGGCCGTTAAAATAATGTTTGTACAATTACGGAAAGATGAAGTTATTTCAGTCGTTTATCATTTAGGGCAATATTGCCTACCATCTTATGTTCCTATGTACCTACCTAATTATGAGTGTGCCATAAACATGGAGGGAATGAGTCAGGTGATTAGGTGGAGTACGCCATCGAGGCCAAAACACCTTGGTGCCATTTTGCCAATACAACGAATGTAAAATAACAATTAGGTCCTGAGGGAAAATAGGTTGAAGAGCGCTCCTAAAGGAAGTAAAGAGACTAAAACTTGGACAGAAAAAGATACCAGTCATCAGAATGGCTTGTCTTCATGAAAACCTGGAGAAATCGCTGTCGAAAGAGGAATGAGGAAACAGGAATAACCGACGCTTTGTCTATTGGGAGCTGTATCACCTAAATTCATCGAGTGTCGCCACAAGGGCCAACCTCCACCTCCAACTTTCATCACTCATGCACCCATTGGAATGGAACATCATCACGAAGAAAATAAAGAAAACGTCATATTTTTCAGTAACAACCTTTACAACAAACTAGATAAGAAAATTAATATCCTTAAATTTAAAAAAACCTCTCATCAGTTTCATCAGAACAAATGTTCTAATCATATGTTTCACCGGAGGGTTTTGAATTTAAGTGACCACACTTTCACCAAAAACGAGTTGACCTTATTGAACAAAATAATGTGAAATTTACTGCAACAATGTTAATTGAAAATTAAGTTTCTCCAGGGTTTTGGAGACCTTCTCGTGGAGTGCTGATGGTAAACGTTAGAGATACACCAGTGTACTTCTATATTTGCCGACGTTTCGACTATCTCTAACGTTTACCATCAGCACTCCACGAGAAGCTCTCCAAAACCCTGGAGAAACTTAATTTTCACTTATTGAACAAAGGTTTAAAATTTTGCCCCCACACTAAGTCTCAGACCAAAAAAGTTACCCTCAACATGGCTACCTGTTGTGATGCTATCATTAACAGTGTCAATCCTGAGGACTCCAATTTAATCAAAGCGGAAATTTATAAATCTCTTAAATCTTTTTGTAACATTGATTATAATAATTATAAATTCACTCAAGGCCGTTTTGGTGACCCCTCTATCTTCAAAAATCTCACAAGATTGTTCAATGGAGCCAATTCGGACATCATTTGCACTAAAGCCGATAAAGGAAATTGTACGGTCATCCTCAATCAGCAAGATTATAATACCAAGGTCACTGACTTCATTAACACTCCTAGCTTTACAAAATTAAATTCGAACCCTACCAACAATTTTAACTTGAAGCTCCGTCATCAAGTTTTCTCCCACCGAGACACTCTCCTATCACTGAACACCAAGTACAGATCCATTATTGTCATGAACCCGAGGCCCACCCCTTTTATATGGGTTACCCAAAATCCACAAACCTACTATCCCCATACGTCCCGTTGTCAGTTTTTTCAACACCCCCGCTTGAAAATTAACTTCGTGGCTTAATAATTTTTTAAATATTCAGATCACTCTTCAACCAAATTTTTCGATCAAGAACTCTTTGGATCTCACAGAAAAACTCAATTCTATCAATCTCTCCCAAAATGTTTCGATGGTGTCCTTCGACGTTACTAATCTATTCCCGAGCATCCCCTCCAAAGAGTGTAGCGACACTGTTTCTCATCATCTCCATTCATCCAATCTGTCTGATCCTCAATTCAAGTGTGTCCTCAGCTTACTCAACCTCAGTGTTCAAAAAAACTTCTTCCTTTTCAACAACACCTTTTATTCTCAAACTGAGGGCTTAGCGATGGGGTCCAACCTTTCTCCTATCCTGTCTGAGATCTTTATGAACAACTTGGAAACCATCCATATCACACGTTCAAAATTCTTTACGGATCACATCATCTACTGGGGTAGATATGTTGACGACATCATTTGTGTCCATACCGCGGACGGCTTGGCACTAACAGCTTTTTAATTTTTTTGAACCAACTTCACAAAAACATAAAGTTTACTTATGAAAAAGAATCCAATAACCAATTGCCCTTCTTGGATGTTCGATGTTCTCTTAACCAAAACGCCTCACCATATTAATTTCGGCATCTACCGTAAGCCCACTACCACCTACTCCCTTATCCCGTCAGATTCGATGCACCCCATATCCCATAAAATTGCTGGCCTCAACTCCCTCATCAGGAGAATGGCACTATTCCGCTTTCCCCTATTAATTTCAAAAAAGAACTCAACATAATTCAGCAAATTGCCTACAAAAATGGTTACCCCAATAGTCTGGTCATTACCCTGCTTAACAAAATTAAGAGATCCCTCAATCGCATCAACCTCATCCCCCAGTTATCACGCCTTAACCCTAATCTTTACCGTTCTCTTCCGTTTGTCCCTAATCTTTCTCATAAACTAAAGAACCTTTTCGAGAACTACAATATCCATATTTCGTTTTCCAACACTCATTCTCTTAGTACAGCCCTTGTTCATAATAAAGATTCCATTCCCATTCTGGAAAAATCTGGTATTTACCAACTCTCCTGCCAGTGTTGACCATCCTTCTACATAGGACAAACCGGCCGCTCCTTCTCCGCCCGCCTGAAGGAACATATTATGAACACCATAAAAACTAACAATCTTTCCCACAAATTAGCTTTCGCCGACCATATTCTCTCCACGGGTCACAACTTTAACCCTAATCTCGGCTACCAAATCCTACACCTTTGCACTAAAGGCTCCCTCCTTAATGTTCTGGAATCTGTTGAAATTACTAAGCAAAAATTTCATACTCATTTGGTTAATGAGATCACAGACCTTGGGAACAACCTAATTAGTTGCAAATTTATAAGTTCATATTATTATAGTTAGTTTTTTACTCTTTTTTGTTCTGATTATCCCCCGTATACAAAATTAATTCCTTCTCTTACATGTTTATCATTGGTTGACTTTGTGTTTGCGCCATCTCTTGTTTGTTTTGGCAACCAAAATTGTTGCGGTTGTTACACTAATGGACGATTCGTTCACACGGTCGCCAGTCATGATTTTTATATTTAAATTGCTAATGTAAAAAACGTTGGCCCGTTTGGTCAGAATCTTTTGAGATAATGTGTTATTTAATAATAGTTTTCTACATAACTTTTAAGTGTTTGTAAATTAAACTTATGTCCCCTTAAGGTGAGTGTGTTTGACAACCACGTGTTTGTAACTAATTATGTTAATTTTAGATTTCATCACTTTGGTTTTTATAGTTTATCGTCACTAAATGACATAGCTTGATAATGAGACCAGTGGGCCTCGAAACATGTCGCATTTAAAATAATTTAACTTTTCATTAATTTAATTGTCAAACTTAAGTATGTTGGTTTTCACCTACATATAAGGTTAAGGAACGGGGTGGTTTAATCCAATTGTTTACCCTCCTGATTAAATCGGCGTGCACCTACGTTACTATGGGAAGGAAAACGAGGTAGCCAAACCACCTAGTCATTTAAGTCATTTTACCCACTAGTTTTTGCCAATTGGCTAGTGTTTCAGTACGAAAGTACTTATTCTAAAAAACTAAACAATTCATCTCTTTTTCATCTAAGTTTGCACCATTAAATTTCAATGTCTAAGGGGAGGTTGTGCGTTGTTTTTATTTATTTTAAACGAATGTGGCACGTGAATAGATGGGGGAATTTTGAATGAAACCTTTGGCAAAAGGAAAGCTATGGCCGTGGTATGAGTGCGCTCTGTCAAAAGAACGGAAAAAACTGCTAAAATTCTGCAAGAAACAGACAGTTCCACTATCGGTACATTGTCGAATGATTGCGAAATGAACCTTGGTTTAGACTAATTAATAACCACCGAAATTGTGAGGAGGGCACTGTGATACTGTGAGACACCCAAAGACATTACAAAAAGTCTCCCATGGGAAGATCCCAAATTTCTTTAAGGAACCATCTATATAAGAAATAATATTACCTTTTGTGAAGCGACGCGACGTCCAATTCTAATGGCATGCAAACTGCGACCAGGATGTCTTTCAAGGTGAGCTAAGTGTAAAGACAACATTTTTCCAATAACATAACGGAGTCTCGTTAGCCGCCATAATTGAAGCGAAGAATGACTATACAGTTTGTATGGAATTTTCTACAAATAAGAGAACAGTTTGCTACCTTTTCATGTAGGTATGTATAGATGCCGAAGTGAGTTCAATTTTGGGTTTACTGCCACAAAATGAGGTTTTGTACAAAATAATAGAAAAATTAATAAAAGAAGTGACGGTTGTTTGATACATTGCGACTTAGCCCCATCATAAGTTATGGTATGATTGTAATGCTAATATATCCCTACCAATGGTATCAAAATCTGTAATCATACACCCTCTCGATAGATTAGTTCATTGTTACATGCAACCAAAAGGCACCCAAACGTTTTGCTGGTTATATCCTTAATATACCTGTACAGGAATTTATGAATATGTAATTCAGCGCCTGTAGCATTTATGGAGATATTGGAAAGGAATTGTTCGAATCCATTATGGGTCAGATTTGTACGAAGGGGTTAGCAGGTAATCAATAAAACAACTCAAAACCTTCCCTTGACGATGAATTTAATGAAAATAAGTCAGACTTAGATGAAGGATGGGATGAATTTGTTATTTTTTTGTATAAAAGTACACAAGTGTACTGAAACATTAGCCCCAAAAATTCATTCGGCAACACTAACGGGAATTGACTGAAACCATTGAATTATTCAATGCTGAAACGATTAATTGAAGGAGGTTTTGCGTTGTTTTATTGATTAAGGGATTGTTCCCAGGATTACCAACGCCATCTTGAAGAAAGCACGCCCCCACGGAAATCTTTCCCATCACTGTACGAATTTGTACTACCTACAGTTTGTTGTTCATTTTTAAAAAATCTTATTACTCTTTCAGTATATTTACGTGAAAGGCGAACACCTTTAAGCAAGGGTGTTACCCACCTGAAAGTTAAGCAAGATAAGTATCGAATTTACTTTCGAAGGATTTTAAACTTTGTCCTATAATCCAACAAGAAAGCGAGAGAACATTAAGGCGTTTTTTGAAAAGAGTTTTATTTCTGTAACTTATAAACTTTAAAAAATTCAAAATTCGTGGAGAAAAATAATCAAACTTTATGAGTGGTGAAGGAGTAGGTTTATTGCCGGAGAAGTCTCTCTATTTGAAGGATATTATGGGTCATGAAGAAAGAAAAAGATCATGGAAACGTAGGACAAAATATTGATCTGTATGACCACCCTCTCCTGCCCTTAAGTTGAATATATATGCAGTTTGCTTAAAATTCCAGCCAAAACTTCAGTATGGGTTTCCGTACATACTATAAACGAAACTGTCATTTTTATGACCGTCATATTGCGCCATGAACTTTACGCACACTTGAGGAACATTAATCTTACAGTATTAAAGCTTCCGTCAGACTTTATGTTTATGGGTATAATGCATAGTTTAGTTAAGTTTCTTGTTTTAATAAGGATAAATCATACAGTAAGAAAGATGTTAGTTGCAACTTGCGAAATTTTAAACGATAAACTACTCACCAAATACACCAAGTCTGAAGTTAACCGTAACAACAATAACTTTTCCGTAAGCTGCTAGAACACTGCCATCGTACGGATTACCGGAATTCCATTCATACGATTCCCCATGCAAATAAACCATAACTGGATAAATCGGTTTCGGTACATCAACATCTGAAAAAAAAAATTAAACTTCTATCTCAAAAAAATAATTTTCTTTATATTAAAGTAATTAAAGTAAAAAGATGTGGACGTAATAAATCATCGAAATAATAAAAAGAAGCCCAAAATTGTTTTCTAGAACAAACCTTAATTATACTCACAACTTGATATAAGTCAAAAAGGAAGAAAACGAGGAAATACTTCTACTAATTATGTTAAGGCATTTTTTCGACGTTTCCAAGTTTCTATTTTCGGTTATGAAATATAAGTTAATTGGTATCTTCGATATTTTTCTTCTTTCATCAAAATTTATTAAAATTGATTGCCACAAACTCGTACCTACCTATATAAGATTTAAAAGGGTGAATAATAATGATATAACTTTGCTGGAATTTTAAATCAAATTCTCATAGGGTTTGATTTAATTAAAAAGTGTTTTGTTCTTCTAACAAATTTCAAAAGTTTAGCTTACGGCGCACAATGTAACAATTAGCAACAGATTGTAGCCGGGGTGTATAAAAATATCAATTATAATAATTAATTTTGTTCTGATCACATTAATTTCATACACGAGTTGTACTTACGTCTGACCTGTTAATTAAATAAGGCTGTCCCTTTATGTTACTTTCCTTTCTTTCTTACTAACGATAGAACATTTTATGTTCTTCAGCTATGTAATTGTCATTTACGCAATTCTGTGCGTGTTCGAAGACTCATACGAGTAGTTTGTCTTTCACCTCTACGAATGTTGTTATTAGTTAATTAGAAATAATGTCTACACTACAGTAGCTAAGCAAACTTAGGCAATGTTGATTAAAATAATTAACATTAGTATAGAACACAGTGATATAATATGTTAGCAATGTAAGTAGTATTGATGGTAATAATTCAATATGCATCAACGATGATGCTAACGAATCGGAAAATAGCAAATGAATTATATGTCTTTCATCATTCACCTAAAAACCATATTAATAGATGGTTGATCGTTACTTGATTCACTTTAGTCTTCTAGGTCTTAATAGGTTAAACAAAAATTCTCATTGAAGGACGCAGAAAGAAAGAAGAAGAAAATCAAAACCGAATTTTGTTGAAGATTGATAACCAAATCGCACTTATCCTTATGTGTCTCTTTTTTACCTAAATATCCCAGCTCCTGTGCTGAAATTTTCAAATGGAATTTTTCCTGCAACAAGATTATCTTATGAAAAAAGAAATTGTGCTTGTGGTACAAATTATGTTCCCTAGCGTACCTCAAAGAAAAACTGGGTGCTGTGAAGCTAACTAACACAGCATATTATGGAACATTAAATTAAAGAACAATTCCTTGAAAAACACCCACTGTCAGTGCAAACACTGAAATTCATGGGATGTCGCATCCTGTTTTCTTACCGTCACTGCAAATCTGGCCAACTTGGTAACGCTTAACGATGTGTTTCCATAACGCTGCACAAAATTGTTGTGTCCACTCTTCACCAATGTTTTGGGTAATTGCAACAAGCATGAGCTATTAATTATTTATCACAATTGTTATGGAGCTATTGCCGATGTGTGAAGTCGTCAAAAGTTTGGACAGATGACCTTTTGATGATGACAAATGACCGAATCAACTTCTACAATTATATCGGTGGCATTATATCTTGCACGTGATGTCATTTTGTAGGGTTCATACTTGGAATTCTGCTGGAAACTGTTGGGAGTATCCAAATAGTGTGCCGGAACCTTCCTTTACGAGTTGTAGCCATGCTTCAAGTTCCAAGTGAATTATTAGCTTAAAATTGCAAGGGCCAACGCAGTCTACATCACTGACAGCTAACCTTGTAATATTACAGTATATGATAGCCAGTAGTAAAGCGTTTGTTAATACAAAAATATCAAACATTACGGGGCCAATGCTGCCGATCTTCTCAAAATTTAGTTATATAGGTCGTAAGAAATTTACCTGCAGCTCCCAACATAACTGTCATGAGGTGAATGATCTGTGTATAGTTCAGTTACTCGCTTAGGTGAGGAAGATTTAGAAGTGGTGCTCCCTTTAATCCTTTCCAATGCACCTGATGGGAGTATTGAAGATAAGGTAAATGGGAGCTTTCGCTTCAATCGAAGGGATCTTGTTACACGTGGAACACTTAATACAAGACGTGGGTGCTTATGGATCCTTTTTCCAATTTTATGGTTACTCGATCACGTTATCCAGACATGCAAGTGTGAATTAATATTATGTATCCCATGTTAAGTGCTTTTTGAACGTAGCTAAAAAGCTAAACTCGGTTTGAGCTGAGCTAGGAGTTCAATTGGAGGTACCCTATTGGCCATATACCAAAACTTGTACAAGAGCATCCGTCAAATTGTGCTGATGGTAATTTCCAACGAGGGACAGGGGGGCTAGTTAAAGTCCCCCAGCATAGAAACCACTATATGTTTGCATGACAAATTCCCAAGTAAATAAAGTTAGATTCTTACCGTCCCGAATATTTTCAAAGTTTGACCGTAGTCCGGTAAGTGGTAGTACGGTATCGGAAAATTCAGTAAGTAATCTTTCTCTTCTCTTGAGGAGTGTAGGAGCAAGGTTCTGACCCGTGATAATTAGCTCCATTAGTAGGTTCTTTGCAAAATGCTCGTTCAAATTCAATGTTTGCACCAAAATGAACATTTTAGCTTTAGCCTTCATTTCTCTTACTACACGATGACGATGACGATGTGCTCTGACTATGAACGAACGTATTAAGTAGAAGTTACCCCATTTTTGAGAGTGAAGGGCGGGCAATGACAATGATTTCTATTTTTATATTGTAATTCTTTAAATCCTGGTGAGATATTTCGCCCACTTCACCTCATTGTCTAATGCACATCACAACATCGAAAACTTATCATCTTCATTAACCCATAGTCATATACTACCTAACTCAGTAAACTTCAAGTATTATTTGATATGAAATTCCTATTGCAATCGTCCATTAATTATCTTTAACGCAATTAGTTTTCTAATGCAAATGGAGAAGTGACTCCTTACAGGAAATACTTGATCGAATTATTTGACAAATAATAGAAAAATCTCTAGTTTAGGTTGCGGCAAAATGTAATGGAACAATAACAATGTAAGGGTAGAAAAACATACGAAATATTATATCCTTACCATAAAGGACCAAAAATATGAATTCCCCAGTGAAGCTTTTACAGAAAGAAAATTCAAACGCTTCTATATGTATCACTCAAAGCAGTTAATTATCTAACATTTTATTTACAAAAAAAAAGTAATCTCGAGTATGAAATGAAATACCCCAAAAGGAAGTACCATAAGCAAGTGTACAATATGAAGTTGACAAATCTGTTCATAAGAAGTGTACCAGTGACAAAAAGGCAAGAAAGTGGAACGAAAAATTATGACTCAATTTATATCTTTGTTTTCATCAATCAAGTTGATGGATCTACGCAGAACGATAAAGAAGAGAAACTGAAAGCAGTATACGTTATTAAAACAAAATCATCGTAAGACGTAATTTATATTTTCACTGTGATAGTAACTTACATGAGTAGAAACGTGTTAATCCTTTAATGTGAGCGTGAACGAAACTTCAAAAGACTTATATCTACTTTCAATAATTATCATGCGAAACATAATTCTTGCCGAGCTTGTTTGACATAGAACCCTGTAGATATTTATACAGTAATTAATGTTTCGTTTATACTAAATCGAAATTCTTTTGGACGCGTCCCTATTTCGTGCCTATGTAACTCCATACCTACTTTATTTGAATAGAAATTAGGTGCTGTGTGACTAATTATAAAATTCTTTAGGAAGGAAAGTTAGATAATGATTGGGTGCATTTCGTGCAACAGTTTCATTATAATAACCGTGGCCAGAAATTTGAGACACCTACATTATACCTAATAAAATGTCAAGTAATACTATCAATGGCATGCGATTCCTGCCGAACCCATCCCCGTTGTCTACCTGAAGAAGCTCTAGAAGACATAACCAGCCCACCTGCTTCACCATTCTCAAAATGATCATTTCAAAAAAATACTTTGGAGCCATTTTGTTCAATTATTATTAACGCGTTCCGTCCCTCTTTCAATCTTTCAATCTTAGTAAAATGTAATGTGTTATATCATCAAATCATTATTGCGTTCACATTTTTCCCAAATTTAATAATTTAAATTGTCGAGAAGGTCTTTAATTTGGCAACCCCTAACGATATTTCACTTAGCTGCCTTATTGGTTGGCTCTACTGATTATTATTAATAATACCTAGAAATGTTAGTATTATGTTATGTTATTATTAGTACTAAATTCGAACACTTTAAACAGCATGCTTGTTGTGCAGGAATGGGATCGAAGACATCGGAGCGTTAACGCCTCGTCAGAACCACCTTTCCGAAGAAAGAAAAAAATTTATCCTATTTTTGTTATAGTGTTGACATTTTTTTGTAGCTGTATAAACAGTTTGAAAATACGATTATGGAAAGGTCTTTTTTTTTGTTGTTCAGCTAAAAATTTATATGAACAAAAAAAAGACCCTTCCATAATCGTATTTTCATCCTATTTTTGTTATAGATAGATGCTGTTTAATTTTGCATCACAATACATTTTGTTTATCTGATAATCTCCATTAGAACAATTGGATAATGGAAGGGCTAATTTTAAGAAATGTGGAAGAAATGCTATGATGCACCAGGGACAATTTTGCTTTAATATGAGGAACAGAAATAAACGTCAAACAGAAACAATAATAAACGAAGTGATGTATGGCAATATTAGATAGTGGGTAGTAGTAGGGGAGGCGGGAAAAGAGGAGTCTACTGGTGCAACGAGGAAATAGCGCAAGCGAGGCTAATCGGAGGAGACTACAAAAGGACCCACAGAGCAGGTGAAGCCCAGGAGAGTTACATAGCCAGTAAGAAAACACTGAGGGGGCTGATCAAAGACAGCAAGGAGAGAAAGTGAGAGACCTATGTGAACTTGTCGAAACGGATAGCTGGGGACAGGCATACCAAATTGTCCATGTCCAAATGTCCATAGATAAAGTGCGCGAGTCAATGAATAAACTCTTCGCGGTGCATGCGGATATTTTACCACGGGACCTTAGTGTGGTGGGGTTTAGGAAGATAACGGAGCGCGAGGTACCGTAGGCGTCAATCGTCTACCGTAGGGTGACGCTCAAGGATGGTGATTGAGGGGATCCCCCATGCCCAGATAGTAGTAATCCTGAAGTGGGACAAGAAGCGAGTTTATGACGAGTGGCAGAAACTATGGGATGAAAGAGATTCATGGACTAAGGATATTGGAAAGTGGAACTGTAGAAGATATGGAAAGGTGAAATATCACATTACTCAGTTTATGACCGGCCATGGCGAGAACGGCGGATACCTCCACAGAATGGGGAGAAGAGACGACGATGGGTGTATCGACTGCGGACTGGAGGTCGATAAAAGGCATGCCATCTTTATGTGCAGACGCTGGGAGGCGGAGCGCAGAGAAACCAGCGCCAGGGTGGGGTCCGGGCTGATGTGCAGAGGGGAAGATGAGTGGACGTGCATAGCTGGATTAATAGAGACTATTTACCGAACAAGAGGGTAGATAAATGTGAGGGCTGCAACACAGCAGCGTGGACAGGAACTAGGCTAACATCCAGGTGGCGAGCAACGCCATCGAGATTTCCACGATGGCGAAGAATGCCTACGGGTGATGGCCGTCCGTGGCCAGCAAGAAAGAACCGTCGCATCGCAGTAGGTAGCGCAGTTGCCGTTGCCGCTTTGGAGTTGTCAGTCGTAGTATGCTTTTAAGACAAAAGTTCGGGAAATTCGTTGTTACATCGGAAACACCGTACCGAAATGATCACATAACGTAGAATCTTCCGCTCTACAACTTTTATGCTGAAAATTTTTCGATACAACTTACCGTTTTTTAAATAATAGTAAACGAAGCAAAATACTCAGTAATTTCCACACTTTTTATCAATTTTTCACCTTTCCCGGACGTTTTTTCCTGCAAATTTGGATTTAGTACCTGGGGTACTACCTACATCTAAATATCTGGTTTGCAGGGGGTAATTAAACATTTCGATTTCAGCCGTTCGTTGACTGGACTGATTGTTTTTAGTAAACTTTTTTTTTCAATGTATTTCAACTAAAGCAAATCAGCAATTCGACTAGGACCATTTGATTTTAGTCTTTTCCTCTCCAATTTTTAAAACGACAGTCAGCTGGTAAATGAAAACGATTTGGGAAACCCTGCGATTCACGAATCGGACACTGTTGAGGTTCTATTTTTTTAAAGGTTCGTTTTTCTTAACAGATTGTGATAAATTTTGTATGTTTAATAACTTAGGACTCAATGGCTTTTCTTTCCTTTTTCTGGAGAACAAATCTTTCAACTTTCTCAGTTCTGCGTACATCACATCTAGGTTTGTTATATCCTCTATATCGAGTTCTTCTTGTGCTTCACTTGGCAACCCAAAAACAACTTGATTTGTAAGAGATAATTCAGTACATTTTGATATCGCTTCTAAACATAGTTTTACTTTTGAAGGGGCATAATCAATTAGGAATCCTCCCAAATATCTAAAACTAAAAGCTTTCCGTACAATCGACCATCCTTTATTGACAAAAACATTACAGAAAGAAGTTTTCCACAAATTCCAAGGAGCATTTAGACCAATCTTTGTAAGATTTCTCTCATACCAATCTTTAGACGATCCCGAAACAAAAAACCGCAAAGCTTGAATTTTTAAACTATTTCTTGTTATTTGAAATCGATTACATTCGTCTTCAAAATGACGCAACCATTTTATCGGATTGTGCTGTATCTTCTCAAAATTAGGTATCTAAAATAATTTTTTTTGTTATGTAATTTGATTTCCTCTTTAGAAAAATCTGATTGTAATTGACACTCCAATCGTTTAATGCGATCTTCCAATTCCAATTGTACCGAACTTCTGGGTTGAGAACCAACCGAAGTCAACTTCACATTGTTTCAATAGTTAAATTCAAATGTCGTCTGAAGAGGTGGTGGTTTGCAAAATGTTCTTATTAGCAGTGCACAAAATGGATAATCCATAAGCGCAAATTTGACAATGCAAGTAGAAAATATGAAGAAGATATCAAAAAAAGTATAGGGACGATTTGCAAAAGTGTTTCGAAAATGCAACTTTTTGGTTTTCACCCTGTATCTACCTAAATAATCGTGATATATGTAATGTGATTATGCCACCGATTTTTTCTTTTAAAAAGAGCTCATAAGTACCTAGTTAGTTTTTTGCTAACTCTTATGGTTATTGCTGTACCCTATGAAAACATCGAATTTGTTGCTGATACGAAACAATATTAAATTTCTTGTTCAGCCATTTAGAAATTGCGTACTTAAGTGGCTTGTAGAGACTTTCACGGTTTGTGGGTCTCGAGAAGGCAATATATCTCAATATCCAAATATCCAAAAATCCATATTAATGACCCCTTTCATATTATCCACAAATCTCAATCGACCAAAACGTTGCAATGGTACCAAATCATCAACTGTTACTTCATAAATATACGATTACGGTTGCAGTAGGTGCTACCTGTGTTATGGTAATATACTGGACTTTCGAAAGGTTGTATAGCTCCAAGGTTTATTAAGTATAAGGTTGCCTCAATCGCATAGCTTGTAGGCGATCGCGCGCAGCGTGCAGGGAGGTTGCAACGTCACTGCCAGTCCCGCGACATTTCACGTTATAGCGCGATCTCAGTCTGTTGCATAGGTAATATATTTGTCTGTTGCACACTTGCAGTGTGATATTATTGTGTTTCTTAACAAAAACTACATAAACTTTCTATTATATACTTACGTACTTGAATAATGCTAAGATTTTCTTTTTCTTTCAATGTACATTTCCTCATACATACTTATACATATTTACAAATAAATACACACCTAACCTACGAATAAAATATTTAAAATAAAAACAACAACTGCTGCAAATATCTACGAAAAGAAAGTTTTTTTTGCTACTTATAATTTTCCCACAAAAATAACTCTTAATATTTATTACAGCTGTGCCGTCCCTTTTTCTAAATACCTGTTATGCAGTTAAGGGCATGTGATACCCTGTTGAAATGCATAACATCTGAAGTATCTAAAGTAGGCAACACATCATGCTGAATGCATCCATATAATTTTAGTACACAACAAAAATACGTAGTGGCAAAATAAGACTAAAATTTATTTAATCACTGAAAGAACTACGTACTTAGGTATGCACATTTATAGAATACGAATTTCTTATCATATTTATTTTACAGGTCAGTTTCATGTTTCATGTGATGAGCTATTATATCAAATTTATTGTAATTTGTAGATAAACTGCAATTTTTCTTTCTATCTGCTAAAATTCGTACGTTCTAATCAGAGCCGGATTTACGAGTGTGGAGGCCCGGGGCAATGAACAAAGGGGGGGCCCCTTTCAAAAAATAAATATCTTTGGATAATTTTATTTTTAGATTAAAAAGCCATGTCGCGGAGGCTTAATAGTGAAATTAATACACAAAAGTACTATCGGTCTTACAAATAGAAGTATATAAATAGGTACTGTAAACGCCTAAACGGAGTGACGAGAACGAGAACTTTTATGTTTACTGTACTTTAAACGTGCGAGGGAGGACCGTCTGAACTTTAATAAATCTCTCCAGGCAAGCGCGTATTTAAGAGGAGGGGTAATGGGGTAATTAGGCCTTCCAAAGTTACGTTAGTATAATAAATACTACCTATTATAATCGGACAGTCTCTTTTATATCTTCTAATCTACATTACATATTTAGATATAGGTATTTCATTTCTCTTCACTTTCTTGAAAGCCATTAAAAAATGGAAAATTCAAAGTTTGTGGAGGCCCTCAATTTGTGGGGGCCCCGGGGCTTCAGCCCCGCTTGCCCCGCCGTAAATCCGGCCCTGGTTCTAATAGTCGTAGCGGTACATCGAGAAAATCGCAAATGTCTGTCAAATTGTGCGGGAAGTGTGAAATTAGGTACACTTATTAATTAGATCAAAATAAACGATTTGACCCGCAGCACCCCTATTTTCAACCCTTAGTTTTCAAAAGTGCCCCGTATTTAGTTTTTTCCATCCCCTAACGATAACTCCTTTGTTTACAACTTTTCGAAAAAAATATATTAATAAAAGTTTTAGGAATTCTTATACGGAACATTTTATATAAGGATAAAATTTTCACAAATATCAACCCTTATCGAGATATGTGGAAGAAACTGATTTGTGCAGTTTCATTACAAAATCGGTCATAGTTTTCTTGTTTATCGTTTCTCAGAAAAATTATTCAAGTAAAAGATGTAGATATTAATATGATCAATATTTTAGATATAAGTATATATAATATTTTCACAGAAAGCAACCCTTAACAAGTTATTTCGATATTTTTGAAAGTAAGCAACCCTTAAGTATTAAATCGCTCATATCTTTTTTATTTGTAACTTATGAGGAAAAACATGTAAATAAATATTATAGAAAATTATCTTTTGGGCATTTTATGTTGGTATGAAAATTTTTCAAAAGTCAACCCTTAACGAGATATATCGAAAAAACCAGAAACTGTCAACTTTCACATAAAATCGAGCATAACTTTTCTATATTTCAGTGACATTACTGTTATATAATTCGGTAGCTATATGGATGTAGAAAATATAAGTAAGGGGTAATTTTTTTACAAAAACTCACCCTTAGCGAGATATTTTGAAAAAAACAAACTTTCAGCCCTTTTTAGAAAAGTTTTCGTAACTTTTCCAATTACGATTGTTAATATTATTTCTCCACGACTATATAAGAATGCACAAATTCTTTTTACATATTTAGCTAAAGAAAGACATAAATTCTTCACACCAGTGAAGAATGAAAAAGAATTCACTCTCGTTAGCCAATCACATTCTATGATTTATGAGAAATCACGCTAAAATGAATAAATCAAATCGTCTCTTTTAAAACGTCAAATAAATAACTACGCAAATCGCTTCTGACAGCGCGTCATTTGAAATGTCAAAATAATCATATATTCGTAATTTTACGTAGGTATGTATTTTTTTATGCATAGTCGTGGAGAAAGTATGGTCTTTTACTTGTGTAGAATGGCTATTATTCACTTGGATGATTCCAAAACTCACTCGCTGCGCTCGCTCGTTTTGGAAACTTCATCCGCGTGAATAATAGCCACCATTCTACACTCGTTAAAGAATATACTTTTCTTCATGGTTAATAATAGGCAATTACAGTGAATTTCATGAAATCATAGTAAAAATAAAAATATTTTCCAAATGGCAGTACTTCCGGAAATACCGGAAGTGAGCATCAACTTCTTTATTTTAAATACAAACCAGGCAATTTTTTTCACATTCTGATGTGTCATAAAATGTTTAGTAAGTATGCTTAAAATAATCGGCGTACCAATTTTGATCGTTGAGAAAAAAAAATTTTTTCACTGAAAAATGTCAAAATCTTGTTTAGGAAATAAAATTGAAAGTCGAAAGTGGTAAAAGTTAGGGAAATGGGATTTTAGGTTCTCAATGTCAACAGATTGAGACACAATTGTCTGTCATGGATAATAAAAAATTGCACGCGGTTAAGTATCTATTTGACGTTATTTCCATACTTAAGAAAAACTTTAAAAAGTCTCTTTTTTTAAATGGAATGCCTATTTAATTATCAGCCTATTCGATCCAGAAATAAATTTCCTTTAAATTGATATACCATGTTCCTATACCTAAAATCAATGATTACAGAGTTATTTACATTTTTCTAATTAAAATTTTAATTACATACTTTACAAAACATGGTTGGCTTTGAAAATTTTCAAAAAATTTTTATTCAAATGGTTCTTATGCAACTTCTTGACTATCCAAGGTCTCTTTCCGCCGAACGAACAGAACTTTCAGGGAAAACATTAAAATATCCCAATACATTGCGGTTTCTGCTGCGTCATTGGGGACAATTGGCTTTGCCAAATTTCGTGGCGCATTTACTTCGCCCAAATTTAGAAAATTCTTTTCAATCATCCTGATTTTTCGTTCTGTCATTGTAGGTAAATGCGGATATCTTTCGTTAAAGTGTTGAGTGATTCTTTATTCAATAGTTCTGCAGGTCGGAAAAGTAATACGAGCAGACTCGCCATGAATGTAACACAAATTTAGAATATCAGCGTTTGTGTATTCCATATTTCCCAATTAAAAACAAATATCACGCGCAAAAATCAAAATTCAAACAGATAACACTGATAACAAACGTAAACGTAGCGTAAACTTTCAAACTGATTGCTAACTGACAACTGTCATCATAAGAAACAATTGAATAAAAATTTGTTGAAAATTTTCAAAGCCAACCATGTTTTGTAAAGTATGTATGTAATTATAAATTTAATTAGAAAAATGTAAATAACTCTGTAATCATTGATTTTAGGTATAGGAACATGGTATATCAATTTAAAGGAAATTTATTTCTGCATCGAATAGGCTGATAGTTAAATAGGCATTCCATTTAAAAAAAGAGACTTTTTAAAGTTTTTCTTAAGTCTGGAAATAACGTCAAATAGATACTTAACCGCGTGCAATTTTTTATTATCCATGACAGACATTGTGTCTCAATCTTTTGACATTGAGAACCTAAAATCCCATTTCCCTAACTTTGACCACTTTCGACTTTCAATTTTATTTCCTAAACAAGATTTTGACATTTTTCAGTAAAAAAAAAATTTTTTTCCAACAATCCAAATTGGTACGCCGGTTATTTTAAGCATACTTCTAAACATTTTATGACACATCAGAATGTGAAAAAAAATTTCCTGGTTTGTATTTAAAATAAAGAAGTTGATGCTCACTACCGGTATTTCCGGAAGTACTGCCATTTGGAAAATATTTTTATTTAATAGATTAAACACTCCATGTCGCATGTGCAAAATTTCAAATTTCTAGCTTTTACAGTTCTTGATATACTTCTAACCGACGGTCACCGTGAGACACCCAGTAGAAGGAAAATTATTTGCAGTGGGGCACTTTTTTTAAGCACACTTTTATCTCTCTTATGAAAATATATTCAATATCAGCAATAAATCAGAAGAAGATTTTTTAAATAAACACCGTAATTCATTTAAATTTAGGTATTCATATGTATATCAAAAGAAAATGCTGATTGCTGATATAGTATTTAAGATATAAAAGACATCACAAGGAGCATATCGTCGGTGACGGTGACCTGGCAATACCCCCTATCTGCCATTTTTGGCAAATTATTTGATATTGTGAAATTTTTTGTATCTCTAAAAATAAAGTCGGTACAGAGCTACAGACGAAAAACACATCAAGTGAGTATTCCGCAAACGAAATTCACTTTTTGAGTGACGTCATGCGAACGGTCTGATGAAATCTGATCGTCAGAGAATCCGGCCTTGCCCCTTACCTACCTTTGCCTTTGCCTACAGCGTTCAGTCTCAACGCCTACAGTTTCTTTAGTTTCCGTCTTCTTTTTCCTTTTTTGTTTCTTTCTAAATTTGTAAGATTCAGTTACACATTAATATTTCAGACATTTTTAAGGACAATTTTGATCGCTGCAACTTTTTCAATGTATTTACGTATTCCTATTTCCACATAGCAGGGTATGACAAAATTTGAATTATATTGATACACAGGGAAAAAAGTTATAGTGATATTTCTCTATTAATTAGTGAATTTAAAAATTGAATTCATTAAAAATCATACTTAAATACCAGCAATCATTTTGAAAATTTGTCATACCCTAGCATACATACGTGTGCACATATATTCAGAAATTCAGCGTTCTACATCCATAATTGTGCTTAAAAATATACGAAAACGTAACTCCGCAACGATTAATCAGATCACTTTTTTTTAGCATTCGTAACAAAGTAATAGAGTTAATCTATTCAATTAGTAGTCGGGAAACTCTCCAAATAGTATAGAAAACCAAAAAAATGCGTTTTTAAGGTAATACAAAACTGGGTATACCCCGCCCTTAATATTGCAATACCGACCGAAACTGTACAACGAGTTCAACAGAGAATAAATAGAAGCATAGGCACGATTTAAGAAGAGTTGCTTTGGTTATAAGTAAACATAAAATATACCGTCCACATCACTTTACAACGGAATTCGTATTACCTTAAAATTCAAACAGATCTACTTGTATAATTTATTGTAATAACCCAGCAAACACATTTATATATAAAATACATATAATTTATATAAAACTGGAAGAAAAATAAGATATATTTAATGTCAGGATGTCAGCAATTTTCAAAATAATATATATGTCTATTAGATGTAAATTCTTCTACATGAATTTATATACGTTTTATGTATATTTTATGTAATATTTACACAAAAAATATTAGCTGTAAAAGCGTTCCGATGACCAAAATGGCAGCTACTCGAGCATAATGTAATTATTATCAATGTAAAAAATTATTTAAGCAGTTCCATACAAAAAATGGAAAAACTACATTATACGTGCAACTGTACTTTTAATTATATTTAACTTAATTCTTGCACGAACCCGTTTTTACCTGAACTGAAAACCGACAGTTTATTATGATATACTTGTTTGAAAAGTGTCCCTTAACCGGATTCGAACCGTTGCAAATTCCGAAATCCGACATGTGTTTTCATTGTCTCCAACATTGTACCACTGCGCTAATCTGTAACATCCCTTTTTTTTATTTCGTACTTCGTAACTTTGCGCTGTTTCGCGTTATTAGTTTAAATTTTGTTTGATTTTACCGTTGAGTGAAGTCTTATTCAATAATTATACCTATCTTTAACTTTATGTTAAAATTGACCAGGATTTAATTTATTTTATATTATTTATTTTCTATATAAATTAGACGCATTTTAGTCGATACAGATCTAATATTAAAGGTACGTGAACTACAATTTTTGGCGTTGTAGAAAACACGCGCGTTCGATAGAAATAGAAACGGACTTTATTTTCGACCATACAATATAATTATGTAATCATAATTTCTAATTATATTTACAGAAGGCATACATAAAAATAAGTAATATTACATAAAATATTTTACATATAACATACGTAAATCTAATCATGTAAATATGACAGCACATGAATTTCATGAGTGATATGTAATTATCTATATGTATATATTATATGAATTTCTGTATACGGAATATCCGTAAGTTTCTATACTATTATGTAAAATATACGTAATTGTGTGACATACGGTTTATATAACTTATTAAAGAATACTTACGTACTTGATATATAAGAAAGCATATGTAGGGGTATTTACTTCAATTTTACATATGTTGTATGTATATTTTATATGTGTGTTTGCTGGGAAGTAGATAACACATTTGCATTTTTTTAATAGAAATATGAAACGAACATACAGCAATGAGTTACCTACTCCAAAAAAAGTACATAATATCAAAGAACTTAATTCATATACTTATAAACTATATTAAAATGTGAATATACAATTCAAATTTAGTGGTGGGCGTGTCTAAAAGGACTGGCGATGACGTAGACTTACTCAACCAATGCAAGTAAATTTGTTCATTGAGGTAACCTATTCACTTAATAAACCTTGGTATAGCTCCCCTTAAGACTGTGTAAACTGTAATGGTAGCAAAGAGGAAACTACACGTCGGAAACTTCTTGCAACATACGGTACCATTAAGAACGTAGTACTGTACTATTTTGTCCTAATTTGTCCTCCTATATTTTTGTATCTGCTGCAAATGTCATTAACGAAGTGACATGGATAGTAATAAATAATTGAAGTGTACTTTTTGCATTTTCACATTAGTACATGTTACACCTATTACAAAATCTGTAAATTTTGGTGATTCAAGGAATGTTAATGAGAACATTATAGTAGACACAATAATGTTTAACTTCTTCAAGCTCGATACAGACTTCATAAAATTTTTACGAAATAGGGTACGGGGAGTAAATTTAGCTTTACGCACCGCTTTCACTTAAAATTCATTAAAACTTGAAACTTTGACAAAATGTGTACTTTCTTTGCCCTCTAAAGGTGCATTTTTAAAGATTTGGCAGCTTAAACAGGACACACTTAAACGCGTAAACATATTCAATCCAAACCAACATAATTACATTACAAGATACTAATAAATTAGATATTTCGTAAAATGTTGCATTACTAAAGTGTGTTTACACAATCGTAGAGGAAAAATCGAATTCATCATCAGCAGCTCCATTTAGTAACGTAATAGGGAACCATTGTAACAGTAATAAGAACTCTGCACGCGCGGAAACGGAAATATACAATTCTACTTTCAACCGCTAGAGCACGCCGCTGTTGAATCCCGCCGGCAAAAATTGCACGTATTCTACCAATCGATGCCCTAAATGATAAGATAATTCGAAAAAGTTACACGTAATTTCAGGCGTTATTAATAAAACTCTGCACAATAAAATTCTCCGTAATTTTTTATCACATTTTCCTCTCGTTTTCCTTGTTCCGGTCTGTTTTTATTTCAGCTTTCCCATTGGAAAGCTTTTAGTGCTAATTCCTAATCCTAAAAGATGTAGGCACAAACTGCTAATGGATACGGTGAAGTTAGAAGGAAAACATTCTAACATCTCTCCCTTTTTTTAGTCCGGTTTAGGTAATTTTTGGGTCTTACGGTGGAAAAGGTATAAAAACAAAAAAGTAACCTGTCAACGTACATTAACTTAAAGACGTAAAAAGCTTTTATCATATTTTTTATACGCGATGCTACCCTTAAAATGCTTATGCTACCTATAAGGAACGTGATCGTAATTCTTTAATGTTAAATTATACATTTATAACTATCGTAAAGTGTTGTATATCAGTAGGTGCTATTAATATAATCTTCCTTTTTCTTCGTAAAAGTTGAGTAAATTGTCGTAAAACCACCACCGAGAATGTTACAAAACTGGAAAAAGCTCATCAAACTTTCTTTACTCTTTTTTATATAAATTCTTAATCAAAAATGTCAGTATGAAAGCAAGATTACAAAATAAAAGTAAATGACATGCGAGCCCGAGTCAGCTTCATACTGGGAGAATTTCTGTGGGCGAAAGCTGCAGGCAGCTGTGGTTATCATGTAATATTAAGAATAATTCATCATTTTTGACAGTATATAAACTGAGATTGAACCACGAGTGTTGTATATTAAGGGTCGATATTTTCGGTTACAATGTGAATGTGTACATAGCATTTTAATTATTATTTTTATAATATCCGAACTGCACGCACATGTATTAGTTTATGTATATTTAACGTGAGTGGCTTTCATTTTAAATATTTACAAACCGTTTTCCAATGCATTACCATAAATCTCCTAAAACAACACGCTGTTATTTTCCAATAAATTTAAATCGTGAACGGCGTAATTAATTTTCGCAACTGAATAGCTTTCAAACTGAAAATATAGATAGATACAAATATAATTTTTTGGGGTTTAAATAACTGCACATTATAACGATGCGAAATCACTACTTACTATAATTAAGCATCAACTAATGCATTCTTTTATCTTTATTGAATTAGATTTCGTCGAAATTACTAATGGTCTTGAATGGGTGCCGCTCGCATAAAATAGAACAATTTGCTCTATGTAAATTGAGCAAATTTTTCACATATTTTCACTTACATTGTACAGAAGCAAAAACACGGTAACGTTTTTATGGTTTATGTCAACTTCCAAGCAGTTCAATCGACAAGTAACGTTTGGTTGAGTGACACAGGTTCCAGTGGGGTTCCTTGGAAACCTCTACTTACGTAAAATTCTTTACAACTAACTTATCTCTAGGATGCTGCATATATTGGAAAAGTCACTTGCCGTTACAGTTGCTTTTCGGTAAAAATACTTTTCTGGAAAATAGTAATTTCTTTGATAAGATGAGTGAAGAAAGTGTATTTTCCTCTCTAAACAGAGATGAAAGTGAAGTTAGCGGCCTCATCAGAAGCACAAACGAAAATTTTGGTATCATTCGTTAGTGCTCCGACAAAATCGATTGCGACCCCATACGTTTTCGAGAAAACGGCATTTTCCAGGAGGTCGCTAACTTCACGCCTCGTTGGAAGCACAAACGAAAATTTTGGTATCATTCGTTAGTGCTTCGTTTGTGCCTGTTTGTGCTCCGACAAAATTAGTTAGCGGCCTCCTGGAAAATACCGTTTTCTCAATCGCAATCGATTTTGTTGGAGCACAAACAGGCACAAACGAAGCACTAACAAATGACACCAAACTTATCGTTTGTGCTTCCAACGAGGCGTGAAGTTAGCGGCCTCCTGGAAAATGCCGTTTTCTCGAAAACGTATGGGGTCGCAATCGATTTTGTCGGAGCACAAACAGGCACAAGCGAACCACTAAGGAATGATACCAAAATTTTCGTTTGTGCTTCTGATGAGGCCGCTAACTTCACGGACCTAGATGAAAGTAAACACCGGTAAACACCATTTATCTATTGAATTTAGTAAACTGTCAACATTTGCAACAATGTTATAAATCAAAATTTCATGGATATTTTTTTCAATTAAGTATATTATAGAATTTTGAAAAAAATTTGTTGTAAAACACGAGAAGGAAATGTTTTTTAAAGTCTCGCTCGAGTTGAAAAAAGCATAACTTTCTTCTCTAGTTGTGCAAATAACTTTCTTTTTGTTTGGGAAAAAAAGTGTTTAATAACTAAAGCTGTTGAAATCCATTTTGGTTTAAAACTACATAAAGCAGTGCTGTCTCATACAAATTTATTTCGGCAGGAAGAAGAAGAATGGAAACCCTAATACGGTTAATATCAAATTATGATTCCAATTCTTTCATCGGCACAAGTGGAATTGGTTTCCAACCTTCTCACCTATTTCAAAACGTGTTACAGCCATACAGTCAACAAAAGAAGGTTCTTATGGAAAGAAAATTAAGAAAATTGCTCAGAAAATTGGAAAATTTCAAAAAACTTAACGCGTTTGACAGTTCGCACGCCGCAAAAATGTCGTTTAACAGCTGCATCGGTCGGCATCCATCGATCAAAAATTCATTTATTCATTTCTTAGTGAACATTCCACTGGATCTGAATCCAGTTTTCAGTTTGTCGTGTGATTTTTTTGAGAAGTGTTTGTTTATTGCAGTTATTTCGCCGCAATCACTCCTTATATTAAAAGTTTACGAAGAAAACTCCTGATGCGAACTGTATGATTTTTTTCCCCCAAGCCTTGATAAAGATTGGACCAACTCCAGCCGAAACGTTGGCGTTAATGGAGTACTTGTAGCGTCATTAACCCTCCCTTCGACAACTCTCTAGAAGGACTCCAACTTGGGGAAAAAATCATTAAAAGTTTAATTTATTATCGATTTTTGGTAAGTTTTGATAGACTAACACGTGGTATACATGGTTATACAGAAACACTAAGTGAATCGATTTTTTATTGAATTTGGTTCTTCCAATGCTACCAATTAGACATAAACAATTTAGGTCGCAGAACTCGCAATGTAGCAAGTCAATGATATAGGTATACGAGCAAGTGAGATTGACGAGCAACGCGAAGCGCGAAATGAAGATGAACGGAATCGAAATCAACAACGTAAAAATGTTGCGTTTAATCCCAATCGAGCTGCATTCAGTTATAACGTGCCCATCGATTATTGGACCAATGGACGTTGTGGGTCCAAATTGGAAGGTATTTAAGTTTAAAAATGAAGCCCCTGGATTGTGTTGCGTCAGTGGCCAAGTGAAATTGGTGCCATTGATACCGCCACAAGAGCCACTACATTCACTGGTTTCCAGAAATGGGCCAGATTCTATACAATTTAAATTGACATGGTATAAGGTACGTTGGTAGCTCTGCACCGCCAAAGGCAAACTGAAGAATTGAAGAATATTCATAGCTCAGACAGGACAACGTCTGTCGGGTCAGCTAGTTGACACATAAAATGGAATCCATCAGCGAAAATCCGCCAAAAAACAGCTTTTGACAGTTGAGGGTCGACCGCCAATAGCAATTTACACGAGAATAAAAGTCGTATATGATGGGCGCAGTTACTCTCATGCGGTAATGGTTGAATGTTGCATGTGATGAAAATGTCAGCCAGCTGGAAACTGTTTTACGCGCAAATGGACGTATGAGAGTTTCTCAGATGTTCACTATTAGTGTTGAAACTGTCCATTTCATAATATCCCGACTGGCGCTTACTGCTAAATGCTTATTGATGAACAGAAGAATTAGCGTTCCGTCTCATCATTATAGCATTTGAACAATCTTCTTACATCAAATTGATGCGGGTGACGAGACTTGGTGTTATCTCTACGAAAACTGGAATCTTAACGACAGAGCGTGCAGTAGAATCATCCACAATCTCTGTAGTCTAAACAATTTTGGTGTCATTCTTTTGCATGATAATGCTGGATCCCATGTCGATCAAACAGTACAGAGGTAGAGGTAGAGATTGCTCTTAAGAAATGGTTCGAAAACATTTTTCCAGTGCGGTATTTACAGATTAATTAAACAATGGGACTTATGTCTTAAGTCTTAAAGTTAATGACACTTCCACTTTTGAAAATGAAGATCCCAATAAGTCGCAGAGCTTGGTTTTACATTTTCGGTTGGAAGCAAAGCCTGTCTCTATGTGCTCTACAAGATATTTTCTGATGCCTTTCGAAATATGTGTGGATAGTTAGAAGGCGCACCAGCAAATTTCTGTCCCCTTGGTGTACTGCTAAGGGTACATTCTTCTGAGTTGAACGTAATTTTATATGAAGATAAATCAAGGCTAATGAAATTCGCTTCGAGATGTGTTCCAGTTTAATGGATGAAATATGCATGGTTTTTCTCAGGGCTTTTCAAAATACCAAATACAATTATCAAATACCAAATACCACCTAAAGTATTTACATCTTCAAATACCAAATACTAGATTTTACGGAAAGGATTTAAAGTACCAAATACCGACAAAGTGTAATTGAACAATTGCACAAATAAGGTATTTCAAATATTATCAAGTACCGGGTGTTGTATTTGAAATACTTGTGAGGTATTTGAACTACTAACAATTCACTACGGACTACTATGATGCAACACGTATCTCGTAATCTCGCTACGCTGCAGTGGGATTTGAGAATTCAATTTCAAATCACACGCGTTTTACCTATTTCAGCATTCTCTGTTCCTATTTGGGCCTCTCCCAGTTCAGTAATTCAAATATTTAAATACTAGTAAAAACCAAATACCGATTCCAAATACAACGAGCAAGAATTTCAAATACCAAGTACCAAATACTAAGATTAAATAGGATTTGAAATAAAGTGCTTCAAATGCTGAATAGTATTTGAAATCATTTTTCAATTACTTTTATTTCAAACATTTGCAGCTCTGGACTTTTTCTTTGTCATATATAAAGGAGTCAAAGGAATTGTTGTTCTGGAAAAAATCATTGGGACATTCTTGTTCTCCTATAGTACATTTAGAGCAGGCGCCATATTTTTTTTGGGCCACACATGATATGACATGTAATGTCTCATATGATTATTTCGTTAATTAATGTTCTAAAAGCGTCAAAAGTACAGTTATAGGTTTTTAAATAGGTTTTAAAAAAGGCGTATGGCACAAAAACGTTGTAACTTTTGTAATAAAAAAACAAGTAATTCAACAAATTTTTATTTTGTGGTATGTTAAATGTAACTCGAATAATACACCAAAAAATTAAAAATTAGTGGAATTACTTGTTATTATTAAACTTACGTCAACATAATCGCTACCCATATCCCTAAGAGCGATTCTAGTTTCTTTAATGACCATTAACTTCCAGATAGCGGACGTAAAAATATTGCAACCATTTTAAATCAACGGAGCACACAATAGTGAACATGATATGACTTCCAATTAATGTTTGAAAGTATCTCATATTGTATATAAATAGTTATGGAAACACCCTGTAGATAAACATTTGCGTTTGAAACCATTTTTCAAGCAATTTAAAATAGATTCGTTTAAATCCCCGACCTCTAAGCATTTCATTTTTTTTTCCAGACCACGAAAAACGGTTAAAACGAATTTTATGTTATACGCATGAATTCGAGGGAGGAAAAAGGAACGGAAATTTTAAAAGTGTGAAACATCACACAGGAAGAGAAAGTAAAAAAAAGAAACGAATGCAAGGATTGAAAAACAAAACGTCGCTTTGAATTAAAAACGCCTTCGCGAGTTTTTCAAATACAAACGAACTTAATCTGAATTTTAATGAAATTAAATTATCCGAAAGATACAGAGAGACAGAGAGAGAAAATTTTATCCAGTGCAACTAGCGAGAGGTTGTCAAAATATTACGCCGTTTGTATGTAGTGAAAGTCGGAGAGTAATAATAAGGAGGTACAAAGCAATTTTAAGAAAATACAAGCACAAATGAATAAACAGCGTTCCCTTATTTGCTTTATCTGACAATCTAATTTAATACATAATTTCTCGGAATACCAAAAACAAATCCTGTACAAGAGACTTGTTTCTTTAGAATGAATCTCCGTAGAAAGCCTTATTTAATAGGTGAGATGCCGTACAAGTTTTCTAATTACAAGAATGTTGAACATGTCGCATGTAACTGATGTAATCGTTCTCCAAAAAAAAAATGAAATATTTTGCCACACTTCTCACACACTAAAAGGATACATTTTTCAGGTTTAGTTCGGCAATATTTCATCGCGATTTTAATATAGATCGAGGAATACTTCAGGAAAAAAAGTAGCTCTAAAGCGCCTAAAGCTTCGAATTTGAGAAACATAGATGAAAAGAAAAGATGAGGAAATTAGACTTGTGGCAGAAAGAATAATTAGGTACAGCACGAGGACAGAATCTAGTCTTGTTTACAGTCGAACATGATGGAGTGTATTCTATCAGGTTTTTATGGAACTACATTATTTACTTACATCTCACGGTTTTTTCTGTTAGTTTTCCGTCCACTTTTAAAACCTTTATCGAATTGAAATTCAGAACAATTTGATTGATGATCCTCAAGATGAACGTCAAAATGAGCAAAAGCGGGAAGGGTGCCGGTGGAAACCTCAGGAAAGAAAATGAATTATAACCTGGTTCTCTGTAAGTTGAAGGAGATGTATCAAAAACAAAACCTACAGGTGAAGCTGGATGTATGACCTTATGACCATCCACAAGTTGAAAGAAGAAAGAAAGCAAGACGTGTACTTGAATCGAAACTGATACCTCAGCAACAGTCAATTGTTGTTTACCAGAAAAAATTCTCACAGTGCTTACTTTTTAGGGTGTAGCTCAAGAACCTTCACTTAACTAAAATTTGAAAATTTGAAATTATAGCCATAGGATGGCCAGAACTTTTACATATAATTGAACAAAAATTTGATGTGGCCAATTTATTGGTTTCCAAATTTGGTCAAAAATTGAAAATCGATTTTCTCAAAATCTGCTCCAAAGCATTTTTTTACTTTTTGAAATGTTATACATTTTATGAAAAACTATTGGCACTACATTTATTTCTCTATTTCCCATAGGGGAAGGGGGATGAATGTTTGAAGTTGAAAACTTTAAAAATTCATAATTTTTTGCTAACAAAGATGAAGAAGTAAAGTTGTACAGTGAAGTAGAGGACATACGACTCCTTTAATCGAGTATAATAAGTATACCAATTAATTTATTTATAAAAATATTTATGTCTATTATTTCAGGAGAAAATCAAAAATCATTTTCTGATTACAACTATACTACACACTATATATTTCTTTTTTTTTCTCTCTGGAAATTATTAAAACAATAAAAATACTTATGACATACCGTTCATATTATTATAGGAGAAAATAAGAAATTTCTGATTACAACTGTACTACACACACTATATATTTATTTTTTTAATTTTTTGAGTTATTACGCAAAAACTGTTTTATTTAATACGTCATTGTAGTAAACACGTGAAAGTTGTGCGCCAGTTTGCTGGTCATTTAATTTACAATGGTTTTAATTTTTGAATTGGGAAGATGTTCATTTATATTAGGATAATTTCAAACCATTCCAACTTATTATGATCTGAAGGACACTACAAAAATAACACAGCTGTAAATTACCTAAGCGTATGTCTGTGTTTAGTGTTCATGATCCCTTTGGAGGTTTTCTACTGAATTGTTTCCAGTGAAATAGTATTCAACCTATCATCATAACACCAAAAATGGCAGTAGACTTGAAACTAACAATCGATTTTGAGTAGCAGGACAGATGTGCATTGTGTGAAATGAAGCTGTAAACGTTCTATTGTACGAAGTTAAGGGCAGAGAATTCCCGAAAAATCCTTGGTTTTTCTTTCCTGCTCTCATATCATGTTTCCAGCATTGGTGCATACTGTCTTTCCAGCCAAACTTCCACGCATTTCACCTTGGTGGACAAATATTTATGTAACCATGGAATGAATACCACAAAGTCGTACCTCTTTCTTCACAGGCTTCTAATAATCATTTGAATTGAACCGTTCTCTTCAATCATCATTTACGCTTCATCCTCATGACTAGATGCTGTCTCAGTAGTAGCACCTTTATCAGTTTGGTGCCCATATTTTGGATTAACGATAGGTCATGTTCTTTGTTCCAATATCTTTCATTGTGCCCAAATTTTCGAGACGGATCAATCGGAAACGGACTGACAACAATATTGCAAACAACTTACTGTCAGCGAACTATGGTAAGGGTTAAAAAATGAGTCCTGACGTACTAACTTTGAAGAGTGTGGGAGATGCCTTGTAGATATAAATTTGCGAGAGTAAACCGCATAAATAAGGAAAAAAGGCGAATAAGTAGTTCATTAGTGAGACCTTTGTTGCTAAATTTTTATTGCATAAGAATCACTTATTAATTGATTATGTAAATTTAAATAATAATCGACATATAAATATCATACACTTTCTTTAACACCTTAGCACAAAGGAGAATGAGCTTGGCATAAATAAATGGTTCTCTGAAAGCCACTCAAGGAATTATTTAGATATTGGCACATCTGCAGAGAATGATTTTGTTTGCGATCTACGTCAAATAATGGTTTGCTATTCAAAGCAGGTTTTGCAAGGAGCAGATGATCAGAAACGTTAACAAAAATTTTTATCTGTAAAATAAGGATTTTTCAACTTTCATATTTAAATGTCAATTTTATTACATTCCCTCTTGACTTTTTACGTTTACATCTATCATAAAATGATTTACACTGTGAGGTGTAACTTCCTTATTTCAGACGGATATTATCACACTGAAACTTAATACACGAATTCCGGTGAATAAAATATATCTAAAAAGTTTGAAACAGTGTTACAAATTTTTCAGCAAAGGTAGGTACATGGTAGACATACGAGCGTAGCTCGAAACGGTGAAGTGTATGCTAACGCGTTTCTAGATTAATGAAAATGGATGAATGAATGTGTACCCTTAATTGTATCATTAAACTAATTGATCGAACTGTTTGGAATGCGGAAATAGTTGATTGACATGTCTACGTCATGTGCAACGGAAACCAAAGCTCAACATCGTATGAGACGTAATGAGCTGCTATAAAATTCATGTTTTTAGATGTATAATTATTTTTAAAATACGTCTTTTTGTAAACAATTACGTTATCCGTAGTATCAAATCCTTCCCCCGGTCTTTGGTAATATCCAAGACTGATTTTATTTGAATCCAGTTTCTTTGTGGATGGATTTGCGAGCTACTTTGATATTACACCTATAAAAAATTCGGTATCGAGCTTTGATAAGGTAGGTACTTCAATGCTTCTGTCAAGCTTGTTATCCCATGAATTTTCTCCTCCCCGATTCAAAATTTTCATTAATAATAATTTGAGTTTGAACAGATTTCTATTTGTGCATTTGTTCCATTATCAGGTTGCCGTACTGGAAGTACGAAATAAAAAGCAACATTTCTGGATCTCGATAGAAACAGCAAGAGTACCCTCAATATTAAATATACTCATTTTACCACATTTTATTATCAATAGTTTGCTTAAATCTCAGTTGAATTATGTCATTATTGAGTTTGTATTTTGTCTTCTTTTACTCCATACAGACTCTTTTAGTCAGCTAAACTTCTTCAAAAGGTCTAATTCGTTGTTCACATTCACAACCGAAATACTCATTGAAGAAAGAAAAATAGATGTCGAACTACGTTGACCATAGTCCATAATTTCCTGATTTATTGATTTACTGCAATACTTTAGCAACACGACTTTAGTAAAACGTTGATCGTAAAGGGATAGCGTTGATTTATTGCATTCCAGTTTCGATGTGCGAAGATCTTTAGTGTCATCTTCGTCATTCGTCGCAGTCAGGCAAACCTTCAGTAATTTGAAGTTTGCTCAGTTGTTTCAGTGACGGTAGGTAGTGCATCACCACACCTGAGCTAAGAGTAAAAATCACCACTATGTATCATTCCTATCGCTGCAATGTCAGAATTTTTGGTTTCATATTCAGTAGTCAGACAAACTTAACCTAACAGCCCACCACCACCGGGAGCTAAGATGATGGATAATAACCTCAAAAATCCTTGTTTTGGTTCACAAGGTAAAATGTAAGGCAACCCTTCCAATGCAGGCTGTGGAACGAATATAACGACGCGGTATAAGCCGAAAAGTAGTTAGGTACCTTGGCGGTTCGAGGAACCGCGAAAGCTCAAATTATTTAACCTTTTCACTGTATCAACAATTTTAACCGATGTAGGTATAGCTTTGATCCATATAGAGCTTAACGCACTTCCTCTGTGCGTCACACTTAACTGTTAGTAAATACTTACTGAAGAAACAATCCGCGACCACAGACATCTGCTGTGGAGCATAGACAAAGAGGCCCCAGTAAGGAGCGTACCAGGGGTCAGAAAGGGAGACAGGCAGCAGAGCAATGAGGGCTGGAATATACACAAACTTGACAGCGGAAGATTACGTAGGTGCATCGAACTCATCAGAGATGAGGAGGTAGGAACCGCCAAAGAGCTACAAAACACACTGGTGTGGCTATGTAGGGAAACGAGGAAATAGCGCAAGCGAGGGATAAATGCGAGGCTAATCGGAGGAGAGTACGAAGGACCCACAGAGCAGGTGGGGCGGAAGAGTTACATGGCCAGTAACAAAACACTGAGGGGGCTGATCAAAGAGCTATGTGAACTTGTCGAAACGGATACCTGGGGACAGGCATACCAAATTGTCACTAAAAGAATAGCCAAATGAAGAAATGCCACGGCAATGACCATAGATAAAGTGCGCGAGACAGTGAATAACCTCTTCCTAGTGCATGCGGATATTTTACTGCGGAACTCTAGTGTGGTGGTGTTTAGGAGAGCAACGGAGCGCGAGGTGATTGACGCGGCGGATGAACTGCCACTGAAGAAGGGCCCGGGGCCTGACAATGTCCCGGCGACGATAGTTAAAAGGTTAGTAAGGGAGATGTGGGTTAAAATTATTAACCAAAGCATCAGAAGTGGAAACTTTCCTCGTGAGTGGAAGGAAAGCAGGCTGGTACTGATACCCAAGGGGGAGACGGGGTACAGACAAATATGCCTAATTAATTTTTGCGGGTAAAATCATGGAGAAGGTGTTGAAGGCAAGGCTGGTCGAGATGACTGACGACAGGCTGTCACCTAGACAATTCGCGTTCCGTAAAGGGAGATCCACATTGAACGTGCTTGCCGCTATAGACAAAGAGAGACAGGGTGCGAACGGAGGGACTTGGAGGACACGAGAGTACTGCGCACTGGTGGCAGTAGATATGGAAACCCGTTTAACGAAGTGAGCAGAAGTGAAATTATTAGCTCACTTGAACAGATTGGAGTACCTGAGTACATAATAAGCTGTGTGACGGACTATCTGAGAGAACGGTGGGAGTAAAGAACACGGAAGGGCAGAGTTTTGTATTTAAAAGTAGTGCCGAAGGGTTCCTGGGGCCGACCCTGTGGAACATCATGTACGATGGAGTACTCCGCTTGCCAAACCCGGAGGGAGTTAAAGTAATCGGCTTCGCAGACGGCGCCGGCGCGTCGTGAATATCGTGGTGAGGGACAGAAGAGTCGACAGCTTGGTCAACAAAATTATAGCGACCATTGCGGCAATAAATGGGTGGACGGGAGCCAGAAAGCTGGAGCTGGTCCCAGAAAAGTCTAAAATAGCCCTGCTAACGGGAAGGAGGGTGATCGAGCTCACCAACTTGCAATTACGGGGACAAAGGATAGATATCAACAAGAGCATCAAAGTGGTTGGGGTAGTTGTTTACAAAAACGTCCAACATGTCAGATATGCAGCAGAACGAACTACAAAGGCATTCGGGGCGCTGTCGAGACTGGTGGCAAATAAAGGTGGAGCAACAGCAGCGAAAAGATCCAGAGAGTAGTGATGGCCAGGGTCCTGAAGTGTGACTAGAAGCGAGTTTACGGCGAATGGCAGAAACTATGGGATGAAAGAGATTCATGGACTAATGTACTGATCCCGGTTGTTAGAAAGTTGAACTTTGCGACATAGCCCGTAACAACATCCTCGGGTTGATGTGCAGGGGGGGCAGATGAGTGGACGTTCATAGCAGCATTAACAGAGATGATTTACCGAACAAGAGAAGCTGAGAGTAGACAAATGTGAGGGCTGCAACACACCAGCGTGGACAGGAACTAGGCTAACATCCAGGAGGCGAACAACTGCCATCGGGCTTCCCACGGCTGTGAAGAATGCCTATGGCTGATGCCCGTCCGTGGCATTTGTTTAGAGAGAGGAAAGGGTTTTAGTGGGTAAACCTTACCACCCCGCTATAGAGCCGAGCGGGGGCAAGGCTTCCTTTAGTGGGGGGGGGGGGGCTATAGATGAAATCCGTCAATTATAACTTATTTTCCGTTCAATACACTCTATAAAGTTTTTCCAATATGGCCTGCGGAAGCTTGGGAATTTTGTCCAACTATCTCGTGGTATTAGAGTAATCGAACCCGGATTCGAAGAACCGAGTACCTTTATTAACCAGGCAGTTTCCTCTTGCAGAACTACTAAATGATCAGGAATCATTTGTTAAGTAAAAGAAAAGAGTAAAAGATTTTCTAAACGCATTACCCCAAAATTCGATAAAGCAACCCACCCAAAGCCCTCCTACATCGTTACAAGTACAACAAGAACGCGACGGAAAAACATCACTTAGAGCTTTTCAATTCAATGCAATCAGTAAGGCAACGAGTACAATGGAATTATGTAAAGGATCCGAGCTTAAAAAGAAAATTTCTTGAATTACCCTATATCTTAATTTCCCTTAAACCGCAAGGGAATTCTCCTACAGTAAATAATCCCTCTGGACAAATAATTTGAAATACATACCTAAAATAAATCGACAAAGTACCTACGCTTTTATAACAATGTCATGCCTATCAATTAAAAAATTAATTGCTGCAAAATTGTGTCACAGTGTCAAAATTTGGAACGTTCCCTTAATTACATTTTTTCTGCTGAGTTACTTGAAGGAGTCATCGATTAAAAATGTACAGTTAGCAGGATTTAAAAGGCTTATGTAAACAGAGTTTGAAGTGTCTTTATAAAACCTTGTAAGTATATTTATGAGAGTATTCATTCGGCACAAACAGCGTTATATAATAGGGAAATTTGTTTATTATTTGACTTTAAAAAAAGATTCTTGGCAAGATTTGATTAAAAAATGTTATGCACATCAAAGCGTTACTGAAGTATTTATATATTATTTCTTTTGAATTTTAAATGATAGGGTTTTTATGTAATCCAAATGTACCCCTCTACAATCGCGTGGATTTACTGTATATATTTTAGAAAAAGTTTACGTTGCCTAAATTATGACAGACAGAGTGACCGATATGTTTTGACGCTCACGTCTTTATGATGTTTATTTTAGAATCTAATCTTTGTGGCGTAATAGCGTATCCATTCCCAATGGCTCTATTAAAGTCGTGCACCTTTATGAACTTTCATTTTTTTTTAAATATACCCACCTACAGTTTCACACGATGTACCTATACCATCGAATCCATGAAATAGGAAATCTAAACAATTACCATAACTGACGACATAATTAAAAATCGAGTGTAAACAACTTTTTCACGCTTACAAGCTTCCAGTCCCTTTCAGAAATTTTCATTAGCATTTCTTGGGTCTTACGATTAGGAGAAATGTTAACGTTCCATCCACTACGATTCCTTGATTCGGTGGTTGCTAAAGGACGAATCAGCTGACATGGTTTCGTGCTATCGTACACGTTATAAGCCTTTAGCCCTTTAGCAACTTGCATTGAACCAAACACCATGAGAGGAAGTTTATAAAGGGGTTCAATGGTAAAATTGAAAGAAAAACTCTAAATCTCCCTTTTAGAACAATTTATATATACGAAGACATAATATGAAGATTATGAAGAAGAGATGAAAGGTAATGTTTTTTAGTTAAGTACAAAAGTACTGAAACTATCGACGTTGCAAGATGATGATGAAGAAAACAGAAACAAGAGTCCATTGGATGTCATGAAATTTTAGCTTTGATTTTCATTATTTCCACACAACTTATCATTAAATGCGATCTCTGGTTTGCCATTATTTACAATATTTGAAGCTTGTCAGTAAAATTTTGGAGGAGATTTTTCGTTCTGGGCAAGTTTGGTGAGAGGCACAGGCGTAAGCTGATTCCATCGTTTTAAAGCTTCATTATCCTGTGCTAGTTGTGGCTACAGATAAGTGAAGCAATTCTGTCGTTTCTCCCATTGCAACAGTTACTATTTGGGAGTCTGGAAGTGCAGCTGTCTTCGTAACTATAGCTTTAACCGTTGCATAATACTTATGAGGTAACACTATTTTTTCCAGTTAGTGTAAAATATAATTCCTATGCCTTTGACCCATTTTACGTCCATTTCTGTGTTAGCCCACACATGGGCCAATATAGGCTGCATTCACCCTACTGCCAAACGATATTATTATTTATTTCTATTCATAGCTATTTGCGGGCCTAAAATTTAGCTTACATTTTCGTACTATAAGGATCAATATCTCTAAAAATGAAAGAAATGTGTACTTATTTGTAATTTTTAGTTGGATTTCCAGCCTATTCTACTTTTTCGCTTTATTCTTCTTTTTGTACTGTTTTTATTCTATCGTTGTAGTTTAAATAGAAATTTCATGATGTCCTTGTTTCTCAGGAAGACACTTAAATACCTACATCCTTATCTAAAAGTACCGATAATTCGTCAAAATCGGTTACAATATTTTATTTGCCATAAAGTAACAAATAAAGAGAAATACAACGAACAGAAGAATTGAAGAACAATTAAGGAAAATAGAACAATGGTATTAAATGCTTTGAAACGAAACATCATCAAAGAGAAAAAAAACCTTTTTCTTAACAGGTGCAGGGGAAAGAGGTGCTTGGTAAGGCAAAAGATAATTAATGAACGAGGTTTCTAAACTCATTGGTCACACGAAAAAATAACTCTCAGGAAATCTCTTAACAGTGATAGTCATTCCATAAACTATAGATTATTGTACAAGGTGCGATGTTTTAGATAAAGTAAAGAGTATAAAAACAGAACTTGCCTTTAAAGTTTCACTAACTTTAATTTGCACCCCGTACAAATAGCAGGCCTTCATAATAGAATAGAAATAATAACAATTTCATGGTAATCAATCAAGAAAATCTTATATTAGATTCGAGAGTTCCAACTTAAATTATTCCATTCTTATGTAAATTCGTTCTGTGCAGTTTTATAAAGGTATTTGAATTTCAAGAGTACGTATATATAAATTTCGTTCAATTGAAAGTTAATCTGAATACAGATGGCGGCGCCACTACAGACTCTATTTGTCCAGTTTTGAAAAAAAAAACTTGTTGCGCATGGTTTAAAAGAACGTACCTATTAGAGATGTTCGTGTGGGTAGCGTTCTAATTATAGAGCATTTTTGTAATCAAAGCAAGTCCAAGTCTAATTTTAACAATAAAGCGAAAAAGCCAGAATCCAATTAGGTCAAACTATTTCCGCAGTTGAAAAAAAAACACAACAAAACTGCAACTGTGAGCGTCCATTTCCTTGATTGTGTAATGACACGATTGCACCTCTAATGAACAGAAGTAAATTCTGTTTTTTTATCCACAACCTTCATTAATTTATTATTCATTAAGGGAGAAAAACGGGTAAAAGCTTTAAAAAGTACAAATTGGGAAAATTATTTAAGAAGCTTTTTTAGGTCACCCCGAAAAAATTCGTTTTCATTAAATTATAACGCTAAGTGGATGTAAGTCATACAATCTTATTTAATTTATACTTCAAAAACAAGTTTTCAACGCGATGTCTAAAATGCTGGTGGAAATTTTAGAAGGGATAACAAATTTCTAACAAAACCTTGAAAATTAATGTCATCAATTTCTCACAGAGACATTTTGTGAACACGATCTTAATACTTGGATGAATTGCAGTTTGCTTAAAATTGTGAGTATTCTACAACCCCGGTAATGACTTACGCACCAAGAAAAACTGAGACGAATAATAATAAATCTTTCACTTAGATAAAACTATTAAAGGAAGTTGAAGTTTTCGAAAATTTTTGTTGATGACATATTAAAACGTTATAACTCAAAACTTCCAACTTTCCATTTTTTTTTCCTCTCTTTACTTCCTAAAAATTGCTTTTAAAAGAGAAAACTTTCGTCATAAAATCGTTGCGTGCTGATTATTGACTGGGTTATTTATAAATTATTACCCATCATCGAAAACTTACAACTTGTTAAAGCTCGTGCTTTTGATGTTTTGGGAAAATATGGACAAAAGATGGGGGACGATAAGAGTTAGTTCGCCTGATTTGCACACCAATCTATTAGATTTAACAATTAGTCTAGCACAAAGCTCGATGGAATTACAAGGGTCTTAGATAATCTCGATTATTGTCTGTGGAATCCATAATAATGTGCACTTGCATGAAAACACCTTCTTGCTCTTCCACTGTAATGATAATAAGTTAAATGGTCATCGATTATCAATTACTTCCGCTCGTATCCGTCTAAGTTTATGACACTTCTCACAATATTATAAAACGTTTTCTTATGGGATTAACAAAATAGGTGCCAATCTTGTGAAAAGCACTTCGGAAAATGGTTCCGTTGCAGTTATAAAGTATAATCGCGTACGTGCTCAACATATTTCTAACCCCATTTAGGTAAACTTCCCCTCATATATCTGATGAATACGTAAAGTAGAACTTTCGTATTTGGTTTCAATTCGAAATATGAACTTGTAAGAAGGGAATGATTTAGGTAGTTGTACGAATACCACCGCCGCGCGCCGTCCCCGACACCACGACTCTTCAATAGATATCAAATGATATTCGGTTCAATTCAAATATATTCCCTTTACGCTATTTGAAATCGCAACTTTCCAATGCCTTCGAGCAAACTTTCTTTTCTCATATTCTATCCTCTATTCATATTAAGTCTTTAATAAAACTAAAACGTCTCAAAACGTATGTGGTGTAGCTAATAAAATTGTACTTTATTAGATATTAATTATTGTTTAATTAGCATTTCAGAAAAGTCCAACAAATAAAATAAATATGTGCAGCTAAAGAAAAGTCTTGGGGAAAACCCCTTATTTCATGAAAATTTTACTTTTTCATCATTTTGTGTCAAGGATCAATTTATTGCCCTGTCCTAGTATGTAAAAAAGACAAATCGAAGAAATTATGAAGCTTTCACATTTGGTGTAGTGTGTGAATTTCTGTTTGAGTCAAGAATAAAGATCCCATCCCATTGAAGAGGGGGAGGCATAACATCTTCTTTCAATAAAAATTGCCCTCATACCAGGACACAATGCAAGGAAAAAAAGATGAACAATATATTCTCGTTGAAGATTTGCATGCATGGTGTCATATTCACCTATGGGACTTTCCAATGGTGTTCAATGCTTCAGATTTGCACTGCACATAAAATGAATGAAAATATCAGACAACAAATATCGAAATGTAAATTTACTAATTGAACGGTTTAAATTTTAATTAGTTGGAAAGTAGAAGGGTTGTTCCAAAAATTCCCACGCTGACTACATACATCGCTGGTAATCTTATTTTTGGTATATAATATAATATAATATAATACGAAAACGTCATTACAGACGAAAATGTTTTTCTGTCTTGTTTTCAAAATATGTGCAACCTCGACCACTTCATCGTCACTGAGAAAGAAAGCTCGAAGCACCTTTTAATTTTCTATACTTACTTATACACTATACAGGTACATAATAGTCAATAGGGGGACAAATATTTGACATAATGAAAATAGCGTCATTTTTCCAACGAATTGTATTGTTGCTAAAATATTACTTGAATTGAAGTCAAAATTGCAATATCTTCGTACACGACTGGTCCAAGAGTAAAGCCCCACAGTATGAAGGGTGGCATTGTAATGCAGTTACTTGAAGTCTGTATTACCATTACATCACCTTTCTGTTAAGGGACTCCCTTTTGGAGAAAGAATCATAGAAGACCATAGTATTTTCTTTAGTTATTTAATTTTATTCTTTTTTCCAAGAATAGTGACGTCAACATTTTGTCTTGTTGCTTTATCTGGATTTATCTTAGACCAGGAATTTTTGACACTCCTCAAATGTACCTTCTTGGTGCGTAACTTGCTTCGAATCATACACTCAAGAGTAAAGTGGGAGTTTTGAAATGGAACTGTGCATGATACGGAGTAAGATCTACAACAAGCGACCAGAAAACTATTACTACAGATGACCTATATACTGAAGATTATATTGTGTTAATTTTCATCAACGTGACTGAATAGCGAATTTTTTAAGTTGCAAAAAAGGTGCTTTAAGGTAACGATAATCATTGACCAATATGTCTTACTTTTCTCACTACGAATTGCTGTTTCTCTTGAAACTAAAGATAGCATTTGACTTTTAAGAAATACTCAGGGCAATACAATTAAAGCAATGGAGCATCAGTGATTTGCAGTCTTTCACAAGTTTAAACAATTGTGAGGAAATTCGGAATTTATGGCATTTACTCACGCTCTTGTAACACATACCTTCACACCTGAAGAAGACATTGCGAGAGCAGGACAAGATTCATATCTGCCCTATATAAATCTCCAAGAAAGGCGACATTGCAATTTGCAAAACTTCTGCCCTAATTTTATGCGTGATTAATTGTTTTGCAAAATTAGGTTATTTTCAGATATCACCGCGAGAGGTCACGTTAACCCATTAGTGCATAAAGTCACTAGATATCTAAAGTACCGCAACGTTCGCCATTTTGGGGTTAAAATTTTGGCGGCAATTTCAAATATTGAAGACCTAGTCACTAGAAAATTTAATGACTGTATGAAGTGTTTGATAAAAACTAAACTAACATTAGATACTTATCAATATATTTCTTAAAAATTATTTGCCATTGTTATTAAAAGGTACAGTTTAATTGAAAGATAAAAAATTTGGAACTTTGCCAAACGAACCTAAATACGTTTTTAAAATTGACAGTTTATTTTGTCGTGTTAATACTTCATTTAGAATCGTTATTTAAATCACAGAAAAGGATAACTAAAAAATACAGCAAGTAGTGTGTAAGAATAAGAAGACGAGCCTGTCTATGGGAAAACTACAAGTTTATGATGTTTTTCAAATTGCCGCGTTTCAAACCAAGTGTCAAACGTCAAACTTAGTAATAGTAAATACTAATTTTCATCGTATGTCAAACACAGATTTGTCATTTTTCCGCCATTTTGGGGTTAAAATTAGCTTTCTCTCTCTAACTCATTGGAACATAAGGTTGCGGTACTTTAGAATATTTAGTGACTTTATTAGTGCATAGTGCATAGCGTCCGTTTAAACAGACGTACCATTTTTTAACTGTAGGAGGAGTAATATCTTAAGCTCACTTATTTCATGCTAATACATTACATACTTGGTCAATGTTTTAGGAGTAAAAAATTAATTACTTAAAAATTCATCCACCTTGTGTGTGTAATAAGTGTTATTGTGTGTTATGGATTCGCCATTATACTGCAATAGGGGCAAGGAGTAAGTGTAATAAGTTTTTATTGAATACATACAAGTATTTCGAGGTTAGGGTTAGGTTATATTATAAAGCACTATTTGCTTTTCATATTCTTGACCATCTGAGTTGGCAAAATGTTTTTATTACGCATACACAGTACTTTTCTCTCGTCGTCCGTTATAACGGACACTATGCTTCTGAGACACTATGCCAATCAGTAATATTTTATTAAAAAAAATTTTATTTTTTATAATTAGTTTCTTAGATTCACACGTTTTTTAGATTATCGTTAATTCAGCTCCTTCAAGCTCTGGAAGAAGATGACGATGATACGCAGCTTGATATATATGCGTTGCCACCCGAAGAAGGAAAAGAAACAGATTGTGACGAAGATCTCAGTACGCTGCAAATTTGTATAATTTGGGCGCCAAAATGTTGAATACTGAGTATGAAGTGCGACAACGGCGTGAACAGAAGCTTCCTAGTCCGGAAAGGGAAGAAACCAGCAATGACGAATTTGATTGTAGTGATGATGATAAAAAGGCTACAAACGTGAAATATCCACACACATTTAAATGGGAAGATAATAAAGTTCCATCATTCGATATGGTTATAAACTGCGACGTACGGTACTCCATCAAACAGAGGACGAATTACACTACCACCTTCCCATGAATCAAGATATGAAGGACGGAATCATTTGGTAGAATACAATTCTACTAAAAGACGTTGTGCTGAGTGTGGAAAAAAAGCCGTAAATGTAACATTGGCCTATACCCTAAAATTGTTTTTTGAAATTTCATACGCAATAGTTTTAAGTTTAAATAATGTAAGTTCGAAACGGTTCATTATGCATAGCGTTCGTTTAAACGGACACCTGTTTTTCCTGTATCTAAAGTAAAATAAAATAAACAAACACATTTTTGAGTTAATTACGAGTATAAAGGGAAGTTTTAAGCAAAAAAATTAAAAAAACTGCATAGTTAAACTTCATGCACTAATGGGTTAATTAAGAAGATAAATGAGAAAAACTGATGCAAAAAAGTCACTATACAGCTCCACTCAGCAAACAAGATAATCGGTAAATATGTCAACTAAAATAATGTATTTCAAATTTTTGACGTGGCAAATTATTTTTCCAATCATATTTGAGAATTCTAAGGTTAACTCATAGTTAAAAGTAAATTATTATAGTTTACAGCTGCCATTTTCCGGGTGCGTTTTATTACTTAATCTTTTTATTATGTTACTCTTGCTTGTTAAAATCGGTTTTTTGAAGACTTCTTATGCAGCATACAATACTTTTTTGTGTATCCAACAATACACATTTAAATTAAGCGCCCAAACATTCTTTTTCGGATTGTACCTGAAAAGCTACTATAGCGCCGGTATCCCCTAGCCAACTATGTTGTTGCTGAGTAGAGCTGTAATAAATTATGATGGTTTTTAGTAGAAATAGGGACGTTTTTTCTACAGAGGACATAAGAACTGATTTAATTAACAATCAACGTGTCAAAATATAAAACCTTACTAGAAAATTTCAATTCAACTGGAACATAAATAAATAAACGATAATATAAATAAATAAAAAACTGAGGCACCAAGGGCATCATAAACTCAACTTTTATAAATTACAAGAGAAGGAGGGATAACGTTTGCTTGAAAAGTTCTCTTTTTGCTGATGGGTGTGTAAATATTAAGTTGTACGACCATTGGAACCCTGTTTTGCATAGGTATTTGTTTTAAAATGTAGAGTAGCACACAAATGAGCTTCCCAAATTGGAGTAAATCGAGACAGTTACACCCCCACGTGCAGACAATTTACAGCCTGAAGTTCGATGTTCCTGTTCACTCCGCGTACTCGACGGATCTCACTTCATGCAATATTTTTATTCTTCTGTTGCTGAAGGGACACCTTAAAGTCGGCAGGTACGTCAATAAAGAGGAGTTAAGGACTCTGTAAAGAAATGGATTCGGAGCCCAGATGAAGAATTCTTTTTCAGAAATGGGTCGATCGTTATGACTGTTATGAGCATTACGTCGCCCCCCATAGGGAGGATTTGATAGAAAAATCAATCGACCATTTTTTAGCTAAAGTGTGCATTAGATTTCAGCCCCGCTATTGAACAAGCCTCGTAACTTTATTTCATATTTTCTGGTGACCCACGAAAGCTAATCGAGGCCATACAATGTCCCTATGAGGACGGTGACAGTGTAACAATGAAGTATAATCCATTCCATGTGAAATGTTGGGGTGGAATTATCACATTTTAATTAAATGATAAATATGGCCACCGTTGCGGTGGCAAGTGTGAATGGATAACAGAGATCTATAATTCTATTTGATTTGCTTACCTCTTATATTCCACGTAGGTGTAATTGCCATCTTAATTAACAAGCCCAAATTGTGACCTTAAAATGTCACTAAAAACAACCGCTCGTTAAATTCAATATTCTATTTAATTTTTCGACCAAATACCTACCTAAACGAATGTCATCGACCAACAACTGCAAATTGAAAATGCAATTTCGTAGAAGTCGCCTTAAGTACCTACAGAAAACATATTATAAGACAGAACTCTCGGATTCCGGGATTTCCCTTCTAAGAATCGTTTTAATGCATGGCTTGTTCACTGACATAAGTCTAATGCTCAAATTGGGCCGCAAAATTTAGATGGTATTTTATGTAACAATCGGCACAAATTAAAATCGCCATCCTGTACTGTATCACGCCCAATTTGTTCTAAATTGTATTTTTGCGCCAACTTAACCTATGAAAATGCAGGATAGTTTATACGTAAACTTGATTAGTGCATTGTAATATCTTCGTAGAGGAGCTCGCACGAAGTTATATGAAAGGCAACTACCGTTTTGAAAGGGCAGTAACGTAGCGGTAGTATGTAAATTTATTACCTTTTGGGTCCTTAATTAATTAAAACTTTGAGGATACACTCGAGTAACCCACACTACACAGTTAAACATTAACCACTTTTACAAGTATTATGTAATTTGTTATGTAGTATATAAGCTTAGCCTTCATATCACTTGTTACGAGACATAAAATTACATTGTTTCGTCCTACACTTTTATTATACGTACTTGTCTTAATTTTCAGTCGCGACGATCGCTCCGTTAACAATAGAGCTGACGGTGTAATAAAGAATGGATTCTTACATATTGCTCTCAACTCTTGTGTAGAAAATGTTTTCAAGGAAATTATTTTGCGACGAAACGCGAAGGTCGCTTTTCCCAAACCTTATGTTATATTATATGAAGTAATCGTACTCATGCTGTGCAGGAAAAATACAGTTTTAGAATGGAAGTAAAAGCATTACATTTTTTTGTAGTAACAAAACCATTATGACATGATTCTAAATTAGTTTCTCCAGGGGTTGTTGGAGACCTTCTAGTGGAGTTGCTGGTTGGAAAAGGTTATAGATACAACTGTGTGCTTCTATAAGGTGCCGACGTTTCGATATAAAAGCACACAGTTGTATCTATAACCTTTTCCAACCAGCAACTCCACTAGAAGGTCTCCAACAACCCCTGGAGAAACTAATTTAGAATCAGTAATTATTGAAGCAAAGTTCACAAGTTCATTATGACATGGTATTATGAAATGGTGAATATAAACACCATATATGAACGTAATCCTTATACGCTTTGGGGAAGTTTGATAATCACAACTGGGCATATGGGGAGATTGAAAAAATGGTTCAGAAACCATACTGAATCGTCCGCCTTAACGAATCAAAGAAAAGGGGTGTAGTACGTGTGTATTAGCTTGATATTCCGCAAAACACTTACAGAAGAGGCCGATTTTAAAATTTATTCATCTCTTCTTCTTCTCCAAATCCATCTCCAAACAAAAAACTTTTGAAATCTTCAGGCCACTTTCTGATTACGTGAACAAGTGAACATCGACCAGGATCGGGATATCTGTGCGTTTAATTTTATTTTCACCGAATACTTGATACCATACCATACCTTGACAAACACTTGCATGATTCGCATATAGTGATCGAAATCTACACGACTTGAATCCCCCGTTCTGAAGGTTCTTCCCATACGTCACGAACTCCCATTTCATCTGCGCCAGTGTCAAGTAGTTGAGACTGGGAAATCGATCCCTGGAAGATCACGGCTCTCTATCAGTACAACAGCTAGGGAACCACAGTTGTATATGGTCCCCACATGTCGCGCTTTCAGTAAGCAAACCGGAGTAGTACATAATTTATACCGAAATTGGTGTAATACTATATGCCAAAGGAAAAGATTGAATACCCACGAAATCCAAGAGCTAGAGCTTACAATACCGGAATTCCGGGATGTCGAAAACAAAATTGATGCGGTATTTAAAAACGGTATTCATGCGTAAATACCGGTATTTCGGAATTAATTTAATTTAATTTTAGTAGAAAATATTTTGGATTAATGATATTTATAACTGGTGCAAAATATTGTACGTATAATATGGGCCAATAGTGTGTGGATGGAAGACTGTGGGTTTATTAACGAACATTTCGAAAGTTCGTTCATGGGATATGGTAAGGCTACATATCTAAAATATTTTCACTTGAATCGCAAAGTTTATATAGGGTGATTCATATCAAAGTTGCATTATTTTAATGGAACCCCCTGTATATTCCTTGGTCAATTCTCCTTGTCACACATAGTTCTTAAAACGAATCGTTTGGCCGCATATTGAATATCGCTGGGATCACAAAGCATAGAAGGCCGTGACGGTGCGATATTACTAAAACATGAAATGTACTAACGTAAACCAGACGGTTAAATCCGAAATCTTCTTGTGCTCGGAGATTACTACGTCAATTGACAAAATGTCTATAAACGGTAACTTGATTTTTCAAATGGCACCGCCAATTTTTCTTTATTACGTTTTGATTTTTGAACTATGGATTTACAAAATTATAATTGCGAGTTTATTAATTCCAATTTCAATTTTGAATTTAATTTAAACTTTAAGGAGCAGTAATATTTTGCGTTTCGAATTTTGAAAGTTGAATTTTCAAATTATAATTTACGATTCATTAGCAGTAATATTTTGAGTTTCAATTTTTCATTTCAAATTTCTATTTTGAATACGAAATTTTTGAATTCAATGTAGATTTATTTAATTTACATTTTATATTTACATCTTTGAATAACTTGAATACTTTGAATTTGGAATTCTGAACTTTGAATTGCTAAGCTATTGGTTTTTATTTTTATTTTATAGTTTCAGCAGTACAAAAGTAAATACCGGTATCAATACCAGGATCCCGAGATTCACTTGATTGAATACCGAAAACCGGTATTCAAAATTTCTTCCGGTATTATAAGCCATACCAGGAACCAAAGGGAGTACCTATTTGAATAATGAGTGTAATTGCAGATCAGAAAAAGATTCAGCTATTTGGAACAGATTTGTTGATTTTCTAGACCCACCTAGTGGAAGTTAACGGAAAGGTAGGTTATGAAAAGTCGAAAGGATTTACTTCGTAGAACGCTGAAAGGTCCTCGTTTCTCAAATGATGGAATGTCATAGGAATGAATCGCAGCCTTGGTTTTCATTTATTAGCGATCGAATCTTTATCTTCCGGGAACAAGGACGAAGACAATATATAACTTAAGGGGCCTGGCCATCGATTCACTGTATATGAAATATAATGTTAACGCGAGCCCTTCTGGAGAGTTTATTTGATGAGATATCTTAGCAACTCAAAAAGTAAATTAATCTACAAGAACTTCACTTGAAATTCTTCGGAACAAAATTTGACAAAAACTTTATATTTCTTTAAAAAACTGCCCTAAACTATACCAAAAATCACGTTGTTACTTTACGATGGTTTAAAGAGTAGTTACGAGGCTTTTGAAAAATCTATTCCAAAGGATTTGTAGAACATATACACATGAATCTTCATTTTAAAATTTAGCTTTTTATACTAAAAAGTAACCGCTGTAGAAGGGCTCCAGGATTTCCTTGTATAGGGTACTACAGTGACTTTATTTTAGAACAGTGACGACAATAGAGCGTAAGTCCCGCCTCCGCGCCATGTTGCGACTAAATTCAAACAGTATTAGTAAATAGTCCAGTAAAATAAGACCAAATTTAACGATTTGGATGAAATAATGGTTACAGCTTTGCAAATTTGGGAACAGGCTTGATTTGTGCTCCCTTTGAAGTATTCAAAAGTCCCCACCCGTACCCCCCTCCGAGATAAATGGAGGGGACGAAAAAGTGTCCAAAAACAGATTTTCGTAAATAACTGAAAAAGTATCAATTTTATCAAAAACAAAAACGTTAAGAAAATTGTAGCTGACAAAATTCCGCACATTTTCGTGTTTTATTTTTGTCTCTACGACCAATAGGAGCCGAGATAGATTTGTTTTAAAATGTTGTTTTGCGGCGAAACAGTAACACGTGCGCACATCGCGCGTATTTCGCTTATATCTCGAGAATAGCCATTCGTAACGCAAAATGCTTCAAATAAAAGTTGTAGAGAATTTAATTACGAATAATTTTCTTTTTTAAACATTTCCATACGATTAATATTGACAGAGATATAATCATTTAAACCTTTTTCTAAGACACAATCGCTGCTCGTTTTGCATAATAAAATCAATAATAAGTCGAAAACTATTGATTCTATATGTACTTAGTGCATATAATAAAAGTTGTAGAGAATTAAATTTTGAATCTATATGAATACACGAAATATCATTGTGGTAATTTATATAAGGCGATAGAGGAAGAAATAATGAAAAATTCTCCTCATTTTCCAGCGTTTCTTTGCAAATAGTTATGTTTTGACTACTTGTAGACAGTAAAGTGCCTTATTAGTTTTTTAAAGATATAATGGACCTGTAAAATAAGCGCAGGCAGAAGTTCGTACGACAAACAGTTCGCTAGTTACAGCTCTTTAAAGGTATACCTACTCAAAAATTGACATTTTATTAAGAATCCCGATTTTCGCTAAAAAATGACCGTTAAATTTTTGTTAAAATTGGTTTTATCCTATTTTCAGTACTTTATACTATATACAAAGGTAATACAATACAATAAATCGTTCGCAAGTTGCACTTTATTCTAAAAATACATCTTTGAAAACTATATATTTTCACAGAATTTAACTATAATGTATGTTTGTATTCAGTTTTTCTTAAATATCTTCGTTTCCATTTATTTTACGACAAACTTTTATATAAACTAATTGAAAGCTTACAAAATTTGCTATAAAAAACACTCGCGCGTATGTTTTTCTATAAACAGCGGCGAGAAACTGACGATTGAAGATGCAGGTAATGTTTAATTTTTACAGAAATTGTATCTATATAATTGTATATGATATTTAAGCATTGCTTGTATTTTCTTCTGGAGTTTCTCCGTGTTGGTTTGTATGTAGAAAATGCCTACGTTTCGATTCCATCTATGGAATCTTTATCAAGACTTTTTTATCAATTCTGAAGTTTGCAAATTTAATTTAAGGTCTGTGGAATCGAAACGTAGGCATTTTCTACATAAAAACCAACACGGAGAAACTCCAGAAGAAAATACAAACAATATATACATCCGTGGAAACCTTAACGAAAATATTTAAGCATTGTGTATATACATACAGTTCCTAATTTTAAGTTAAATAAATAAAATGGAGTAGGTAGGTGGGAAATTAAAAAACAGCAGATACTTAATTTTTCTTATAAAATCTAAGTTAAACTTAAAAACGTCCAAACAGGTGATAAAACATAAACACCGTTCAATATCCTAGCACTTAAAACCACATTATATTGTCTAGATTTTAACAATTTACACAAAAACTAAACCGACACTATAAGAATGTAATGCAAACTATTCAAATTTTAGTCGCAACATGGCTGCCAGGATCACAACCAATAAAAAATGAGACACCCATTGTCATCACTGTTCTAAAATAAAGTCACTGTATAGGGTACTACAGTGACTTTATAATGACAGTGTGGCCATGAGCGGTACGGCGGCCATATTTGTTCCGATTTGAATAACGCGCATATGGAGGAGATAAAAAACTCGAATATTTCCAATGGAAACTCGTGTTACTGACTTTCATATTGTAAACTACAGTACAATAGGTATTGTTGTATGAAACGAAATGACAAAAACTGTAAAAAATTACTATAAACTAGAATGAATTGCATAGTTCTGAAAACGGGACCGCGGCCGTATATGTTGCGTATTTCGTTTATCCATGTATCAGGATTCTGTAAATGTATTGCAAATATGAGTTGATACGGCAATTTTATAATTCCGGGGCAAATAAAGCACTGAATTCTTCTAGGATACTTATCGTACAATTTTTAGTAAAATGTAATATTAACAACACTAGTCGGCGCAAACTCGAGTTTGAAGCTGAATAAAAAAATAACCATTGGGCCGATTTAAATGAGCTTGGTGTCTAATTAAAGCCTTTTTATTTCTACGTTGTTTACATGTAACAATTTTTTTTAAATGCACTTCAAGAACCATTTCTACGGCCGGGCGCCGAACGGTTCAAAGTAGCCGTTTAAAGGTAGATTAAAAGAAAACTCCTGGGTGAAATGGTACGAAATTTTAGTATGTTGTAAATGCAACCTTTGTTAACATGAGTGTAAAATTTTATTATCCAAATTTAATGTTTGTACACACTAGAGAGGGTTTTGTATCACATTGCATTCTAGGGAATGAGAGTATAAATGAAGCTCATGTTAGGTATTACCGTTGAGTGAAGTTATTCAATGGTATTACTTACATTACAACGAAGAAGTTGGTGTAAGTTTAATCTTCCTGGGACCTACTATTCTCACTTTTGATTAAAAAATTTTACGTTCGTGCAAGGAGTATATAATTTGGTTCGTGGTAACATAGGTTGAATTTACTGTAAAAAATTGCTGTAAACTAGAATAAATTGCATGAAAGCGGAACTTCGACCGTATAAATGTTGCGTATTTCATTTCTACTGCGCTCTTGACGGCAAGGGCATGGGAAATTGCTAAGCTTTATTGTGAGAACAAAAAAAAAGAACCACAATTGGCAATGAGTTCAGCTATAGCTGATTTTCAACTCAAGCCAGATAATACATATTTACCTACCTAAGTGTAACATAAAAATTTAGGAAATTTAATCTTTAATCTTACACTTCTATTCTAGACATAAACAACATAACATACCTACAATAAATTTTGAGTTTCCAGAGAAAAGAAAAGAAAAGAGAGCAATGTAAGAGGACATATTAAGGTATTATATAGGAAGGTTTGCGCAAAGAGATCTAGTAACTAAGTAGATTTTTCTTGTATAGGTACACAATAATTCTCTTTTTATTTTACTTTTCATTGAACGAACAGAATGACTACCAGAAATTAAATTCTCATATTTGTTTAAATAGAATGTAGCAATATATACAAATGAACTCTTAAACTTAACAGTTTTGTGTGCAGGTATATCAAATAATTGCTTATGTCTTGTATTAATATTATGCACAGCGAATCTAGGTGTTAATAGATTATAAAGATATTCAGGTACATGGTTTAACAAAAACTTAAACAGTAATACAAGAAACTGGGCACAAAAAACATTTTCAATCTTTAAAATTTTGTTTTGATTGATGTAGATAGGAGAAACATGATCTCTTTACTTAAGATTAAACGCAAATCGCAAACACCTGCTTTGAAGTTTTTGTAGATTATATTTATATTGCTTGGTCAAGTAGGGAAAGTATACCTGACCGCAGTAGTTTAAGCGGGACAATACCATTTTTATAGCAAAAATAGCCATGAAATGGCCATTTTCGACGTAATCATCTAATAAATTAAAAAAAACTCTTCATAGCGCCAATTCTATGTAGTGTGGCGACCAATTAATGCAAACCTTCTGGTTTCAAAATAAGTATATAAGTTACAATTTGGTACAAACTTCCATAAAAGTAGTATAGCTCTCGCTACGAACTAAATAACAAATTGTAACTTAAATATTTAACTTGAAACCAGAAGGTTTACATTAATTGATCGCCACACTGCATGGAATTGGTGCTATGAAGAGGTTTTTTTTATTTATTAGATGATTACGTCGAAAATGGTCATTTCATGGCTATTTTTGCTATAAAAATGGCGGAGCTGTCCCAAGGCGCCTTAAGTAAGCTGCTTGGAGTAATTTAGTAACATGATATTCAAAGTTAATGTCGCTGCGTTGCTCGAATGCCACGAGATTTTGAATCTACTTTACCTACCAAATTAATTTACAGTCGAGAAGCCATTACAGATTTGCTGGCATAAAATGGCTTCTTTTCTTTACATTTCTTGTTCGCTATTTTCAAACGAAACACTACATATCTATGTATAAGTTTTTTTTTTAAACTATGGCAATCAGGTAAATGGTTAATTACCTTGCACTCTGCAGTAAACTTATTTACAAAAAAATCTTTGATGTTCACACCTTTTTGAGATGCAACAACATCAAAAAATTGTCGAAAAATCTCTTCCATTTTTGCAAACATATTAAAAGTACTTGAATTACAATAATACAGAGAATTTTGCCTAAAACACTTAAATGTAACTAACTTTGCGTACGTAAAATTTGTAAATGTCTTGGAGCCTGCCGCTTTTATGCAATGCAAACACACTTTGGAATTTTTCCGAACACTTTTTAAAATGTAACCACATATTTTAAATAAAGAATTAAGTTCTGAGTTGTTTAATGTGATCACCGGTGGTACATAATCATCTGGCACAGTAGCTCTGGAATATTGCACTTTTTCATGTTCAATGTCAAGAAAATCGGCCAAAAATTCACGGTCGTCTTGATCATAACTACTGTTGGACACTTCTTTCAAATACTGACCGACACTAATTAATTTTAAATGGTTTTTAAACTGAAGAGCGTTTGGAACAGATTGCTTTGCCCGAATCACGCTAAAGAGGTTCTCCAAACAATCTTGTGTAAATCTCGATGTCAACAGAAATACATAATTTCTGTTGGTGAAAAAGTCTTCTTGTATATCCAAAATTGACTGAGTTGAAATCAGTAAGCCACTTTGGCTTGGCTTCCATGCCCCCTTTTCTCCCACTTTCATTATCGTAAAAACATCAATTACGTTGCGCAATTGGGACAGGGCATTTTCATATGCCTTTGTATTCGTCCTGCTCAAAGCAAGTGTGGGATGTCGAGAAGTCATCAGTACAAACCACTGTTCTATCAAATCCAGGAACCATGCGGTGGTTTTATAAGCCGGTTTGCCTACTTCTTCACACAAAAATTTTAAGGCACTGGATACATCTTTGCTGACAACATTTGTAGATGTTTTTACTCTCATTTTTTGAAAATTGCTGGGTGATAAATCTTCCTCTGTCAGCTTTGGAGCCAATTTAAATTGAAAAGGCTTCTGATATTTAATAATATCTTCAATGTGTTTTATGTTCACTATATTTGTCGGCAAATTAAATTGATTCTGCACATTAGTGGTAATGTCGATAATTCGGTTCGCTACCAACATATTTTTTATGTTTTTAAATAGATGTGGTACATCTGCCAGTATATATATCTTTCTGTTAGTATCTGTAGGATGTTGAATGTAATTCTTTACGTGTGAATGACGACCTGCTCTCACACCACATACTTTCCAAAAGGCCATGTTTGCAGCACCCATATCTGAGGTTATGGCAACTACACTTAATCCCAAATCTTCCGTTTTCTTGACTACTTCAAAGAGAATGTCTTTATATACTCTGCCATCTACAGAACTGCCAGTAAAAAAATAAGCAATTGTTTGCTTCCACCTGCGTGTGATGCCACCCAACATTATCACAAGTGCATGATTGGCTACGTCCTCCGGTGAACAGCCAGCTAAATTAATGTTGCCAAGATACAATTTGAGTGCAGGATCATACACTTTCGAAGGTGTTATTGCCATTTCATCTATGGTAACAACACAGTCTCGTTCATGTGAATCTTTAAAATGTCCAACTTTGATACTTAAAAATTCAAACACTTCATGCAGTATGCCAGGTGCAAAGTGAACATTTTCTAATCTTCTTCGCAAGGTGCGTTGCGATGGTAAGGGCATTTGCTGTTTAATCAGTTCTTCGTATCCTGTAACACCGCATGTAAATCGCAACCTTAAAGCCTTAGTCACCGTTGCATTGGACCATTTCCAAAATCGTGTTGATGATCTTGTTAATGCATCAATTTGATTCCTGTAAAAATACGATTGTTAAAATATGCCACTAAATTAATTAAAATGTCAATAATTACTGATTAAAGACTTTCTTAAGAATCTTCTGGCTTTGTAGACCCTCGATGTATTCTTGATTCTTACGCATCATAGTGTTAAACTTTCGCTTAATTTTCAGCAATTCATTTTGATGTCTGTTAGTGTTAGCACATGCAAGGATCTTCTTAGATGCCACTTTACGTGTTATGGGTGGCAGATCAGATGTAGGTTCAGTATAGATAGCACTTTCTGATAATGGTAGTTGCACAACCTCCATACAAGGAGGTACTGCTTTGCGTTTTGAGGTTGTCAATAATTTTCTTTCCGCAGGAGGCTTTCTTTTCGGTTTCGCTTTTATGAAGCTGAAGATAGTGGGAACAGCGTTACATTTCAACTTCCTTGTGCCGTCTTGCTTGGTCTTCTCCCACATCTCAGGTTCAAAGTGTATCTGTGTAATATATAAATGAGGACTGAAATAAATATAGGTACCTACATAATTGGTGGGTATGTAAATAACTTACCTCACATAGACGTGAATGGTTTGTAGGTTTCCAGTTATCTCGCCTTACTTTTACAGTCCATTGCTTTCTTCGTTTGGGATCTCTTGGAAATACTTTCATCAAGAAGCCGTGCTCTGACCTACTTTTGCATCCATATGCTGAACAGCAGACCATTGTTTTAGAGATAATTCAATCACTAACACAAAACACTATTTCATTATTTGTGATCACTAAAGAATACTTAGCTGCGCAAAAACCAATTTTGTTGAGAATGTCAACGAACTATCTAACCAAAAAACGTTTGCACTTTGCAACATTCATACAGCGTTTGAGCTGCCCATATTTATTCCATAAGTAAGTTGTTGGACACTTGAAGTTACAAACAAAGTTAAATTAAAGATAAACCCTTAGATTAAGGTCACGTATTGTTTGCAGCTGATGTTTTTACTTACAATTTATTTCGCACGATCGTCAAATACCGAATTTATCCGACGCATACCTCAGTAGGTATTCTTTAATGATTGAATAAACTTTATCAAATTATTGCTTCTGTTTATGTATCAGCATTCTATACATGCATTGCAAATATCAGTATGGAACTTTTATGATTCCGAAGTAAATAAAGCACTGAATAATACCTAACATGTGATTCATTTATACTCTCATTCCCGAGAATGCAATGTAGGTACTCCAAATTCCTCTCTAGTGTGTACAAACATCAAATTTTGATAATAAAATTTTACGCTCGTGTTAACACAGGATGAATTTACAACATACTAATATTTTGTACCATTTGACCCAGGGGTTTTGTTTTTATCTACCTCTAAACTTAGCTATCGCGTCGCAAACTCCGAAAAACAGGTACCTTGCACCTTTCGGCCGTAGAAATGGTCCGTGAAGTGCATTTTAAAAAAAAGTTGTTACATCTAAGCAATGTAGAAATAAATAGACTTTAACTTGATACCAAGCTCATTCGAATCGGCCCGCTAGTTATTTTTCTATTCATCTTTAAACTAGAGCATAAATACTTTGTGCGTAATTTCTTACGTGTTTATGTTGCGTAACGCTTCGAAAATACAAAAAGCAGATTACACTATCGTTTCTCAGTCATTTTATTACACATACAAGTTTTCAAAACGTAATTTTAGTCACTACAACTCAATAAAACCTCGATATACTGACTCACTCCCATGTGTTTACATTCAAAAATCGGAACAAATATGGCGTAGCCAATAGAAAACATGACCACCTATGGCCACACTGTCATTATAAAGTCACTAGTCACTGTATAGGGTACAAGAAAATACTGCCACCTGGCAGCGGACGGTACAAGTTATTGAAAAGCACGCCTTGTTACAATCGGTCACCTAATTGTTCAGATTTTATTTGTATTCAATATTTGTCATTAGATCTATTGCTTTTATAAAATAATTAACTTTCCATTTAACTTTTATTTTTATGACAATTATCAATATTTATCGTTCATTTGACTTACTGGACAACTTTCATTTATTAATTTAATTATAATGAAATTTTAAGGGTTTTATTATCTTTATCAGTGCGTCTTTCCCGAATTAATAGATACCCGACATATTAGAAATATGCCTATTAGAGAATCTCCGGATTCAATTATAACTAAAAAAAAAACAACGATGTTACAATAATTTTTAATTTTGTATAAGCCATTTCGTGTAAATATTAATTAATTATATTGTATACATTATGAATACGAATAATTTTGACCTTGTCAGGTCAACCCCGTAGTCCCAACAACTTAAGACTTTAAATAGGGAAAGGGTGTCGAGCGACCCCTCATTTGAAGCGTCTTTTAATTCTCTATTGGGCAGTATCAATGAAAATTAGTGTTATTCAATTCCCCCCCCCCATGAAAAGCACCCTCTAGATTAACTAAGGTGGGGGTGTTGTTTAGGAAAAATCCTGAAATGTGCCGTTCAATAGGTCAAAGTTGGCGTGTTTTAAGATTTTTCACACCTACCTTAGTTAATCTAGAGGGTGCTTTTCATGGGGGCGAAAAAAATTTGAATAAAACTAATTTTCATTGATACGGTCGAATAGAGAATTAAAGACGCTTCAAATGAGGGGTCGCTCGACTCCCTTTCCCTACTTAAATTCTTGAGTTAGGAGTTGCTGGGACTAGGGGGTTGATGTGTCAATGTTAAGTTTGACATCAAAAGTTGTCCCCCAAAAATAAAAAATCGACGTGTCCCAGCGTTTTTTTTAAGAAACTGGTTTAAGTGTCCCAAAACAGGCGTGCTTCCTTTTCAATGATCTACCCTGTAATTGTAAATATTATATCTGAACAACAAAAATAGTCCAGTTACTTAGCAATTTCTAATAAATGTAAAATATAGTTGAGCAAATCTGCATAGAATTAATGTATAAGCAATAAATGAATCATTGCAGATTAAGACTGTAAGCCAATGAAAATTCAATGAAGTAGACCAGTTTCAAATTCATTGTAATTATGCTAATTATTGTCCAGAAAATAGGTGTGCAATTGTAGCATAAATACACCTTCAACAATTTACCTGCAACTCACTCCCCAAAAACTATTACCCCTCACACTTAGGTGGTACGGCCTCTTAAGGATTGCTTTAGAAAGGAGTGTCTTTTTCAGTTGGTAATCCGAGCAAACAAGGGTAGGATTAGCATGACAATCACGGGTGTACATAACCGCACGATTATCGAATGGTCTTTGAAAGATGATATTGGAGAAATATAAATATTGCAGAAAACATGTTGAGTGAAGGTACTGAGCAGAATAAAATATTCCTACGCATTATGGATTCACTTGTGCAAATAGATTTGTGGTCTATTAACCTATAGATTGTCAAAGAGGTCTGAAAAAATATATGGAATTGCCAAGTACTGAAAATACCAAAAACCACAGCAAATTTCTATCACGCTGATTTGCAAGGATAAGACGAAAATACATAATAATTTCTTTTTGACAATTCCTATCCGGTAAGTACAGATATGAATACGGTTCACCATTTTGTTAATCTCATCAACCGCTTTCACCATTTTGTAACCTCCTAGTATAATGACAGGACTAGGAAACCATCCCATTTCGATACGTGGAAGATATCATCACAAGAAATTTTCAACTTCGGAAACATTAGGTGACACAACTACGTAACGTTGGATTATAGACATTTAACTTCTGAAAAAACAACATCTTCATATTATTGACCCATCACACATTCTATAACTAAATTCTTAAACTTGTGTCGATTTAGGAATTTGTTTATTGTACTTTTCACACCGAAAATTCAGCATGGCTACCATAGGCAATGCATTTTAAATAGGACAAACCCGCGCAGCGTTGCCGTCACTGACATATTAGTGACAGGGTTGGCTCGCTCCAAAGAGCACACCAATACCCCGGAGATGTTATTTTAATATTATTGTAACTATGTACATGTACTTTACCAAGTGTTTCCAGGTTAACACATACATTAGAGTGATCAATTCCCGACCGACCCAGCCATGCTATATAAGGCAACGGCGCACTCCCTGAATTCTCGGTGCGAAAAGTACAATAGACTGCACTATGCATTACGTTATTGAGGTGGTTCTGAAAACTAGAGAATCTTAGTTTTGTCCTATTAAAATACACAGTATATAAGTGCACCATATTAGATAAAACAGTAGATATTATAACACAAAGGAATTTCGTTAATATGGACAGAGTGGACAACGCTTAAAATCCATTTGTGCTTAAATTCGAATCTTCAACGAAAGATGATTGAAGATGCTTGACCGTAAGTTAGCACGTCGAAATCTTTCAGAAAACATCGTATATGTATCGAAAAACACTATGGTGTCATCGTGTTTTCGGAGAGAGGCAGGCGCAGTTTTCAACAAAACATAGAAAATTACATGTAACATTTTTTTTATTTTACTCGAAAGGTGGGGAAACAAGTGACACGTAACCCTAATATCCTAAAATACATGGCGAGCAATGTACTGGGTGACACAATTTTAACGGAATCTTCGTCTTCTAAACATAACACAAACAAAACTGCCGCAAGATCATGAATCTAGTTAAAAAAAAAAGTAAACAGCTTTGAAAAAAAAATGATAAATTAATTTTGTATTGCTATCGTCTCTTACAGCAGCTATACTAAAGTTGGCAACGTAAATACCATTTACTCAGTTGAAAAGACAAACACCTTTTCCTTTAACCGCATTACATAAAAAAAATAAATAAAATTTATCACCCTAACAATATCCTTATTTATAGAATAAATGGTTCATAAAATTTAAACTTGTAAAGTATCTCAAGAAAATTTGGTGAGCTGCACGAGATACTACATTTTAATAGAAATATCGGAGAACGTCGCTCACAAGGGAATCGAAAAGCGTACATCGGTTTATATAACTTACATTACCAAGATCAGGATTTAAACCTCAAGACGCTCTCACTTAAGCTGGTTTCAAAATTCTAACAACGCTAACGTGCCGTACCCACATTCTTTTCATGAATTCAAATAGCTACTTAATAAGTACGATGCCAATTGAATTGAGGTCGAGGCCAGAAATTCTAATGAAATTCTATAAACGTAAATCATGAACAATTGTTGCGGTATTTACATATTTGATGGTCGAAATTGCCAAAGTTCGCGCAAACAAGTGTTTATTTGAACGTAAACATTTAAGTAGGTATTCCAAATATACTGGAGATCAACAACACCATCTATAAATAATAATAAAATTCTTAGTTTCTAAGCTGAAAAGTTTGCCAACTTTTATACTATTAACATTCTACGTAGTAACACAAACGTAAGTTTTAAGCCAGCTGTGAAATTATTATTAATATGTAGTCGCTGTTCACATAAAACTAGAAATAGCGACGATAATTATACGTTTCAATAATAATTTTAGCAGACCAGAAGTCGAAGTCTGCTAAACTGATCCAAAAATGGAATTCTTCTACTATAGTGGTTCTATCGGATGAAAAAGTTACGATGTTTGATTTTCATTTTTAATACACCTTGAATTAATTTTTCTATGTGAGATTTGGTTGTGGAATGCAAAGTTTTTCCACTTTTCTCCATAATCTAATTAACTAACGAATCAAAATAACAAGATTACATGATTAGTCTTTGAAATTGTTTGAATCTGTTCTTAATGTTCAACCAATAATTTCTTCTACTACCATAACTGTTGTGTCTGCTTTAAATATCACCCTCCAGAAATTGAAGAACAACCTTTAAATCCACGGAGATTGACTATTTGGTATGAATTCCAAGGATGGTCACAGGAACACAGAAACGTAGACCATTTACGATGATCCAGTTTTCATAGCTAAAGGTGTCCTAATAGGTAATAATTAACCATTTCTATAATGCATAATATGAAAAAAGGAAAGCAAAATGTTTCTCCAGAAGAAGTTAAGATATCTCAAAGAACTACTAACTACACATCACACAATTACTTGCGTGTTAGAGACTTTAAAAAATGGCATCATTGCTCATTGCATTCGTATACCTGCTCTTGATACTGACTATTTATTTTATTTTACTTTATTTATTTCCTTCATATACAGCGTGTTACAAAAAGGTGTAGCAGGCTATGCATATCCGGATTCTACATATAAAAATAAGTCTAAAATGTTCAGTAACATTTTTATGATTTCGGCTTAGTGTAACCGTAATCAGCCTTTTGTACTTCCTTAAAAATAATTAGATATTATTTCAAAAACCCTTCAACATATTTTTATGAAATTTGCCATTACATTTCTCAGAAGTCTAAAATTTCCAAAATAATTTTTTTTTCAAAATTAGGTATCATTTTCCAAATTTTAAAGCAAAATTCCATTAAAATTACTAAATAAAATTAAATTGTACAAGGAACAACATTTTCAGTACTTTTATTGTTAATACTTAATTTTATTTAGTAGTTTTCATGGAATTTTGCTGTAAATTGGTTGAATGTCCGCCATTTTGAAAATTTTGGAAAAAAATATTTTTGGAAGAGAAAGGAAGACATATGCCAAATTTCATAAAAATATCTTGAAGAGTTTTTGAAATAATAATATTATTTTCAAGAAAATACAAAATGGCTGATCACGGCTAAAGTAAGCCGAAATCATAAAAATGTTACTGAACATTTTAGACATATTTTCATATGTAGAATTCGGATATGAATAGCCCGCTACACCTTTTTGTAACACTCTGTACTGTAATAAACAAAGGAATTGCAAATCTTCTACACTTATGACGCCTCTTCCAGAGCATGGAGCGGAGGACGTTATTCTGAGCAACGCAAGCGGGACGTTGCAATGTGGGGTAGGCTACTCCCCAGGCCATAATGCCGCACGTGAGCACTGACTGGACAAAAGCGAAGTAGATGATTTTATTGAGCTTACTGTTAACAATATTTCTTAGACCGTAAAAGTAATATGAAAGCTGATGCAGACGTTTTATTAGTACATTTATATGACTTTTCCAATTTACATACTGGTCGAACTAAACGCCCAAGTACCTTATGTTGCTTACACTCTCTATGCAACTTATGTCCGTCCAAGAAGGAGTCATGCAGCTTCAAGTGAAATTGATGGGAGGGCTGCCCACTGTCATAAAGAGAGTAAGCAACGTACTTGGTTTTCTCAATGTTTAGCGTCAAAAGATTTTTACCCAGCAGTGCTTTACGATCCTAAGACCCCGAGCCGCTTTCTCATGGGACTCGGACCAAGAGTTGGAATGAAATAGAAGAGCAGTGTTATCAGCGAGCGAACATGCGGATCTTGCCATCAATGATCCTATCAAGGGAGGATAGGTCGTTTCAGAAACAGCACCGTACCCTGAGGAACACCATACGCAGGACATGACACTGCAGAACTTAAGGTATTATTGAGCTTGACTCTTTGAGTTCTATTCCCAAGGTAAGATTTAAACCAAGTCAGCGCTGGTCCACTTAGACCAAGCTGCTCAAACTTATCCACCAACAAGGAATGTGAAACTGTACCGAAAGCCTTCGCAAGGTCCAAGAAAACATAGGGTAGTTTTTTCTCCTTCGTCAAGGTTGGCGTAGATCTCCGAGGTGACAAAGTTTATGGAATCGACAGTGCGTTTTTTGTTGTCAATTTTTACCCTCTCGATTTTATTTTTATAATAAGAGTCTCTGGCATCTCGTATCGATGACCTGAATTTATTTTTATAATTGTTATAATATCTACATAGTTGGTCATTAAACGATTGCACTTTTAGCTGCCTCCCTGTAGAGTCTATATTTTTTTCTTAAGGAGGTCATAAGCCCTACAGACATCCAGGGTTTGAGTGGTTTAAGTTTCGAATTTGGCCTTTTCACTATTACAGAAGTATAATCGTTAATTAAACTGGTAAGTACATTGACTAACTTGTCAAACCCCGTGTTTAAGTTTGTGGTTTCATATACAGTGCTCACCAAAAAGTCGGCACCAAATGCATTTTTTTTTATTTTTTTAAAAAACTTTTTACGGCAATAATTTGAAATTTCCACATACCAAGACATGATTTCAAAATTGAATTTGATTTCGTTAAAACCGTTAAAGATTTATAATTGGAAAAAACAATAGAAATTGCTAATTATTCCTTTAGATTTGTTATTATTACATATTTACCTCTCTAAAAATACAGTAATGATTGTCTAACTGTAAGTCTTGCCATAAGCATTACCTAACAAGAATATATACCTATCAAATTTGGAATGAACACATATCTTTATTGCAAACCATACAGTAAAATCAGGTAAAAAAACAATAGGTAATCAGCCATGTAAAACATCCAAAACTTTTGCCATATTCCAAAAGATGGCAATCGCACAAATGTTTACAATAGTGCCTTAGCTTTTGGCAAATTTCCAAGAGAACAGAAAAGAAAAACAAACAGGGGTTATTTGCCGTAAAGATATACCTAATGAATCATTTGTGTCCGTTTAAAGTTTACACGTCCTTTAAAATGTATTTGTCTTGTCGTAAGGATCATAATATCTCTCAAAAGTGACATTTCTAATTGCATCCATGAAATAATAAAAGGAAGTTCCATAAGTTTTAGAACAAAAAACGATATTTTCACAATTACATTAGATTAATGGTGTACCTACGATACTTTGCGCAGACACGCTCCTGTTAAGAATGTTTTGCAAAGCTCTTAAGCAATAGTCGAATCAAATTATAAAACGAAGCATTGTTCGAAATTAATGGTTCGGTAATGTAATTATATACTCCTCAACAAGAACTAAATATAAAAATCTCTCGCGTACATAAAACAAAAATAAAGCACGAAAATATACGATATACCCTTTTATGTTAACCATAAATATAGGAGATACACTCCTTTGAAAGTGAATGTTTCACATAAACACAGTAAGTGGTACATTAATTCGGCACGAAAAACTTTTTTAAAGCCAAATCAATGAGGGGTGGTAGGATATAGATAGAAACAGTAAGAATTTTTTGCTATTTCCCGATTTTCTCATCGGTTACGATAATTATGTTTTCTTCTACTACTACAAAACTAACCAGTAATAGGAAAAAAAATTTGTGCCACGTTCTATAACGTTAATAAAATGCAGTTTACTATCCAAATTTACCTATTCAATAATGTTGTTTATAAATCGCGGGCGCCATCGAACTTTTCGACCCAGTGGCCTGATGCCAAAGGAACTTTTTTGTATTTAATTGCCAAGTTAAATAAATAAATTGTAAATCAATTATAAATTGTAATTCTAATTGCGTACGTCACTGTCGGTCGTCTTCAATAATTGTCGTCTCAGCCGGCGTCACCAATTAGTGCTCTTCCAGTTTTATAAAACAAGACGGGGAGTTTAATGATGAAATCCACCTTTTAATTGGCATGCATATATATTTAACCCCGATTTTTTTCTGAGATATAGTTCATTTTTCAAGGCTGTTACTTTAATTTAAAACCAATTTGGTGCTTGTCGGAAATTCTGTAGCACCTTAGTTGAAAGTTTACTTTGGAAGTTGTTCCGAGATTCAAATTACCTGTCAACTACCCCACACTAAATTACCCTTTTGGTGCCTTTGCATTAGTTGGATCCATGTTTGTTGGTTGAAAATGGGTCAAAATTGTGAGAAATAATATCGCTAAACCGTCCTCATAGACAATTACTTAATTATAAATAATAACAAATTGAATGACGGCAATGATGCCACATGATGATTATTTAAGACTATCGAAACTTGTCGGGTCATTCAACTTGCTATTTAATAATTAATAAATTGTCTATGGGGAAGGTTTATCGATATTATTTCTCACAATTTAGAACCTTCTTGTACTAGGTTTTAAGTCAACAGTTAAAATAACTGTTTCTCTAGTGCATAGTTTTTCCTCCCTAAATTGACTTCGCAGGAATTATTCTTGTAAATTTAAACATTTCTAAAAAAACTCAATAATTCCGTACAAAATATTCAGTTACGTTTCATAATTTGCGCCATACAACGCGATGTCCTAAACAACTTTCAATCGAAAACTATGACGAGATCGCCCACAAGTGCTATATGTTGATGATCGGATGCTTTTATTAAGGATGATTCACTACAGTATTATACTATGTTCAAGTATAGTATTACAGCATAAATGTGTTGCGCAAAATGTACCTACATGCCACTTAGAGAAACTGAACTCAACAGTCTAAATGATCTTTGTGATGCTCACCTCTCAAGGTGACTGAATCGCAATGATCGATGAAGACTTTTACGAAATTTTGGATTGTGTGTCTCAAGTATCTAAAATTCACTAAAATCCTAAGAATGTGTAAATGTATACAGTACTTACTTTACAAAATACTGAGAATGGAGAGGATAATCACATCGTTAAGGGTAACATGATCACAGTACCATGGATATGACAATTTATGAGATCAGAAGATACATCAAAGAAAAAGTTAAAAGAAGGGTTCGCAAAACGAAAAGGAATTAGAAGAACATAGTTGGAAATGTTAAATATTTTATCGCCAAAAGGGATGGTTCATATGGTGGTGACATGAGACTTAAAAAGAAAGATTGTATACATGGGTCGTGAGAAATTGGAACAAAATATTAACGGGTTTTATTAGGTTATTGGCCCAGGTCCATAATTTTGCTAAAAACAATAACTCATAGCTATTTTTTGTTTTGCGCTATCAAAAAATCAGTTCACAATTTCTAACAAATGTGGTGAAACACAAAGGTTGTGAAAATTACGACAATTGGGCATTTGCCGTGGAGAATTTGCTGATACTAGAAGGCGTGGACCTAAAGCAAGAAGTTACCGAAGAAACAATTGCGGCTAAAGCACGAGCTGAGCTGATTTTAAAGGTTGAACCATTATTATTTGTGCACATAATGGAAACAAAGACCACGAAGGAATTATTTGAAAAATTCAAGAGTTTGATCGACGATTCAAGATTTTATAGGATTACTCTGCTTCGTCATTTGATTGCATCAGATTAGAAAATTGTGAGAATATGGCGAACAAAAAATAAGCGTACAACACTGTCCAAAAGAAATAAAAGGTGTTATCAGAAAAAAGTGGCTCACATGTAGCATTTAATATTGGTGTAATATTGGCATTTCATTGTCAATATATTGGTAGAATATTAATGTACAATATTGTCACAACATTGAAATGTGAACAATTTTTCATATTGGCTAAATATTACTAACCGATATTATTTCAATATTGAGGAAAATATTTATACAATATTGGCCCATTAATGTTTTGTAATGTGTCCCAAAATAGTAATAAAGGGCCCCCAAAGCCCTAACTGTTCCGAGGGACTGCAGCGCCTGCAGGGTTCGATGTGCTTCTGCTTCAAGTAGGAGTCGAACTATCGATCACCTGGTTAAGAAGTCAGCCCTAAAACAACTGAGCTACGGAAACTTATATAATTTTGGAATTTAAAGTTGAACACTATAAAAAATTGAGGAGGGCGTGCATATTATATTTTCATTATTTTGATATCTCTAAATCGGCGGATTTTGAGAGAAAGTATCATAACGTTATTATTTATGAACATTTTTTCTATGTAGCCTAAATATATCATTTTAAATATCCAGTAATATTGAAAATACAGTATTATTATGTTATTGAATATTGATAAATAAATATTGACTTTATATTGTAAAGCAATATTTACTAAATATTGTAAATATGTATGCTATATTGCTTAAATATCGATTTTCAATATGTAGTAATACTTTACACGCAATATTGGTACCCTATTGATTAAAAGATATTGACTTTATATTGAATATCAATATTTAATTAATACAAATATGCATGTTATATTGCTTAAATATAGATTTTCAATATTTAGTAATATTGTACACGCAATATTCGTACATTGTTGTGTGTACAATATTTGAATATACATTAAATAGCAATATTTATTAAATACTGCAAATATTGTTCTTATATTCACTAAATTTTGTATTACCAATATTTTTATAATATTACAAAAACATATTCACCCAATATTGGCGGCAGTTCTACAATATTGCCACAATCTCTCTATATTGAGCTAATATTCCGCCAAGCTAACGCCAATAATCGGTGCTAAATGGGTAAGATGTTCCCACAGTTCAAGGCTGCACAAGATAGATGTAACGAACAGGATGAAAGAACATCAATAATTGATATTTCACCGATTTGGGATCAAAAATTAGCGATGTAATGAACAAAATTCAACTGTGTATGCTGACCTTAACTAAAAACAAAAAAAAATACAGACTAGCACCCACAGAAGTAGCCAAGGAAATCAAAACAAGCATAAACCTAAAAAAGCTTCTAAGTTTGACCTAATAATTGCATGAAGGTTGAAGTTCGTTCTCAAATTATGGAAAGTCGAAGCTCCAAACACAGCAAAATATCTAGATATTTCTCTAGATGCAAACAGGAGCGTCATTTCGGGGGGTCAGGGTAGGGCAGTTGACCTCCCTCCCCCTGGAATTACTCCTACCAAAAAAAAAGTACGTTAAACTTATAAAACTGACAATCACACCCCTTTTTCAAAAAAAAATTGTTTCCTTTTTACTATAGTTGCCCCCCCCCCCCTCCCCCGTAAAATACCAAAATGACGCCGCTGGATGCAAATCTACCACAGAAGACGAGAAGAACTTGCCATAGAATACTAGTTAATTATGTTGTCACTCTACACAATAAACTTCTATTACAGATAAGCAGATTCTCATACCAAAGAGAGCAATAGTGAGACAAAGCAACAATTTCGAAATAACGTACTAAGAAATCTGCTCCGTAGTATATTCGTAGCAGCAATCTCCTCCGGAAGCTGGAAATGAAAACTATAAATAACGCAATCAAAGATGTATTAGAAGCCACGAAGACCGACTTTATGAACATGTGTGTATCGAACCGAATCATAGTACGAAGACTAAGAAAATTTAAAAAGTTTATTTTTATGAAATGTATTATTTCAACCTCATTTCCACATTTTCTTCCGTAGAAAGAAGGTACACTTTTCTTTTGGATTTATAACACATTAGAAATTATTATTGCAATATAAGTGATTTGTTTGACTTTAATCTCTTAAGTAAGTAATATAAAATGTAATGTTAAAAAGTATAAGATTATCTCAAAATTAATGTTCAAATAAAATGTGTCAGATTGAACAATCAGAACTTCAATAGCTATAGAGTATTAGGTAAAATAATATTATCCGTATATTCACTTTATGCGATTCAATTTTCAGTATCTTTTATATTGTATACGTAGCCGATAATACGGAAACCAATTTTCGAGGAAAAGAGTACTTGCCGGAATATATTACTTGCTGACTTTTGTCGACAATTCTCATTCAAACTGCTGAAAATACCCACAAACTAACAATACTTGCAATACGTTCGCTTACTTTCCGTAGAACTTTGGAAAAGTTCCCGAGTTCTTAGAATTTAATTTAACTAAGCATAAAAAGCCACTTAAGATTGTGAGATTAAAGACAAATGATGGTTAGTTTATTGTTTATTAACTCGTCGTTCTGTATGAGAAAGTAGCGACTATTAGTAGGTAATACTAACAGATAAGAACTTTAAAATAGTAAAACAATCAAGTTTTATAGTTTTTCAGGAAGAATTTTATTATATTTCCTTTATATGTAGGTGAGTATAGACGGACTATAAAGGTAACTTACAAATAATGACGTTTTAGACAACGTACAATCGAGAGCTTTCATTGTTACTATCTATATATTAAACGAATTCCACAAACTTTTGCAAATACCGACACAACCAGCTCAACTTTCAAATTTCATCAAGTGTAAAGTTTTACACATTCTGATTTGTTGTAAGTGCTGACATTGATTGAGTTCTTTCGATACAAATATCGTCTAGCTTTATATGTTAAAGTAAATACAAATCGAAAGCTTTCCCGAAATTGTAAAAAGTTTTTTACCTTTTTTCGCCCATAAATATACTCATTGTACGAGTTCAATTCCCTGTTTTGTTTTTAAAAGGAAAAGGTTGACGATAAACAGACAAGGATATTGCGTGGTAGCGATTCTAAGGATTGTAAATATTTTGCTTACATTGTAAAATTGTATATGATACATTTGTGTGAAACCGTAAGCTTTAGGTACATTGTTGTTCACATAACAAATCGATGCTGAAACCCATATTGGTCAATCTTTCCTAATCTGTTCTATCAGGAAGATATTTTTTACGTTTTCCTCAGTTATCTAAACCACACCTTGTCCACACAATATTGCAGGTTAGGACGGGGTTTTATCCCCTAAAGCAAACACTACAAATAAACGCTGCTTTTCTCAAAAGAAGTGTTCTCCAAAAGTTAATTTTATAACAAAATAGAACAACAATGCATTTATTTTTACTATTTCAGGATACGAATTATTACGATTGGAATCTATTACAATGATTTTGTGGAATACTTCTTATTCTCTAAACGAACTAGCGCACGACTTTGACTATTACAATATGAATTTGGGTATTTTGTAGTCTTCTGACAAACTTTTACTTCATAATCTATGAAGTATTTAAGCAATTTACCCAAATTGAGGCTATATGAATTACAAAAACGTTTCCTTGTCCAATATGTTGTGATTTATTTTGCAGAAACATTTCAGTTAGATGCAGATTTCTGGTTGATATCACAGAACATGTGAGGAGTTTCAAGATATAGATAAAATTGTAGAGGAAGCCTGGGCCGAACTTGTACAGACATTCGCCGTGTCCTCTCTCCTGAATATTTTCTGGATACGAACTGTACCCATCGAGTAACAGCTTCAAATTACTCTTAAAATGTAGCTTTTATATAGTTAAAAAAGTCTTGTTAAATCTTAAAACATTTTTTAATTTCTTTTGCCACGTTGCTGTACCTATTGAGTAACAGCTTCAAAGTATAACCAAATTAAAGTTTGAACACAATAAATATAAATATGAATAAAAAAGAATTGTCCAATGAACAATTATAATGATTTCGACCAAATAATTTTATAATATAAAATATTTAATAATTGTATGCAAGGTGTTTCTTTGGGAGCTTTAGTGAGACATTTCTGGGACAGTTTTATAGATAGGTTTTTGAAAATTTGAGCTTAGGGGTTACTCTGAAAACCGAAATGCCGGAAGTAACTAGAAACTTCTGTATTTTAAATGGGAACTATTACATTTGTGAATTTTACGTGAATTTGAATGAATTTGAATTTCAGTTCCTTTAATACCCACATCACACATGTCAATATCTCCAAGTAATGGTTTTTAAGTTACTTTCACTTATTTAAAAAAAATGGCGGATGCAGACAGTAATTTAGGAATTCATTACTTGAAAACCGCTGTAGCTATGGCAACCGAGTTTTCTCTAACGCATAGAGGAAAAATATGGCTTTCCTTGGTGTACTTAAGGAAAGTTAAGTTGCGTACGACCTCGCAACTATGGGGCTTCAAATTTGACAGAGAATCAAAATGGGCATATTTTGTTATTACATGTTTCTATCCCTATCTTTAATAGTTTCTGACTTATTCCAATTTCATCGCATTGATACCGTTTTTTTTTCGGTTTTTTTTTAGTAGTCGACCGTGATATGGACCATGGCAATCGAATTTTGAACCAATCAAGTGATACTAAACCGTCAACTGTTATAGATTAACATAAGTTTTTCAAGAATTGAAAAAAATGCCTCGCAATTGTTTAGCTATTCAAATTTTTGGAATCTAATTGTTATTTATGGTGAAATGGACACAATCACGTCACATGCTTGTCGTACGTTCATTGAACAATATCCAGAAAGACCGCATCCTAGGGAACGTACCGACCATTGAAACCGATCGAATGAAATTGCTCGAATATTGGAAACACCAAACACCAAAACAATTTGTAACGCGCCGTCTCTGATACGCTACACAATAGCAGAACTTACTTAAAGACAACGAGACAAACAGCTAAACTTGATGACACGCCCTACCCGTAATCCAGGCCACTGGTGTTGCTCCTTTCGAGGAAGGAAAGAATTACTCCTTGACGAGCCAGAACCTGAGACTAAAACAAAAAATATGCCACCAGCTCTGAAAAATAACCCCTGCTGCTAAGCTCCACGTGACCTGGAACGGTGGATGGTAACCAGAATCAACACTCTCGACCCACAATTACCCTTACAAAATCTGTATATTTCTCATTCATGCAAAGTATATTTGGACACCGTACGCTCCTGTGTTAACCAAGAACAAGCAAAGTAGCTAAATATGTATAAATATAATATAGTATATTATATCAACCAATGAACAAAGTAGCCCCTAATTGACATTAGGATCGCCTGTGTACGTGCAAAAAGCAAAACCAATGTACATATATATAAATAAATATCTCTATATAAATCTCTAAAAGGGAACAAAACCAGTGCATACAGGGTGTTTTTTTGGGAGCTTTAGTTAGACGTTTCTGGGAAAGTTGTATAGGTAGGTTTTTGAAAATGTGTACTTAGGGGTTACTCTGAAAGCCGAATCGATGTAAAATATTTTCAAAATGGCAGCACTTCCGGAAATGCCGGAAGTAGCTACCAACTTCGTTATTTTAAACAGTAACCCCTATTTTTTATTGCATTTTTGGATTCTACATGAAATTTCATAACTTTTGATACCAACATGTCAATATCTACAAGTTATGGTTTTTAAGTTATTTTCATTTATTAAAAAAAAATTGCGAATGCAGACGGTATCTTAAGAATTAATTACTTGAAAACGGTTGTAGCTATGGCAACCGAGTTTTCAACAGCCCTTAAAGGAAGAATAGGGCTTTCTTTTGGTGTACTTAAAAAAAAGTTATGTTGCGTACGACGACACCTATGAGGCTCCAAATTTAACAAAATTCAAAGACTGAAAACTCAAATTTTTTAAATAAAATGACCATTTGCTTACTATTGCATTTGATAGAGAATTAAAATGGGCATATTTTGGTATTACATGTTCCTATCCCTATCTTTAATAGTTTCTGACTTATTCTCATTTTATTGCATGGATACCATTTTTTTCGAATTTTTTGTAGTAGTCGACTATGACATGGACCATGGCAATCCAGTTTTGAACAAATCAAGTGATACTAAACCGTCACCTGTAATAGGTTAACATAAGTTTTTCAATAATCGAAAAAAATGAAAAATGGCTCGCAATGGTTTTACATATTAAGATTTCTGGAATCTAATTGTTATTTATGGTGAAATGAACAGAATCGCGTCACATGCCTGTCATACGTTCATTGAGAGATATCGAGAAAGACCGCGTCCTAGTGAACGTACCATCCAAACACTGGAATGAAATTGTTTGAATTTTGGAAGCTTTGTACCACCTTACCTACAGTAAGAGTTTTACGAATAGCTAATGTTAAGGAACCAGGAATATTTTTTTGGGAACCTTACTTGGTCAGACGAGGCCAAATTTAGTAAAATATTGTTGTTCCTGCAACAGAAGAGCTGCCTCTGCAAGAATATCCTCAATACTGAATCACAAGTCATACAATACTCCACACGAGAACCTTCACGAAAAAGAGGTTGTGCTTGGAACATAAAGGCGCTCATTTTGAGCATGTGTTGAAGAAGACAAGGTTTTAAATTGATTTGAAACTAACAGGTGACGGATTGATTGGTTTAAAATTCGTTTGCCATAAGGCCAACTACTAAAAAATCCGAAAAAAATGGTATCATTGCAATGAAATGAGAATAACTAACTATTAAAGATAGGGATAGGAACATGTAATACCAAAATATGCCCATTTTAATTCTCTATCAAATGCAATAGTAAGAAAATGGTCATTTCATTTAAAAAAACTGAGTTTTCAGTCTTTGAATTTTCTAAAATTTGGAGCCTCATAGGTGACGTCGTACGCAACATAAGTTTTTTTTAAGTACAGCAAAAGAAAGCCCTATTCTTCCTTTAAGCGCTGGTGAAAACTCGGTTGCCATAGCTACAACCGTTTTCAAGTAATGAATTCTGAAATTACCGTCTGCATCCGCCATTTTTTGACATGTTAGTATCAAAAGTTATGAAATTTCACGTAGATACCAAAAATGCAATAAAAAATAGGGGTTGCTATTTAAAATCACGAAGTTGGTAGCTACTTCCGGCATTTCCGGAAGTGCTGCCATTTTGAAAATATTTTACATCGATTCGGCTTTTTGAGTAACCCCTAAGTACAAATTTTCAAAAATCTACCTATAAAACTTTCCCAGAAACGTTTAACTAAATTTCCCAAAAAAACACCCTGTATAAACAAAATTATCACAGGCAAAAAATAATCATTCAATTTTCAAAGTACGTGCCCTCGTATGGCCACCGAAACCGTGAGTGTTTCCCACTTATAAACACATATGTATACCCCTCCATGTGAGCGGTAAAGTTTGATCACATAAATATACTAAATTCCTCCCTACAGACACTTTGTTACAACATGGGTCCCGTGGTACAGCTAATAATACCCAGATGTGCTATACTTTAATGTTACGCTACTCAACAGTGGTTTACTCGGTATGCCACAAGACTGCATTAGAACTATTTGCAATAAAATCCAATTTTCCCCCAATTGGGTTAGTTCATAAAAATAAATTTCAAAATAAACATAAGATTCTGCTTTTGAATCGTGTTTGTAAACTATTGCAGTTCAAAAAAGTTAAATAAAACGTACCATTTCCGACAAAAAAAGAATTGAAGTGTTCAAACATGAGCGTTCGCGCTAAATCAGTTTTAAACAGATAGTGACGTCACGTACTGGGAAAACGCCCACTGTCAGTCGGCTATCGTTGCGTTTTTGAAACTGATTCTTACGATGGTGGATGCAGGTTATTTGAAAGCTATGTCGGATAATCTTCCTCGAGTAGATGTTTTTATGTTGGCCGAGTTCTTAAAGAAGGATGATCGATTTAATACTGCAGAAATTCGTGGAGCAAAAGCTTGAATAAAACCTAACAATGTGAAATTCGTTTGCTTGACAGACTCTTACTACGCAGATATTTTGCATATTGCGTTACTTTACTCGTTTACCACGTCTCATGTATATTTATTTTTGTCAATTACTTAAACATTTAGGTTTGCTTAGTAAGTAACTACATCTTACATCAAAGTGATCCTCGCAGCAGTAGAAATCCGAAGAAGTTATTTTAGAATAATCTCTTCTAGCTGCTTTGAACCACATTTTTCGAATTTTTACGTCTCGAGGCATTGTCAAAAATGTCTTTTCAGGTGTTGTAAAAGTCGTATTAGTGCACATAGGCACAAAACACCACTTGTAACACCTTTTCGACGGCTCCATGATCGCCAAACAATCATTCGTAAATACCAGTTTAGCTGAAACACCAGTATATGACGTCATGCCGTAGTCGGCACCTGTCGCTGAGTTGTCGTGCAGTTTCGACGCTTCGCGATTTAAAATTTGAAAAAAAGCTGTTTAAATTATTCTAACGCCGCTTATTTTTGCAATATCGAAGACATCTGACATCTTTGCATTTATTAAGCGTATAAAAAAATTATGTGAATTAACCCAATTATCAAAATATAAATCCCCAGCTTTGTTACTATTAGACAATTTACAATAATTTATATCTACTAATGGAATGAGTAACGTTAAAAACAGATTGACTTCTTTAATAATTATTTTACTCTCCTATTTTTTCAAGAATCTAGTTTCTGTTTTTGTATTCTAACGTTGTTGTGTAATTGAACTTTCCTCACTAGTGATGCAAACGCCTATTTTCCTCACTACATTAAGTGATGAAAGTGTCATTTTCATAAGCGATGTTGGAAAAGAACTGTTTCGTGTACGTCGCGATATGGCTTCTAATACATTTGTGTAGCACAATGTTTACAGACACAGATTCCATTATCAGAAAATCAAAACGGTGCGTGGTTGAAACAGAAAAACAAGGCATTCGTGTAAAATGAATAACAAATATTGGTAACTGGAACATTTGTCCATTTATAACGATTCTCTCGAAATGCGCGTTGAAAATATGAGCAATGTTTATACAAATCGGTTATATTTGTGATTGGATATAAATGTATTAATGCTATACTTCAGTATATTCTTAAATTCGTCCGAATCTTTTGCTACTTTTTTAGTATAAACAGAGAAAGACATGTTGTTTTCTCCAAGATATATAAATTTGTTTATTTTTATTGACCTTTCATAAAGATAATAAGGTTCAAAATATCTACAAACAATATATTTTTCATTATGAAAATTCAATTTTGAAATTCAGCTGACAGTCCTCGGTCTCACAGACCCATGTTAACCTGTTGGTACATCGGGGTATATAAAAAATGAAATAAAGAAAATCAAATGAAAGGTACGATAAAATCTACATAAGCCAAGTTTTGCAATAGCATTAATGGTTTGGAAAATAGGTGTGAAAGGTTTCAGAACTTGAAGTAGATACTTTCACATGTGAAGAAAGGTGATCGCTTTCTAGCAAGTGTAAGTATAAACATGAAAGTATTAGTATTTATTCATTAATGGTATTAGTATTGATGATGTATATATAGTCGATTTTAGTTAACTAAGTTATTTTATAATAACAACAAGTAATTCCACTGAAGTGTTTATTTAGTTACTTAATTTCAATCTGTGGCAATCTGTTACCCTTCTTGACACGCGTTGGATTACATTTAAAATAAATATTCAAACGGAGTTTACGTCTTATCATTATAACTTTCACATAGTAACTTTAGATAAAATTAGTTTAGTTTGTAGTGGTTGTTACGTCTGTCATAAGTGTCGGGCTGTAATTTGTACGTACGTATAAAATGGTGATTGTAGCGCATTTAGTGACAGAACTACCAGTTAAAATGCAATTTCACAAATATCATAAATGAATAAATACCATCTATGTAAATATTAATGGAAGTGAATCGTCCGTGTCTACAGTTGGCAACTATTTCGAACGTCTCTTGCTAGTTCAGAAATTTAATTATTTTGGACCGCGCTCCAGGCTAATTGATGTAACTTTTCATTAAAATCAATCCAATTCTGTTGTACTTCCAGAACGTATTCCAATTTGTATTTTTTTATAACCATTATGCAAAGTAAACTACATACTAAAAACATTAAAATGGTTTCTGGAAGTACTAGAACCCTTGTGACCGTTGAATTACGCAACACTAAAAATACTAAAAACCACAATAAAAATGTATTATATCCAACGTTTTTCGATAGCGAAGTTGTGATCATAAACGAACAACTAAAACCAAATTATAAAAATTATATAAGTGATACGGTGGAGCCTTCTTGAGGATTTCGGAGTAGTGGTTTTAATAAAACTCAATGCACTGCATTAGGCCGACGTTTCAACTACATAAGCCAAGTCTTCTTCAAGGCGTCAGAAGAATTATTAGACTTCAAAAAACGCTGAGTGGTTCTCATTCGAATCCAGACTAGGTTAATCCAACTAGTCTCTATTCCAATGAGAACCACATTGAGTTTATTAAAACCACTACTCCGACCTCCTCAAGAAGGCGAAGAGATACTCTCACCGTAAATGAATCATGATTATTCATTAGAATGGGTTTGTTTTTCTAACCATCTAAACCTTGATAACAGTCCAGCATATGTAGGGCAACTTCAGATTTATCCCAACGATTGTATTTCCAAGTTCTCTTGAGTGATCTTTTAGTTTGCCCAACCTACTTGGTTACAGTCTTTACAGTTGATTTTATATTCCCGACATATCATTTACATCTACTGGTTCGTTGGGGTTTGTCAGAAACGTTTGTAACCGACCTTCTGAAGTCTGTGTTCACATTATTAAAAAACCTTTTCATTGTCGTGACATTTCAGGAATATTTTAAAAACGAACACTGATATGCTGGAAGGGAGAGGACACGTGCTTTGACGTATGCGTATGCCACAATGAAAAATAAATTATGATAAAAATCGTACACACTCTTTCATTTCACTGCTACGTAAATTTTTTAGCGAGAAGTTTGAAAAATTCTCCCAACGGTGCAGGTCATTGACCGATGCATATCATTGTTGTGAGTATACTGAAATGAAAATTGTAAAAAGACATGTAAGTGTAAAGAACCTTTGCGTTGGATAACCAAAGCTGGAGAATTTGGGTAACGAATTCCGAACTTTTAACTTAAGATTTTCCTGAATTTGTAAATAAATCTTTATTATTTCGAGCTTGAAGATGGATTACTAACATACAAACCGTGACAGATGCCTACATCGCCACTTTTAAACCTATTAATTATTTAGCTCACACTGAAGTAACGCAATTATCCGCTAGTAATTAGATGAATCCCTCAAAAGGTTGTTAATTTTTAGCTGAATATCAAATTAAGCTTAAGAGTCCTTTAATATTTCATCTCAGTTTTCACGAATAATTTCGCTAGTTGTAGATTAAGGCTAAAACCCCATTCATATTTGTTATTTTCTTAACACTTTCCTTGGAAAATAAAAAGTTAATTGGAAATATCGGATAGACTCTAAAACGTGGAAGAAAAAAATACTAATTACAACCTCGGAGGAAATGGAAGTTCGTGACCCTCTAATTAAATTAAATCTTAATCGCTTTTCATTGATTATTGTCAGAATTTTTCTTCTTCTTCTTCAAGTGTTTAATTAGTAACGATAAATTAGTACTAGATAAGCTAATCTTTCTTGTGTTAAGATTAATGATGCTTTAGTATGCAGCTTTATATATCTACTTGTTCTCCGTAGAGAAAATTTCGCTGTTGGAGATTGGAAAATAATTTTAGTTACGAGGGGGGTTTTTTATGTAACTTACCAAGCTTTGAAAATAATAATCGTGTCGTAGTCATTTTCTTATATTGAGTTTAACGAGGTGAAGATCAGTGATACGAACTTAAACACAGTAGCGTCGTACAAAGAAATCGGTCGTCTGAAGAATTTCCATAAAAGAATGGTAATACTGTATAGCGAACATAACCCATCCTATTTAGAGAGAAATGTTAGTGCAAGACGGCTAATTTATGAGGAAAATGCTTTATCCCAAAATGTATATTGCTAAGGAATCATAACCGAGGAAGTGATTCAAGCACACTAATGGAACTACCCATGAAACAAGGGTCCACGAAAAGGGTTTTCTGCGGTAAAAGTTAATGGGGAGAGGATATATGCCAAGAAGGAGTACAGAAATTGGAAATGTCTACAAAACACAATTAGCAATTGGAAATACAGCAAACATCAACAGTCACAAAACCCATTAATAAATCATCGTGTAAAAGACCTCGCTCTCTGTAAATATTAATCCCTTCCAAAACTCAAAAATCATTTTGAAATACTTATTCCCGGTTATCTATACCAAAAATAATCGCGTACGTAGCGCAAAATATTTTTGACATGACATAGATCCAGACATCGTAATGAGACAAACTATTTGGTTTTCACAGTTGTTTATCATAATGCCAGAATGTTAAGTGTGGAACTGTTACCAAATTTCTTACTGGAGAGGGTCTTCTCCTCATATCATTAAACATCAGCTGGAAGTGCTGTAGATCAGAAAAATTCACAACATTATTCTATTGATAAGAATAGCTAATTAAAAATCCTTAAAGATGGCAGCAAAGCAGAAGAGATGGTGGACGAAGTCACTGTTTTTTGTTAAGTATCTCGTTTTAGGCAATATCGACGCTTGAAGGAACATTTAAATTACTACTGTCGAAACGATGTAATAAATGCAATGGAATCATTTCAAAGTAAAATTCAATTTTGAGGCTTCTCTTTGTTATTTGCGGCCCCAAAGATGCTCGTTCCTTAAAAAATGAGAAAAAATGTCGATCTTGATGGCTAAGCCATCTTAGCTGCTCCATTGCATCCGAAACAATTTGTATTGTTGTATTCATACCCTTCAAAGTCAATAATGATACTTTTTAGCTTCCTGTCTCACAACTCATGATCAGCAACAGTCTTGGTGGCATATCAAAAGGCTAACCTGGTATACCTCAAAGCAGTCCAATGAGGCATCAATGCATAAGCACTTTTGAAAGTCACATTATACTGAATGAATTGAATACCAAATAGTAAAGTATTACAGGTGACTTTCTATTTAAAAATCGGAAACCTCCGCTTATCACTTTATTTCCATAGGCTACCACTCTCTACTTCTGGATTCTGGATTGCGATAGTGGCCTCATAATCGGCCCCTCCCACACGTGAGATGAACCTGAGGATACCAGAAGGAGAAGCGACACTAATCGTAGCCATGCCCGACCAACATATGTCTATGTAACATCAACTACAAGATGTTTCTCTTCTCACTATTTCGCTAAAGACCTTTGCCTATTAGTAAACCATGCCACCATTTGGTATCAAAGGCAATGGGAGGGATTTTAAGATAGCAAACTATCACTCCCCACGGCACTTAAGCACGTCGTTGCATCACTCACTCTTAGAGGGTCTACTTTGACAGCAGGAATGTTCTCGTCCACTACGATGCCTCCCCTTGATACATCCTTCTACTACAATATACATACTCTTTACTCCTCAAGTTACTATTGTTAACTTGAAAGCTTTCAGAATAATAATTAAATTTAGATTTAACGTTTTGTGGCCCTTTGCAAGCCTTTAAAATGACTATGCTTAAGATGCAAAGTAAAAAAAAAACTGAAAAGGGATGGTAACCTTGGATCGAGCTTCGACTTTTAGGAATAGAAGCTTATACTCCACTTTTATACAACGAACGAAATTGCGGCAGCAAAGCATTCCTTTAAATCGGCTTAGGATATAAAACCGAATCAATATTATTTTCTTCAATGTTAAGAGTCGGCTAGGAATGTGGTACATACATTAGCATCAAATCAGCAACGAAATGTAAAAACGTAGACGGGTAATAAATTTGATAAAATAAGTGATGACCTTTCGATTCAGTTTTGTATGTATCTAACGCGACAAAATCTGAAGAGGCACTTTATTCTTTCATATAACTCAAGCGTGATTGAAACGATTTAATTTAATGCCGCCAAATGTGGAACCAGAAAACTTTTACGAAAGACGAAAAACAAATAGCTCTAAATTTAAAGTTGGCATATTTGCATTTTTAACATTTTTTTTCTGGGGTCAATACATACGTTAACAAAGTTAAAAACTTCGCGGCTCAAAAAACAACTCCAATAAATAATAAAACAAAATAACCCCAGTTATAAGGATAATTTAGATATTTGGAAGATCAAGATTTACTTTGAGCGAAATACGTTTTTATGTCAGTGCAAAAGCTTAATTTTGAAGTTAAGTGTATTGTAAACATTTACTTAACCGACTTACATCAAATTTTGACAGAAATCAATTCGAATTAGAAGGAAAACTCCGCTTTCGTTTCATCGCCGTAAACCTTATCCTTTTCCACGGACGATTGAAGGATGTTTAAATATTAAGTTGATCTTTATTTCGTTCGTTTGAAGAAATTCCAAGTATTTGTTATGTCATTTTAACAATAGTTTGTATGCTTTCTCATCTTAAAGCAGAGCTAGAATTTATAATTTCCCTCAGACAATTTCCTCGAGTTGAAGCTACTGTGAATAGTAAACGGCTCTAAGTACAGAGTTGTACCATTAACTTGTTAAACGAAATACGTATTTAATTAATTTGTCGGGCGGGTTTGAGAAATAGAATTTCACTAATTTAATTATACTCATCTGTTCTAATTCACTACACATAATATACTAAATCATTTGAATAATTAAGTAAATAATAGGTTGGTTCTCCTAGAAATTGCGACAAGGAAAATCTTTTTAAAGCTAATTATGTCGTCTAATAATAATCGATGAACGTAACTCACGCACAGCTTAGTGACAAACTTAATTTAACCTAATCTACCTATTATAACAACAATATTTATAACATGCACGTATTCTCGAGGCACAATTTATCGGTGCATATAATACTAAAAGTGTAAATAAATTTATTTCAAGCACGTAAGTATTTCATACTAACACTAAAGCCAAATTGCATTCAACTTTATACCAGTGACTGCATATACAGGGATTCCTATAAATAAAAGTAATATGCGCAATGGATTTAGTAACTCGAAAGGGTTGTATGTTATTTAGTTAATTATCTAAACTTACTCTGCAGAACTGTACCAGTACCTAGGACTACCGATTAATATTTTGTTTTACAAATAATCTAATGTGTTTCAACAATACCTTTGTGTCTGTTTTTAGTCATAGATGAATTTTTGTAAAATTATTCTGCTCGATGCCAAAATGAACTGCAAGAAGGATTTCATTGATTTCAGAGCGGTGGAGGTCCTGATGTTATTCCGTTAAATTTCTTCGACTGTGGTTATGTAAAGTGTAAGGTTTACAATGACTGAAATAGAGAATAAAACATGCAATCGCAAACGCGGATCCAACATGATAATGATGCGCGTATATTAATATATGTTAATATTCCTTTTTGATCTGAAACATTTTTGAGTTACTGAATCAGGGGAAAAATAAACTTTTGTATTCCTCTGTATCTTACTTAGCGGGTAACATTGAAATGTGCAGTAGCGTATAAATTAAGTTAGCCTTCACCGCTTAATAACAAACTTGTTAGACGAGGACCATTTAGTGAGTGGGTACGGTAGAAATTGATTGAGTTACTCACTAATACTTTGACATTCTGAAAAAACAAGAAAATTATTTTTTGTCTAGGTATTTTTTACATTTAAAAAGTGATTGGTCTTATTGGTTTTACGTCAGATAAATCATAACAACTTGTATAAGAACCATCAGAAAATTCACATATAATTAAAACGTAATGATGTAATTCATTTTTTCATTGATATTTTTGAAATTAGTTTAGAAAGTTCTTCCAGTCCAATCTGTACGACCTGATGTGAGTTTGTTATTTACTTGTTTAACTGCCTTTGGGAGGGCCGCGCCGATACTTAGTGGCGCCTGTGTGCAAAAATTTTCATGGCGCGCATGACAATTATACGAGGGTAATCCACAACCTAACCTCCGTTTATGTCTAGCGCGGTAAGTAGTGGGACGAGCACCACCATTCCAACATCAGTGTGCGCAGTGATTCTTTACGCTTCGATCTGTACAAAGAAGAGTATCGTACGGTCACGCGTTCTCAAATTCTAAGCTGAAAACCTGAGTGCCATAATAGAAAATCCCGCCAAGTGGGTAGTGCGTGGCGTAATAAGATTTCTTTGTGCGAAAAACCACTCAGCAGCTGAAATTAATCGAGAATTGTATGCGGTGTATGGTCCAAACATTATGAGTGACAGTGTAGTCCGTCAATCGGTATGTTTTTTTTAATGGAAGAACTAATGTGCACGATGAAGCCAGGAACGGTAGGCCATCTCTTGTTGGTCATAACTTACTGAACAGAGTGAATGAAACAATTCGTGTAGGCGTCGCTTCAGAATCTCGGAATTTTCCGATCATTTCCCTGAAATATCTAGGAGTCTTCTCCACGAGTTAGTGACATAAAAATTAGGCTATCGCAAATTTTGTATACGTTGGTTACCAAAACTTCTTACCGACGACCACAAAACCAAAAGAATGAGTCATAGACTTTCTTTCCCGCTACGACGGCGAAGGAGAAGAATTTTTGAAGAGGATCGTTGGGTAGTCCATGTGAATGTGGAGACAAAACAACAATCAATGCAATGGAGTCATAGAGATTTTCTAAAGCCAAAGAAAGCCCGTCAAACTTTCTCTGCGAGGAAAATTATGGTTACGGTGTTTTGGGATGCTTAAGGGCATCTTGCTCGTTGATTTTATGGAGCGTGATACGACAATCACTTCTTCAGTGTATTGTGAAACATTAAAAAGACTACGGCGCGCAATCCAAAACAAGCGACGTGGTCTGCTGACATCTGGTGTTGTGTTTGTTCACGACAATGCTCGCCCTCTCACACAGCTCAAAGAACAACTGAACTTTTGACCAAGTTCAAATGACACGTTTTTGATCACCCCCCTTACATCCCGAACTTGGCTCCAAGTGGTTACCACCTGTTCCCATACATGAAGCGGTGGCTTGCATCTCAGCGTTTTGCCAATGACGAAGAGCTTCAAAATGCCGTGACAGGTTGGTTACGTTCGCAGGCGGCACATTTTTAGGCAGAGGGAATTTCAAAAACTGTTAAAAGATATGACAAATACTTGAATTTGTTTAGAGATTATGTCCAAAAGTTATAGTTTTAAGATGCATTTAATACAATTTTTGTATTTCAACTGATTTTATTTTTATTTCAAAACGGAGCGGAGGTTGGATTGTGTATTACCCTCGTAGTTAAAAAATTGTTTGTTATTGACGTATTGTTAAATAAAAAGTTAAGTAAAAACTGCCACTTTCCTTATACAGGACTACGAAAACCGACAAGTTGTGACAGATCGCGAGTCGCAACGCGAATGAGATTGTTGACCAAATTGCAGCTAAGGAGCTGCAATTTGCCTTCAATTTGTGTTTTGCTTGTTTCCACAGGACTTTTCCTGTTTAAATGCAGTTTATAATTTATTAACAAGACAAGCCTCGCAGGCAGCATTCTGGATATCTCTAACATGGTTTAAATAAGCCTGCAATTATTAACTTTCTAAATTATCATGGGAGATTTGAAATTTTGATTGTCCAATTCCTTCGGCGTCCCTTCAAACCTGGCGCCTGTGTGCACAGCACACACTGCACACATGGATGGCGCGGCCCTCTCTTGGGTAGATGGCCGAATTACCACAGAATAAAGAAACCATCGGGTGCCCAGTATATGAAGAGAACGCTGGAGAAGAACGAAAAAATAAAAAATGCTGAAACTCTTTCAAGCCGGTAAGTCCAACTTAGTAATAGTGGATGTACCACACTACTAAGGAATATTGAACAATTTTAAACATACTTCCAATTTCCAGTTTAGTGCAATATTGTGTGATATGGAATTGATTTAATGATAGAGACGAGAACACTTCTCCGTAGGTCAATTATCTAAATTCTTCTCCATGACAAATAATTTTTAGTTTTATTAAATAATAGTAAGTATGCTAGATTTCTGAAATTTAAATTTAATCAGTAACCGAATAACGGGATTTTTGTTTTTACCTACATCTTCAACATCGGCTGCGACATTATGCAGTGACACTAGTGAACAAGGGTTAGTAACTTATTTGCTAAATTTCTTACAACCATTAAAATAATGAACTGGATGATTTGCGAGGTCAAGGGGATAGGAAAAAATATAGGCCTCCAAAAGAATGTTTTGGACATGAATTCTTCAGCTTTTTATGTTTCTTGATTTAGGCGTTTAAACGATGCTGCTAAATGGTCATTAGAAGTAACAAACTTTTTCAAATCTCCAAAAAATGTATGTATTTTTTCGGGATCAAGAACACGTTGGGACATTATTATAAACCAGATACCATCTTTGACATTAAAGTCACTTTCAAATACGCGATGTTAATGATAAGTAAAGGTTGGCGCTCTAAAAGCATTTGGGTTCAATATGGCAAAAATTTATGATACCTACAACACTATTATTTAATTTTTCAAACAATAAGTATGACAACGACATAAGGAATCTTCTTGATGTTGACGTTAAAGACTTACGTATGTTAAATGGTTAAAAAATGCTACGTCGGGGAACTTTAGTCTCAAAAAGTATAGATTTGTTGTTATTTGACTCAGAATTAATTTACTGAGGAATTAAAATGTGAAACTGAATTGTCCCATAGTGCTCGTCTACAACTCTCTTTTTATGCCATATTTCGTCGGTTTGCTTAGTATGTATTATGTAAAACCGCATCTTCCCCTAAATCCTACTAATTGCTCATCAATTGTGAAAAATTCTTTTGCACCATTATAGTCTTACATTGCTCCAGGAATAGATTGCAAATATGGCTTACAGGAACTAATTTGTCCGTTTCTTGCCGATAAGCCCGAGTTCTCTTATCGTCAAATCTCAAAAATCGCTTTATATTTTCAAAACGATTCACGGACATGGCTGCTTTGTAGATTGGATTACACAGTTTATCCAGAAAAAGTTCTCGTGCTCGTACGTCCCTTTTTCCACTCCAACCATGAGTGGAATTCCTATAAATACCTCCATTTCTTCTTCATTGATTGGGTAGGTACCAAACTTTCTTTTGATGCAGGTATGTGCGACTATTAGTAAAAACAATAATTTCGTCGATGATGTCATTAGTTATAAATTTTCTCTGTTTCTGTGAAAATTTCGCCTTTCTTCGAAGGACCCGGAGTAAAAAAAAATTACTCCACCCATACGATGAACATATTGTTACACGAAATAGCTTTGAATGCTATTAAAATGAAGCGCATTGTATTTTACCCTCGTTAATAACCTTCATTATATTTATTACTTTACCATTAAATTACCATTAAATGGATACCGCAGAATCTGCGAATAAAAAGTTGTGAATTACCATTAAAATTTGTGAGAACTAAAAATTGTGGAGGAGTCAAAATTGTTGTGGTGTTTTCTTCAAAAGCAAACACTATGGAGACTGTTTTCCTTTCCCAAAAAATTTTGAAATTTGTTTTAGCGGCTGCTAATAATAATATATGTACTAAATACGAAGATTTACCCTTAACTAATTTAGATTTGTGCCACATTTTTATAGACCGAAATAAATGGCGTTTAAGGTTGTGCGTTTATGACAAGAAAATAATATCATAGGGAATTTGGAATGCGGCGATTAATACGATGGCAGCACATCTTCCAGAGATGAAGATTATGTATTTAATATATTATGAAATGCTCCTTTCAGTACATAGTTTTTGTATCAAGATTAACGCGAAACGACTGAATTCGTCTTTTCGCAGAAAAAAGTAGCAAGCAACCTTTTCAATTGAGACTCGTGAAAAGCAAAATAAAGTATGTAAGCGAGCGAGACGAAATTGTGTAAAAGAAAGTAGATAGAGGGTGTTTAGGGTTGAAGTGGCACTCTCAAAACACTAATAGACCTTCGGCAGCCTGTTAAAATCTCGACAGTGACAAAACGGCACCTCTAAACGGTCTCACCTCGCTCACGTATTCAGCGAGCCTCTCTTGCATCTAGAAGACCGTAAATTGAACAAAAGCTCATAAAGCTTGGCCCGACACTATCGGTCGCGCATCAGCTCTACGTGGATTACATAGGAACTATGCATTATAGAGACACCCTTTTACATAATACCTACTGGATGCGGATTACTGTTTTCTATTTATCCTTCAACTTAATGAAAATTCCCTTTAGACTTCATGTTTGAATACCAAATTGCATAACATCGAGTAAAGAAGTACTTGTGCACTATATTTGTGTTAATAAAGACAGTGCAAACAACTACTTTATGTACTTTATGTATAATTCTACTGTTCTCAGACATGTCCATTCTAATTTATAAAATAGATCTTTAATTAGCAATAATAGGTAAATGTTACTTAGTTAATAATGCATAGCGAAATCTACAAGGGAAATAGTAAGCCTTCATGTGTACGTTTAAGTTAACCAATAAATTTCATTTTAATAAAAAAGAAATGTTAAATTGAACAAAATGTTTGGTATATTGAAATCAAATATTGAATTCTATTGAAAGTTTTAAAAAATTTTCTAGTTCAATAACTACAGCCAAAAAAAACTGAATATTGCAACTGTCTTTTTTATTGGAAGAGATAAATTGAACATTATTTGACGTTCTATATTATGTCAAAGTTCTAATATCCTTTTGAGTTTTGCCGATACACCACAAATCTCTATTTTGTTCAATGTTGATCGTACATTTTTGCCTGTTTAACGAAATCTACATCTCCTACTGTTTACGAGATCGCCGTGCTTAAAAAGGTTGCTTGGACTCACATTCTCTGTTAGTACCTAATGTTAATGGTTTATGATATATTTAAATTTTATCCATAATAATTGACAGTTGTAGCGTAACTGTTAAACCCTTTAATACGCTACTATTTTATTTTACTTTTATTATTATTTATCCTCTTCCTACAATTTTAGAGCGACCTATACCAAAGGTTTACCGTTCACTGAGGAAATCCCGGGTTAGAGAACACCAATACTTTCATAAACTTTAAATTGCATTGACAACTCTAACTACTGTATAAAGTAACAGTAGTGTGTTTTGGAAATATTTTTTTCTTTTTAGTTCTATTTTTATAAATACCCCATTAACGGCTAATGGACGCTGGTGGCGTGGACATCCTTTTATAGTAGTGTGACTTTCCTTCAAATAGTCATTAAACCCATGTCCAAAGGTAATTTTCAGCGCCTCGTCGGGATTCGAACCCTACACCGCGTCTAGTCGTAGCACAGTGAGGTACGAGTACATTCACGGACAGCCACAAAAGCATGTAAACCTGAAATATACAGTATTAGTGCTACTATTATGATTACCTATCAAGCAAAACACATCTAGAGATGTTAAATTTCAACATTTGGGGTGTTTGACGTGCCTCACGCTTTCCAGATCCTTTATGTACTGTTCATGGGAAATAAGCACCACACATCACGTAAATGTAGGGCACGCGTAAATCACCATCAGTGAACACTATAAGTCGAAGAAAATCAGGCAAAGCCCAATTAAATTGGAGAGAGAAGAAGATACAATCTACAATACAAAGCTCATATTCCAACGCCGACTCTGTCTATTGCTCGACCTGATTCTAATTTTTAAAACACATAATCCTGAAAATGTTCATATTTCCTACAAATAAAGTATGAAATGAATTTGTTTAGCTTTTCAGAGCCTATACAGGGTGTTTAAAAAATACGTTCGAATATTTGGCCCACTTATAGATCTCATCAGTACAAACAAAAAAGTCAAAATAAACATAAGTCCAAAAATCAGCCGTTTCCTAATTACAGCCTGTTTTTCAAATTAAAATAATTGTATGGCAAAGCCATTTTTTTTTTTTTTTTGCATTTGGGGGTATTTAAAGACATTAGTTTATTCAAATCCTGTGAATAATTTAGATGAGTTGCGAGAACGAATTGAACATGCCTGCCAGACTGTTCGTATAAATCCGGGACTCTTTGAGAGAGTGCGGCGTTCACTTTTACGGAGATGTGAAATGTGTATACAAATGGAAGGAGGACATTTTGAACATCTTCTTTAAGAATCATTAATTTGTAATAATTAAAATGTATTTATACTGATATTTGTTCATGTTCTAGTAGAAACCTCGTTGAAATACTCCTACTGAGTGTAAATTATTTTAATTTGAAAAACAGGCTGTAATTAGGAAACGGCTGATTTTTGGACTTATGTTTATTTTGACTTTTTTGTTTGTACTGATGAGATGTATAAGTGGGCCAAATATTCGAACGTATTTTTTAAACACCCTGTATATTACTTTATAATGTGAATTCGTACACATTTCGTTTCCAATCGTTTCTTATTCTACCTATATTAAACTCCAACATTTATTGAAGCAGGAATGTACTCATCCTGTTCGTAACATACCGAAAGTCGAACGTTGTCGATACAATTTGAACAATTCACATTAGCCGAAAGATACTTGTACAGTATTATTAACAGGTTCGTACTCAATAAGTAATATGTGCAATGCCAAATCCAATATAACCAGCGGTAATTTAAGGGAAGAAACTAATATCAAATTAGATTGCGTTCCATACAACTCACTCATGCCAATAATGCAAAACTTTCTTGTAAACTTCGAAAATGTCAATTTAATGATTTCAGCGTCTAATAGAGAATTCCAGCATAATATCAAATATTGATCTCCAACAAGAGCTATGCAAGTTATTACTGCATTACTAGATGCATATTGCTTTTTTTAATATTGAGGACGTGGATGGAATATGATTCACTACTTTTATTACAGTAATAACTTACAGTTCAAATAGAGAGGATTTTTAATAAGATATTTTCCTAAAATGATGTAATATTACTTGAAGGCATTATTAAAAATATCCGTTCTCATTTATTAAACTAGTAAGTTTATCATATTCTAATTTTACTATGCGCTCAACAGTATTTACACTTTTGAAAAAACGGAAGATGATCGAAAGTAGGTCAAAATAGTTGTAAAAGTGCAAATTGACCACATTATTTTTTTTTTTTAACATTTTTTTTTAACATTAAAACTGTGGGAAGACAGAGGTTTAACAATTCGTATCCAATCGTAATACCCACATTAGAGGATGGATCCTTTCCAAACATGACCACTAAGTTCATGTTTATGAGGTTCTTATATAATATTTTTATCATTTATATGGTTTTAAAAATAACAACGACGTATTTAAAATAGTTATTCTACTAACAATTGATTAAATTATTATTATTCTATATTATTGAGATATAAAAGTAAAAAGTTTTTATTTCCACATAATATTGTCGTCCATCTACTTACTGTAGATCGTGCTGTGATGGGATGGAATGATGAAGCGTTTACAGTATCGCTGTTTAAGGTAAGTGTGTAACACGAATCGACTAAGTTGGAGATATGGTTATATTAAGGTAAGCATTGCATTTCCAAAGTACAGGGCGCGAGAAAATAACGGAGTTGAGCAGATACATTTAAACTCAGCCAAATAATTATTGTTTTAAGAGATATTATTTTGTCCATCCTAGGAATTGTCATTCTCACTCCAAGAATTATTATTTTTACCCCAAGAATTAATTTTTCTACCTTAGATTTTTAATTATTTTGGTCCCAAGATTTTTGATCCCAAGAATTATTATATTAGCCCCCAAAATTATTAATTTAGCCCACATAATTATTTTTTTGGCCCCAAGATTTTATTCATTTTACCCTAAGGTTTTATTCATTTCACCCCAAGATTTTTTTTTATTTTACCCCAAGATTTTATTTCTTTACTTATTTTACAGAAGTATTTGAAACTAAAAAAAAATGCCAACCTAAACGTATATTGCTACTCAGGCGTTTAGGTTAGAGGTAGGTAGGTTTAGTATATTTTTTTTTCAATTGAATAAAATTAATAAAATCGTGGGTAAAATGAATAAAGTCTCGGGGCCAAAAGAATGATTCTGTGGGTTAAAATAATAATTTTGGGGTCTAAGATAATAATTCTTGGGATCAGAAACCTTGGGACCAAAAGCTGCGGTCGAAAAAATAATTCTTGGGCTAAAAATAATAATTTTTGGGCTTAGAGTAAGAATTCTTGGGGCCGCGAAAATTACCACCTTTGTTTTAACGAATTTTGCACGTTTTTTGGATTATATTTTAGTATTACTGGTTTTATGTTCTGATGTCAAGTAAACGTGATGCTATTAGCTAAATGCTAAAGTGAAATTGTTCATTTACTTAATGTGCCTACGCAGACTGTGTCCAAAACGATTAACAGGTTCAAAAATAGCTTGGCCATGAAGGTAAGCGACTAAGCTGAGGAATAAAACACACTGTCAATACAACCAGGATCAGGCAGATCATTCGGGAACGTGTACAGCGAAATCTGAGGATCTCTTTGAGAAAACTCTCTTACGAAATTGGTCAGTTAGAAAAATTGCTAGAACGGAGCCGGGGGTCAAACCTAACGGACAATAACGTGCGAGTACGATCTCAAAGTCCTCAGATACGGGTCGAAAAACAGTGACGGTAACAAATTCTTTTCACGGACGAGAAGTTGATCACCGTAAAACAGGCGCACAATCGTAAAAATAACAGACTATGCTTCGTCAAAGCTCCTGATGGTATCTTAAAAGCGTACATCCGTCATACTATGTGGCGGAATTAGCGCCAGTGCAAAGACAGTACCCGTTTGCGCAAACTAAGGGGTTAAAATTAACCGGCGCGATATTGTTGAATAAGTGATTCTTTCATCTGCGCAAGAACAATTCACTGGCGCGCAACTTCCTACAAAACTATGATGTGGGTCACAAAGTGATTCCGGAGTGTTGTAAGACACATTTATTACATGGATGCTCTACTTGTCGGATATCGATCCTATATTGTCATCTATTTGAGAAGCCAAGGGCTGTACTAAGTCCCACCAAGAGTGTCTAGTCTCTGCGCCTTGAGTGGAATTGATTGTCGCCGGAAGAGCTGTGAACTATAGCCTAAAACTTCAAGAAACATCTGGGGCCCTGTATTGACGCCGGACTTCGAAGCCAAAATTTACTCGAATATTCCATACTTTCGAGATAGTTAAAATAGGCGACGCTTTCATGCGAAGAGAGTAGGTTATTGAGGTCTGGCAATGGGTCCGTGCGCACTAAAACATTTGGCATTGTCATTTCCTACCACAGTACGTGACCACGAATTAAATAAGACCAAAATCAACCATCTGGCTGTTGGGTGAAGTATGCGATCTTCCATTTTACTTCAAACGCCCGCCACTCTAGGGTAGCTAAAGTTCGTCGTGGTGAACATTCCTGCGAAAATTTAGCCTTTTCTCTTTCTGAGTTTCGCTGAAATTTTCCGTATCTAATTGTGTTATTAATGCATATATTAATAAGCTGAAATCTAAAAGGGAATCAAAATAGATCCTGGGGATTCCATTGAAGCTGTCAATTTGTCTGTGAATTGATATTTCCGGGTTATATTTGACGAGTCTATATTAAATGACCGGTTCATATAACAAAATCGGCAACAATTGTCACCCTGAAATATTAGAAAACAACGTCAAAAACCGTTGTTTAACCACATTCATCGAATCATTTTCAAACATAAAATACTTTTACTTCCAAGTAAAAGTTGGTAATTTTTTGATATTTTTTTAATTTCACGTTCTGTTCTATTTAAAAAATACCCTTGTAAAACACTTCGAATTCATGTGTTCTGGAAATGTTTTTGTAGTTTTTACTTTAAAAATTCTTCATTGTAAGCGAAATTTGAAAATAATCCATAAATACAATTTAATAAGCCTCACTTGGACTCACTAAATGGAGATGTCGAAAGTAGCGATGTAGTAATCTTTTCTCTTTTAATGTATGCTCCATCAATGTTAGAATGTTTTTGAAACGGTTGTTAATTCCTTTCGAAATATGAAAGGGAAGGAAAATCCACGGAAAATATTAAATAACGTTAGATTCCCCTTAAATCAGATATTCTCTCCGCATTATCTGACGTAAGATGATTTATGAGAAACAGTGACAGTTTTCGAGTGTTTCCATTCTACGCGCACGTGCGTAGTTCTATAATTATATTCTTAGTTTAAAACGGATGTTACACTTATTTTTTTCTATTAACCAACCCCGTTCAAGTTGATTAATTTTCATTTTTAAATTTGTAATTTAAGTACGTTACACGTTTAGTAAGCGTTTTTATGTAAAGAATTTAGAATATCAAAGGAATTTCTTAAGACAGTAATATACGGATTGCTTACAATATATTCTGAAATATATATTTCATAGTAACGTATTGGCAAGATTTTATAAAATTCGAAGAATTCGAGCATCAAACGATTTGCAAAAAAAAGGACGGATATACTACTGAAATTATAATTTTACAAGCAAAAGTTTTAGTGTGCGAGATAGAATTAATTCGTCTTTAGCTGTCAAGTGAAAGAAAAATATAATGATCGCGCTTCTTTTTCATTTGAGATTTTTTCGTTAAATTTATGTCAAGTTATTTCTGTTAGATTAGTGTTTGTTACAGTTTCAGTTTCAGGATTTTACACCTGTTCTGCTTTAAAAAAGCGCGACGAAAATATAATAAATGGAGGTTTTCGAGGCCGTATTCCTAAGGTGTACAAACGGCAAGATATTCGATTACAGATTTGAAAGTTTAAGAGTTTTTCGGTCCGTTGGTGGTGTTTACCGGTTAGAGGTTTGAACATTTTCCATAAATAATGTTTCTTGCTGTGTTGAGAATGATAAATAGAAGCGTTCTATAGATTCTAAAAAAAGTACCGTCATTAATAAGTATGTGTATTCAATCCATTAGAAAGGAGCAAATTCAAGAAAGTCGTTCCCAATAAAGGTTTTATTAGAGCCAAATGATGAGTATGTAAGTCGTGATTATTACAACACAGAATAAAGAGCACAGGTCCTATGATAATGAATGCCTTGTTTAATAATGACCTTAAACTTTAAGCTAAGCGATTATATTAAGTGGACCAATTACAGGACAAAACGAATTGGAAACTAAAACAATGAGCTGATTATTTCTGATACGAATTGCATTGAGCACTGTTCATTCTTTGTGTTTAAAAAAATTACCAATGTGCCATGGATGTACAGCTAAAAATGGTTTAATTTCTGTGAGACTAAGCAACACAGCGTGTTCCTTGTTTTAGAATTAGTCAACATTGTGCGATCAACATTATCGAATGATTTGCGTTAATCGACCAAACTGGAATTCGTTTCTATTGATTTTTAGGCTTGCTTTCAGTTTATTATGCTGGAGATGATTTTATTCTTTAATGCTGTGCATCAGAATTGTTTTTGCACATAGCTAGTTCTGCCTGAAAGAAATTTTACCTAGGGGATGGCTGATATGGAAGTTCAGTTTTTTGGAATAAATTCCGCTGTTTGTTCCTTCCATTGTTTTAGATCCATCCGTGAAGATGGATATATCTGGTTGAAATACCACTTCCACATCAAAGAAGATGTGGTAGTTTTTCCATAGTATAAATCGAGGGGTGAGTGAGTCAGATCGCTCTTCTAGTATAGGTAGTCGCTGCCTCGCCCAGAATTTCAGAGTGCCCCAGCTCACTGCCTTTTCTGTTCAACAACTTTTTATTTCTTAGACGCAACGTAGGAATCCAGTGGAGGCAAACTCAGGATGGCTTCCATGTGGGCTGTAGATGTTGTGCGGATTGCGCCCGGGTATGCAGGGTCCTATGGTGTACAACCACAGGACAACCTTCGGGGTTGGACCCCAAAGTCTTCCGATTGCGCGGCGACATTGTCAGAAAGCTTTGTTTGCTTGCTGCATACTTTAAGCTGGATGTACTTGCTCCAGTTCAGTTTATTGTCAAGTGTAATACCTAGATACTTCACTGACTCTGAAAAGTAGAGGTGTTTTTGGAAGAGTAAAGGAACTCGAAGGCCGTCAATCTTCCTTTTCCTTGTAAAGAGAACTACCTCCGTTGTTGTTGGGTTTATTGACAGGGAGTGTTCCTTACACCATTCTTCGGTTTCTTTGAGAGCTGATTACATGAGAGGATAGGATGGATAGATTATCTGAATAACCGAACGTATACTAGCCGCTGTGTCGACGATAAGGGACAAATATTTTCTCACAACATGCAACCAAAAGTTAGCAAGAAGACGGCGAAACTGAGTTAATGTGGGGAGTGGTGAATGTGTCGAAATTAGATTAAAATCGCCACAAAAGTTACAGCAAGTTTGCATTTGTTACGAATTCGCTATTTACCATAAAAAAATAATAAGCATACTGGAAATGCTTTTGTTGTTTCTTACATTAGATCCTCGTTTTCGAGGCCCCTCAGAGAAGTTGCAGAACTTTAGGTCCTTAGGCTCAGATCGTTAATCCGAGAAAATTCCTATAATATACTTACCTAATTAGTTTAAGTTACTTGATGTTTGCAGTAAACATAATACAAATGCTGAATGTGGAAAATATTTGCAGTAATCAATCAACCGACTTCCTCAAATCAATTTAATATATTTCAATTTCCTTCACCGAAAAGGAACTATTTCCAACTTAAACACGGTTCTCCAATTTATTCGATTCTTACACCGCGAATCGCATTGTGATTTTATTGTGGATGATATAGCGAAGGGTTAGTTTACTCAAAATAGATACGAATTTCCTTTCAATTACGTACCCCTTTCCCAATTCCCTATTTAAACCGGTGTGAGGGATAACTATTCCATCCAAATCCCAGTGCATTGATACTTGTTATAAAGCTGTAAAATTTGAAGTGGAAACCATAAAAAGAATAATAAAGTAAACATAAAGCATAAAGGAAACAAAAGTTTCATATCAATTAGTTAGTCATTGACATATTTTATTTATCATCACAATTTCATTTCAAACTGAACAGGGAATTATGTCCCTAAGGATTTTCGTTCGCAATAAGACGTTCATCACGGGGAAAAATTTATCAAAAATGGTTCAGTAAATTTATATTACATTTTCAATTTAGACTGTCAGTCTGTAAACGGATCAGAATTTTTGAAAAGTTTACATTGACAAACCCTTAATAACCTAGTGTTACACATACGTAACGCAAATTTCAAGCGGAAATTTATTTTTTTTCTTAAAAACTGTGGCTACCAGCTTCTGATGCAAATACGACGACGGCTCTTCCAAAAGAAAAACAAGTAAATTTTCAGAATATAAATGAGGAGTTTCATCGCCCAGATTTTTCTGAATTTGCTAATCATACACCTGTTGACATTTTTGAGATTGTTTGGAATGATGACATTATTGAATATTTAAAAACCATTTTCAAAAATGCCTCCGATCATAATATTACTTTTGAAGAGATAAAATGTGCCTTGGCTATACTTAATTTTCAGAATAGGCGAAAAAACAAAATAATTCAAAATAAGGTTATTATCTCGGAAACTATTACCTTTAGATATAGGACATATTTAACAAAAATCAAAGCTAACTTAAAAATCAGTTCATTCATGAAAAATATAGAGGGTGTTCTATTTAAAATAGCCAATTTTTGGCAGTTCCTCAGTGGTCGTTAGAAAAAATTCAGTATGTACCTTTTGCAACAAATTTCGTTCAAAATCAGCATATCGAGAAATAAACCGCTCTTTTGTTTATGATAATCTCAAACTTTGTTGCTCTGTTGCCAATGATTGAATAGTTATGATTATTTTACTGAATGTTGATTTCGGCGACAATTTTAAAAAAACATTTGTTTTCTACTAAATGAGTTGACTTAAAGTAGGTGAAAGGCTAAACAAACTTAATCTAGAATCGAATATGGATTTCAAAAATATAAAAATCTATAGGGTGTTCCATTTAAAATAATCCTGTACGATCCTGTACAGACGAAACCGAGAGCAGTGCGGGTCTGAAAATATTTTTAGGTTGTAAACAAGGAACATCTGAATAAGAAATGTCTCTTGACCTATTATCCTAAAATTAATATTAAAGGTACTATCGAAGAACGAAGGGCAAGTGGGCAACGCTGTATATATATTTCTAAAATAGCGTAATAGACTGCTCTATTCTTTTTATACTTCACAAATACGTATCGCAACGTAAAAAGAGATCAAAGTGTTAAAGTACAGAAGTAAAAAACATAAAAAAGTCCAAAGAATAAAAAGAAGAATTAAAATAATGACAAAGTGGCACATTCGCTTTAGAAAAATGAGAAAGCAGTAACTTCTACCTCTTAAAGCAGAATTTCTTTTCTTTAGTAGGTGACATTTCAACTTTTTTAAATAGACGCGACTTCTTTTGATGTCTTTAGTTTACTCTCTATATAAATCAATTATTACTATGGCCAAAATCAATAGACTGAGACGTTTTAGCATCTGTTTGTTATTTTCTTCCAAGCGTCGATATGAAAAATAAAGGTTCCGCAGTAAAATTATTACACCTCATAAAACTTCTGGAAAACAAAGCAAATTATGATTCAGGTTTATTATTAATACCTTTTTCCTATAAGGAAATAAGTTTCTGTGCGTGCGTATGTGTAAAAAATGAAAGATGGCGTCCTAACCGCATTTAGATTATCTATAAAAATAAAAATGGTTAGAGGATGTGAATCGGTTAAAGAATAAAAGCAATGTGTTTCATGTTCAAACTGCGTCGTAATGTTATACGCTGTAATTTTCTATTGTGTTTGCGTGTTGTTTCTTGACCAACACGTTTTCTTGCTTTCTATAGAATTTTCTCTTTTTTCCCTTTAGTTCGTTGCGGAAAAGCTTTTTTTTCAATAGATCACGTCTGGATAGATTTGCTCTGTAATTTAAGGTTCTCGGTAATCACTTCTGAAATGTCGTGTCTTTGAGAACGTATCCTTAACAAAGGTATTGTTTTTCACCGTTTCGCTCAAATAAAAATGGTTGTTTTATACGTCCATAGTAAAAATGTGATACATTATTAACACACGTGTGGTGGTGTCATGTTGCAAATACCCAATCTCCAGCCAAGTTTGTAAGGAAAGGAACGGAGATTTAATCAAGCGATTTCTTTACTTTTTGCGTACACGATCGAGATGAATTTAGTTTACAAAAATACTACTTCTACCCCATTATGCTTATTTTCCATTTTTTTCTATTTAAAATGAAATAAAAAATGATATTTTGCCTGTAGATGGTATCAAAGTTAAGAAAACTACAAGCAATCAAATCTCAAAATTAATCTCATTCAGATTATCAATGAAAACATATCTGAAACAGTTTAACAACAACAAAATAATACAAAGTGCCATAAGTCCTTTAGTAAAATCCAGTAGTAAAAAAGTATTATGTCCTCGTACAATAAGTAACGTGTAGTACATCTCCTCATAGACAAGGTTAAAGAGAAATCCTAAAAGAGGACTTCTGCTGTACAATTTGGAAGAACGGTTGTTTATGGGTTTCAAGGGTAACTCCCTCGCCCGAAACATTCTAATTTTAGTGTGAAGGTGTGGTTTTTTCTCTATTCTGGACAGTGTGCATAATGGTTGCTAGATATCAGTAGAACAATATTACTATACAAACTGTAAAACAAATTCATAACAGTTATAAATATTTTTAAAACACCCAGTCCGATCAAATAATTGGTATTTTTTTGCCTACGCACTTATAAAAAAATTTGTGTGAAAATCTTGTTCTTCGATTGAGGTAAACTGTTTAAAATTTTGTGTAAAACTTCAAATGATCGAATTATTGGAATGACAGAGAAATTTAAATTTTGATCATAAAGTATCAAGTATGAATAGACGAATGAGATATTATTTTGTGCATTCTAGGAATTGTCATTCTCATCCCAAGAATTATTATTTTTACCCCAAGCATTATTATTATTATTACTATTTTTTCTACCATAGCTTTTTAATTATGTTGGTCCCAAGATTTTTGCTCCCAAGAATTATTATATTTTCCCTCAAAATTATTAATTTAGCCCACATAATTATTATTTTGGCCCCAACAATTTACCCCAAGGTTTTATTCATTTTACCCCAAGGTTTTATTCATTTCATCCCAAGATTTTTTTTATTTTACCCCAAGAGTTTATTTATTTACTTATTATATAGAAGTATTTGAAACTGAAAAAAATGCCACCCTAAACGTATATTGCCACTCAGGCGCTTAGGTTAGAGGTAGGTTTAGTATAACCTCAGGTTAGAGGTAGGTTTAGTATATTTTTTTTTCAATTGAATAAAATGAATAAAATCATGGGGTAAAATGAATAAAATCTTAGGGCCAAAAGAATGATTCTGTGGGTTAAAATAATAATTCTTGGGATCAGAAATCTTGGGACCAAAATAATTAAAAAGCTGGGGTCGAAAAAATAATTCTTGGGGTAACAATAATAAATCTTGGCCTTAGAGTGACAATCCTTGGGGCCGCAGAAATTACCACCCTAGACGAATATGTTAATTATTAAGTATTTAATAGAGAAAAACAACTGTAAATGGCGGTAAGGTAACATGTCCCTGCATTGTTTATGCAACCATACTAAGTTGTTCAAGAAAAACCCTTTTGTACATAGCATTTTGATTAAATAAAATTTGTGCAAAATTTGCATATTTTGTCTTACGAAGGTTTACGGATTTACCACTCCTTCCACGATAGGTAAAAACAATTTAAAAAGGGTTTCACATACGTAACTACTCAGTACAAAAGAAGTGACAAGGCACGTCAAGTAGAACAGAAGAAGAACATGACAGAAAAACATAAGCAAGGTTTACCAACGGGTATTATTGTAGTGAGAAGACACCAATGATCGACTCATGCAATGACTCACAATACATGCACTAAAATCGATGATAATGGCTTACAATATTGTTCAATTTGGTGTCAATTGAAAAATATTCAATGGTGCTAGTTATTTTGTTGGACATGAATTTCAATTATATTTGAAAGAATGTGAATGGAGTCCCAGCAAAACTGTTTTTAGGTTGGGAGATACGTACAAAAACTGGGTCTGCTAAACCCAGTTCCTTCAACTACACCTAGGAGGGTGCCGTGACTATATTACTTTAAAGAAGGACAAGCTATGGCAGTTCGAAGTTACCGTCACCAGACAAAAGGTGGAAGTTTGGAAAAGTTATATTAAAAGACGGTGCACTTCATTATACGGTAGAGGTCAATGGTCAGTTGTAGAGACGTGAAGTGGAACAAATGCGACATGTGGGAGAATCAGTGGTCTCTAAAGCGGCGGATGCGACTGACGTGATTGCACTTACACACCGATACTATCAACTTTTCCAACTCTGAAAACTAAGGAAATCGGTCAGTCGTCCCAGAGCTGGAGAACCAACCGATCCCGCAGCCTAGCCAGGAAATTCCAGGTACTGAAGATCAACCTCTTCCCAGGGTATCATCCGTCTTGGGAAGGTTCCTTCAAGATTAAATTTGTAAGTTTGATCATGTAAGATTCAGTATCTCTGTCATTATAACGTTGTTTAAATGGTTCATGATTAGTAGGTTAATTTTACTGAAGGCATTATGTTCATTCTAAGTTTAAGTTGAAGAAGATTTAGTTAATAATAATAATAATAATAATATAATATAATAATAATACTTGATGTCAAATTGAAGATTTGTTGTTGTACGTGTCACTCGTGTTTAATTAATAAAAGATCAGTGTATACGTATTAGTAATTAAATAAGTGTAAGGACGTTCTTTTGCAACAATAAATTAAGGCTGTAAACGTAAACTAAAAGGGAAGTGAATTGAAAGCAACTGTTTATCTATTCCCATTGGGTTACCTATTAGCTATCTAACGTATCTATTATTCATTTATTCAAGCAGGAACCCGCAATAGATTCTAGTCTTTAAATAACACACGCTTATTTCGTTCCTTAATGTGCTTCGCTTTCATTAATTTTTCGTTATATTTTCAACAAGAGCTCCAATCCTACTTTAATAGAGTCTTGTACTGGCTGTATGAGTCCTTAAGGAGTAGCAATAATGGAATCAATGGAAATATTCCACAAAATCTATTTCTAGATCAACAAACTCCTCTACTTTTTAATATTTGGTTGATTAGAATGTAAACAAAAGAAACATAACATACAGTTAACTACAGGAGGAATCAATACTATGTACAGAGGGAAGCACAGAAATTTACGAAAAGTATTAAGCGAGCAGAATGTGAAGCCCCTAAGAAAAAAAGGAAAAGTAACAAACAAACGTCGCCTCTTGAAATAGGAGAGGCAACAGGAGAAAAAAGAAGTGTATAAAAGAAGGCTCCACACCAAAAAGGAAAAGATTTAATGAACTACAGAAAAAGGAAGAGAAAATAGCTGAACAGAGAAATGAAAATAAATGAGACAGAGGTTAAGGAAGTCACTACAAATTTAAAAACGATGACCAACAATAGGGATATAAACGAGGAAAGCTTACCAGATGAACAGACAAAATAGGCAACCGCAAAAATGCAAGAATTGAGATGGCATGGAAAGAATAGGAGAAAAAACCAGGTAAGATTTACATCCGGAAGGTTTTGGAAAAAGGGTCGTTATCCCTTCAAAGAGTTTCATTACATGGTCTTCCTTGGATTCTGTTCACTCTCTCTCTCTCTCTCTCTCTTCTAAACTTTTAGATTCCATAATGATATGAATTTTGTACGAGAGCCACATCCTTACTTTCCCTTATTTCGCTCTACGGTAATAAATAGTTTACTGACGGACGATTCATTCTAAAACGAATAGCTTTTCACTTTTATCTACAAAATCACGTCCTCTATATTTTCAATTTGACATGATTGATAATATTTACCAGACGACCCTCGTACACACTACTAACCATCGATTTGGCAGTTATCTTTCCTTTATAATTTATCTACGCCAACAGTAATACTATTCTTTCTAGTCCAATAGAACGACGAATAGGAAAATAAGCTACATCCTAGATGCGTATAAAGCAATCGGCGTACACTTGTACGAGAAGGAAATTTCATGTTTGTTATCATATAGTTTACATTCAGGTCAACAAATGAGTGTAAAGATAAAAGAAAACGTGTACAATTTAAAGCGAAAATTGAATTTATGTGACAAGACATAGGGCGTTGGTACGTTTATCAAAAACCACGGCAAAAGATAAGCAAAAAAAATTTACTTTTGTTTTATTCACTAACCCGTTTGATTTTCATGGAAGGTTTTAGTCAACGATCTTATCATCCCTCTTTGTTTACTCTAGAGAGCTTCTTCCCTTTCGAATATTTATGAAGTAAGCAAATTCATGGATTTTTTTTCTGCTTTACACATTCACTGAAGGAAACTGTATATTTACATATTTTCGTGGTAAGACGTGACTTTTGCGAACCGTTAAAAGCTTCAATGGTTAGCTTTCGCGTGTACGTTTGAAAGGAGACTCAGCCTTAAAATATTATCTATAGTGTAGGTGTGTGGGAAATTTTCGAAATTAAAATAATTTGATCGGAAACGATTAGGTGACGCGTGAGTGAAACTTTACCGTTTCGAATCAAACGTGAGATGAATGCCGGTTAACCTATTATCTTTAATAAATTGTCTTGCATACGTCATCACAAACTATAGTGCTAAATAATGACTTAGGGTGTATAATATAGAAGGTGTGATAGAGGGACCCCTTTCATGTTTAGGTATAAAATGATTCATATTTTTATTACGTGGTAGTCTATAGTTAAAAATTTATAAGGGTAATTCTAAGTAAAATGTCAAATGTATTTTTTCCCTTGTGAATTTTTTCATGTGGAAGTGTTTACAGTAACGTAATTGGAAATTTGTCAAGTATTTGGTGGTCGTGTACGATGTTATCGAATTTGTTTTCCGTTTTTAGATCCTCATCAAATTATTTACTTTCTTCTATTTCCTTTTGGTCAAATCGCCGCAGTGTCTGGAAATGTAATTACTAACAATCGCTGTGCTAAATTTTCTTTTTGTGGAATAACTTAAATGAATTTAAACAATATCATTTTGCAGAAACGTTACGGAAGAGAAATGGAACCGACAAATGTCCACCGTGTATTTCAAGGATTTTACGTGGGGGTCGAAGAGCAATTGTCTGTATCGCTTAGATGGTCAAATTTCGGTACCTACTATGAACAAACACATAATCTAATATAGAAAAGTATAACAAATAAATAAAAAATAAAGACCAATAAAATAAAAGATTTAGATCGCATACGCCAGGTGTCCATTTCAGAATTGGGCAGTCCTTGGGACACCATGAATTCTTTTTACCTGTTGTACTTGTTAATCAAGCAATACACGTGGTTAAGTAGCGTCCTTAGATGACTTCAACTTATTGAGGTTTTACCCATTAGAGCCCACTGGCAACTTTATATGCCAGTTACAAAATATTTTTTTTACAGTAATTAAAAATATAAAATTCATAGTTTTTAATACAAATGAATTATTTGGTTCTACTACCCACATATTTTTAATTCAATTTTGGATATTCAAATTACGAAATAATAGCCTTTTTACCTAACTTTGTGTTCACCAACTTTTCTGTCCTACGTATTCAATGTAATAAAGACAGATAATAGATATAAACATTTGCAATTTTTTACAATTTATCTTTTTTTATTATTCTAAAGACATGAAATTAGATACATGTGAGACGGAAACGATAATTTTCTTAAAAATAAGCATTTTATATGCATTGTTATCGAAGCGGCAACTTAAGTTGCCACTGAGCCTTTATGATAGCTGAGTAATCATACCTATCAGTAAAATGTTATTATAGTTCAAATACTCTTTAGTTTAGTTACAACTACTAAGAGATCTTGTTGTATTGGGAATGGCAGAGCATGGAAAAATTCCAAAGGCTACTAAACTTTTCTTTTATAATTTATTTTCATCTGTGGGTCTTTTGGATGCACTCACACAACGTTCGTTTGGAGGCAATGGAACGTTAGAGATAAAGAGTACCAAAGGAGATAGGGTTCACACCAAAATCTATTCTGACAAACTTCAAACGGGAAACTATGGAGGATAAGAGTGATGAAAAGATAAATATTGTTAGATGGAACGACAATGCAGTTGTTACCGTCGTAACCAACTGCATACCTCTGCATCCCTTGAAGACCGCTCACAGGTACTCAAGAGCTGAGACCGATCCTCCATTCGCACAAAAAAATGGTGGTGGCAGGTGGGCAGTTAACGAAACTTGTGTTCAAGGCTGGATGGTATATAGAAGATTTGGCAATAATTTACCTTTGTTAGAATTTCGCCGTGAGTGCGCACTACATATTCTGATGACGTACGGCACAAAACCATCCAGACCAGGGTATAGACCGTCTTCCTCTTTAATATTTTCCCAGTACTAGAGGATTTGCGCGGTGACGGTAACGAACACCTATCTAATAATAAAAGAAAAGTCTAAGTGCAGAAGATGTACAGTATGTGGAAATTGCACGTCATATGAATGCAAAAAATGCAAAACGGCATTACAAGCAAATTGATGTTTTTCATAGCAAATAATCTTTTGTTTTATAAATTAACTTTAGCAACAGTATAATAGGTATTACCATATTTCTGTATAATACTTGTTATTATTTGTATGTATACCTAAAAATTATTTGCATGTGCCCACTGGCAACTAAAGTTGCCAGATTTTTTTTTATATATAGGAAATAACAAATTTTGTAAAAACTTTATGGGGGTTATTTTAGGACCTTAAGACACTCTATATAAAGTTTCAGCGAAATTCACCCATAAATGAATTCTGGGCTCTAATGGGTTAACAAACACTTTCTATTTAAATATATGAATCAAATAAATCTTGAAGGAATCCGAAAGATCTCAAAGGGGTGAATGGAATAATGAAATAAAACCACACAACCAGACCCCTTACTTTACCGTGTAATTAAGTAAAAAACGTAATTATCGGTTATAAAATTGGCGACATGTTTCGGGAAAAATTTCCCATTCTCAAGCCATTTCGAAAAATCGTAATTAAAAGTAGTATGACATTAAAGTAAAGCTAGAATAACAACAATCAGTACAAAAAACCATCATAAAAACAAGCTTACCTGAGGGGAGTAAAATTAAGGTTATAAAATAGCGAAATACTAATATTATATAAATCGCACAAATTTTTGATATAAAACTAAAGGGGTTCTCTAAAAGAGAGAACCCAGGTTACAAAGAAGTCATGATGATCCGATGAAACGCAAATAAAATATGGAAAATTAAGGTGACCGCAAGTGAAACAAACTAATATGAATGAATGACCGTAAAATGACAGCGCACAGTAACCAACTGACCAAGACGGACTAGGGGAAAATTAAAAGTTACCAACAAACTTATATACAGAGATTACTGATAAGAACGTTCTGAAAATCGACTATTTCATTCAACCAATCCAGGGTTAAGTTTATGACGTGAGATTTCAAAATTCTCCAGAGTGTTAAGTAAGTAACCTTTGTTAACTCTGTGGAGGATCTTAAAATCTTGTTTGTAGTCACACATTCTGAGTACGGGTCATTCTTTTGACTACAAACAAGATTTTAAGATCCTCCACAGAGTTAACAAAGGTTACTTACTTAACACTCTGGAGAATTTTGAAATCTCACGTCATAAACTTAACCCTGGATTGTTGAATGAAATAGTCGATTTTCAGAACGTTCTTATTAGTAATCTCTGTATATAAGTTTGTTGGTAACTTTTAATTTTCCCCTAGTCCGTCTTGGTCAGTTGGTTACTGTGCGCTGTCATTTTACGGTCATTCATTCATATTAGTTTGTTTCACTTGCGGTCACCTTAATTTTCCATATTTTATTTGCGTTTCATCGGATCATCATGACTTCTTTGTAACCTGGGTTCTCTCTTTTAGAGAACCCCTTTAGTTTTATATCAAAAATTTGTGCGATTTATATAATATTAGTATTTCGCTATTTTATAACCTTAATTTTACTCCCCTCAGGTAAGCTTGTTTTTATGATGGTTTTTTGTACTGATTGTTGTTATTCTAGCTTTACTTTAATGTCATACTACTTTTAATTACGATTTTTCGAAATGGCTTGAGAATGGGAAATTTTTCCCGAAACATGTCGCCAATTTTATAACCGATAATTACGTTTTTTACTTAATTACACGGTAAAGTAAGGGGTCTGGTTGTGTGGTTTTATTTCATTGAATCAAATAAACTTGAATTATAATAATCTGACAAGTAACTTTATAAACAAAAACAAAAGTTTTTTAGGTACACAGTGAATTCAATTTGACAACACAGCGGTAATTGTGCGTGCTGTCAATTACTATAAATAGGTTGTTTAAATACAAGAAGGATTATTTTGTTCTACATATCATTATTTAAACGGAAAAGATAATAATGACGCGATGGTGCTTTGTGTGCAAAAGAAGCCTTTTACGGACGTTCAAGGGCAAATAGAAAATATAACCTTACATAGGTAGTAACGTACATAGACGTAGAATGAAATTTTAATGTGGGAAGTGATTATTTACTTAAAATTTGAAGGAGAAGCTTAGATTATTTTCTATTTTAAGGAGAGAAGTGTGTATCTGAAGATACACATTAACATGCATGTCCCTTATTCATATTATACAGTATTTGTACAATGTTTATGGTGTACAATAATGTATTTAATATTGTTATAATTGTTTTTATTGTCTTATTGTTTTTTCTTCTCTCTTTTTTTCCTGCACACTCTCTCGTCAGTGTTGGCTTCATGTTTTAATAACGATCATACATGGAAAGGCGTATCTGTACCTTTCTATAATGTAAGACTAATACCCATGTTAATTTTAAACTATGAAGTTCGCGATTTATCGCCTCTTCCCACTTATAAGCATCGGCTGATTTTCTAGCCCCACTTATATTACAGGGTTCTACAGTTACAGTATTACAAGGAGCATAAAAATTTAGCTCGTAGTCTACAAAAGATACCTTTTTCCTTTCCCTCAAAGGATACCTTCTCTCATCATGAACTTGAACCTCTTCAGTCTCAGTGGAAGACTGACCTTCACCACCAGCAGCCACCTCAGAAGTAGGTCTCTCCTCAGCTTTAAGATCGACAGTCTCAGGATGCTCAAAGGGGTCACCACCCAAGGAAACCTCAAGTGTAGGGAACTTTTGCTTATGGCGGTTTCATCAGTTGTAAAACTGTTCAGTTTTTTATCAAACGCAGACTTGGGCTGCAAAAGCTCACCAACATCTCCATCTTCCTCTACAACTTCACTAGGTTTTATTGTAACATTTTTGAAAATGACGTCACGACTTCTAATCACCTTATCTTGATCAGGAAGCCACACCCGAAATCTTTACTTTTCATCACAGTAACCAAAAAAGTAGCCTTCGGTACTTTTCTTGCCCCACTTTCTCCTATTTCCTTTTGGATCGTGAACAGAACATTCAGTCCCAAAAACTCTGAAATGATCAATGCTTTGAACTTTTCTTCCCGTCCAAAGCTCAATAGGAATAGTTATTTACATATGAGTACGGTAAATCAAGGTTTACGTTAACGAGTGAGATGTTTATTGCCGAAGCGTAGCTGAGGCAAGAATTTCGAAACGAGTAACGTAATCTGATTTAACGTACAAATAATGTAAAACATTTTATTTCATACTGGCCATAGATTCATTTCTTAATTTCTTTATATAAAATTTGACGTTTCCAAAGTCATGTCACTTTATGTTGCTATGGCAACCTTTGTATTCGGGTACAAAATTTCTAGTACGGTGAAGTTTCATTTACCAGACTCGTATGAGCCTGGTAAAACACAGATTACTAGTCAGTAATAATGAAATAAATTTATTTTTTATTACTGTTGGGCCTGTCCTGTTCAAAACAAAAGCAGCAGTGTTCACTGCTTTTGCCCATAGTCGAATGGGTAATTTCTTGGCATCAATCAACGATCTTCCACTCTCAACTAAAGTGCTGTTTTTCCGTTCTGTGGGATTTTGCTGAGGCATGGTCACACGGAGAGCAATACCGTGTTCTTCTAGCACATGCTTTACGTTTTTATTAACAAACTCACCACGTCCGTCAGTAAGTAAGCACTTTATTCGTATTCCGGCAGTTTCTGCCTCTCGAATGGATATTTTAAGATATTCGGTTACTTTATTTTTCTCACGAAGAAAAAATACGCGACCAAATTTTGAAAAATCGTCTTTTAAACAAAAGAATTACCTTGAGTTGCCAACTGACATTTTTTGCACAGATCTCCGCTTACGAGCCCTCCTGGAACAACAGTTCTATCATGAAATGGAGTTCTTGTTTGTTTTCCAATTATAGTGCCTTCGTCCACCCTCCACCCTTCAGGCTTTTAATGTGTTTTTGGACGCTGACTTTTGTATTCCAATTTGACAAGTACCTTTAAACTTTAAACTTCAATTTCAACTCGTTTCATCTCCACTCTGGAGTTTAGAGGATCCCCTTAGTTGTGGCTTCTCGCAATTTAAATTTTACTAAAACCTCTGTTTTTAAGGTTTGATAATGAACTAAGATTAAGGTCGAAACTAGTCACCATTAAATAATCGTTTGAAGTTGGAATTAAAGACTGAAAGAACTCGAAGTTTTTATTCGCTTTAATATGCACCCCATCTATAAGAATAATACCTCGGACACCCACACCTCATTCAACAGTTTTTTATGGAGAATGCAAAGGTGCAATAAAAGATATGTGTTCCATTTAAGTTTTCAAAACTCACCCCCGCCCCATTTCACGGGGAGTTAAGCGTGATGTTTACCTACCATGACTGAATAGGTTTCAAAAAATAAAGGAACCCGTGCTTTTTCTTTTTGTAATCGGATCTGTTGTTCTCGAGATATTCAAGGGTTTCCATACCATTTGGGCGCCGTGAATAAACTTTAAGAAGCGGATGAAAATTATATACACTTTATAATTGAACCGTCGAAATTTTACTCCGATAAACGATAAAATATTGTGAAATTATGTTTTGCTCGAATCTTGAGGCTTGAGATCCCCTCAGTTTTGTTCGTTCGGTTTAAACACTTTAAACAGTCACTAGCTTACATCGCGCCGTCAACTAAGTGGTGGAGGAAAATGTTTAGTGGATTTATTTCCCTTAATGCTTATCACAGAAACTAACCAGATTACGGTGCTGACATCAATAATTCTGACGTCTCATAATACTGCACTGTCACTGTCAACTGTCCACGTTGCGGTATCTATACAAAACTATTGAGGTGTAAGGAAATTAGAATTAATAATGTAGGCACCGTTTGAACTTACAGATTAAAACGGGGCTACACTTTCCACCGTCAAATTAAAGCGGAAGACGAAACCTAATTAATGATTCTCGCAATACAGATAAAATCATAAAATATAAATAAAATTAATCTCCCGGTCGTTATTTCGCTTTGTTGTTTGTCAAACGAATTCCATGTTAAAATGTAAATCTCCGCACAATGACATTTATGAACTTCCGTTAAAACCGAAATTGTAATTAATAGGCAAATAAAAAAAAAACCGCGCGCGAGTAAATATATAAAGCGTCGTTTACAGTACGTTCATGTAGGGGGTGTAGGAGTTCCAGCCAAAGGTAATCTGGCTAAGTGGATCACTAAATCTTTAGTTTAGTATCAGGTCATGGTTAGTTCGAGAGTTGTCTATTCCCAGGTGGCTACATTACTTCACGGTAGGTCACAAAGGGTGTAAAGTTCACCCCCTTTATCACAAACAACAAAAAAGAATCCTACAGATTTCTCAACAACACGTCATTAAATTTTCCCTATTAAATAAAGCCAAAAAGAACTTTCCGCTCAATAAATTTACGTTTAACTCTTAAAAAAAAAGGCGTACAAATGTCTAATATTTGTACGGATTTATCGAAGTCCGCAAAAAATAGCACGGGGGAGGAAAATCTGTAGTGTTAGGACAAAGATCAATACAGAAAAAAATCCACTAAAGCTCTTACAGTATAAAAGAAAAGCGTGTTTTGCGTTTAAGTTTCGTAAGCTAAAAAAATTTACAAAAGGAACACTTAAGTGCATCCTAAATCCAACTGGGTGTTTTTCCTACTTTTTTTCGTTTGGGTTATTGTTTATTTATTGAAAATTTAAACGTGTTTACATTTTACTGTAAAGGGAGAAAATTGTTTAATACAAACGCCGTTTCCCCTACGTAATTGCGGACGTACTTCACTTGCTCTCATTTCTTATTTAACCGTTTCCTTCGTTTAATTTTCTAATCTTAACCCCTTGCGACTGAAATTTCATTGTTGAGTGGTCTGTAGTGCGCTAGATTTATACGGGGTCATATTTAATAATGCCTACCATCGTAAACATGGTATTTGCGTAATTTATCAAGGTGTGGCCTTGAAATTGAAACGAAATGTAGCTTTTCTTATTAACACGAAGAAAATTTATACACCCCAAAATATCAAATAACATCAATTTACCAATAAAAAAGATTCGGAATGTATATAATTTATTCTACGCAATCAAACAGTTAGGTATTATATTTGCTTTATATCATTTTGAGCTACATTGTAACCGTAGAAGTAAGAAGAGAACGATTTCAAAATTAATTTTACACGAATTATGTGCAGCTTTTACTAATCAAAAACTTGAGAGGAGGATATGCGATGGCTGAGGTGACGAGGAGCAGGGAAAGTGGGTGGGGAGACAACATAAGAGAAGATATAATAAGAAGGGATGGGGAAGTACAGATGCAGGAAAGAAGAGAAAAGATCAGAGAAGGAAGATATAACGAGAGATACAAAGACATTGTGGGGGAGGGTATGCCGAGGGTACTTGACGGGTGGGCTAAGTACAAAAAAGAAAAGACTGATAGCAAGGTTTAGGTGTGGAAATGAGGAGAGAGACAATAGATATTGGGAGGAGGATGATAGTAGAAGATGTAGACTGTGTAGTGTGGGGCGGGAAAATTTGGATCACATGTTAGGGGAGTGTGACGAGCTGAGAGCGGAGACTAGGAGCTGGAAGAGGGTATTAGGAGAGGGTGGAGAAGGGTTAGGCTGGATGGAAGAGGTCATAGAAAAAAAGAAGATTTATAAGGGAGTGTTATGGAAGGGATGAAGGTTAATGGGGTGTCTTAGGGTTAGGAAGGTTCTGTTTATTTTATTTTAAGTAGAATGTTTATTTCGTTTATTGGTTGATTAGTTAAATGAGGTAGATTTCAATTTTTTGTAAAATTAAATTTAGACAATAAAAAAGCAATACAATACAATACTAATCAAAAACTTGCATAGAGTAGTTTGAAAATGTGCCTTTTTGCATTTGTAACATTTCAATAGTGATTCGACAAATATTTTCTTTGAGCGTGCAGTGTTCTTGGCATATTTATATTCTCACCTTAATCAGTCAAAACTCCAGTTTAACTCTCATAAAAGTTAACACCGTGTATGGCATCCCCTTACGTCGCATTTTATTTACTACGTAATCAGATATCGCAACATGCTGTCGTCAGTCTCGCGAATAGGTTGAGACGATCGAAACTAAGTTAAAGCCTTAAAGGAAATAAAATATCTTAAGGGCGAGGGAACCTATACGATGCGACGTGCCGTTACCGTAGGTCCCCTACATTGGAAGGCTGTTCAGCTCTCCGCTGTTTACCGTCTAAGAAGAACATAACGAAAAATTGTGTTTAATTGAAACGGAAAAGGATGTGGAAGTAAATACCTGTAACTTAGGTTTATTGTTTCTAAAAAGAAATGTAAGTTAATTTCTACCAATTCAAAGTAACTTCTCACCACGGGCAGAAAGTCAATTAACCACTCCAAAGAAAAAGGGGGAGAGAGCAAAATCTCGGTTGGTAAGCAGATATACTTTACATTGTGCGTGAATAAAAAAATACCTCAACTCAAAGAATACGAAGCCACTTTTGACCCTAAACCAAACATCTCTCAACGTGGCGAAAAGTTGTAACAATTGATACAAAAACTATTGAAAGAAAACCTCAGAGTTGTGGCCTTGATCGCAATGAATATTTAAAAAGCGGATCACATAATTGAAAAGCACTACTCGACAACTAATGGTGGATACGGTATTCACAGGCGAGCAACCCAAACGAAAACATGAAGAAGAAAAACAAATAACTCGACGAAGAGCCAAGCAGATTATTGACGAGGGTGCAACACTGAAATATGGAAAACTTGGGGGCTAACTGTAGTTTTTCTCCTGTGCACGTCTCTCCAATGTTTCTAAAAAGCGAAATGCTTCCTTTTCGTCAAGCTCCTCGTCCTCTTTTTCGATTACCGCTTCGAATCTTTAGAAGTCGATCGCTCCAACGTTAAATGTTTGGAATTTCCGATAAGGTTTTAAAATTCAGGTCCTCCCTAACCATACATACTTGGTGGTAAGTATCGCCAGTCCATTCTTGCAACGATGATGATGGAAAAATAAGACGAGGAGAAGTAAGTTTTTCTCTTTTTGGAAGCACCGGGAAACCGTACATGGGAGAAAAGTACAGAAGTATGCACTTGAGAAGGTAGCGAAAAGGTTCGAGGCAAAACACAATACTCTACAAAAATTTTGGTACCACTAAATTGTAGAGTGCAAGTCTTGGCCCAAACTATTATGTTATATTATTAAGGTCTCTAAAGAAAGGACATTTGAAGGTAATTCTCAACAGGTGGAGCAATTCTAGAAGAAATACCTACGGATGCAGAAGCGACACTTACGGCGGTTTCTTTGATGTTTGATGCGCTAGATTGCCATCTTAAAAGCAAGCATTTGGGCGGTGCTGTTTATTAAAAATATCCAATATATCAAATAAAATATACAACTTTTTTATAAATGTGTTATATTTAGTAATTTTTACGCCACATTCGGCGGTTTCTGTGATGTTTGCAACCTCATTTTAGTTCATTTTAGTGTGACGGCCATCTTGAAAGAAAGTATTTTCGTATTACAAATTGGTATATGCGAAAACGGGTAAGTGTCGCTTCTGCATCCGTAGGTATTTCTTCTGTGATGAGAAGAAGCGAAAGGGTGAGGGGGGAAACGTTGTGTATTGAACGAGATACGATCTGGAAACTGGTTTATTACATAAGGGATGCCAACAAAAGTGAAGGCCATTTCCAATTCCTTACAAAATGTATTTCAAGGAATGATGTAGTATTCACGGGCAACGGGGCGAGGAGGATGCAGAGTTGCCTTCCGCCAAAACCAAAGCCTCCTGAGGCTAACATCCAGGTACAGCTTTTCCTCTATCTACTGATTGTCCTAGGATACAGTTTTGGTGGTGGATACGGTGAGAATAATCAAATGGTAAAAAATGCTAATATAATAAACACGATTTCTTTATAAAATCAGTAACTGCTGTGTGGCTATTTTTACGTACAGCCATTCGTAAGGAATTTCTTGTCAGAAACTTATTTGCTATTCTGGAAATCAATTACAAAGCAAATTTGTTTCATAAATAGTTCGTTTTGTACAGTGTGTCAGTTTTAAAACATATTAAATGATAGATTGGAGGAAGAGCTACCAAGATCTCCAGATTCGACTTTTGTTTAGTTTTCATTGGGGCCGATTCAAATGGGATGATTTCGAAACTACTCCCATCCACCTTTTTTGAAGTGCTTTTGCAGAGTACCACAAGTAAATACCAAAGTATCTCTCGAATGTCTTTAGGAAACGTTAGAGAAGAAGACGGATCTACTGTTATTAAAAAATAAAGGATACTACGGAGTGTCTCAGAATGTTTTTCGTTTTTAGATGTTAAATAAAAAACAAAATATCAATTAAATCTCGTTTTATTTAATGTTAATTTAAAGAGCAATTCTTGAAGTTTATTTATGACAAGCAACAATTTGTTCACTCATTGAACCTGGAGCTAAAATTTTTAATAACTCGCTGGAGCATCGCTCTTGGAATAGAGTTGATTTCTTCAGTGATTCTTTGCTTCAAAACATTCAGGTTGGGTGGCAATGGATTGTAAACTTTGCTTTTTAGGTAGCCCCATAAGAAGAAATCAGCAGGAGTTAAATCAGGGCTCCTCGGTGGCCAATTGATGTCTCCTCGGCGACTTATCACTCTTCCAGGGAATAAATCGTGAAAACCAGTTAATGAGTCATTTGTAACATGAGAAGTGGCTCCATCTTGCTGGAAAAAGGTGTTGCGGTTGTAGCCCTTCTGGTTTTGCATTTCTGTAGCCAAAAAAGTCCGGATCATATGGGAATATCGGTCAGAAAATCATTCTGAGACACCCTTTATTATAAACATTTATTTAATTTTGTATCGTTAGTGAGCTCCTTTTTTAAAAGGTTCCGTTGGGGGGCAGTTGCTATATGAAATTGCAAAGTGACATTTGGTGACAATCAGGGGTGGGAGTATCAACATCAGTCCATAAGTTATTTTGGTTTCCTCGTATTTGTATTAGTCGATATCTTTTGGCGAACTTTTAAGAAGTAAAATACTATTACATGACAGATACTCTACTCATTAATGTTTATGTTTAAAGAGAGGACATTCCGGTACATTATTTCCTGAATAGGTATTTCGGCAACTAAATCGTGAATTAACATATGCACACGCGAGAACCCATCGGGATGAATCTCCAATCAAGCAGTCAGTAATTCCAATAATATTTTGGCAATATTGAATATTTACATACATTTTATATGCCATTTTTCATGGGAAGACAACTCATTGCAATGTCGCTTTGATAGAATTTATTCTAATAATCGTCAAGATAACTAATTTTCGGCTTATACCGAGTCGATATGTTTATTGAACAGGCTGCATTGAAAAGCCTTTTCCTTGTGAGCCAAAGTAAGGCCTGGCAAACCAAGACTTAACAGCTCACCACCATCGGGATCTAAGAGGATGGATAATAATCATCGCAAAAATCCTTGTTTTGGCTCACAAGGAAAAAGGCAAGACAAGCTTTTCAGCGCATGCTGCAAGTATTATTAATTTCGATAATATCAAAAATCACCTGATGCACTCTTTTCTTTCCTAACTTGCTTCATAACATCACAATGTGTGTGTTTAAAAATGACTTACCCTTAAATGAAATCTCTAACAATGTGCTATTTCTTGTCTATCCATCCGCTTGGACCTAATTCTATCCCGTTGAATTAATTTCAGTAAATTTTTTTATAACTCCTTTATTTTTGTGGTACATTTAATGTATGTTTGGAACAAAATTTGTTTTGGTACTCTGCACATGCTATCTGGAAAAGTGTACTTGTTTCGCTTTATTTGGACTGGCAAGCGTTACATTGGCACACTGTATAATTTTAATGTTATTAATAAAATAATATTCTCAGAGCTGGGCCGAGTACTGCACTAAAGTACTCATGAGTACTTCACAATGAGTAGGTTTGGAAAGTACTCATAAGTATGAATAAGAGTTCGACTACTCATATGAGAAGTACTCAAAGCAAATGAGTACTTTAACAAATTTTAGAGAATACTCGTGAAAAATGAGTAACGAGTATGAATATTTCAAATAATTTACATAACGATGGTGTATTATCTATGCAAAATATTTGTTTCATGTAATCACTTTAAAAAAATCGTCTTCTGATACAACATTGTTTCATAAATGTCATTGTAAACAAAGTAAGAATCAATTTCGTAATAAAAGATGCACTTTTTAAGAATATTTGCATTTTTCCGTCAGTTTTGGGTCTGTTTCTAAAAGGGGATGGTCTGAAGAGTTCTTTTGACAATTGTTACGTTCTACACCGACCCACCGATTGGATCCAATATTCCTACACGTATATGTCTCCTGTTGTACCCAATATTGGAATGTCATGGGCAAAATTTCTGTAAGAATTTCCAGAATGGGCAAGAAGGAACTTTTAAAATTTTACTACGTTAGTCATAGTTTGCTGTGAGGGATGTCCTTGTTCAAAATCATAAAACTTTATTTATATCTATACCAAGTTTTATAAGAAAGCTATGGGAAATAAGCAAATTTCATGGTGGCGCTTTTTTGGAAATCCTTTTCATAGACCGCTCCTTTTTGATAATTCGTTATGTATCGTTTGCTGTTTTATAAGCGAATTTTATATTTTACACTTTAGGATTACAATTTTCCGTTTCAGTTTCACACATAAAGTGAAATTACGTTTTTGTTTTAATGTTACTTAATTCAGATCCAGGATATATGTATAATAATTGACTAGTCAGATCATTACTTCGGTTAATTGCATGCGTTTAACTTCTACATAGGCCTACCTTTGCCTACGATACCTAAGGATAAGATCTTCCATACACGATACTTTCTCGCTCATGATCTATTGTAAATAGTCCACAATTATACACTTTTATTACACCCCATTCATTAATTTGGTGAGCCATCTTAAAATTCACGAAAACTTCCCTTAATATGATTTCCTACTGCATTAAAAAAGTACTCTAAAACCGTTTGAAACTTTTGCGTTTCTACTTGAAAACAATTTATGGAAATGTGTTCTTAGCGCACGTGACCCCCTTTCCTCATTACCTTCTGACCTTAACGCACCATAATTGTCAAAAATTGGGATTTAGAAACGCTTTAGAGAATTTACAGAAATATGCAGGAATTTCTATGAAGATAATGATACTTGTGTTTTCTTCGTAACTGAAACTAATTTGAAATTAGAATAACATTCAGTCTGTAAATTTACATCGCGTACTACGTAAGAGAAGTAATTCGTACTTCGTGGTAGTGTCACTAAAATAAATTAACGGCAATTGTAATTACGGCTACAAAATCCCTTACCGTTGATATTAAATACAGCATTGTAGTGCGAACAATTTCTTAGTAAGAATAGTTTAATATAACCTCAGTGCGGTAGTACATCAAAATGAGAACTAACGCAATAATAAGCCTATATGTAGGACAATATAATGGCGATGAAACCCTTATCGTGAGAAGTCGTTTCGCGATGTGACCCCAAACTTAGTGGCTTTCCTCAAATACGGAATCATAAAACAATAAGAAACGTAAGCAATGTTGTGTAATATTCATAGTATACGTTGTTGGCAAAGTGCTACCAAACTAAAATGAAGTAGAAGTAGCATCACACAGGGGGCCCCTGAGAGCGTGACCGGCGCTGAAATGACCCCCTTAGCAGATAACAGCTGCCGTTCTCATGGGGATGCCACGTTATGACTGCATATCTATAAACTGGACATTGTCTAGCTAAAATAACGTTTGCTTTATTATATTAATTCATTATGGCTTCCGTTTTTTCCTCTTAAATATATAACCAAAGGGGAGGATTTCGCCATAAATTGCATTTTATAGTTTCGGTTTAAGTTCCATTTTATTTTAATGAGTTGCAACCACTCAAACCGCAAGTTATTTTATATGCACATCATCATTCTACGTTGTTAAAATAAATTAACTCTTTAAATAATCATGAGAAAACCGTGAAGGACCGGCTTAAAATTATAATAAAGGCGCGTTAATATACTACGTTATAAGCGTGTTTAAATACTAAAGGAACATTGTGTTCATGTCCTTTTCGTCCTCTTATTCTTAGAGCATCGGAATTGGTGATTTAGCCTCATCGATCGGCTTATACTTTCTGTATTAGATTTCAACATGGTTTATACAGCTCTAATTCTAATTCTACTACAAAAAAATTGGAAGGATGCGTTGTTAACACCTCATAAACTACACAATAATGAATTTATATCCATCCAGTGACTACCGCTGTATAATTCATCCACATGTTCAGCCTTTCACCACATAATATCCTAAGAAACATTTTTCTGAGTTTGTTCTAAAAAATAACCTTCCATTTTGTGGGAAAATATGTGTCTCCAGAATTGTATGAGTACAATAAATATTTCAAAGAATTTTCTTTTATTGTTTATGATATGTTTCAGAAACATTGCAAAATACATGACATGCCTGAGAAATCTTCCAATACAATTTTTGCGAAATGTTGCAACAAAATGTTTATGTAATGTTGGAATGAAATGGTTCAGAAATATCATACATAATAGGACATTTTGACATTTACAAATATATCAGAAATATTTCAAGAATGTTTCAAGTTGTCATTTGGCTACATCAAGAACCACAATAGATCCCATGGAACTACAAGGTATTGTGCGGTTCCATCTCACAAAGGGGGGAAAGGGATAAACTTCGAGAGCTTCATTGAATTTACCCATGGAACTCATTAGACGATTTGCTTTAACTACACTGTCAAATCCTAGCAAAATATCGCTACGAGGACCAAAACCAACAATCAAATTATAGAGCAAGTTAAGATGAAAGGGAAAACTGAATTATCAAAAATATGAGGTAGAGGCGCTAAAAAGTGGTCAATTAGCTCCGAATCCGAAGTTTTAACTGCTCCTGTCTGGAGCAAGTAATGCTTATGAGTTATGGTAACCCCATTTTAGTGAACATTATTAAAAATCCGATGTATAGCAAGGATGAAATTTGCACATGGTCAATTGCTGTTCATATGTTCAGGATAAATATTGTGGATAGGGCCGAATTTAAATTAAAAAAAAAATACAGGGTGCCAAACGAAAATCCCAGTAAGTAGACATTATTTTATGTCGATTTAACCCAAATTACCTTAGTCCAAAAATGCTTCTTAAGCAAGCTGGAGCTCCTTATTATAGATGGTGCCATGAAGTACTTTTTTTTGTAATATGTATTGAAACAGGCGGCCGTCATGTAGAGCACTTACTGTAAAATTTGTTGTTTTTGATAGAACTTGACATAAGAGTGATTTAGTTAAATAAATTAATAAATTAGTAATTTATTTAAATTTCTTTTTCTCGAGAAGGGTGCATCCTAACGATTTGAAACAAGAGCACATTATTTTTAGAAAAGACCCTAGAGAATTCGAATTTGACACAAAAAATGTCAAAAAAATAAATGTAAAAAAAATACCATCCAAAATGTCTGCGGCGCCTCCCACATGGGACGCTAATGGTCGCAGCAAGGAAGTATTTACAGCGACCGCTGTGTGATCAGAAGATAAGTCATTGTGCAAAGTTTGGACATTTTCGATCGAAACGTTTTTGAGATATTACAAAAAAAAGTACTTCATGGCACCATCTATAGCTCCAGCTCCATTAAGAAGCATTTTTGGACGAAGGTAATTTGGGTTAAATCGACATAAAATAATGTCTACTAACTGGGATTTTCGTTTGGCACCTTCACTTCTGGACACCCTGTATATATTTTTGTGTAGTTTTAAAGAATCGTGCCCAGCAATTCTTACACTTTTCGAGATGGAGCAGGTTCGACTATACACCTTAAAAAAATGGAGAGGAGAGTATAACGCTACCTCATTAATGCGAGTCTTGTATCCATATCATCCATCTACTGCTCGTTTCTAAAATGGCAATCATTTTCTTGTTTAATATTTTTTTGGGAAGACAAAAACATTCTCCTTAAGGGCTCTATTCGGTGTTCAATTATTATCGTATCGTATTAGAAAGTATAGGTGGTTTTCTATAATCAATAGTACCCCAAAACATGGTCCTTCGAGCCGTTAATTAAACACTATTTAAGACGTATTTTTGGAAAAGCAAACCTGATTTTTGACGAAATATATACCGTTCTAATGCAAATCGAAGCATGTATCAACTCCTGTCCCATAATTCCTCTAAGCTCCGATCCAAACGATTTAGTCGCCATATTGCCTAGCCACCCTTATTGGAGAGTTGTTAACGGCACCAATAGAGCCTAGTATGATGGAGATCAACATAAATCGACTCTCGAGATGGCAACACGTGGAAAGAATTAGGCAAGATTACTGGAGACGCTGGCAACACAATTATCTAAATCATGGAAAAATGGAAAATTAACCGTGAAAACCTGCAACTCGGCGACTTGGTGGTGGTTATGGACGACAATTAACCATCACTCCACTGGCTGTATGGACGAGTTGCGAAAATCCATCATGGCAGCTATAATAAAGTGCGTGTGGTAGACATAAAAACCAAGTGTGGTACACTGTGCTACCAATAGATCAAATCCTATCAAAGAACTGACACAGTAACTTAAGATTTGTATATATGTCCCTTGTTATAAACATTTAAGATATTAGTACATTTATTATATTGTATTTATTTTGAAATTCAACGCTCTCAAAAGTTGGACTCCCCTGCAAATGTTTGTTGTTTAGGTACTTTGTACAGAATAATGTCGTTTTATTGTTTATAAAAAGCTTGTTTTGAGCATTAGGGACCAGTACCTTCCTGGGAATTAGGAATTTTAGTTTTAATCGTTATATTGTATTTGTTTGTCATAGAACCGACATGTATCACAAGTTAATAAATCACGTTTTTTGAGAAAGTATAGAAGGTTTTCTATAATCAATAGTACCCCAAAACATGGTCCTTCGAGCCATTCTGTCTAACACGAAAAAATACGACGATTTTGAATTTTGATACATAAGCATTTTGTACACAAAGAAACCTATTATTAGAAACACAAATTAGGTAGAAGTAAACTGATTTGTCGACATTTTAGCGACAGCAATTTTTTAACACATTTCTCGCTATACATAAGTAGGTACATGAAACGATATAGTTAAAGATGTAAAGATTTTGAGAAGGTCATGGATTTGCATCATTTCCTCTAGCACCTCTGATGTCAAATTAATGTTTTCAGTTAAAAATATGCGTGGCGTCATTTAATTTATGTTTTAACTACAAAAATGCCTTGAAAAATTCCCGAGGAGCGTTCATTAGAACTGTTTTAGATGCCAAATTTTGTGTACTAAACGCCACATAATTATGGGAACTAATAAGACTTACCTTGTACTGGTGCGTAAATATTTAAATATAAACAATCTTCAGATTGATTTAGTATGAGATGTTTCAATAATTTTTCAAAGTATTCCTCTCTCTCGGGTCCCATTTTATTTTTTTCGGGTAATTTTTGTGGACAAACGGGTCCAAATGAATCTGCGATTTTAGTACCGAACCAAGAAGGTGCACTTCCGGGCGGCATAAAACGTAGTTCACGAGTTGGCGGTGCCGCATAAGGTATTCCCAAAAACTGTTCCACTGGGGGTAAAACGCGATTTACACGCGGTTCGACAACGACCCCTTGGAGAGTTCCCTGTTTTAATTGTATACGTCTCGTGTACTGCTTTACATTTGTTGCATATCCGTAATCGTAGGCGTGCGATTGGGTGCGAACGTAAACAATTAGATTGATAACTATAAGAAACTTTTTCAACAACATTGTGCCCTTCAAGTCATCTTTCAACACTTAACAACACTTAAGATTATCTTCCCCGCTCGATTCGAACGCAAGCAAGCTCCCTACTAAATATACACCTTCAAATTTCAAAGAAGTGTAAGAATTCTCCTGACTTCAATTCTATTTTAAGGTCCTTAAAAGTGTAAATATTTGTTACGTACGTCGGAGCCAAAGCTGTTGTAGGTATATATAGATCCAAATAAACGTATATAAATACAAATGCTTGTTATTTACCCAAAGGCAGTTGTACTTCGCGTCTAATTTTATTTCTCACAAAGATCTTTAAAACAGATGTTAAACTTTTCTGCAAATTTCCCAATTTATCTACTTGTCGCAAATAGTTTTTACTTTTTAAAAGTTCGTACAGCACACAATACGCTTTAGCGCATAAACTTATAAAATTGGTAATCGCTAAATTGTTACTAATTATTGTCAACCTTCCCACATAAAAAACCAAAAATAGAAGCGCTGTTAAAGTTTGATTGTAAGGAAAAGCCAACATTTTTATTGGCGATCTTTAAATTACATTCCAACGTGCAAGAAAAGCTTGCAAATAACTAACATACCTTACATTTCATACGAAATTCGAGATTATTTCTATTGGACTGGATATTAGATTAAAAAAATACGCACTGTTTTCATACGCAGGAAAAACAAAAACCTAAAATAGAGCAGTGGAATTTCCGTTTCGTTAAAATGAAAACTTAAGATGACGTTCGTAGATCAAAGAGAAAATTTTTATTGTACACTATTGGTTCATCATGACCCCACTTGCGAATTTTTTCTAAGCTGGAAGATAAAAATATAGTCTACGTTTTCAAAGAAAAGGCACTCGCTATATTAGGATCGCTCTAACCCTTCTATTTAGTTTACAATATCAGTGGCGATGTAGAAGGTTCAGACTATGCAAAATATGCGAAATGATCAGGAGATCCGGAGGGAGGACAAGATGCACGAAGTGGAAGAATTAGTAAATGGCTCAAGAACAAGCAGATGATGCAGCAAACAAGAACAAACAGAGACGAGAAAAAGCACCAAATGAACATAATGCAAAATAAAAGAGACCATGAATTTACGAAAAATGCAAAAGAAGCAAAAAACGCCGAACAAGTAAAAAATGTACACAGTTTACTTGCAAGACTTCCTCTTTCTACATTTTGTACGCGTTTTCCCTTCATTTCCTGCACGTTGCTATTCTCGATTTTTTGCCTTTTTTTGTAACTTTCGCATCTTGTTATGTGTATTTACTTGTTAGGTGTTTACTCTATGGTTGGGATTATCTATATTCGATATTATCGATCGTACTTTGGTTGTCCACTAGGTGGCGAAAGGCGTCCGCTTTCGAACATAATTCGTAATTTCTTGATTGGTTGGAGGAATGCGTAGCTTCGAACCGCGTTTTTAGCGTGCTATTCATCTCTCTCCTCTTAACGTCATTCGCGCTCTACTATCTCTTTTTTAATTCTTAAGCCTGTTAGTTTTGTTACTGGTAAAAGCGTCTTTTGCTTCGAGCTCTAAAACAGTGCAGACCATCCATCTTTTGTGCTTAGAATTTTCACAATTATCTTTACCTGTTCGTTATTTAAAACGGTTTTAAGTGGAATTTCTTAACTCATTGGTCGCGGAGAAATCTACTGCTTTATTTCCACCGCCGCTGAACGTAATATTTACGGTTATTATACAAATTAATGGTGTCGCACTCAAGAATTCGTCAAAGTGTTCTTAACGTCAGTGATTAAACTCATTGGGTATGTACTTATTCTCGTTATTCTCGTCAAAATCGCATGCTTTCCTTCAACTTCTCGTCTCTAATTTCTCCTAATTTTCCTAGCGTTCAAGTTCAAGTTCAAGTTCAAGAATAGTTCTACGCCTTCGCTTTCCTTATCACTTGTACGTCATCTTGAGCCGGTAATACCGATTCCTGCCTTGACGACTCGCTGCCATCTTCTATATTCTGAAGTTCTCCGAAGACAACTTCAAATTTTCATCGACCTTTGTTCTCCTACTTCCTTATAAATTACTTTTATTACCGAAATTATTTGTTTTAGAAAATTGCTATATAATTTAACTTAAATATTTTGTGACGTCACACATTTTGTGAATACCTCATTCTAGCTAAATTTGCTTTTCATTTACTACTGTTATTTTACTTCAACGTAGATATTATTTTGTTTGCGTCAATTAACTTGTACATTACATTAGATTAGCTATCCCCTTTTGCCTTAACTTTACTTATTGATAACTTCAAACTCTTTTGCTAAAATATATACTCAGTATCCGATCCTTCAAGGGAATCGTGAGTAATTAAGTATTCTCGTAGTTGGGACCGACTCATTGTCTGTCCACGTGTACTAACTTTCTTTATTTAGATTGCTTCGCTTCGGCAGAGCCTTTGCAAAGGATCTCCACCGAACACACAGGTACATATTTTTATTATTACTTACTTACTTTTGTTCGCTACGATTGCATCGTATACTTGAAATATTGCTTATTGTCGTTAACGTAAATTCATTACTAGTAGTTTTGCTACGCTACTTGCAAAAGGTAAAGCGGATCACTAATTAGATTATCACCTTTGAGTGAACACTAACATTATTTTTTTTGTGGATTACTATCCAATTACTACCATTTAGTTATTTTATTTTGAACAATTACCTTACTTTATAATCATTTATATATATATTATTGACTGAGTCCTTATTATACGCTCGTCAAATTGCTTTTATTTGCATTATTGCTCCATTTCCATACTTTTTCTTACAGGTTACTACGTTACTTATCTCCGAATTGAGATTATCTTCGCAGTTCATACTCTCAATTTTAGCTATTACCTGCAGAACTTGCGTGGCGCCCTTTTCTCTATTTAGTATTCGCTACTTACTTTGCTTACATTACTGATAACTCACTTTTTCTCACCAATTCTGATCCACGCCCATCGCCCATATAACTGAGCTTACTGGTGCAATACCTATCGATAGATTTTTGTTACAATTTGCAATTCTTGCCGTAACAATCTCTTGCTTCTCCCCTCAACCTCTTTTGTCCCTTTTGCCTTTTCTACTTCGTGTAGGTTGATAATTTATGTTTAATAAAGTTGGAATTAGTGCATCTTAATTGTAAAAAAGTTTAAAGAAAGCAAAATAAATAGAAGGCGAGAATCGGATCACGTAGCACAAAAAGCAAAAATTGCAGAGAGGCGGAAACATTAGAAGGAGCAAAAGAAGGTAAATATGCAGAGCTGTAAAAAGGTATGCCAAAAAAACTCCCAAGAAATAAAAGATGTAATAATAGAAACCGATAAAGGGGCCTAATATGCTGTACCAGCTGAAGATACAAAATATACCGAATGCACAAAAGAGGCTGAAGTTGTAATAGAACCAGATAGACATGTAGAGGCAGGAGATGTAGAAAACGTAAAAGACAAATGGTAGATAAATCCTGTGATTCCTAGACACAAAAGGCACAGAAAGCATGCGAAAAGAATCAAAAGGTATAGAAGAAGCACAAAGCACAGAATCCTTCCTTAATACTAGATGCTGGACGTTGCGGGCTCGGCCCATCGTAATCCAAAATTTCTTTAATACTCAGTTGCTTATGATGGGCCATTACATTATATTGAGGTTTGTAGCCACACCTACACTGTTCATTTTACATGTGGAGTAAATAAAAATCCCACCATTACTTACTTTATTTCATGTCTCTCTTGAAATTTTTAAGTATAAGTCCAGTTAGGACGTCGTTAGGATCAGGGATGAGAGCTACGAACACTTTCTTCCAGTGTGTAATAAGGCGTAACTACTACTAAATAATGCCACCAGATGAGATCACTCCCGGAACGCCTAAATTGTTTCTGGAGTTCTATTCCAAATTACAACCCAACAAATATTAATGATAATTGCAGACATTTCACAGTGAGGAAACAATCATGACCACATTTAGAAAGAAATGCCCGAAAGCTCTTGAATATTTCGAATAATTACTATGCTTAGCTCGAACTATTGTTCACATTAAATGGATAAGTAAAGTTGTAAAATTGTAAGCTAAAAATTTGTTGCATATTTTTCATCTATCTAAAGCTGTAAAAACTGAAAAAGTATCATGCATTAATAAGTGATTTTTTTGTTGTTATATGCGTTACCTTAGTACTGGGTGGGGCAGAAAGAACTCCCCGATTTAGAAACCGTCTAGCTACGGTTATGGTGGTGGTAGCGCAGTGGCGGATATATCATTCGACGCACGTGCGTATTCATGCCATGTTTAGTGTAAACCATGGCTTGGTCGGGACAGTACCGCGTGTTCGTCGTTCAATGACAATTTTGAGGGAAATGTTTCCTGGGCATGGTGCCCCTTTGCATGGTGACATAGGGTGGTCCCCGTTCTCACCGTATTTAACTCCAAGTGATTTTTTTCTTTGGGGCTACCTTAAGGAAACATTGTATCAACATTGTCCCCAAACACTGGAGGTTCTTAGGGAGACGATAATGCAGGAAACTGCTGCCATCCCGCCTGAAATGATCCGCAGAGTGATGGAAAATTATCGGGAGAAGAGTGTATCAAGTGGAGACGAACACTTGAGTGATGTAATTTTTAAAACCCATTGGTTTAAAATGGCATTATGTACGCTTATTAACGAATAAGGTTTTTTTTTCATATCTTGATTCGTGATTCGTTTATTTTTTATTAGCTTTCCAAATCGCGGAACCCTTTCTGCCCCACCCAGTAAATATATTTTTTTAAGTGCCTATTTTGAAAAACGCATTTACCTACCTAAAGTTTTTTATATTTGATGTTGAAAAAGTTGCATACAAGAAATAAAAATAAAACCTTTTTGTCTTTACAGGTGTTTCTTAGGAATTAGTTCAAACTTCCAATTTTGTTGCACATTTTACATTTATTTTGTTGTTTTCTGAAATACGTGTAAAAATGTTCGTGACTGTGTTATTTGTGTTGCCTACATGCTAAATTGTAAACTGGAATTTCTCCGATGGCGATTTTTCAATTTTAATTCCAGTTTTTCGGGAATATTTTGAATTTTGAAAAAATATTTCTTATGGCGTTTTGGAACAAAATGTGTTTAAAATGCGGTGAATTTCAAGGTGTAAATTCCAGCGTACAATCGTTACCGATTATGGAAATGTGTATTTTCCCCTTCATTATTTTACAAAATGTTAAGTAACTTATTAACCTCCCCCCCCCCCAAGTGTTTTCTCATTAATTTTACAACCGGTAAACGAGTTATACTACAAAAATTGTCGATTCTTTAGATATGAGAATTAAATACTCGATAGATTTAACTACATTATGAGCGTATTTTCAGGTAATAAAGCACGCGGAGTTTTTCACTGTAACTCTGTAACAGAGTATTACAAAGTTAAGTAATTAATTTTCTCTAAACTTACGTTGCGAAACTTCATAAGTAGATAATTATAAAAATAATAAGTAGTCCTAATAGTGATAAGATAACGATGGTCTCACTAATTTATGATTTTCATTTATTCTGTAGTAAGATCAGTACCTAACTTAACTTTCTATTACTTACCTACTTCTGATTCTTCATAAATTTAATATTGATTACCTCATTTCAATCAACAGTATCATAAAAAAAGAAACTTACCAGTAAATAAATTAGAAAAACAATTTATAAAAAATTAATAAAGTAACAAGCTTACCCCATCTCATTCAGCCACAGCACTCTCGTACACCTACCTGTCTGTTTCATGCAAAACATATAAGCAAACTAAATAAAAATTTGTAATGTACAATAATTTCGATCAAGTTCCTTACTAGTCATATAATACCAGTATAACCACAGGACAAGACAGTATCCATTGAACCATCACACAAACTAGTTTTAAACTGTCATATATATTTGTAGACAAGCCAATTAAAGAAATGTAAAAATGTTGCAATAAGATTATTATACGAAAAAGTTACAGGCGGAAAAATGTTTTATTTCAGGGTATCAAGGGAGGTACGTGTTGCTAATGGATTAACAAGATAGAGGTAGGGGAAAGTGTCCTGTGACCGAATGTACCTTGGACCTGCTACAATATTTAATATTGATACAGAATTTTACGTGTTCATATTAAACGTAGTTGACCATGTTTCAACTAGATGTCGATACGTTCGGTTTTACTAAATTAATGTAACTGTAATTGTTTCATGTTTATGAAAAGTGTAGTTGTTTTGGTGTGTTAATGGAAATTCTTTGAACTATTTTAGTTTCACATATTTGACAGATCAAAATGTCCGTGTTAATTTTAAATGAACTAAATATTTGAATTAAATTAAAAATATTTGTAGTTGTGGACAAAGCGTAGTATACAACTCGCATATAAGGGCTATTAATTACTCGAACGATTTGCTTCACTCACCTGCGGCTCGTTTCGAAAAAATTCGTTCCAAGGTATCTGCATTAATTTAATTAATAATAATAAAGAGCAAATAGAAATAATTAGGTTTTCAATTTATTTTCCTTCTTGGTCCAAGGTACCAAGGTAAAGTAACAATTTTCAGAACATCTTTGAATAGCTTCAAATTTATTATTATTTTCAACGTCAAAATCGCTTCAAATGATTGAGGTGATTATGAATAATAGATTGATTGTTGAATATTACAAAATTATTAAAGCTTTAATAGATAGCAATAAATTAACTGATGTCTCAATTTACCCAACCTTTGGGGTTACTTGAGACACCCATTTAAATCACGTGTTTTTTCCATGTTACCCCACACTAAATGAAATTTTCATTCAAATAAGTGTTTCACCAAGTCTAGAATGAAAAAAAGATAGATTGAAACTATTTTTTAAGGTCTTTATTGAACAAAAATTTACAAAACTAAAGCAGGAAACTTGACACTTTGACTTTTTTATTTCTTCTATTCTCGCAACAAACATTTTTTATTGCTCTTTTTTTGTTTCCTCATCATAATTTATGTGAATTTTACAGTGACAAACAACCCTTCTCTCAATTTCGCTGCGGTGATTTGTTCTAAATACCAACCGCTGGTAGAGGAAGTAGAGCTTCTTGAAGCTAATCCAGAATACTCTTTTGTACGTTTAGCTAATGGAAAAGAAGATACCTACTGTATCAAATCGACACTTAGCTCCTTGTGGTTCAGGGGAAGTAGTAGAAGACTCTAATGGTGAAGAATACCATGACAACACTATACCTACATTTCCTGAAACTGCTGTGCAAGCTCCCGAACCAATTTATACAATATACATATACCCTCGATCATCTCGAACCATCAGACTCTCCTGGAACTAATAACGAAGAACCATTGCCAACAACCATAGGACAGGGGCGTCCAGCTAGAGAACTTAGGAACCCCGCCTATTTGAAGGACTACTTTTGTTCTTCCACCTAGGGAGAATGCTGACATAGATAATGAATGATCAGATAATCAGAGAGCTGTGAATTGTTATGTCATTGTTATTTGTCAGTATTGTCTTGTAGTATTTGTTGAATAAAACCTATTAAACTAGGTTTTGTCTCGATACATATCAGTAAGGTGGTGTCATTTTGTTTAAGAGCGTTCTATTTGTAATGTGTAGGTAATAATTATTACGTTAGTAGCTTGTTAAAAATTCAATAAGAACAACAGCACACTAATTATTATATTTGAAACTTGAACACAATGAAAATCAAACCAGAGTTCAAGTTATGACTGTCATTCCTCCGATTCCAATTAAAGGTTTTACAGGAAATTAAAGTGACTATTTCAAATTCGAAATAAAATTGAATACATTTCAAACTACGTTCTAATTAAGGAATGTAACTCCTCTTGAGAGCTGAAAGCATCGTTTACTAATTAATTCAATAGAATTTCTTAATGATGCTTCGTAAGCTAGTATATGAACAGTAATTTGTGGAAATGTAAATAAATGTGTTGAAAATCTGCACAGTTTCAAATTTTACTGAACTTCTTCATTTTATTTATTGTGTACTCAATCAAATGGACAAGTTATCAATACTATATTTCATAAGAAAGTCCTCGAGCCCTTTTCGTTCGATTTTCATTCCGTTATCTTGTACAATATGCAAATTATTTAGAGCTACAAACAAAAACTTACCTAAGATGAATCTGCTGTAAAACAAAAAATACAATAGTTTAATAATTTATGATAATAAACTTGAGCTTTTGAATTTTTACGCTTTCATATTCAGCTCGAAACAATATCCTTTATATTTTCATTAGCTTTATTCTTCCATCAAAGGGAAATGAAATGTTAATTTGACTTTGATACAAAGAATTTTTTAAACGAAATTGTATTTCCAAAAACTTCTTAATTTTTAATGAAACACAAGATACCTATCTATATATTTTATTGAACTAAGCTAAATCTTATTAATTTTGTACATCTAGATTAAACGAGGCGTTGTAATATCCGTATACTGGAAGGAAACGGACGGGATGTTATCAGAGGCTCAGAAATCAATTCAAGGGTTGAAGTCAGCTAAGCCCATGTAAGGGCTTATTTATGTTCTTACATTTGTCTGACCGTCCTTCGTATTCAAAGGAACACCTGAATACCACTCGACACCTAATCTTGAATACCTATTTTCATCTATAAAAATTCACACCGATTTCCTTTTTTCGGATGTCCTTTCAGAGAGATTAATCTATTTCGGTGTCGTTTTCTTTTTTTTTTCGGTATCTTCAGTCTTAATAGCGTTCTCAATGCGAATTCAGGGGGTGATGAACATAAACATGAAAAATGAGCATTTAAACTTCACTGTAATGGAAAATTTAATAAATTTTAATCTGGCTTGAAATGAATAATTGGGGGTACATATTGAGGTTACCGTTGAAATTCGAAGGCCTTTAAACTGCTCAAATAACTATATGAATGTTTTGTTCATTTTCCACTTTTCACGTTAGAAGAAGATCTCAATAGTTGATTTACACCTTCCTTCACTACCAAAAGTTACCATTTTGTTAATAAACAAAAATTGTCTAAAACTGAAAAGTCGATTTCATTAATGCAATAATCCACCCCGTAAACTTGAATGCACAGTTTCATCTTGTGGGTCTGCTTTTATACACGAGGACCACATAAGTAACCGTTCACAGTTTCCTTTTGCTCTGTCTGGAACTTCCATTGTTGATCATTACTTGTTGCAGTTTGGTAATCATTTTCTTTTCCTTTTTATGGCTCATATAGAGTACGATATAAGGATCAGATTATATTAACGCCTTGCTGGTCACCAGAATGAGGCAATTTTGGTTCAACTAGCTGCTAATATTCCTCATACTTCACTGTTTTATTTACATTCATTATTTATATTAGTACGTTGGGAATGTACCACTTTTTGTGATCATAGTTGATGCCAAAAGGTAACTTTCCAGATAGGGAACCACTTGAACATCCGTGCAAGACACAAAAATGGCGGCTATTAAAGATGGCCACCATTAGCCGCCGTATTGCGCACTAAATATTTTTGTATCTCAACTCCTAATAGTCCAATTTCGATTTTCTGTTTTTGTTTGAAAGTCCCTGTAAAGAGGAAACATTTTTGTCCTCATACATTTATCTCTACACCTTAAGGGGTTCTGCACAATGTTGAAAAAAACCTTAAAATTTTACTTTTCTCGCGAATTTCATTGATAAATAATTTTTTTATTCTGCTTTACCCACAAAAAAGGGTTTATGTACATGGGGTTTCCTATATGTCTAGAAAAACTCGTTTTCATTAACATCAGTTATTTTAATTATTTTGAAAACATTTCTTACATTAAGGAAACAAATATTTACAAAAAAAACGACTAAATACTGAGAAATACTCATGTAAATTAACTGCTTCTGTTCATCTTTTATGAATGACTCTAGATCACGCGGTCATCTTCTTCGTCTTCCAATTCATTCCTGGGACAAAATAATTTTTAGGTATATATTATTATAATGTGAAAGCATTAGATCAACAAACCAATATTGTGATTTTTAAATTGTGAAAGAATTTAAAATAATCAATTAAGCTCACCTTTTATTGTATTTATTGCTGCATTATCGACCCCCAGTACAGTTCGTACAAAGTAGCGCGCATGGAACCTTGGCCTTTGAACAAGAGCATCGTGTCCGACATTCGGAGCCACTACACTTCACCAATTCTCTGCGGGCTTCCATAACAGATGGAAGAGAAGACCAGACCGGCATCCACTCCCCAGCAACCATGGTCCATCTCCATTCTTCTGGCTCTGGAATGTTGTCCATCACTGAACACGTACGACCTCAAACCTGTCCTGCCTGATATGCTGAACCAAGGTAACTTCCCCTTTGGCTGGAATTTGAAAGAGAGAAATTGCTGTTCCGTGGAAAGATGATTCTGAAGTTGTGCTGATGTAGTTATGATCAATGTTGTCGTACGCACCAATTACAAAAAGACCATGTAGCAAGTTTGAGGGGCCTATGACACCTTCCTCTTGAGCTCTGAGAATGTCCAAGTGTGCAAGACTTGGTGTTATCTCCCTAATTCTGTTTGGTGATATTGAGAGGCCTATTTCATGCATGTCTTCAATTATTGTATTATTGCGTGTTTTTCCAAGACAGACAGACCCAAGTATAATCGAACAGGATGTTCATGACTTTTCTTGTGACGAACAATATGTTGCTTTTCGGATTTTTTTCACTGCGGTTGAAACCTATTAGTTGGCTGATAGTCAAAGCAGACTGAGTTGCTGTAGTAGTGATGTCTTCTGAAGTGTAACCATGGAGTAAATAACACACTAGAGCCAGAAGTTCTCGAGGAACGCTTGCAGTTTGTTGATCATTATTCAGGTGACCATCAAAAGTAATTTTTTTCTCGGTTATTGCCTTTCTAATTTGTTTAATGAATTTTTCACATGCAACAGCATCATCATCAAGGTTTTCAGAATGAACATTTTGGAGAATATTAGCACTATCTCGGTGCAGGAAGTAATCTCTGCCTGAAAGTTGAGCTTTGAGTTGTGGAAAGTGATCGAGAATTCTCTCACGTAGACGTGTAGTGTGTGTATTTGGAAGGTCTTTAGTTTCCACGTCCAAAAATTTGCGAGCCTGCTTGTATAAAGAGTTTTAAGATAAGACATTTTGAATATAATCCCAGTGTTTTCATATTCGGAGGCCTGCATGTTCTCTCTCATGAAGCGTGCAACGGAAGCAAAGGCCATACTTTCGCAGACAGAGCTGACCTCTTCCTCTTCTACTGCGCTTGATGTTCTCATAGATAATATTGTAGGGCCTCCAGACCTTGATTTTTTCTCATTTGTTACTGATGAAGTGTGTAGACTATCCTCAGATGACGTATTGGACAAGGACGATGAACGTATGCGTTTCTTTGCCCTGTCAAGTTTTGTTTTATTGAAGTTAAGGGCACACTTTTTGTGGTACCTTGCTTTGGTTTTGCGAAATGTACCTTCTATTCCATCTCCTTTTGTAAATCCAAACCGTGTGGCACTGCACCTATATTCTCAAATTTCATTAAATTTTCTGCAAGCGTCCTGTATCCAGCACCAACAAGTGATTCAGCAATGTGTGTGGCAGGGGAAATCAAGTCTTCATTGCTAGATATTTGACATAAGCAACATATGGTCCAATCTATAGCACTAGGAGGAGTTCGGAGTTTATATCTGCCAGCCGAAGACGCCTTGAAGCCATTTTCTAAAAACGTTATAATAGAATGAAAAAAACAATTAAGAGAACGCCACAAATAATCAAATTACAAAAATAACCTCTAACAAAGAAATTCGTGTAAAAAAACTACGTTTTTCCACTTCAACATCCACATCCACAAGCGGTTCAAACTTATAATGCTTCACGCGCCACTATCCAGGGTCACGTGACACGCTAAAAATATAAAAATAATTAAGAAAAACTTAAGCCATCTACCAATGAAATAACGTTGAAGTAAATTTTTAAAAATTAATTACAAGGCTTCGAGACCGCAGTTCGGGCTGAATTATTGATACATTGTAACGTACCTCGGCGCGAGCGAGTACTCAACATTTTAGCTTGCTACGACATCAGGCAGCCGAAAACGAAGTGTTTTAATATTATCTCTAATAGGGCGTCTAAAAGATGTACAAAATCGTTGATTGTTTAGAAAACATTTTGGAAAATCTTTTGGACGCGCTTAGTTTTGACTAGAATGGTTAGGCATCTTCAACTTTGCTTGGAAGATATGCACAACACAACCCAGATATTATAGTAAAATGATCCTCTTCTTCATATTCGTCATCTTGGTAATTTTCGTTTTTTTTGCCTTTTAACGTCTTTAAGATGTTTTTGTACCATTGCTATCGTCTTTAGCACATACTTTGCCAATATGCGTGTCTAACAAGGTTTGCACATTTTGAAGCTTAGCTGTTTTAATGTTATTTATCAATGGTAGCTCATAACCAGTCACACTTTTCCCTCGTTTTAGTAACTTCACAGTTGGTAGTGAACAATCAAATTTCTTATTTTGATAGTTTGACATTCCAGTAATGACCTTATCACACTTTTTCTTTTTTTTGTAAAATAATTCGTTTCATCTCACTTATTCTTGGAAGCTGTCCTCCAGGAGATGTGACAGAAACTTTCCACTTCCTCACACATGTTTACCCTGAAGACAATTCACATGGTTCATCTTGCCAATACACCGCTGGAGATTCCATGTTCTTGGGTCAACTCACCGCTACTTCTCATTTGATCGTATCAGCTTTAATCGATGACCACAAGCTGTACCAAAACTTGTCAGATCGTAAAATTCCCTTACCGTGCTATCCTGGAAGTACTGATGAGTGTTCTTTGCGTGTCATATGCACGAGAGTGGTGATTATGTTCCAAGAGGATTTCAGCTGATGCCTTCCCCACTATCAAATGCGCTGCAACTGGACAACGTGTTTTCTTTCCACGTATGATATTTCTGAAACAAACTAATGCCCCCTTGTTTTTGAGGTGAGATTTTACAGATCAGAAATGTGATCACTGTAGGTACCACCTCTTCTGCATCATTAGGTAATAGGTTCTTCTGCCTAGTCGTTGACAGCTTGAAGAATAAGTTTTTATAGCACAAGCCACACTGGGTTAGCAACTACTAAGTCATTTCCACTTGTTACGGCAAGAATTGCGAATTGTAACAAAAATTTATCGATCGGTATTGCACCAGTAAGCTCAGTTATATGGGCGATGGGCGTGGATCAGAATTGGTGAGAAAAAAGTGAGTTATCAGTAATGTAAGCAAAGTGAGTAGCGATTACTAAATAGAGAAAAGGGCGCCACGCAAGTTCTGTAGGTAATAGCTAAAATTGAGAGTATGAACTGCGAAGATAATCTCAATTCGGAGATAAGTAACGTAGTAACCTGTAAGAGAAGTATGGTAATGGAACAATAATGCAAATAAAAGCAATTTGACGAGCGTATAATAAGGACTCAGTCAATAATATATATAAATGATTATAAAGTAAGGTAATTGTTCAAAATAAAATAACTAAATGGTAGTAATTAGATAGTAATCCACAAAAAAAAATAATGATCACTCAAAGGTGATAAGCTAATTAGTGATCCGCTTTACCTTTTGCAAGTAGCGTAGCAAAACTACTAGTAATGAATTTACGTTAACGACAATAAGCAATATTTCAAGTATACGATGCAGTCGTAGCGAACAAAAGTAAGTAAGTAATAATAAAAATATGTACCTGTGTGTTCGGTGGAGATCCTTTGCAAAGGCTCTGCCGAAGCGAAGCAATCTAAATAAAGAAAGTTAGTACACGTGGACAGACAATGAGTCGGTCCCAAATACGAGAATACTTAATTACTCACGATTCCCTTGAAGGATCGGATACTGAGTATACATTTTAGCAAAAGAGTTTGAAGTTATCAATAAGTAAAGTTAAGGTAAAAGGGGATAGCTAATCTAATGTAATGTACAAGTTAATTAACGCAAACAAAATAATATCTACGTTGAAGTAAAATAACAGTAGTAAATGAAAAGCAAATTTAGCTAGAATGAGGTATTCACAAAATGTGTGACGTCACAAAATATTTAAGTTAAATTATATAGCAATTTTCAAAACAAATAATTTCGGTAATAAAAGTAATTTATAAGGAAGTAGGATAACAAAGGTCGATGAAAATTTGAAGTTGTCTTCGGAGAACTTCAGAGTATAGAAGATGGCAGCGAGTCATCAAGGCAGGAATCGGTATTACCGGCTCAAGATGTCGGACCAAGTGATAAGGAAAGCGAAGCGTAGAACAATTCTTGAACTTGAACTTGAACTTGAACTTGAACGCTAAGAAAATTAGGAGAAATTAGAGACGAGAAGTTGAAGGAAAGCATGCGATTTTGACGAGAATAACGAGAATAAGTACATACCCAATGAGTTTAATCACTGACGTTAAGAACACTTTGACGAATTCTTGAGTGCGACACCATTAATTTGTATAATAACCGTAAATATTACGTTCAGCGGCGGTGGAAATAAAGCAGTAGATTTCTCCGCGACCAATGAGTTAAGAAATTCCACTTAAAACCGTTTCGATAACGTATAGGTAAAGATAATTGTGGAAATTTCGAAGCACAAAAGATGGATGGTCTGCACCGTTTTAGAGCTCGAAAGGAAGTCTTCTCCTACATCAGAAACGAAACCGAAGGTTCTAGAAGTAAAAAGAGATAGTAGAGCGTGAATGACGTTAAAAGGAGAGAGATGAATAGCACGCTAACACAAGTTCGAGGCGAAGCAACAGATTTCAACCAATTGGAAAATTAGTAATTATGTTAAAAAGTGGACACCTTTCGCCACCTAGTGGACAACCAAAGTACGATCGATAATATCGAATATAGATAGTCCCAACCATAGAGTACATATGTACCTAACAAGTAAATACACATAACACCCCCCTAACAAAAGTTGAGCTAGGAAGCTGAAAAGAAGAGAAGCTGAGTAGCGAAACCAAAGCGATGAGTTGAGTGAACAGTAGAAATGAGTCAAAGAAGATGAGCACGGATTAGGAAGAAGAAAGGGCGACGACGAAAAATAGGCGAAATGATACCCTAAGATTCATCAGTTACAGAGGAATGTGAACTGTCGCAACGGAACCATTCCTCCAATGCAGGGCACCGGTACCAAAATCAAGAGGCAATGCAAACCTACTCTACTACGAACAGGCGGGTTGTTAAGCAACATGATTGAAGATCTCCTCCCTGTAAGGAACCGCAGCGGTAATCCAAAATTACTGCGTAAGCAAGCAATGGACCAAAATTGTCTTATCTCAAAAGAGACATATCAAAGTATATAAAGAAAATCCAAAAGCGACATGACGATGAGTATGCAATGCGTAGAATGGCTGGTTCGACACCAAACTCAACAAAACATACCGAAAGTCCCAACAGTAAACCAAAGAGAAGTCAAAAAGAATTCAAGCCAAAAGTCGTCAACAGAGGAAGCAAGCCAGTAAGCAAAAAAAGAAAGGAAGGGCGGTGATGAAAAATAGGCGAAAAGGGGTAGCCTAAGTTCCATTTTTGTAGAAAGATGAGAAGTACCGCAAAGCAACCAACAAAATGAGGAAGAAAGGAAGATCAAATAGAAACCCAAGAAAAGTTGAGAGAAGAAGAATCAGTACAAGAAAACCATAGAGAAACTTTAACTAACGAATAAGAACACGCCACTTAAATGTTGTAAAAGCCGTAAAAAATACGTTTTTGATGAAAACCAGGAGAAGCATAAGTTCCTGACTAAACAACAAAAGGGTCTCGACCAACACATAAATACGAAACATATCGATTTAAAGCAAAGGTATTGTATCGAGCAACAAGAAAGCAGAGCAACCTAAACGAAAGTTTGAAGAAACAAACGAGAACAATAGAAAACAGGAAGTAAGTACACGAAACCTTCATGTAACGTTAGCGAAAACAGGTGAGCAGATGTCCTATTAAACACTAATTTTATCGACTTACGCAAGACGACACAAAATCGACTGGAGCAAAGGCGTGTGATCGCGTCACAAGAAAGAAGACGAAGATACCTAGTTGAGAAGAGATAGACAGAGAGAAAGAACGAAGATAAAGAACTCTGTGTTGTGTGGATTGATAACCAGGGAAGCATCAGTCCTAATTAAACAATACCAAGGTTTGATTATCGCAATAAAGCCGAAATAGATTCGCAATATGGAGCAAAGGCGAAGCACAAACTTGTCACAAACATTGTTCGAAAGTAGAAAGAAAGTGAGAGAGACCTTAGAGACTTCCATGAATGCAGGTATCGCTGAATCACCAAAATCCGACAAAACGCCGACAAAAGCAAAGTGAGACGAACGAAGCACACTCACGAAGAGAATCCAAAGCACTGAAGTAAAGTGGTAAAGTAAGATAAAGTTATGAAGTGGTAAAGAAAGAAGTGAGAAATGAGTGGTAGGAAGAGAGTAGTGAATGAGATTTATGAAACGAGCAAAAGTAACTCAACATCATAGCACATAAGTAGAAGCAAGTGAAGAGGAGAGGTAACATCACGTTAAGGTAGCTAAAGAAAATTATGGAGAGAAGCTAAACAAAATTGTATCGAAATTTGGGTTTGAGTAAGCGATTGACATTTAATTTGAATGGAAAGCATGGTTACTAAGAGCAAATCGGTAGAAGTCGAAGTAGCAAAAGAAGATATCGGAAGAGAAATCAAAACTAAAGAAGGTCGGACACGTTGAGTGCCAACAGAAATCAGTGAAGGTAAAGAAAAGAAGGGCTCCACGTTCAGGGCGCCAAAAGAAATTATGTTACGGCAAGAATTGCGAATTGTAACAAAAATTTATCGATCGGTATTGCACCAGTAAGCTCAGTTATATGGGCGATGGGCGTGGATCAGAATTGGTGAGAAAAAAGTGAGTTATCAGTAATGTAAGCAAAGTGAGTAGCGATTACTAAATAGAGAAAAGGGCGCCACGCAAGTTCTGTAGGTAATAGCTAAAATTGAGAGTATGAACTGCGAAGATAATCTCAATTCGGAGATAAGTAACGTAGTAACCTGTAAGAGAAGTATGGTAATGGAACAATAATGCAAATAAAAGCAATTTGACGAGCGTATAATAAGGACTCAGTCAATAATATATATATAAATGATTATAAAGTAAGGTAATTGTTCAAAATAAAATAACTAAATGGTAGTAATTAGATAGTAATCCACAAAAAAAAATAATGATCACTCAAAGGTGATAAGCTAATTAGTGATCCGCTTTACCTTTTGCAAGTAGCGTAGCAAAACTACTAGTAATGAATTTACGTTAACGACAATAAGCAATATTTCAAGTATACGATGCAGTCGTAGCGAACAAAAGTAAGTAAGTAATAATAAAAATATGTACCTGTGTGTTCGGTGGAGATCCTTTGCAAAGGCTCTGCCGAAGCGAAGCAATCTAAATAAAGAAAGTTAGTACACGTGGACAGACAATGAGTCGGTCCCAAATACGAGAATACTTAATTACTCACGATTCCCTTGAAGGATCGGATACTGAGTATACATTTTAGCAAAAGAGTTTGAAGTTATCAATAAGTAAAGTTAAGGTAAAAGGGGATAGCTAATCTAATGTAATGTACAAGTTAATTAACGCAAACAAAATAATATCTACGTTGAAGTAAAATAACAGTAGTAAATGAAAAGCAAATTTAGCTAGAATGAGGTATTCACAAAATGTGTGACGTCACAAAATATTTAAGTTAAATTATATAGCAATTTTCAAAACAAATAATTTCGGTAATAAAAGTAATTTATAAGGAAGTAGGATAACAAAGGTCGATGAAAATTTGAAGTTGTCTTCGGAGAACTTCAGAGTATAGAAGATGGCAGCGAGTCATCAAGGCAGGAATCGGTATTACCGGCTCAAGATGTCGGACCAAGTGATAAGGAAAGCGAAGCGTAGAACAATTCTTGAACTTGAACTTGAACTTGAACTTGAACGCTAAGAAAATTAGGAGAAATTAGAGACGAGAAGTTGAAGGAAAGCATGCGATTTTGACGAGAATAACGAGAATAAGTACATACCCAATGAGTTTAATCACTGACGTTAAGAACACTTTGACGAATTCTTGAGTGCGACACCATTAATTTGTATAATAACCGTAAATATTACGTTCAGCGGCGGTGGAAATAAAGCAGTAGATTTCTCCGCGACCAATGAGTTAAGAAATTCCACTTAAAACCGTTTCGATAACGTATAGGTAAAGATAATTGTGGAAATTTCGAAGCACAAAAGATGGATGGTCTGCACCGTTTTAGAGCTCGAAAGGAAGTCTTCTCCTACATCAGAAACGAAACCGAAGGTTCTAGAAGTAAAAAGAGATAGTAGAGCGTGAATGACGTTAAAAGGAGAGAGATGAATAGCACGCTAACACAAGTTCGAGGCGAAGCAACAGATTTCAACCAATTGGAAAATTAGTAATTATGTTAAAAAGTGGACACCTTTCGCCACCTAGTGGACAACCAAAGTACGATCGATAATATCGAATATAGATAGTCCCAACCATAGAGTACATATGTACCTAACAAGTAAATACACATAACACACTTGCGAGGAAAAGCTGCTTGGTCGTTTTCCCCATTCATCATCTTCGCGCTGAGCTTCAAAATACAACTATCATCATAAAAAGGAGGGGACTATTCAAAAACAATTTCCATTTAAATATTTAGAGGGCACTAGTGGTCTTAGGTCACGTCAAAACATGGTCGTACGTTAGAGAAATAACTGCAATAAGAAGTTAGTAGTAGTTTCAAAGGCGAATTTCATCAACCCCTATCTAAGAAAATTTAGCGCTTTGCTTATGCCAGAGCAACATTTTCAACAAAGTTAAGGGGAAAAAATGGATGATGGCATCTATTGATTGTTGAGATACCCTGTATAAGTTCCATTCCTTTACATTCAAATACACGTTACGCTTCTTCAAATTTTCCATCCAAAGGTCCATAAAAGAGTTGTAGTTTTCAAACTTAAAACAAGATTTAAAAGGTTTTTCGGTAGGTCATACAGCAAATGCTACATGTTTGCACAGAAAAAATTAGGTTATTAAGGGTGTGAGTTGTAAGAGGGGTTTAGCGAAACAGATGTTTAATTTAGATGTAATTGCATTAAATAGTTACAACTAAGTACCACTTGAGATCTAGTTCCTTTCCCTCGTTATGCAAAACTTTATGCGTTATGTATAAGTTTAAACGAGCCTCTCCATCTGCTGATTCGCTTATATATTGTACTGTATTCACTTGGATGCAGTTTTAAAACTTTTCGTCCATTAAACTTTTATAAGCGAGAAGAAGTTGACGATACAAAAGTAATCACAAATGGCAAAATGGTAAAAGACTCTAAACACGTTTCGTGTCAGCAAAGTATCTCATCTAACATCAGAAAATCGTTATTTCCACCCTCGTTTGATTAATATTTTCTTAAAGCTAATAGTTGTCAATTAATACGAAACTCGCTTTGTTTATTGATACCGATTTACTAATTGAAAATATTAATAATTCGAAATGACAACTACGAATTTATTTCAAATGAAATTTCTCCTACATTAATTATCTCCAGCGAAAACATAAATTATACGGGGTGGATAATTTGTCTATGAAACACTTAACCTACACCAAATTTATCAACTTCTAAACTTTTTCGGATTATACGAATACTGACCGTACATTCTTTATTTCTGATAAAAATAAAAATCTCTCATCGTGGAAGAGGAAAAATGTAATTCGGATGGGGAGCTGCAGATGTTTGCGTTCCGAATTCGAAAAAGACGCTAAATGTGCATCTAAATTGGACGAATATTTTGTTACAACAGCTGAGTGTATAAAGAGGAAAGCTAAATTAAATAGAATTTGAAGGAATTTAATTTATTTTTGTTGTGGTACTACCGAGAAGGAATGAAAAAGAGCATATTTGAATAAAGCTTTCAATGTATTCACTGTTAGTCGACCACGCATTGGCATTAACTAATGAACATTTACTGTGTTCACGTTAATCACTGTCATTATAATATTCGTCAAGAATGAGTATTTAGGGTCCCAACATCCAGGTAGTCTCGTCAACCGCTACTAGACGACCTCTAGCTTTCATTATAAGACAACTTCTCGGCCATATTGTAGCCAAACCATTCACTGAGGCACACATGTATGAAAAATGCTCGACTCGTCGAGCTTTATCAAATCAAATTTGTACCCATATATCCCCAAGTCCATGTTTTAAGGTGCAGACCCCTTGAAAGCCGGATGTGACGATGACTGGGTCAATCGCCGTAACACACCTCAGGGTCTTGTGTAATAATCATGCAAAATTTCGGCCCTCCTGTTCAACTTTATATACTATTAGGGTTATTTTTCATGTGGCGACCACATGTGATCCCGGTACATAGTCGCTTATGTACTGAAGAGCAACGATTGATTCCCATTGGCCGACCAATGACAACGTAACGACACCGTCCAGAATCCTTTATAAGCGAACGCTGTTACCCACAGAAGTCAGTCCGTCTACATCGACCCGTCAGTCTGCATTTCAGAACCAGTCTACCCTCCGGCGACTGACCAACCTATCTACTACCTGTACCTCTATTATTAACTGCTTTCCGCGCTGTTAAAACTTGTACATAATTTGTAAATAGGAATGTTAGTTATTTTCACAACTTCCAAACTTTATTGTTTATTTGGCACGATCACCAAATAGCTGGTGATCCTGTTCAACTGCCAAAATTCATTTAACCCTTGTGTTCGCACCCAGGTACTTGGGTACCCACCGGAGTGTATTTTGTTGAATAATATTTTTTCTACAAATGATAGGCTAAAATCCTCTTGGATCCCCATGGTCGCCATGGTTTAACCGATTATATATCAAATTTTGTATTATAAAAAAAATTTTTAACGTGAGACGAGTAATTTTTGAAAATAAAAACATGTCTCAGACACCCAGGTACCCGAGTACCCCGGCAGAAGTTCGGCGCACTTCGTGTAATACATTAGGATAATAATATTATTTTATATCTAAAAGGAGTAAATAAGTATTTATATGATAATTATAACAAATTATATTCATTTTTAATTATTTATTGATAAAATATACTGTATATAATACTAATAATAATTTTATTTTGCGATATAAATGTTACAAAAAAATGAATGAATTTTTTGCTTTTTGCACAGTTTGAATAACTAAATTTTAAAATCAAAGTAGAAACAATAAAAATTACTCATCGCAATGTAAACATTTAGAAATTTTCACCGAATGCTGATCGCATACGAGCTTATCGCACTCAACGCAGGATTTCCGTATTTTTCGGCGTTTGCAAATAGCCTGCTCGTTACAAATGTAACAAGATCTGTAACAGCTCTTCGTCCAGTGGCGTCTCGACGTTGGTCATTTTTTGGTACCACCTCTACTACTGACCTTTCAATGAAACTTTTGACTGCGATTTTGGTAGAGTTTTTTCGCATTATTTGCTGATTCGGGGTCCGCTCTTTGATCATCGGCATTGCTAATTCTTCTGACAATTGTCGAAGAAAAAGTTTTCGTCTGTTTGATTTCTTGAGAAGCGTGCTATTATTCTCATAGTAGATGACATAAACAGCTACACCTGCAATGTGGAGGATGTTGAAAAACACGTTCGCCGTTGGGTGGAGTACCTCGAACACATTTGATGTAAAGCAATTCAGAGAGCGACCCTTTTCCCCACCATTCGAATTCCACGCACCTGGGCTTCGCAGAATCGAGAAATTTAGGGTAGATATACCCGATTTAGGACTACAAAGGTGTCTGTACATAATTTATATGGTACATTCAGGTAGAAATATCTTTCTAAGATGTTAATAAATAGATTCTGATAGAATGCACTCAATTATTTTCACGTATAGCGCTCTTTTTTTGGTTGGTAACGCAAGGGTTAATGTGGTACATGAGTGTTACTTTTCGAAATAGAGAATTTTGTTGAATGTAATCATATCTTTTCTCCAATCGCTTTTGCACGTGATGGTATGAATTTCTATCATTGCCATGATGATCGGGACAATCTCACAATACCCTACCTTTTTACCGAAAACCGTAAATGTTTGGATGTGTATTGTGCCTTTATAAGGCATTTGAGGAATTAATAGCTAAATGTTCAATCCCCGAGTTGGTAGATTGAGTATTTGGGGGTTGGTTGTGGGGAGTACGCCGTCACTCGTACCAATTGTATACTGTTCCCACAGACATATCATAAAATTAAAAGGAACAACTTTTCTATTTAAATTTTTGCATTAAAATAATATTTACATGGCGAAAAAGTGGAAAAACACTTTTTTTGGAACTTCAGCGCCACCTACCGTGTGCATTTCCTGCTGTACAGCATTGCCCCAATGACATTAATTGTAGATCTCAACGTCCTCTACATTTTGTCATCAATCGTTTTTTCTGTGAAATGCATACATTTCGAGAAAAATGCATTTCAAAATTTTTTGGGCACTTTTTTTGAGTTTTCAAAAAGACGCGCCAAGGTAGCACATGCCCATCGCGAAGGCAGCTTAAGTACGTCATTCTTCAACGATTAAAACAACTTTTACCCTTGGGGCAGTTTTTTCATCACTCCATCGACAGATTGACTGTACTATAAATTATGCTAAAGGAATGCACTTATCCACCGGATTTTATAGCTGGTGATTATTTATTTATGTCGACCAGCATATTTCATAAATTCTTTCTTAACTTTCCTAAATAGGGTATTTTATAATTAATTTGTAACTGCCGTATTTTAGCAAGGAATCTATATAATTTAAAGTATGAAACTGGTGAGAATGAAAACTGTACAATTTCATAAGCTAAGAATCTCTACGAAATTTAAATGGACCTTAAATTCCGACAACTTGTATTTCTTAGGCATTGTACTTTGACATATGGAGCTTTCTCACCACAATAACTACAGGAAAAGGAACTCGAACTTTTCATATTATATCCTACAGCTGGAAACTAACGAGAGATATACATGCATTAAGAACTTTAAATAAAGTTTGAGGAAAAAAAGAAGTATTCCGCCTCAAGGAATATTAGATTACGATTTATATGCGACAACAAGTACGTATTTTTCTTAACTATAATTTGTTTGGATCTACAGCAAATTAGAATTTAATAAATTCGTAAACCTCCACGACTATAAGAAACACGCGACTAAATCAAGTTACTTAGTTTAATTTTCTATTTACATCATTAGTATATCTACTCAATTACATTAATTGAATGGGTTTGCTTGTTTACGATTACAATTTATTTGAGTTATTTTATGACTACTATTATATATTTTTTCTTCTGCACTTTGTTTACTTGATTAACTCCGCATCACAACATGAAGTGGCGCGGCGCCATTGTACTTATGTTTGTTCTTCCTTGCACGACCTCATTTTAAAGTAAGTAAACCGAAGTAAAGCAACAGTCACTTACACACTACGTAACAAATTGATTGTAAATATTTGCTAAGTACTGATAGGGTTGCAACCCCATTAGAATGATGACGTGAGATATCATTAGAAACAAATGGAAATTGGTAATGCAGATAATGGGCACTTTAAACTTACTTCGGTTAATGTAGACACGGTTTTCAAGCGCGAACGAGAATATTAAAACGAATTTCCGTAAAGGTCACAAGTTGCAATAATCAGTTGTTGTATGACCTGTTGTAGCTACTAAAAGTCAATGGAACGTAATCACAGTAGGAAGGTTCAAAGACTGTTTGAGTAACTGTGCCTTGAAAAAAACATGACGACGCGTTATCTCTTACTCACTGAAGCGCAACGCTCTGGATAGAGGTATAAAGTTTGTGTTGCAAAATTCTGATTTATTTACCAGGAATCCGGTTGAATCTCTCTCTATTATCGAAATCTTTTAGTAGTTTATATAAAACAACTTTTATGAAATTTCACGAAACGATTGCGAGCTGAAAAAGTGTAATTAGGTCCTTGCAAGTGACCGTTAACTTTGTTCCCCAATGTTATAATAAAACCAATGTTTAGGGGTAGATGTTAAAAAGGGATGTATTAAGGGTCACATGCTTCTAAGTTATCTTCAGAGAATTTACCCTGGAGCACAGAGTGACCTCCCGAGGGTGACGTACTCCACCAGAGACTAAGAAGATGTCCAATGTCTTGTCAATCAAACCTCACAACGCATGTGTTGTGAACAATGATGCATAAAATAGAACCCGAATACGACCATCTTCAGTATGCAATTGACCTCAATCTAAACCAAGAGGCTACAAAGAGAACCATAGTATCGACAACATGGCAATTTTTCAATCCCTTATGGTTCGAAGTCACGACTCGAACTTTCTAGAGCGTTTCTGCTTACTGAACTACAGGTAAGAGTAAGTGCATCTTTGAGCATTTAATTCTTAAAAAGTTATTTATTGAGTGACCCAAGAGTTTTCGCATAGATAAAAAATTAATCAAAAGTTTGGCTGATGGGGGAAATTCTTGAAAAAATAATCACAAAACCTTTCCCATATAAAATGTAATAAGTTTAAAGCATTAGAAATACAATACGACACGTGTCGACAAATACAGATTATTATCATCAGGTTCAAAAACATTAGCAATTAAGCAATACAACGGTTAAACAACTATAGACTACTTACAATAATCGGTTAAACGTGATGAGGTAATGGGATGCGAGTGACGGTCACGATGAAACTTACATTAACGAAGCCATTATTATCTATCGCTGAAAACCACAGTTTAAAAAATGTAAAACCGTAAGGGGGAAAACGGTTACGGTTTAAAGTTTTTTAAACTGTGGTTTTCAGATTTAAACTTATTAAATTTTATATGGGGAAGGTTTTGTGATTATTTTTTCAAGATTTTTTCGCTCTGCCCCATTTGGCGGATCACTCGGCCAACTTATATGGATCCCAACAACTTGGTGGGGGAGGTTAGTATCGAGTATAATATGCGCCAAAATATACAGTACCGGAGAACTATGTTACCGTTATTCTTATTATTTAGTTATCAGGATGATACTGTAAATGCTCAAAATGTGCTCCATTGTGCTCTATACTGTGTACAATGTACATAACGATCGCGCAGATTTTGAAGCATATTTTGGAATACAGGTTGCGAGACCCATTGTCACTTCCAAGGTTCGTTACACAACTAGTAACACATAATGGTAATATAACAACACGCAGACGCACCGGGGTGTGCAACGCGCATGCGGGATGCGCTAAACCCAGTACTATATTATATTTTGGCGCATACCGTACAACCCCGGCGATATTGCAACAACGCCCAAAGTATTAACACACTCGGACTTACAGCGGATTGGTCTCGATTTCTTCTGAGTAGCGACTCACAGCTGAAAATGAGCTAGAGATAAAAAAATGATTGAATTGTTCTAAAAACATTTATCATTTGTTACTACAGTGTACTGACTGAGTTTGGTACATATTTGCAAGTCTAATCAAGTAATCACACTATAAATCTGGTCATGAAGAAGTGCAAGAAGCAACAATTCGAAAATTGAAGGCATGTCAACAAGAAAAATTTTGGCAGGAATTCAAATCAATAACAAAGGAGAGTTCGGGCGACAATATCAGCAAACTGAAGAGTCTGAATACATTCATTCCCAATGGAGGTTTGTTGGATGTCTGACTGAATTAGATTTACGATTTCAACAATGGCATCCTACAACATTGCTCAATAACAATCAAATAACTACATTGTGGATATTCTGTGAACCTTCATCGTGGAGTGCATTTCATCCTAGAGTCAAACCACGAACGTATAGTAGTGGCGAATTGGCGCACATAACATAGTAAAACTAGCCTTAACGAAGCTGTTTGCGGTACCAAAGCAAATGGGGCTTGAGAAATTTGCCATTGAGTAGACTGCATTCAAGCTACGTCAACAGCGCAAACCAAAGGTTTAAATTCACGGTTTTTCTTTATTTTTTGATAAAGGCTACACACTCAGATGATGCTTCAATCCTTACCACTGAAGTATTTATAAACACACTTAAACGATTCATAAACACATCGAGGATATTTTTCAAAAATTATATTCAGATAGTGCTATCAACCTTGTCGGGGACAAAAAACAAAATAGAATACATGTATTTCAAACCTTAGATTACAAAGACAGCAGCGATTCCCGTTTTTTGAGGGCCTTAACCCTTTGCAGTATTGTTGTTACACAGTGTAAGTTGTAACCACACTTAAATTATTATTTTGCCCCATCCGGAATTGTGGTTTCTCGGGAGTACCACCTTTTGGATGTATGTTTGTGGCTCCCTCTAACAAATTTCGGTGCAACTCTATTTGTTCGATTGCACATGTTACTGTCAAAAATTATTTGGACGTGTTCGTTCACGGCAGCTGGGCGGTCATGTGCAATTACGTTGTCGAGTCTTTTTAATGTGTAACCCAAAATATCGCGGCAAGTTTATTACAAAATGAAAGAACAACAATTACTGATTGTTTCAATATGTAATTTCAATTGATATTTTTTGATGAGTTGACAATATGACGCTTTATTATGGTGGTTATAGTATGAAGCGATGAAGCCACTACGCAGTAAGAATCGTCAATATTTTCGATGCGTAACGTTTCGCATGTTTTTATAAATAATAGGTGCAAAGTGTACATCTTGCAGGAAAATGCCATTATATGAGGAAGAACAGGCCCAATTACTACGACTGCGGCTGCAACTCACGATATCCTTGGAACATACGTCCTAGATGTTAGTAATTATTTAGTGCTAAGCACTAGTGATGACAATAATGTTGGACTTACTACTTACGACAACCTCAATTCGGATCAACACATTGAATTTGAAGATTCTGAATGAATATTGACGAGGTGGACCCACCACACATGGATCTGACAGTGATGATGATACTCCAATTGTTGTGAGACTTTATAGGCAAGGTGTCAATTTATTGGGATTCACAATATTCATACATATCGAAACGTGACAAGTTTGACGAATTTTCGGTGCCAAATGTTGTTGATGTTGAAGACCCTTTAGATATATTTGCTGATGCTGATGCTCATGAATATATCGCTCAGTTCCAGATTTATGAGGGCAAACGAAGCGAAAAAAATCTAGGTGCCAGAGTGGTCAAAGAATTGACTTTCGATTTGATAAATGCAAATTATACTGTCTATTTCGACAATTATTTTAGCTCCGTCAATTTGATGATGTATTTGCAGCAAAATTAAATAAAATCCTGTGGAATAACCAGGCCAAACAGAGTCAATTTCCCAAAAGATTTTAGATCTGACAAAGATATTGTGAGCAGGGTAATAAAAACGCAGTGAATCATTCACAAGATGTAATTAGTGAAAATGTAATTTATTGACTATATACAACATATCTCATAGCAACAACTATAACAACTGCTTGTATCTGGACGTATTTTAACACCCTCACTCATTAATTATTAAAAATACAAAACATACATATCAAAAACTGGATGACTTTTTAATAATTAATGCCCATGGAATTACAGCAAAGCTTCATTTTCGGTCCAGAAACAGCTTTGGTCAAAATGTCTGCTATCATTTGATTTGTGCAGACATATTCCATACGAATGACTTTTTCTTCTACCTTCTCTCGAATAAAATGGTGGCGAACATCAATGTGCTTCGAACGAGCTCTGTAACCATCCATTTCAGCCAAACGTATTGCGCTTTGATTATCGCAAAAAATCGGTATTGAATCACACAATTTTAACTTCAGTTCCTTTGTGAAATTTATCAACCATAATGCTTCTTGTAAAGTTGCTGAGAGCGCCATGTACTCAGCTTCAGTACTACTCAATGCAACGGTAGGCTGACGTTTACTTGCCCAAGATATTGCACCATCTGACATTTTAAAAATATACCCAGTGCAAGAACGTCTTTTATCAACATCTGAAAAACCATGCAATCTATCATCATCATCATTTGTGTTTCTGTACTTCAGTTTTACATCTTTTGATCCCTTTAAATATCGAAAAATGCGTTTTACAGCAATCCAATGTGCTTTCCAAAATTCGAATTAAAGCGACTCACATCATTCACAGCAAATGCGATGTCTGGCCTTGTTCCTTGAACAAGATACAACAAAGAACCTACAGCTTCTTGATAGGGAATATTTTCAACCTCTTTCTTCTCCACTTCATTTTTTGGGCACATACTTAAAGACAATTTTTGATTTACATCACTTGGACTTGAAACAGGATTACAACTATCCATATTAAATTTCTTTAGCATATTATTTATATAATTGGTCTGATCCAAAGAAATTCCATCATCATAAGTAATATGAAAACCAACACAATTTGTAGCAACTCCCAAATCTTTCATTTTAAATGTCATATTTAAATATGCTTTTAGTTTGTCTCTCACTTGCTTATCTTTCCAAAAAATCAATAAATCATCAACGTAAACTGTCACAATAAGACTTAAATCTTCCAAAAAATACATACAAGGATCACATTTAGACTTTATAAGCCCAAAATTTTTCAAAGCTTCCGTCAATTTTTGATTCCATTCTCGACTGCTTTGTTTAAGCCCATAAATCGTTTTCTTCAACAAACATACCATATCAGAACCATCACTGAAACCACTAGGCTGTTCCATGTAAATTTCTTCTGTGAGATCTCCATGTAGGAAGGCAGTTACAGCGTCCATCTGATCAATTTTTAATCCCAGTTTTACAGCCATCGCTACTAAATATCGTAAAGATGTGTACCTTACTACAGGTGAGTATGTCTCATTGTAATCTACACCATATTTCTGCGAACATCCTTTGGCTACTAGCCTGGCTTTGTGACGTACTACTTCACCAGTTGAATCACGTTTTCTTTTGTAAACCCATTTACATTTAATTGCCTTCCGATTAGCTGGAAGTTTTACCAAAGTCCAGGTCTGATTCTCTTTTAAAGAACTCATTTCTTCATCCATAGCTATCTTCCATTTCATAGCATCGTTTTCGTTCATGGCATCCTCAATAGTTATTGGATCATTATCATCAATTTCAGTTTCTTCTTTGGCAACATATGTTACATAGTCATCAAAATTTTTAGGTTTTCGTTCACGTAAAGAACGGCGTAAAACCTCAGGTACTTCTTGAATATTCTCAAATTCAATTATAGATTCATCCAATTCATTTTGCTGAGAAGCAATTTCTTTTCTTTCTGTATCAACATGTTCTTCAATTTGTCGTTCTTCTGCTACAATTTCTCTCATAGAATCTAAATCTTCTCGTATAACCAACGTATCTTCTGTTTTACTATCTGATTCTAAAAAATAAACATCTCGACTTGTGATGAGCCTCTTGGATTTAGAATCAATACATCTATATCCTTTTACGCCCTCACTGAAACCGACAAATAACATTTTAACAGATTTCTTACCCCATTTTGTTCTTTTCTGTTTATTAACGTGAACCATTACTTCTGAACCAAAAATTCTCAGATTGCTTACATCGACCTTTTTACCAGACCATATTTCTTCTGGTGTTTGTGTCTTCAATACAGAACTGATCGAACGATTAATAATATACGCAGCCATGTTGATGGCTTCAGCCCAATATGATTTATCCAATTTCGCTTCAAAAATCATACATCTAGCTCTTTCCATTAATGTTCGATTTGCTCTTTCAGCAACACCATTTTGTTGCGGCGTATAAATGTTTGAGGTTTGATGCTGAATGCCACAATTTTTCAGATAATTTTTAAAATCTCCATTGCAGTATTCTGTTCCATTATCCGTTCGAATACTTTTTATTTTTCTTTCGGTTTGCACTTCAACATGATTCTTAAATTCTTTGAATTTCTCAAACACTTCTGACTTTGAATGCAGAAAATAGACATATATCTTTCTTGAATAGTCATCTATGAAACTCAAAAAATACCTGCTTCCACCAATGGATACAGTCTCCATTGGACCACATAGATCTGAATGAACCAAATCAAGAAGTTTCTCAGCTCGATTTTCACTCGACTTAAAAGGCAATCTACATTGTTTTCCTTCTTTACAAACTTCACAATTTTTCAATATGTCAGCATTTCCTGTAAATGTCAAACCTTCAACAACTCCATCTCGCATCTTGCATAAATCAACACCATTCAAATGTCCAAACCGCTTGTGCCATAAATAAATATCATTACTGACCCTAGTGCTCATAACACAATTAACACTTTCAGATTGTATTTTATAAACACCATCACCAGGCACTACCTGAACAATCTTTTATTGATTTTGGTTATACACGGTGCAACCATTTTCGTCAAATTTTACTCTGTTTTTGTTTTTAACCATCTGCGCAACTGATAGCAAATTTGTGTTTAATCCTGGTACACACAGTACATTTTTAACATCAAATTCTTTACCTTGTACTTTCAGTGTCAAATCTCCTTTTCCACAAACTTTCAACTTCTCATCATTTGCTGTTAAAATGTCGCTTACCGATGAGGGTTTCACATTTTCCAGCCAATCTTTATGTGGAGTCATGTGTTGTGACGCACCACTGTCGATATACCAAACATTACTATCATGAACACCATTTTTCGATAAAAGTACTGCTGACAATGCCTCTTTTTCTGACTTTGTCTTTTCAGGTAACTTCTCAGTCGACTTAAAACACTGACTTGCTTTATGACCTTTCTTACCACACGTATAGCATTTTATCTTATTCAAATTAGAAAATTTCTTTACTTTTTCACCATTCCCAAATTCTACCTGCCTTCGGTCTTTTCTTTGCCTTCCAATAAACGCATTATCGGACACCTTTTCGTAGTTAACATCAAGCAACTTTGATTTTATGATATCAGCAGTGATTGCCGTTCCACTGCTCTCTAATCCCATAATCATCGGCTTAAAATCGTTAGGTAACCCTGCCAGTAATATTGAACCTAACCATTCTTCATTTACATGGAAACCAATTCCATCTAATTTATTGGCGGTTCCAATAATTTCACTGACATACTCTGACATCGATAAACAACTCTCCAGTTGAGTGGAAATTAGTTTTCTTAAAAGTGCAATACGCCTTGCAAGACCTTTATCTTCGTACAATTTTCGAAGAATTTCCCACATTTCGGCCAGTAGTATAGTAATGGAACTACTAACTCACTTTCTATTGTCTTCTCGTCCAAGGTCATATCGACTTTCCGGTGGGGAACTTGACTACTGGTTTACGGTTAAGAACTTGGCTAAACGTTTCCGGTTAAGAACTTGGCTAAACGTTTCCGGTTTAGAATTCTTTTCTATGTGCGCTACTAACTCAATTTCTATTGTTGTCAAGGTCACTTCTATGTGCGCTACTAATTTCTATTGTTTTCTTGTCAAGGTCACTTCTATGTGCGCTACTAATCCAATTTCTATTGTTTTCCTGATCGGCGGTTCCTCTAATTCAATTTCTATTCTTGTCAAGGTCACTTCTATGTGCGCTACTAACTCAATTTCTATTGTTTTCTTGCTCAAGGTCGGCTCTATTGTCTTCCTGATCGGTGTTTCCGGTTGGGAACTTGGCTAGATGTTTCCGGTTGGGAACTTGACTAAAGGTTTCCGGTTAAGAACTTCGCTAGAGATTTCCGGTTATGAACTTGGCTAACTCGCTTCAAGGTCGCTCGTGGTTCTTATTTTGGATATATCAAGGTAATCTGGTTCTTGACTAAGATGTTTTCAAGGTCAACCCCTCAAGGTCAGCAGATGGGAATATAAACGGCGACGAAGCGCTAGGAACTCAGTCTGTAACACGATACCAAATGGATCTTACCAAGCTAAACGCCAGCACATTCTGCAAGAACTTCAAGAACGTTAAAGATATGGAAGTGGGGGAGAAATATAAAATTATTGGGATCGATACAATTAATACTAAATATGGTGACCGAATTGTGTTGGAAATGGAAAATTTCAAATGCGTACTACCATTGAGATTTTACGAGTACTTCAACGAAGATAATCAACTTGAAACCTTCAAGCAGTCCTTGGTGAATAATGACGTATTCATTACCAGCGAAGGATCAGCAGGAAAAACTACGAATTTAAAATTTATGTAAATAGATAATAAGCGAACTATGTAAATGATGAAAAAATAAATATTTTCTCTCTCTCTCCCTCTCTCATTTCAAGTATAAAGCAGGATGAGTTCAAATAAAATCAGTTGTGCTGCGATCGTCGTTGTAGTCGTTTGCCACTGAGATGGATTGTAAAAAAAGCTGCAATAATAATTATTTTAAGTGTATGTGCTGGTGCTGTAATGACTATGGATCTGCGAGCGCTCCCCCTCCTGCATTCAATAAACGTTTAATCGATTGCAGCGCTTATGATTTATGCGATTCGAAATACGTTGCAATCGGATACAGTACACGCTATGACCTTGCGCCAGTTCTACGAATTGCATGTGGTGATGATGCAATAGTGATGGAAAGAGAAGATTGGGAGACGCTTCTCAAATGTCAAACGGAGATAGAAATGAAAGTTGAACGATCGCAAGAGCTGGAAAGTTGGATTACTTGGTCCGATGTTAACGAAGACGAAGATATCGAATGGTCTCATACTGAGGAATCGATTAGCAGCAAAATGATCATTTACTATGAGTGGGAGTCTGTTAAGGACATGGAGAAAATGTTAAAAAGTATAACAATGGAAATAAAGGACGACGACGACGACGAACATTTTTGCACGCTGAACACAAATGAGATTGAAGAATTGTTTAATCTAAAAGATATAATTAATTATCGATTTGAATTTCTCGAATCGTATAATCTTCCCAGTTTCTATCACAATCTCATCGAGCAGATAAAGAGCTATCGGCGTTTTCGCAAGATCCAATTTGACGAGGATGACTACGATGACGACATCTATCGTGACTTTGAAAATTGGTTAAATTATAAATACGATAGAAATTCGCACAATATACTTTGTATGATGGAACTTTTACATTATCGACCTGCTTATATCATGTATCACATTTACAGACAATAAAACAATAAACGATAACTGTTTTTCTTACCCCCGCCCCCTATATATATACCGCCTCCACATCAATTTCCAGCAATGCTAATTCAGAAGCGGAAGAGTTCGGGTGGTAGCGGTCTGTTAAATAGACTTATCAATAACCTTCCATTCGAGATACATCTTCCGGGGTATCAGTATTGCGGTCCTGGTACTAAATTAGCTGAAAGACTTGAACGCGGCGATCCCGGTATAAACCCCTTAGACGCTCATTGCAAAGAGCACGACATTAGCTATAGGGATAATAAGGATTTAGAGAGTAGACATAGGGCGGATAAAATTTTGGAACGAGGAGCTTGGGATCGTTTAAGAGCATCCGACGCAACGATGGGAGAACAAGCGGCCGCTTTAACTATTGGTGCTATAATGAAAGCGAAAAGAAAAATGGGGATGGGCGTTAAGAGAAGCAGTTTATTAAATTTACGTAGAACAATTGCTAAAAAAATGGGAAAGAGCAAAAACATGCAAGAATCTATAAAGTCGGCTGTAATGGCGGCAAAACAGGCCGTGAAAAGTTTAGGCGGAAAGGCAAATGTCAACGTTCCAAGAGTAATACCCGTACCTAAAGAAGGAGGCGTTTTACCATTTCTAATACCACTATTCGCCGGCTTATCAGCAGTTGGTGCTTTGGCCGGTGGTGCATCGGGAATTGCTAAAGCAGTTAACGCTTCGCGCGATGCCCAAAAGATGTTAGACGAAGCGTCGCGTCACAACCGTACGATGGAATCGATCGCTATAGGAAAGAAGACGAGCGGTGGCCTGCTATACCTGAAACCGTACAAAAGTGGCGGTGCATTACACTTGAGCTCCGCAAAAAAAAAAAAAATGCCAAATAGACCGCTGACGGATGTGGATCTGAGGAAATATACCAAGACGGTACCCTATTTCAGGGACGTATTCATGCGCGATAATTTGCCCAAATTGCCGTGGAAGAACGAGGCGGGTATAATTAATTTAGATAGTCAACGGGGCGGAGGTACGCATTGGGTATGTTACAAGAAACGTAATGACAAAGTGTGGTATTACGATAGCTTCGGAAATATTCGGCCACCAAAAGAGCTCGTAGACTACTTTCGCGGATGTAAAATATATTACAATTATGGGCAGGAACAGCAATTTGGGAGTATTAAGTGCGGACACTTGTGTCTAAAGTTTTTGCATAAATAACACGTAGGAGAGTTAGTCGTGCTTAGTCATGTCGACAACATTCAGTATAGAGGGCGTTGGTAATATGGCCAGTCACGATTTCTATCCACCGATTGAACTTCCCTCGGAGCGACAGTACGTAATCGCTGTGGTGGGGTTCTACGGCTGTAACAGTATAAGAAACATTCACGAAGGGAACGATAAATTTTACTATAAGAACAAGGTTGAGACGGATGGGATAATTAACGTATACACAAATGTAATCCCAATTCCGCACGGTGCCTACGAGTTGGAAGAGCTGAGCGCCTATATAAAAGCTCACATGCCTACACGTAAATTTAGTTTGAGAGCAAACAACAATACGCTCAAGTGCGAGCTTAGCTCCGAAGTTGATATAGATTTCACAAAAAGCGATTCCATTGGGCGCATGCTCGGATTCAAAAAGCGGATATTGGACGCTAACTTTTTGCATACATCCTCTCTAGATATACAAATTGTAAAACATACAAACATACATATCGAGTGCAATCTCGTAAAGGGGTCGTATCGTAACGGCGAACCGGCCAAAGTTCTGTACGAAATAGACGTCTCAGTTCCACCAGGCTACCGATTAGACAAAATTCCCAGTCACCCGCAATACTTGGAACTAAACACAACCACCATAAGCAACATAACAATTAAGTTGACCGATCAAAAGGGCGAACTCATCGATTTCGGGGAAAACGAGCCATTTACGGTACGATTGGAGTTGAAAGAACATGGGATTAAGAATTAACCAACGTCCGCCTATAAATAAGGAAGACAACGATAAATGGCATACTATCAATAGCCAACCGCGCTCGAGGACAGCTGGTGAAGAATTAACATCTGCAGAAAAATATTTCTTGAAATCTATCGGATTAGTAGCGTGCAATGACGGACATCATCGATCAATCACTGAACATCTTTCAAAACGCACATTTTGACGAAACCATAATTAAATCGGATATTCACACCTACCTCCCGTACGGATCTTTCAATTACGGACTCTCCGACGAAATTCGTATACTAATACAGAGTCAAGATTTGATAACTGCCACATACGACAGTTTTCTGTATATCGAAGGAAAAATCCAGCGCAAAATTGAAGACGCGGGAAAATCGTGCGCTCTAACAAACAATTTCCCCGCTTTTCTCTTTGAAGAAATTCGCTACGAATTGGGCGGGCAGAAGGTGGATACGTGTAGGAATCCCGGAATTACATCTGCACTAAAGGGATACATATCGTATACGTCTAGCGAAAGTAAAGGATTGCATCATTGCGGATGGGCACCGAACAACGATGATGAACCGCTGCAAGTGGAGTACATTAAGAAGGCGGGTGATTTGGAAAAATATTTTGCGGTGTGTATACCGCTAAAGCATATTTTTGGCAGTATGGAGGATTATCGACAAGTTATCGTAAACATGCGACAGGAATTAATTCTGATTCGGTCTAGAAGCGATGCCGATTGTTATGCGGGTCAAGCCGACGCCTCGATAACCTTAAACAAGATTCAATGGAAAGTGCCGCACGTGACGCTTAGCGATAGCGCTAAACTTGCTCTATTCGAGCGAATCAACAAAAATACCGCAATTACAATACCGTTCCGTCAATGGGAGCTGTACGAATTGCCCGCTTTGAAACAGGCACAGTCCGACGTATGGCAAATCAAAACTTCTACTCAACTGGAGAAACCTCGATGGGCGATCGTTGCGTTTCAACGCGGAGCGAAATTTTCAAAGGAGGCAAAAGCGGCGCACTTTCATAACGTTAAAATTCGCAATCTAAAATTGCATCTCAATTCCGAAAGTTACCCTTACGAAGCGATGCAGTTAGATTTTAATGCCAACAAGTATATAGTAGCCTATCAGAATTATATAAACTTTCGACGCGAATATTACGCCAAAGAGGAACAAGACGCTCTATTCGATTATTGGCAGTTCAAAACATGCCCAATATTCGTAATGGACTGTTCGAAGCAAAACGAAACGCTCAAATATTCAACGGTGGATGTCAAGCTGGAAATGGAGACGGTAGAAGCAGCGTTCGAACCTGGAATCGTCGCTTACTGTCTCATTCTTCACGATGCCTTAGTACAATATAATCCCCTTACCGGGGAAGTAAAGAAACTATAAATTGTTAGTTGTAGAATTTTTTCTATAAATAAAAGTACATTATTAAAATTTCGATAGTTTTACTCAAGACATGAAGGTAGTTGTTCAACAAGAGAAATTACCAATTCAAAATCATGATAATCTTGCGGGAGGGGGGGTTAACGACAAGCATGGCAAGTTGCTTCCCAATACTGTACGCGCTATACTATGCGGTCCATCGAATTGCGGAAAAACGAACGCTATGCTTAGTTTACTAACAGAACCTAACGGCCTTAGATTCGAGCATGTGTACGTCTACTCAAAATCTCTAACGCAAGATAAGTACAGACTGTTGGAGAAGATTTTACAGCCTATGAAGAATATAGGTTACTTTACCTTCACGCGCAATGAGGACATTATGGAACCGGCGCTCGCAAAACGAAATTCGGTTTTTATCTTTGACGATATCGCTTGCGAAAAGCAAGACAATATTCGATCGTACTTTTCAATGGGGCGCCATAACGACATCGATTGTTTCTACTTGGGCCAGACGTACACTAAAATTCCCAAGCAACTGATTAGAGACAATGTCAATTTAATTGCGCTATTCGAACAGGACGATCTGAACTTGAAGCGCATTTACGACGATCACGTCAGCCCTATGATAAGCATGCAGTCGTTTCGCGAGATGTGCGCTGAATGTTGGAAGAATCGATATGGATTTCTGGTGATCAATAAGGATGCCGACGTAGAAATGGGACGTTTTAGGAAAGGCTTCGACAACTATATAATACCCTAAACGCACGCTTGACATTTAGTATCACGCACGCATCAGGAAACAGCTCATCAGCTTTTTAAACAGGGGTATAGCCGTTTTGCTGTTTACCTGTTCCAGACCTGTTCAATACCTGTTTTTTACCTGTTCAATACCTGTTTTTACCTGTTCAATACCTGTTCAATACCTGTTTTTACCAGTTCAAGACCTGTTTTACCTGTTCAATACCTGTTTTTTACCTGTTCATTACCCCGTTCATATTGTTCACTTACAAGCAGCGCAAAAATGGATAACAAGGAAATGAAATTGAAAAGGCGTATAGTGCAGGCTCGTAAAGCTATACAGCAAAAGTATAACCTCCTTAAGGCGAATCGATTCAATAGAGAATTAGAGTTTGTACAAACTTATAAACCCCTAATCGAACCTTTGACTAACATTCAAAAAAACTTTGAAACCAAGCGTAAAATTAAATCTGAGAAAATGATGAAAGGGGAGGAGGAGGTCGAAAAAACACCAAAAAGACGTTCAACCCCGGCTGCTCGACCTGTATCCCCCCGCAGAATACCACCCCTTAGTCCTGTACTTCCGCAAAGAAGACCTTTCTTAGACACGACGGTAATCGGCGAACCGGAAGAAGAGGAGCCGCCAAGCAAAGATTCTTCCTTACTCGACGAGCCCGGTTCGGCAGCGTTCTTAGAACAATACGCACCACTTCCGCGTATATATGTTGAAAGGATGATAAGAGATACTCGAAATGCCATCGATACTACTTATGGCATTCATTACGACATTGACACGGATAAATGGACAATGGGCAATACGCCCGTAGACATACAAGGGGAAGATTTAATAATTAATGGCGTGCGGTACAAGGGTACGGAGGGCCTGTATGAGCTCATCATCATGAACGAACCCGACCCCCATCTAATCACCGAACAAGACGAAGCGAATTATAGACAAATTGTAATTGCCACCAATGCGGCACGGCGTTCCTATAACTCAGGCGAACAGCTAAGGGGTACTAGAAGCAGAAAATATACACGGATAATTAGGCCCTTATTGGCAGCAGCTTCTGGACGTGGCTTATTCAAGGAATTAGGTCGACCAGTTGAATTTAAGTATTGGAATAGTATTCATGAACTTATTCGCGAATTAGAAGTCTTGTGGGCGGAGAAGATGGCCGGTAATACCGGACTAGTGAACGATATAATATCAATCGTGGAGGAGCTATACGAGGACGGATACATAGAGAGACCTACTCGAAAGTTTTTAAGTAAACTATAAATAGTCATCCCCGTTACTAGTAGTTTATACCGAAAATGGCCATGGATAAGTTTGGTCATTCTCATATGCGCGTGCAGCTAAATAAAGTCATTAGGACGCAATTGCCGCAATTCACGATCGACGACGACGATTTAAACATGGGAAATAGGCGATTGAGTAATGTCGGTGACCCGGTTGAAGCTCAAGATGCTCTAACGTTACAATACTATCGTGCGACAAGGTTCAATCTAAAAGGAAATCGTCTAACTGAATTGGCCGATCCAGAGGACGATGACGATGCAATAAATAAAGGTTTCCTAAGGTTTAGCCTTCAGATGGTACAGGCACCTTTCGACGATCTTCATAACAAAGTGCTGTTGCTAGAGGAGGACTTGAAAGCGACCAAAGAAGCTTTACAAGAGTTAGCCAAGAAACGCGCAGGCGCGAGAAGAAAACTTGAGGGCAAGAATGTCCAAGCAGCAGGTGGTGAACGAGTTACATAAATCAGCACGCAAGAATTTCCCCCGCAGACGCACCATTATTAAAGGATACGATGACCTTTGGCAAGCAGATTTAGCCGAATTTACGCCTTACGCTAAACTGAATAAAGGCTACAAGTACATACTGGTGGTTATCGACTGTTTCTCCAAGTATCTATGGACAAGGGGTTTGAAGACAAAGACTGGCGAAGAAGTCACAAAAGCTATGCAAACTATTTTTCGAGAGCGCATACCTAAAAATTTGCAAACCGATGCGGGAAAGGAGTTCTACAATAGACATTTCGGAACGTTGATGACTCAGCAGCAAATCAATCATTATTCAACGTTTAGTACGAAAAAGGCGGCCATTGTAGAGAGAGTGATACGAACAATTAAAAATTCCCTATACAAGGGGTTCAGCATGCATGGCAAATACGTGTGGATTGATATGATCGAGAGTATAACAGAGGACTATAATAATCGTATACATCGAACGATTGGAATGAAGCCTAGCCAAGTGAATGCTAATACACAGCTCGACGCATATACTCACCTGGCACTGTTCAACAAAAAACGTCGCTTTAATGTCGGCGATGTGGTGCGAATTAGCAAATTTAAGAGCATTTTTGCAAAAGGATACACTCCTAACTGGTCTAGCGAGTTGTTTAAAATTGTAAAAGTACGCATAACGAATCCTGTTACGTACCTATTGGAGGACACGAAGGGTAAACCGATATTGGGAGGATTTTACGAGCAAGAGCTACAAAAGGCCAAGTATCCCGATGTATATTTGGTGGAAAAGGTGTTGCAACGAAAAAATGGCAAGGTGTACGTGAAATGGTTAGGAATAAATGAAAAATCTTGGATCGACGAGAATAATATAGTTGTTTAATCATGACGTAGCTATAAAAGTATTGTAAACAGTGGTAAATAAAACATAAATGATGCATATTGTTTTTATTTTATATAAAAATCACCATACAAATGCTTTCTTAACCCTATTTCCCCCCATCATTTTTGAAATTATCGCAAAAGTTTTCTTATAGTCGCTTAGTAGCGTTGATGGCCAAGATTGACCGTCTGGCCCACACCTCCAGCCAAGGGTAGCAGTTGGATCTTCGTTGCCTTTACGGATATTCTCCACAATCCACTCGTACACTTGTTTATGGCGGGCGTTTTTCTCCGGTTGAAAATTATACTTTACATCTCTCTCAATACAAATATTATACAAAATTTCCAGCACCTTAAAATTAGCATATTCTATGGCAGTACATACAGTTTCATCAATTACATGCAAAAAATTCTTATAATTACTACAAACAGTACCTACATTCCGCTTATCTACTAAATCAAGTATGTACATTTTGAAGGGTAAAGCTAAACTATCGATACTACTATATTTACACGTAAACTGCTTAATTAAATTGTCCGTTTCCACTTTTTTATCAAACAACAGGTCCATATTAGCCTGACACGCATTTTGCGATTTCGCACACCAGTTAAAGCACTCATCTGGTACAATAATGTTTTGTAGTATGCTACTAATCACAATATAACTGTCAATGGATGAGCACAGTAAAGCACTCCGTAAATGTTTTATATACACGGGGTGAGTAGCGTGAAACAGTTCTTCCTCCAATTGGGTCTTTTTAGTTGGTAGACTGCCGCCATTCATGACTGAAACGCGCTATCGAGGACTATACCTAACTACAACTAATATGTTTTAAATGCGCGCTTCAGAAAAACCCCAGGGACGAGTATTAGTTGACCCGAAAGTTCGTACGCGTTTATCGTCGTATGGGCTAAGAACAACTTTATCCTGTTTGATGGTGAACACTAAATGCTTCTTCGATCTTATTAGACGTTGGCACCGCTTTGCAATTGTATAATTAAACAACGCCTTTTTATAGTCCTCTATGGTGATTTGTTTGACACTGGCCGCCGTTGACCCCTTAGACTTTTTTGTTACTTTCCCCTCAACCGAGTAAGCGTACATTTTAGCGCGCAGTCCGACGAATTCGAGCATGATTTTGCCATTGTTCTCGTCCTTCATCAGACCGGGCACTTTCTTATTGACTAAGGGGATCCCATACACGTTATCACGCTCATAATCTGAGGTATCGAACCTATCGATATCCTCTTTTATGCACTCGTATATGTCGGGAACGGCGAAAGAATAAATGAGACTGTCGGTATCCGTATATAAGAGTTGCGCATTATTTGGAATTTCTTTAAAATATAATTATAATGGAAATCGTATAGAAAGGTTTTGGAAAGATCTAGTACAGAGAATCCCGCATATATTGGTTTGTTCATGAAAACTTCCAATTTGTTCATCTCAATAATAACCATATCTTTATCGAAGATTGTGCAGCTATGGAAATTGGGCTGGGCTATGAGCGATCGAGCACCGAAACGGCCTTCCCATTTAGTAACTAAACGCACGTCCTTATATTTACGGACATTTTCCATTAGTTTGCCAAAAACACTGTTGATCATCAATTTATAAAAGTTCTTATCAAAATCGTTCTTTGACGCCTGCCTCAACGTTGTATTCAAATCTATGTATTTTTTCAGCCACGGTGACTGCTTGAAGCGCAAAACTTGATTGACTTTAACTAATCTCAATCCCTGCTCTAAATACAATTTCAAATTCCTATAATGAAGAACGTAGTTACGCTTTGAATACAACGTGAGCAATAATTTCTTTAATTTAGAATTTGAGCTCGGAGGTGTCATGTGTTCAGGTGCTAAAGGGAGATCGCTGTGAGACTCGTGCAACTCTGCGGGATAGTCTAAATCGCAATCTATTATGTAACCGATGTCTGAATCGTCCGGATTATTTAATATAGAGTCAATATTGGGCTCGTCGACAAAGGAAAATTCCCCATATGGTAAAAATTCCCCCATACTTTTACCATAGAGGTTGTTTACATCATAGTACATTAAAAATGACGTGGGGGCGCTAGGATCGTAGTCCATATATTTGTTATTAGCTTTTGCGTAGCGATTGGAGCATTGTGCCACTCCTCCCCTAATACCCCTTTCGATAAACATTGCCATATCAATGTCGGTGAGCAGTTCTAATTTCACTTCGGTGATTTTCAGCATCGCATCAAACGCCAGTCCGGGGGCCGTGTAATAATGAAGGGGATCCAATTGATACGCATTTAAACAGGTTAAACGGAAATTTTCAAATATGTCGGCCAAAAGAAGGACATCAGTTTTTAAATAGAGATCAGAGTATTGACCTAACGTGTGAATATTGAATGTAGTCCAAACTTTATTGGCATGCGTATAGCTTTCATCGCTAATGCCTTCCTCATGAAGATGACTGTAAAACGCTTCTTTGGGCGGTAAACTAGATTCGTCCAGTTTATCCCAAGAATCGACATATTCATAAGGAAAGATTCCCTTACGCACCAGCAAATTGAACTCATCCCCATTGCTACAATTTAGCTTAGTAATAATCTTTTTCTCATTATCCAAATAACTAGATAATTTATCTATACTGCTAGCCATAAATCTAAACGAGTCGATAAACCTAAATTTTATCTTTGTATTTTCTACAGATTTGCTAAATGAAATGTACTTCTCCTTGTTCAACGGTAAAAGGGAAATTTGGCCGGGTATATTCAAGGCCAACTCGCGTATGATAAAGTGAGAATCGTATCCGCTCAAATTGTGAAAAACAATGGGGATAACGTGCGTATCTTTATAATTTAAGTTGCAATTTTGGTGGGCTGCATTTCGAAATTTAGAAGTAAAGTGTGAGTGGTCCCTAACTTTGATATCGCCCGGCTGAAACGGTTTGTTGCAAATATGACAAACTGTGGCATTTTGAAAACTCTCCATTTGCTCTTTACTTAGCGTTTCCATGGGGACGACGGTGCCGACGATCTCATTTGCCCAAGTCGCTATATCGTGTAGTTCTTTAACGAACCACTGAATACAATCGCGACCTCTGTATAAACGAAACTTGGATAATTCGTCATTATAGGAACATTTCAAGTAATAAGCGACACTAAAAGGTATGTGTTTGTCGCATAAGCGCGTATTAGTGTTTTGATTATCCGGACATTTCTCTAGAATGCTTTCTAGATCGGCATACACTACAAACGGAACGTTTTCTTGGTATGAAAAGTGTTTAAACTGCAAATATTTATTCATTTCATCCGGCAATCTAGTAGCGCATTTGTTAATATCATTGCAATGCTTGAGATGCTTTTCTAGGTAAGCGTTCGAGGAAAAGTGATTTAGACATCGGTTACAAATAAATTTCTTACGACCATGTTTCGACAACTGTTTTGAAAACAATGCGGACATGTTCTTTATCCACGTGAAATGCAAATATGTGTGGTCTCTTGCGCTCTCATTACACGCCAATGCTAACAAATTTATCGGTTCTCTGTCCTGGTTCTCACTCAATAAAAATGGCACTACATTTTTGCCCTTTAGGCAGTACAAGTTAATTCTAAGATTATTCAATTTTTCAAACTTTTTAATATCGCTAATTTTAATTGGAAACTGAATTGAATCGTACTTTAAAACCTCACTATAATGGGGATAGCTTGAAGTTCTATCCCCATTTTTTTGCGCAGGGTAAAGGGCTGATACAACGGCCCACAGGAAACAACAATTGTCATTGTTTCGGACGTTAATTACTGAGCGTGTGATTGCTATGAAATGCGGCACTTTAACGTATGTTGAAATTCCACCTTTCAGAGGACTATAGCTATTAATGTTGATCTTTAAATGCAAAATTTCGTATAGACTCCACCCCGAATCTTTTTCTGCAAATTCTTCTATTTTGGTTCGAATCTTACTAATTACATGCGTATCGTACCATTGCTTAAGGTCTGTGCCAACGTCTATGACTTGGCTCTTCGTCACAAAGGTTTTCAAATCGATGACTTGATTTTGAGCCTGAATAAAGTTACAAACAAGCACGGTATTCACTTTCAATAGGGAACGCTCTAAAGTTGTACTTATTTTACGCGCAAAACTGTCGAACGCTTTTTCCATAAAGAGTACAGGGTCTTTGTATTCAAAATTAACCACAATGCCGGTTAGTAGTCTATCTTTAAAGCACGAATCTATGGTTTGCCAAACTAACTTTTTTTGATTAGAAATGCCCCCGCCTCGTTTCTCTGAACCGCGCTTCAATTGCTTTAATTTAACTAAAAAAGACTTTAAAAGAGCTAAGTTACTTTCTAATTTTAAACTATTTTCATTCTTATTTAATTCGCTTCTAAGAAATTTCCTTATCAGATGAATGTTCTTTCTCACTATACAAATATGTCTCACTATCTCGTCTTTAGTTTTTAACAACAATAAGGCTTGAGCAGTTACCTTGACCACTCTATCACTCAGCGAAGAGAACGTTGTGGGATTCATTGTTAATCCTGTAACAATTTATATCGTTACCAATGAAACTACGTACTGTAGAACGTACCGTAAAATATTGTTGACACACAGCAGCAGATTTAACACACACTCACGTACTATAGAATAAATTCCTATGTATATATTGTTATCCACCAATAACACTCGTAGAACAACGTGATGACTTTAATTAGCAGGTATTAAACTCGATCAAAGTGCCGATTCAGCTGTTTTCAGCTAACTAAGGAATAAATGTAACGATACCCCCCCTTTTATACAACGTACATCAAGGCCGTTAAATCAAGGGCAAAATAAACAAATCACTACTATTATAACTACATGTTCTATTTTTAGAACTAGTTAAACGCATAAAAAAAAATGCAGCCGGAGTTATACAAATAAACAGACGACAATTACATACAGATGCTCAAAGCGGAAATGATGTCATATTCATAGAACAACCTTGAATTTTCCCCTTTTTTATGTAGTTTCCGGTTAAAGTTATTTACGCTACTAAGTAATTTGTTTATGTCTCAAAGCGGAGATGATGTCATACAAATAAACAAACTTTTTTTATCGGATATGACGTTACTAAACTACGCGCTTCCGTTAATCAAACCGAAATTACTCGAGGTTCAAATGTTTAGTTTTCGATGTTCGTTACTAACTAAAGACGCGCGTTGCCGGGTTTTTTAGTGCAAAAAAGGATTATCAAATTTACACAGTAAGCTTTCATTTTACTACGTAAACATTCATATTGTAAATGTTCTTTGCGATCCACTTTAAATTAGGTCACATTTGAAGTGTTGACAGCTTTATGATACCCGAAATTAGTTCAACTTTAAAGTTAGTTTACTGAAATAATCGCCGCATTTTTACGAGTGCATTTCTAAAAGTTCTATTTCTACAATACGATTTTATTTAATTTTCGCTGAACTTCCAACACTTCCAGATCAAATTTTAGTTTTCTAATCTTTACAATTAAATTATTAATTCTTTCGCGACGACGTTGCAAAGTAGTAGTTGCAATGGCCTTGGACATGATTGCATTTGAGGTTCGAGACATCTCTTTATTATACCACAGCCGACCAACAACATTTGACCTTGATTGCTTACTTTTCGAGACCAGCGAGTTAGCCAAGTTCATAACCGGAAATGTCTAGCGAAGTTCTTAACCGGAAACCTCTAGCCAAGTTCCCAACCGGAAATAGCCAAGTTCATAACCGGAAACCTCTAGCCAAGTTCCCAACCGGAAACATCTAGCCAAGTTCATAACCGGAAACACCGACCAGGAAGACAATAGAGCCGACCTTGAGCAAGAAAACAATAGAAATTGAGTTAGTAGCGCACATAGAAGTGACCTTGACAACAATAGAAATTGAGTTAGTAGCGCACATAGAAAAGAATTCTAAACCGGAAACGTTTAGCCAAGTTATTAACCGGAAACGTTTAGCCAAGTTCTTAACCGTAAACCAGTAGTCAAGTTCCCCACCGGAAAGTCGATATGACCTTGGACGAGAAGACAATAGAAAGTGAGTTAGTAGTTCCATTACTATACTACTTCGGCCGCTGTTGTAACACCTTGAACATGAACAAATACTGATGTATCTAGACTTAACGCAATTCTCGCTTTTGCTTTCCGATTCTTATCAGCATCTTCTACAGCGCCTTCGACGATACATTGCTCTAAACTGTTCAGTTCCAACAAACTTTTCATGGAAAACGCCCATGTATGGTAATTTTCGCTTCCTCGCAACTTTTCGATAGTTGTCAAATGACCATCACTTCCCGATGCCATTTCTTCCAAGAACTTTTACCTCTTTTATCAGTTAACTTTCAAAAAAAAAAAATGTCAGTGTCACTGTTCAGTCACTTTCCTGAATTTTTATTTCAGATTCAGAACTCAATTAAACAATTTCAACTTTACAACCAATGCAAAATGATACACTTGTTTTCGCAACTCTGGGCCCATAACCTGTGAGCAGGGTAATAAAAACGCAGTGAATCATTCACAAGATGTAATTAGTGAAAATGTAATTTATTGACTATATACAACATATCTCATAGCAACAACTATAACAACTGCTTGTATCTGGACGTATTTTAACAGATATGCCCCGCGGAAATTCAGAATGGAAATCTACCAGAACTGGAACCTTGGCTGTAAAATGGAAAGACCGAAAAGGAATTAATCTCCTTTCCAATTTTCACAACACTGAACTATTTCCAACTGCAAACCGTGGAGAAAAAGATGGATCCATAAACGCAATAAATTGTCCACAACTCTACAAAGATTATAATTCCCAAATGGGGTATGTGGATAAAGCAGATATGCTCAAAACAATTTATACAATTGATAGAAAATCAAGAAAGTGGTGTCACTGAATATTTTTTCATATGTTGGATACAACCGTGGTGAATTCATTTGAAATTTATTCTCACCTAACAGAAGGTAAAAAATGACACTGCAAGAATTTCGTATGGCTGTCTCCAACGGCCTCATCGGAATTTATGAAAGGAAACGTGGGTGAAAGTCCATTGAAAACGTTAAAATTTTGAAAAAATATGGACCCTTTCCTGAGTCATAAAAGTAGTATTAAACAAAGAAATATCTTTTTTTAAGTTTTTTTAATAATTTGTGCTTCAAAGGGTTAAAGGCGACAAAATCTTGCTCCATTATTTCAGAGCCTTGTGCCGCTTTTGTAGCTTAAGGAATCGTTAAGGATGCAAATTTATACAAAAAAACTTGTACAATAATAGTGATACACTGCAATTTTAAGGAATCGTGAACAAGACAAAGTTTCAAAGAAAAACACAAAAGCAAATCATAATAAGGTAATACTTTCATACTTGTCCATTTATCCATCTGCACATTAAGGTTTGAATCGACTAGCATACTATACGTGATTAAGAACATAGTGATGTTACAGTTAGTCTAGTGGTTTGTTACGAGTAATGATTGTGGAAGATTGAAGCAGAACGAAAATATAATTATTGTATCACAGGTATCACTTTTATCACAATATTAGAATTTAAAATTAACTTAATTTAATATTATTTATCGTGGTTTACAACTTCTAAACCAATTCCAATTACGTTTAAGTAATTTTTCGATTATATAAAGCAATTCACTAATATACTTAGAACAATGAACTGAATATTTAATTAGAAAGTATCTGCAATAGTTAGGTAATATTAATTCGTCGGTACGTAAGGGATTATTAATTTTAACGTTGTTCCGTGTTAGGTGCCGTTACAAAGGATATTGTTATACAAAGGATTTAAATTTATTCATTTACAAATAGGTTAGAGCATCGAAATGTATATATCTACATGAAACATAATTGGAAGACGTGAAAGGATTTTAACGATATTCACAAGGGGTTTAATAAGGGTTAATGTAGAAAACAAGGTCGAATCGTCCATTTTGTAGGTAAACGTATCTATTAAAGGTCGTTTTACATAATAACAAATCAGGCATAAGCTACAAAAAAAGTACAGAAATTTGATACCTCTTTAAAGGCATTACTTTGAAAAATTGCTTTTAAGGTTAGAATTTTTAAGTGTGAACGTAAAATAATGGTCAGAAGTGTTGACTGGTATTAGAAGGAGAAGCGGAAACTAAAAGAATGGCGGCGCGCGTTGTTGAGCTTTCAAGTTTTAAGAAACTGGAAAGTTGAAGTTTCAACTTTTAATTTACGGTCGAGTAGTAGAGAAACACTAAAATGTACAGCTACGCAATTAGGAAATTGGTAAATGTTGAATCAAGTTCCGGGGGGGAGATTATTTATGAGTTTGTCGTTTGCTTACGCTTTAAAAAGAAAAACCGATTCATTTTAATAATTGAAGTGAAAATCTTTATAACTTGATTAAGACATTTTTTACGAGAAATCTTAAAATTTATCTGATGGTCGTGCTCTGAAATAATGTAATCGATTTATACACGTTCTTGTAAGTTTAGAAATTGTAAAATTTAATAACTTCACTTAACAAATTGTGCGTAACGTATTTCCCTAGAGCTTATTTTAGAGGTGATGTTCACAATCCTTGAAACCAAAACCTAAGTCCTCTACGGTATTTCTCAATATACTTAAGATCCCGCTAACCATATTCTCGTCCCAATAGTGTTCCTCTTCGTTATTAATGCGGTTCCACTTCTATGTTCTATTTCAGAACTTCCCAGTTGACGTCTTCACTAACTAATTCGCTTCAGTAGTAATGTAAGGTCCATCCTAACTCTGTTCAAGGTCACGACACCCCCTGCTGGTGACTTTCAAAACTAAATAGAGGTCGTTCGTCTGGGTTACAATCGGCCTTACTATTTTACGAGTCTGGTGGTGACTTTCAAAATTACATAGAGGTCGTTCGTCTGAGTTAGAATCGGCCTTACTATTTTACAAGAGTCTAGTGATGACTTTTAAAACTAAGTAGCTCACCGGTTCCGAACTTGGCTAAATTCGATTACGGGTTCTGAACTTAGATGTAAAAGTATGTCGCGGGGTTCTGAACTTGGCCAAACTAGGTCGCTGGTTCTGAACTTGAGCAAAGTAGATCACGGATTCTGAACTTGGCTACAAGTAGTTCCTAGCAAATACAGGTTCTAATATTGACTAAAGTAGACCGCAGTTCTTGCACTGGGTTAGGACAAGGCCACCTAAAATAGAAGGCCGGTAACTGCATCCCCTCTCCTGCTGTGACGTCACGATTGCCGATCCATTTCGATATAACAGCAATATTGCTACGTGCTTAATTTGAGTGTTTATAGCTGTTTCAGACAGTCGTGTGGGCTTGAACGCAATTGAAGTTGAAGAATTGTGTAAATAACCTTAATTATTTCACTTTACCACGTGGCCAATGGCTTGGCGTGAACAGGCACATACACACACAAGGATTTGACTTTGCATTTGCTATAAAAATCAACCCTCAATTGATTCCCTTCGAGCCGCGCCTGGAACTGAACAGTTTTGCGACTATTTTGCCCACTGACAATCGTATTTGCACGCGCATCTATATCTGTGCAGGCAAGTTTTAACACTTGTATCTCTGTGTATGGGGCGCTTAATTCACTTAATTCACAAATGTTCAAAAGTTCGCGGCCTTAACTAACAGTTGGTAAAACGTACTTGTAACATTTTATATGCGTACCTTGATGCCGAAGCAATTACAGAAATTCTGAGAAGGTTTTGGCATTTAGATTTCTGAAAGATGTGGAGAAGAGAAATAAGTGGATACACGCAATTCATCGCAAAAATATTATACTTACAGAATCTTCAAGAATATGCATTAAACATTTTGTAGATAAACTTGTAATTTGCGAGGATCGGGCAGTTAGAGAGGATGGTACCGTTTTAATTGTTCCACGAGCGCAATTAAAATTAAGCGACGATGCATATCCAAAGAGTTTTGAAAATCGTCCCCATTATATGACTGTTAATTTGCCAAAAAACGTAAGATCCTAACATTAGAACCAAGGAAATTTCCAAAAGGAAGAAATAAACTGACCGCTTGGCAAAAGAAAAGGGTTCAATTAAAGATTTAGATTGTTTTAAAATATACTGCAACCCTACAGGGAGCAACTTGCGTCAATCGGCATTACAGATTTTCACGTAAAAATTGTTAAAGACTTGGTATCCCTTTTTAAAACACATATAGATTGTCGGTTTCAGTTAGAAATTGCCGTATTTTGCTTGAACAGGCATTTTCCCCACGCACAACTTTACTAGAATGGATCGTCAGCTGTGACGTCACGTTCTGCAGTTCCAGGCCTCTACTATAGGAGGCCTTGGTTAGGATCGGCCTTAGTTTTTTACGAGGGTCTGGTGGAGACTTTCAAAACTAAATAGCGGTCGGGGTTATGTTAGGCCGATTCTAACTCAGTTCAAGGTGCGGGGTTTCAGACTCGTTACTTGTAAATGTGGAAGCGCTGATGCGCTATATGAAGCAGCACCGATCTTAGAACGGCAGTGGAACATCTTAAAGAGTTTTTGGCGCTAGTATTTAATGCTAAACATGAGGCCGTGTACGGGAAAGATGATTATTAGGGCACGGATGTTGATGACTCCAAAAACCTTTAAAAATGACCTTAAATATACGCATTTATTAACCTTAAAAGATGCCTTAAACATCACAAAAATTCACTCAAAATGAAAGAAAATGATTTCAAATTCGACTTATTTATTTGAATTTTATTTACATAAAAACACGTTCCATTTCAAATTCGACTTATTTATTTGAATTTTATTTACATAAAAATACGTTCCATGTTATTTGACTTTAAAACTAAATGTAAACTTTTTAAAATAGTATATTATGCAACAAGCACAAAATGATGCACATTTTGCACGAGTTTGAAAGTTTGCAACACGAGCCGAACAGGCGAGTGTTGCAATTGAAACGAGTGCAAAATTGCTATTTTGTGCGCGTTGCATACTATACTTTTTCTACGAGAACGACAATTATAAAAATAGATACAAATAAATACGAAAATATTTTATTTATTGCTTTGGATCTATGAAAATACGAAATTACCTATTCATTAGCAGAGCCTGGACAGTGTCCAATCAATTAAGAAGAACTATGAAACAACTTCCTACCTACGTATTTTATTTATTGTATATCGAATTATCGATATATCCCTCGGCGACTGTCGTGGACTTCCAGCCACCGTGACGCTTCAAATTAGTAATGTCACCACCAGCATCAACAAAGATTGTTGCTGAAGATCGACGAAAGCAGTGTCCGGTGTATAATTCGTGGTTTGGCAAATTTAAATATTTAGCAATCTCTTTTCCCATGCCTCCAAGTTTATTCATGCCTATTCTTTGGACGGTACATTTTCCTTTTTGATAATTAATGAAGAACCATGTACCATTTACGTTTGAAGGGCGGAGATTTGCATATTTTTGTAAATTTCATAGTATCTAAGGACTAGTTACACTAAAACTTCGTACAGTTTTGTTTTTAGTGTCTGGTATAGTTATTAAAACAGCTGAACCCAAATCATTGAAATTAGTAATTTTCATTTGATGTAATTCATGTCTTCTACATGCACCCATTATGCCCATAATTAATGCGACCTAAAATATAGATTAAATATACATTTCATTATATGGCTATACACTATACAGGGTTATTAGAAAGTTTGGAGACGGCGATTTATTGTCGTTAATATTCATTTTAGGAAAAATTGTTCAATACAAAAGTTGTTTATGTAATTTTTATCTATACTTGGGAATACTTTAATTTTTGTGATCTGCAATTGTTTCTGAGTTACCCCGTTCCGCATAATTTTTTTAAATGCGAACATATTACTTTTACCTCACTATTCGATAGAGGATTTTTTTCTCTATAAAACAGCACAAAAGAAATTTTTTTCAAATTTATTTTAAGAACATTTTTTTTCCAAAAAACGCCTACATCAAGTAGGTAGGTGGTTTTATAATTCGACTGAGCCATTGTCAAATGACAAATGGAGGACAATTTGAACACTTACTTTAAATTATCTACTTAGTTATTAATTTGTTTTTAGTGATAAGATTTTGATTCATAACTTTTTCTTGTTTCCATATAGCTACTTCATGTGAATACTTGAATCGGCGTATTTTTGAAAAAAATGTTATTAAAATAAATTTTAAAAAAATTTCTTTAGTGCTGTTTTAAAGAGTAAAAAATGCTGTATCGAATGGTGAGGTAAAAGTAATATGTTCGCATTAAAAAAAATTATGCGGAACGGGGTAACTCAGAAACAATTGCAGATCACAAAAATTGAAGTATTCAAAAGTATAGATAAAAATTACATAAACAACTTTTGTATTGAACAATTTTTCCTAAAATGAATATTAACGACAATAAATCGCCGTCTCCAAACTTTCTAATAACCCTGTATATAAAACTTACTTTTGTCGCTAAGTAGATCTCATCTGGGGCTTCTTTAATAAATTTATTGATGTCATTTGATGTAAAGATCTTCGACTTTTTGGGTCTGTAGCTGTCGGACTGTCGCTTAAGAAATGCTTTCAGTTTTAAGTATTTTGCAATATCTATATTATTATGAATACTGAGAGTCGTTCGAAGCATTGAGTATTGTGTCCATAATGTAGAACTTTTGAATTTAAAAAAAAAAATACGCCATTAAGACGTTCTTGGAAAACGATTGGCGTTTCGATCTCCTTTCCACTCCAAAAATAGGTTATAAGCCCGTTTGTATATTTTCTTCGATGTTTCCGGCAATAAATTTTAGTGTTGTTAAATTTGCTGCTTCTGTTATACTTGGAGGTGTTAATTCCAAGTCACTATCACTATCACTTTCCATATTAATTATCTGATTTCTTTGAAATAACTACGAAATTGTTTGTAAAGCACAAATTGTAACAAACTGATGACGTTTGTCGTTCGGCGTTGTATTCTCTAAGCCACCCTATTTTTTGTTATCAAAAACATCAGATCGAACACGAAATATTTCATATTGCATTTGTTGTCTGGCAACTTGCCTAGCAACCGATGCAAAATGCAATTCGATACAAAATGTAGCGTCTTATGATTCAATTTACACTCTTGATAAGAACATTTTTCGATGTTGTCGTAGAAAAAATACAATACAGGTTCAGAATTGCAGCACACGAAATGGCACCCCTAATCTGCATTGCAGTGCACAACAAAATGCATGCGAAGATGTTCAAAATTAAAAGATCTACGATTGTCAGCTAACAGGTTCTTGTACCTGGAGAAACTATGCTCGACATCGACAGTCGTAACTGGTGGGTACATGAAGAAACAAAGATCATTTCCCGTTAAGTCTTCTTCAAAGTCAGTAATGCAATAGTTACCCCCAGTTATAATATCAGAAATATTACATACCGGCGTGTTGTATCCAGTATTTTATTCTAAAACCTTTTGAAGTTTTATACCCTGTGTTTCAGACCACCCGTACCCCCCAAATATCTCGCGAAATACAAAACGCATTGAAAAAACGAAAAAATACGTCAAAAAATTTTTTAAGGCTCTATTGTTTGATAGTAATAGGATGTCCCCACTCCACCCCCGGGGGTGTTTTTACAGTAGTTAGCGCGCGCGCGTTAAGACATGTACCCATCTCGTGAGAATCGCTCCAGGTGCTAAAGCAACACCAGGTGCTTCAGATTTAAAATATTCAATTCTTGATGGAGATTTTAGAAACACCTTCTTGACGTTGGAGATAAGTCGGTCAACATTTGGATAACATTTTCGTACTTCTTCTGCTACCGCTATGTAACGCATGAGCGAGGCAAGTAACATGCACCATCTTGGAATACAACGCTTTAATTGAGTTGGCTGCATTAACCATAAATACATATAGAGCAGCGTCACTTAAAAAGAGCAGCACGTCATCATGTTGTACGCCTTTGGGCCACAATAAAAACATAGATTTACCAAAAAATTTGAATATTGTGGAATAGTTCGCTTTCTCCAAAATTTCAGTGGTTAAGAGAAAGATTTTTCCAGCGTTGGCGGTTTCAAGAGTTCCTATCACTACATTACCCACAAATCCGACCTTCTATGTCAGTTGTCTCATCAATCGACACCCAAATTTTTTTTCCCAGTACGTACCTAGTTCCGTATTTTATCTATTGCGTCAGCATACCATTGACAAAGATAATTCTTTCGAAGAGTTGATTCATCCGGAATAGAAAAATATGACTTTTTAATGTTTGAAGTTTTTTAAATTTGCCACTAATTTTGAACGCCCTATATAACCTGTGGTAGGTTTTCCAATGTATTTTGTGAACCCTTATGGTTTTACTTCGTGTTTGTAAAGTATGAATGTTTTGCATTCAAACAGGAGCAAGAGGTGGGCTATTAAACATCCCTCCGCAAAACGCAAATTTAAACAAAAAATCATAATATCTCAAAAACAGTTGAAGATAAGTATAGGATAATCTAATACAGTGTAACGCAGCATCGATGCTATAATCCAAAAATGCAACAATATACAGGGTGTTACATTTAAAATGAGAAGTTGAACAGCGATTTCCAGTCCTTTCGGAAGTTGTACAACATCGACAATATTTTAGAACAAAAGAATGCTATAGGTTTTCCTTAACCTGAAAGTTTCAAATTCATAAATAGTAGATAAGGAACGCCAGAATTTTCTAATGAACGGGTTCCGTGATATACCCTGTATACAAACATCCGGTTGGTAAGAAATCATTCCTTCTTATATTGATCCATACTGGAATAACGTTTACCCCGAGACCCAGTAAGCTTTTCAGATTAATTCTGACCTTTCACATTCGACTGATCACTTATCTGAGTACCGTTCATCCCAAAATTATCATCACTCAAAGCCTGAAGATTGAAAGCCATTATTAAACATTGAATAATTAACAAGTCAAGGGGAGGTTTGTGCCTTATTCCGTAGATGATTTCGAACTTGGTAGTCAATTTCACCCCACGTAAAAGGCTACAAAAAAAGATTTCCGTTTGGGATAACAAATTCAAGACAAAAGCAAGCGGGAAAATACCTAGAGGAAAATGGGCTTTTGAAGAGATTGCATACTATTTATTACACTTTGCAGCGCCAGGGCTAGGTCAGCTTCAAAGCTCTCAAAGAACTGCTCACTGAAATAGACGACAATAATAAATTGACCTAGTTATTGTAATCTTTATAGGTCTGACAATACATGGAAAAATGCGACGTGTTCAGTATTCAAAGAAAATACAGAAAGCCATTTACTGTTAATATCCGTTTTTGCGTTATGTTTGAGAAAGGCCCTCCACACGCTTTTGTATACTTAAAGAACCTGAAATCATACGTGCTAAAGAAATTACATTAAATACATGCAAACGGCGACCTCGAATCGAATGCAGTCCCCCGGATGATAAGATGACACGAACTGTGGTTTAATGCAGTAGGAATAAACGTAACGAAAAGTTCGTTGTGGTGAAAGAATTCAAAATTGGTGAAAATAAAAGATTGTCAGATTCTCAAACCGAGATGAAAATGAAACATAAATGAAAACATTTACAAAATTTGACTTCATTCGGGGTTCGGGAGACTGTACGTAGCATAACATAGCGTCTAATCGAATTGTAAGACACAACACAGAAACCAAAAATCACAGAAATACAAATATCAAGTAAACGTCTTATGGTCATAGGCCTTTAATGAGTTGCATCAACCACCAAGTGTGTTAGTTCTTTCACAAATAAATCTATATACGTCACTCCGTTAGTAGGTAATGATTCTGTAAAAAGAACGTTACATTGCGCCTTTAGAAAATTCTGGAAGTTTTAAGGAATTCTCCGATAATTTGCTCCGGATGTGTATTTTATCTGCCTTCCCCAACCACCAAGTATATGTCAGTTCTTTCACAAAGAAATCTTATCATCACTCCCTTAGTAGGTAATGATTCTGTAAAAAGAACATTATATTGACACCTTTAGAAAATTCTGAAAGTTTTAAGGAATACTCAGATAATTCCCTCCCGTTGTGTATATTATCTGCCTTCCCCTACCATTTCGGTACTATACATTTGTTTGAACTGCCGATATCAGGTAAATGTTTTTGGTGTTTTCAGTGTTCAGTACCATAACTGTTAGAGACCCTTTTGAGGGCCATTTGTTCAAGATCCTTTAGAAGAATTTGTCTTAAATGCAGTGACATGTAATTAAACTTTTCGCAGATGACGGCGACACTTTTCCACTGGCTTTTAAAATTATCACGAAACATGTTGATGATGTTTCATCTAGGCACACAACTCCAGAAAAAGGGTCAGCTTTATTTCGTATGACTGGGTTAGAACTTAACGATGGACAATCTATCATCGAAAAGATAAGAATGAATAAAATGAATGAAACCTATGTTAGATGCTGAAATTCAACTCGTGAGCCCTTTTTTAACAGACAGGAAACTGTATACAAATTTGTTTACTGGGTTTGGGACTAGTGGCTCCGGCTCCTGAGTGGTAGATGATTTTTAAAGTGCGTGTCAAACGAAGACATTATTTCTTTTATAAGGGTGGTCTTGCATTTTAAAAATGTCGATATGTTTTTTCCACCAATCTCCACACGTCTCAGTTGAGGAAGAAATTTGTAATGCCACTGAACTAAGTGATAATTAATGATGTTGATTGATTCGTTTCGGAAAAGGTAGGTGATGATTCAACCTAAGACATTAATTTTGAATGTTTCCATATCAACGCCTTTGAGATTAATCGTAAGCATTAAGCAATATATTGAAATGAATGGACCTTAATTAACATTACAAATGCATACAGATTTGGAAATGAGAACGTGTCGTAACAATCTAATCGCGCGATACTACAGTCTCTCTCTTACCCCTTACCAATTTAAAGGTGAAATTAATATTCTAATACAATATTGTTACTAAAGTTATCATATCCACAACTTCCTTTTGATAAATCCTAGATTTGAACTATTTATCAAATATTAGTTTTAATGAGACTGACGTATCATTTTTAATATTATTAGTCTCATTAAATTAACCTAGTAACAATAGTTACCCTTGTATGATAGGATTACAAACTGCTGTTTGGAATCTGTAAGACACGAATAAGAGTTAGAATCGAATACGTTCTGTTTTGTCTAATGTGCAGAATACAGCAAGCTGCCTCGATCCTTCAGACTTCAGTTCTTAGGTCTTTTAAAATCGTACTTAACGCTGTGTTTATAATTTCTGGAGCTGTAGTTGTTTATGGGTAGTACAATGTGTGCTTGAATAATGCGACTCCAAGATCGCACAGTACAAAATGTCAGAGATGAATCCCCCCCCCCCCGAACATCCTCTATCCTGGAATTCATCCCCGTTGCAGCCTTTCCTGCAGAAATTGCATATGGAATCTGCATTGAAGTGATAGGCGTTTCGTTACTCCAACGCTTCTAGGGCAATGATCAAGGGTTTTGCACTCATTTTTCTACTACCTTGTATCAAAACACTACCACTGTATCCATACGCTTTTTAAGCCCAATGTTGAGCATCCAGTTTGTATTCTATTTTATGACGTGAAGGATTCAATATACCTTTCAATTATTTCGTGTACCACAAGGCAGTTTCCTCTGGTGTTGGACATTTCTAGAATCCGTTTCAGTTGTTTTTCTGTTTATTTTGGTCGGATGCAAATTTTTATAGTTCTTTTTTTGTATATTTTATGGGTTACAACCATTTTTATCAATAGATGAGGTGTAACAATCGCAATTTTACCACGATAAGTGTATCTAATGCTAATGCAACTCAGCCACACGTTTGACAAGGTCAAGCCAACATAATTGTGATGTTTATTTGTAATCACTTATTTTTATGTTAGGCAATATTCAGTTATCAGAGTTGATAATAAACACATATAAATTTGCTGACAGAAACAAGATAAAAAGATTCGGATTTTAGAGGCGAAGTATCCAAGAAAAATAGCAAAGGTGACAATAATGGATAAGATAAAAAATAAGGAAAAGATTGGCCATTGAAAGCGCTAGGAAGATTACAAAGAAGGCACAGTTGAGTTGGTGAGGATATATGAAAAGATTCAACGTAGAAAGGCAGATTAGAAAAGTGTGGGAGGCGAAAGCTATTGTAGTGAGAAAGAATGATTGACCAAGAATGACGTGGGATGGAGAAGTGGCAAACATAATGAGGACAAAGGGAATTTTATGGAATCAAGTAGAGATTATTGCGAGCGATAGGATCACACGGAAAGCAGTGATAAAAGGGACAATATATCAGGTTGAGTACCATACATAATTATTACTTAATCGTCATCATAAACCAGAATAAGTATACGTAATACAAGTAGATTTTCTGCAATATTCATACACAGACGCTTTGCAGTGGGTAGGATATTTATACAATCTTCTACTATATCCCGTACAATATTTGTGTAAAGAAAGTATAAACCTATTTTCTCTAGGAGCCATATAAACACATAATAAATTACGTCCAGTATACTGGACACGGCGTATAATGATTAATCCGCTCGTCCAGCTAACTGGACAGCGGTAATCAACCTGATATGGATGAAAGAGGATGATTTAAAAGCAGAGAGTTAAAATAGCGTTGGGAGAAGTGAAAGGCATCAGTGACATGGGCAGACAGAGCGGAGCTCATTTCAAATGGAAAATGATCAGCTATTTCCATGGAAAGAATCAGTTTAGTTTACTGTACATGTAGTATATATGTATTTATAACCGCTGAACAGAATAAGTTTCAGTTTGTTTAAATGAAGTATATAGTATTTAGTTTAGACATGTAAAGGATTAACACATCCTCGACATACGAGTACCAGAACGCCTCCCCTACACGACACGGTGCAACGATTTCATTCATTCTTACTACCTTACACATGTTGCTCTATAGGTACAACGCTGATATGGTTAAAAGTATTTGATTAATTTGCATAATACCTACCCTTCCGTCTCCTTATTAACTCTAAAGTATAATGCTCATAGCAACTGTATGACATAGAGAATTGCATCAACTCTCAAAATCAGATATCAAAATCGAAAAATTCAAAAAACTAGGACGCATCGTTACCATAACCGGCATAACCTCTGAAAATAAAAATATTTCCATAAATGAACATTACCATAAACTCAAATTACTTCGTTGAACGATATTAGATATTTAGTGCATAACGTAAGTATGCAAATTCCTCGTGTAAATGTAAAAAAACTCTACGAATCCACAATTTTTTTTACTAATTATGTATTCTAACTTAATTATCGGTGATATTATCTTATCATGGGAATAAGTTAACAGTATCAAATAATATGTGGTTTCCTATCACATAAGAAAAATGTATTAGGTATAGTTAGTTCTACAATTAAACTACAGTTTTTGTTTTCCAGTATAAGGGCGTTATTCAGAATTGGTTGGTAGTACAATGACAACAAAAGATTACGATTGCTCTATTGAATCCACGTGTCTTTTAAAGAAAGAACTAGAAGATGCAGTTCTACGTATCGGGGAACTTGAAGAGAAGCTGTATAACTTAGAGATAAGAAATCCAAGGAAGTGTTCTGAAGTACCTTCCTTAAACTATTTGAAGAAGAAACGTATACTGGTGAGTATGCCTTTGTTCGGCATGGAGGGATTAGTGCTGAAATTTCAGGTAACTGGTGGTGCTGGTTTTGTTGGATCCCACCTCGTTGACGCGTTAATGTTACAAGGTCACGAAGTTATTGTCGTTGATAATTTCTTTACCGGTCAAAGAAAGAACGTTGAGCAGTGGATTGGTCATAAAAACTTTGAACTAATACGTCATGATATTGTGCACCCATTATTCGTGGAAGTTGATCAAATATATCATTTGGCGTGCCCTGCCAGTCCACCTCATTACATGCATAATCCAGTAAAAACTGTTAAAACGAATATATTGGGAACCATAAATATGCTAGGTAATAATGCAGCTTCGCCATATTGGATGTAGAGAGTTCTCTTGTAGGGTTGGCAAGAAGAGTCAATGCAACGTTCCTTCTTGCTAGTACTTCAGAAGTGTACGGAGATCCCGATGAACACCCACAGTCAGAAACATACTGGGGACATGTCAATCCCATCGGTAGGTTAATACGGAACTTGTCTGATACACATTACCTAATATTACTGTGTTTAGGGCCAAGGGCGTGTTATGATGAGGGGAAAAGGGCCGCCGAAACTTTAACGTATGCATACGCAAACCGAGAAAAGGTAAATGTTCGAGTTGCACGAATATTTAATACCTATGGTCCCAGAATGCATATGAACGATGGAAGAGTTGTTTCTAATTTTACGGTTCAAGCATTACAAGATCAAGACCTAACGGTGAGTTGGCCTTATTATTATTATTATTATACCTAACCGACAGTATTTCAGGTGTACGGATCTGGCAACCAAACAAGGTCATTTTTGTACGTGTCAGATTTAATCAGCGGACTAATAGCTTTGATGGAATCATGTTACACTGCACCTATTAACATAGGCAACCCGACTGAGTATACATTAAATGGTAAGTATTACATCTAGAAGCCACAATTTTAATATTGCGCGGATTAAAGATTTCGCCGTTATAATTAAACAATTAATTGGTGGAAAAAGTCAAATTGTACATGTTGAAGAAGCTGAAGATGATCCGCAACGACGTAAACCTGATATTACAAGAGCAAATCAATACTTGAAATGGGAACCAAGCGTTTCTTTACATGAAGGACTACAAAAAACTATTGAATACTTTAAAGAAGAGGTCAATCTCTTCAATCTGCAGATTTCTAAATCTGCCAGTTGTACGTCATTGTAATTTTAAATGTATCACATAACTGCATATCTACTACTTAATAAAATGGATAACTAAATCTCTTTCAACTATTTTCGTCTTAACCCTCCGACGGCGGAAACCGGGTCAAAATTGACCCAGAGTTGTAATTTTTATGAATAACTTTTTTATCCATTTATCTTTTGTTTTGAAATCTGAGATATTCCTCTATAATGTCATTTTGCTACTTATAGTAAAATTTGAACAAAATTGAATAGGTAATATCGTAGATAATGGCACGGGGTCACTTTTGACCCGGTTTCCGCCGTCGGCGAAACAATTTTTAGAGATTCGACACCGGCACGTGCGCATGTCTAAGTAATTAAAATGGCTGATTTCCGTTGACATTATCGTGAAGTAGTGTTCTCTTACGCGTTAGTGTGATAGCATTCTGTCGTCGTTTCCGTACGTGCGTCGTGCATGCTTGTACATTCTTTCTATAAACGTGTTTGAGTTAGTAGTTATAAGTAGGTTTAGTGAGCAGTAACAATGAATCCAAATAAAACGCCTCTCACCGAAGCGGAACTATATGCAGAGTTGATGCGAGACGACGATGACGAAGATTTTGGCTCATTCTCAGATAGCGGTGGCAGTAACGAAAGTGATGCAGATTACGAAGTCTGTAGCGATATAGGAGATGAAATAAGTGACGATGAAGAAAGCACAGTAGACGTTGAAGATCAAGTAGTTGCTAATCGCACCTGGAAATATATAAGTCCAGCGCCAACTAAATCAAGAAGTCACAATATCTTACACAAAAGAAAAGGTCTAACTGCAAGCAGCAAGAATATAAATAGCACTTCGGAGGCATTTGCTTTATTTATTAGTAATGACATTATCGATATAATAGTGAAATATACTAATCAAAAAGCCAGTGAGCCTGTTCACCAGCATGCCTGCGTCAGTAAATCTTGGCGGGACGTTGATCAAGACGAAATAAGAGCGTTTATTGGAATCCTCTTATTGGCAGGAAGATTTAGGGAAGCGAGAGAGGACAAAAATTCTCTGTGGAATAAACATGATGCTTTTTGCAGACCTATATATTCTGCAGCGATGAGTCGTGATAGGTTCAAAGAAATTCTAAGATTCGTGCGTTTTGATGATTTGACAACAAGGCTTCAGAGAAAACAAGAAGATAAGTTAGCTCCTCTTAGAACATTTGCGGATATTTTTGCGTCTAATTGTAGGAAATCTTATGAAGCTTCTTCTGTTGGAACAATTGACGAACAATTAGTTACGTTTCGCGGCAGATGTCCTTTTAAAGTGTATATTCCCAGTAAACCTGGGAAGTACGGGATAAAAATATGGGCTCTATGCGACGCCGAGAGCTTTTACTGTTGCAATTTCGACATCTACTTAGGTAAAGTTGGCGGCGTAGCTGAAGTAAATCAAGGGCAGCGAGTTGTGAAACAGCTCACCGAATTTTGGAAGAATTCAGGTAGAAATATAACTACAGATAATTTTTTTACCGATATTTCACTGTCTGAAGAACTATTGAAAAATAAATTGACGATAGTTGGGACAATGCGTAAAAACAGAAAGGATCTTCCCAAATCCCTTGTCAATTTATCTGACCGAAGTGTTTTCTCTTCAAACTTCCTTTTCACCACCACTCTCACCCTTGTATCGTATATACCAAAACCCCGCAAGTGTGTCGCATTACTAGATTTACGTGCCCAAATCATGGACAAACAGAAACAAAAAATTTGTGCAATAAATGTAAACAGTGATAAACAGAAAATGTTATTTTATTATTATGTTACTATTTTATACTGAGTTATGGACTATTTGTGTTTATATTTTTACTATTTAGAATATTTTTCAGTTACATTAAGAATAAATTAGGTCACAAACAACAATTTCATTATTTCTAACACCCCATCAGTCCTCAGTAATTTCAAAACAATGCAGTTCTGCGAAGGGTCTTTTTTGACCCATTTCCGCCGTTCGTGTTAGTAAAATTATTTCCGCCGTCGGAGGGTTAAATGCCTCTGTTATATCACCTTTTAATTACTCAGCATTACTGTGCACTAATACCGAAATTCTAGTCTTTTTGGACTTTTGCAGTTTTGCTGAAATATCACTGTGTAGTTACACTTTGGATCAACTGAAACGGCTACAGTCGTACACATAAATCCAAGGACAACTAACTTGAACGTTTATAGAGGAAATCAAGGCCAAAACCTCTGCGGAACTGAAGATCGTAGAAGTAGACCATTTCGTAGCCATTAGAGGGGCTTTTAAGTCAAGTCACTCTATTAAAAGGAGGAAAACATGGCGGAAGTCCTAGGGGTTTTTCTTTAATCACACGTTTCGGAATCAAAGAGTATCATTTCCAATTAACGATCTTTGCATTCTTCCCTCCTGTTCGGTAAAGGGTAAATAATGCATCGTGTACAACCTCAGCAATCAGGTCAGATTCAAGTGATCAGGGCATTTTTTATGTATAGTCCGGCTTGGGTAAATGCTGACGCAGTCGCTATTTTTGCCCACCCAGCAGAAGGTCTTTGCTCATGTAACAAAGAGCTAGGGATAAGAGAGTGGGAAAGGGAGGAAAAAAATAAGCAACAGCAAACAATAGCAGAGTAATTGATTTGGTTGAAGAATTATAATTCCGGTTCTTTTTTGAAGAATTTTTTAACAAAATCTCTTTGTGAATAGATTTCAAACTCCAGCTCCCTGTAACGCCTCTCTTTTCTCCTTAAGAATTCTGCCACTACAGGCCTTGGGTCATACGATGCTGTGCCGATACCATTCAAGGAAATTGTCATCCTAGAATTGATGGTTTCTTCAGATGTAGACATCCAATGTGGAAACTTCAATTGATTATAATGAGATCTACAGTCATGGAGTGAGGCGACAATATAGGCAAAGAACAAATTAATTTTTAAAGAACTACAGAGGTGACCCGAAACAATTTTTCAGCACGAAATTCACATGTATTTGAGTGAAACTCCTTCATTCCAAGTAAATTTGTCCTTGGAAAACAAAAATGATTGGTTTCAAAGAATCTTCTTGAATTGGGTTTTTACGTGTACGTACTTGACACATTCATATGGGGAGGGGGGGGGGGGCTGTGTTTCCTCAGACTTTCCCACCCAGTCGAAATTGCTTAAAAAATGCCCTGCAAGTGATAGTGAGTTGCGCATAACATCGGTTCTTGAAAACGGACTAAGATTAACAAATTAAGACTCATCTCATTATTGACGTGCGTAAATTAAATGAAATACCAAGATACATCTTGTTATTAAAGCAGAAAGCTTCAAACATATTGTCAGCATGTTGTTGAAGTATTTAAAAAATAAATGGATCGCATCTTAATTTTAAGATTTTGCTGGCGGTTCACGTCCTCAGAAATTACGAAAGATACTTATACAAAAATCATATACACGCAGTGCGGTTTAATCATATGTATCCTAAATCTAACGCGAAAACTTTAATTTCCATTATTTTGATAATATCTGTAATATTAAACTTTCTGTTATTGCTTGGGGCTCTACATAACACTTAATATGACACAAAATTGTGTCAAATTTGTCTCCAAGTTTGTTTCGCCTAATTTCAAATGTTAGATTTAATAGAAGGACACTTTCACTTATCATTATTACTGCGAATGGGAAGGCCTACCTTACGGCCGAAAATTTATTGCATGATAAACTATATTAGGTCTTAATTGCGAGCACTGGACAGAAGTGCACATAATAGACTCTCGTGTTATCATGTCATCTGTCATTAAGCCATTGTAACAGATTTTGATTAGAACATTTGAAATAATAAAATTAACATGGAAGTACTTCAGTCTCATTTTTCAAACAGCTTCAGTTTTTATTTCTACTTATTGCCATCTCAATTAAATTTTTCACAATTACGTTGTCGAGCCAATTGCTTTGTATGACCTGAAATCGTAAAGGTAGAGTTTAAGGAACGGTTCCATATAAATATACTACATGCGTATGTTTTTATTGGTAAAACCTTTTCAATTTAAAAATCGGACTAGAGCGGTTCCAGCGAAATAACCTTTATCTGCATTAGTCTGTTGTGCTGTTTCCGGTTACCCTTCTAGAACACCTACTAATTAAGTAATAAGATAGTTTCCTGATGCTGGTCATTTTCATGATAAATCTTCGCCAATAATACTATTTTGTGCTTAAAGTAGTTTTTCATTTCCTAAAATATAAGTTAGTGAGAATGGTCTGCGTCTATTGGCTAGTGCTTGATGCCTATGGAGTTGAGGAAGAAGATGCTATCCATTTTAATCATAATGTTCCAGAGGTGTATGGATGAGAACGAGAAAAGCCCCTGCATGCAGTTTAGAAAACGACAGAAGCGCACCTGAGAATTGCCCTGGGCAAAAAAAAGGTGAGCAAACAACCAAGCAAAAGGAGTCTCGACGACCTTATTACAGGGGAAGAAGTAGGAGCGCTGGATAAAGAGAGGGAAGAAAATATCGGGGTCGAACCCATAACATCGGTAGAATGACACCGAAATCATTATGGACAGAATAACACGAGTTTGGTTTGATTCACCAATTTACTGCTTATGAAACCTACCACCAGGACGCGTTATGAAGGAAAAGATGAAGGCACTGGAGTGAATGATAATTATTGATGGGAAACATGTACGAATACAATTTCAAAAGGTGTGGCAACGATTAATAATAATTGTTGCACTAGACAAGGAAAGTTGTTCTAGAGCTGTGGAAGTGCGAAAAATTTGTGTTGTTGTTGTGCCTTGTTAAAAGAAAAGCTTCAGAACCACATTTCCGAACTAAAATGCAGTAACCTAGAAGAGCTAGAACAACTTAGAGATAAGGTAGTGCTCAAAGCAAAAAAAAACTGGTAAAGGAAAGCCAAAGATAGAATAAAGAAAGGAGGTATATTAGAGATGATCTTGCGAAGATACTAATAGGGATACTTGGAAAATAGTGACAGAGAAAATGGGGAAAAGCGTTAAACGACACGAGCCTAGAAAGACGAATAGATTAGTTATTTACAGTAAAAGTGAGGAAAGTAAAACTATCGTTCACGCGAATGGCGTGTTCGTCCACTCGCTGCGCTTCGTGAACGAATGTGACATTACTCTCGATTGCTGTACCTATTTGATTTTGTTCGATACCTCTTTAGAAAGTGGCTCTGTAACTTTGTATTACAATTGGAATTATTTTATTTAAAAAAATCACACAGTCGTGAGGATCCGTTGCTATGAAACAAATAAAATACAATAGCAGTGAGCGAAAAGCAGTGTGCGAAAAGCGGTGAGCGAAAATGAAACTTTCGCCCACTAGTTACGCGGTTCATTTTCTGAGGAGTTATCGAACAAAACAATTTTCACCAACGTATAGACACACGAATTTAGGCAAATAGGGCTGATATGCCCCTGGAAAAAGTCGCAATAAGTGGGATGGAACATATGATGAATTTTACAAATTAAGGGTGTCTATTCAGAAACGGCTAACAGAAATCATCGGAACAGTTAACATTATAAAACCTGGCACGCGGAGAGAAAGGGATGCGATAATAGTAACATCTAACATATAACACAATTTACAGCTCACAATGTAAAGTATCCAACAGTAGCGCAGTGGCGTGGCTAGTATCGAGTAATAGATCAAAGGAGACGTTGCAAAACGTGACCTACGTTGATACATGACGACTGGAGGTGCAACGTGGGCTCAAGATCATTGCTTATAGGAAATATAGGAAACTGGAGATGGTGCTCGAACGCGTTAATGCCACAGTGCTGAAAATAAATATTGGATGAACGAAGCCCAGTAGAAAAAAAGACTAAACAACTCTGGTAACTGGGAAAAGATGAATCCCCCGCCCGACATACCAGTACTAGGAAAAAGAAGTAAATGCTGGAAAAGGCAAAGGATAACGTCATAAGCTTTGTAAAGCATGCAAGAAATGTAGTATACAAAGCTGCTAATGACGTGATAAAAATCGAATGACGAATGGCGATCGAAACGCTGGTGGAATAAAACCCTAATGTAAACATGGGGATAATAATGAGACTGCAGTGAAACCCTTTTTGTCTCTACAGGATGTCTATGTCTTTTTTGTTTGAAAAGGAGAAAGTATCATCTGCTGGAACTGCTTACGTAAGAATTTATTGACTTGTGCATGTCATTTACCGGAGCCATAGATCTGTTGAATTCGCTTCGAGGTGAGAGAGGAGTAAAAAATCTCACTCCAATGCGGAGTGAGATTTTTTAAGGATACTCCTTCTGACTTTTATTCCATATTTATATAAATTCTCGTAGGTTGTCCATCCGACGGTACTTTTTTTTGTAAAAGACGTTGGCTTTGCTTTTGAATCCAATTTGAAGAACCCTATCCTTGGTCTTGAAGCGAGGGTTACTTGTGTTTTGGTTTAAATGAATAGGGAAACGGTTATTGGTACCTAATAAACCTATAATTTAATTCTTTGAGATTCTGTAAATTAAGAGTAAGGTCTATGACCTTTTTCTGGGTCAAAATACGATACACCCCACATGGAAACGAGCAACTATACAAGATACTTACATCCAGAATAAAATCGAAATTGACCAAAATTGGAAGAGAATATAGCCTTCAATCGTATTCCACATAAAACTAAAGAAACCAGAAAGCAATCAAAGAAATCCTATTGGGAAAACAAGGTTAAATTTCTGGAAGATTAACTCCCCGTCACCGATATAGAGTTTGCATGTTCGATTTTTAAATAACACATGCTCATTTTGTTGTTCGTATAACATGGAGAGTAACCGATATAGGATGAGTATTCTGGCTAACTTTGGTCATCGTTTTCTTTTATATTAAGGTTGCATTCATTCTTTTCTGCTCTGGATTATTAAACCCATAGGTTCTTTGATGTCGATATCGCTGAAATTTGGCTCGTTGACCTTTGGATCAATTGACTCATTGGCCATAGCTTCGTTAATAATGTTAAATCATTGAACCTATTATAGGTTGTCATTACTCTTAGAGTGCTACAACTTACAAATACTGAACCACTGAACTACAACTTTCAAGGTACAATTTACAAATACGCCACCAAGTGAGTGAGCTTGAACAGAATTCATTTCAACTTTGAACTGGGCTATACGAGGTTTCAGGCAGACTTCTCCACGATGAGAAACATCTCCACAGTTCCAATTTGGGTTGGTAACGTTTATAACCTTATCAAAAGAACACGCGATCGTTACATTTCCTTTATGTGAATTATTATCAACTATAAAAGAAAATAAGTAGGTAACTTCATGTCAAACCAACTTATGTTACTCATCATGTCCTTATTTGATCTTTTTGTTTCCTGAAGATTTCATTATAGTACCTACTATTCAAATCTTGGCATCCTTTAATAATTATTACCTTCACGAAGTGCGAAATGATAATTTCCTTTAATTCGAGCGAACAAGTAATAGGAATGCGATCTTTGGGCCGTTTATTATATTAACATTAATTTCCCGTTCCGTGTAGAAAATTCGTATAAAGTCAAAAGGATCTATATACATGTATATATATAGAACCTTTCTAAAGCTCCAACGGGTTGGGTTTCCTTTAATATGGATGAGAAACTTTGTTTAAAATATTGACTGAAGTTAGTAGAATGAAATTGCTTTAATGTTTGACTTTCTAAACGAATTCCCTTGTTTAAATTTCCAATAATCGAAGTGGGGTACATACCTAATACATTTTATCTGTCGGTAGTCCTTTATAAATTTCGTTATTAAAAATTTTACAACTTCATCATATAGCTTTAACGGTAATCGAATATTGTTTACAGTTTATCACTAATGACGGAAAAATGTCAACTGCGTCTTTCTCCATTATTTTTTCTCATTTTCTTTCTTTATAAGGAGTGACAAGTTGTAACTTAATATAGTAAAAAGGGGGTTAAGTACACTGAAATTCTTTTTTCCTGTATTTATTTATACACTTCCATTTAGAATCTTAATCAATATGTGTTGTTAACCAGCTCCTCCTGTAAATAATAATAGCAATTGAGGTTTTACAAAATAATATCTTCTAGCTAGCGAATTTATTTCCTAACCAAGTGTACTTTGACGAAAATTAAATTCCTTTCTAATCCCTAAATTGTTTTCTCGATAGTTACATTATTTAGATAATATAATACAATTTTACGTTTATTGAGCTTTAATAGCAGTAGATATTTTTTATAAATTGATTGGTTGGTGTTGCTGAAAAATTAAAGTGTTTTTCAGCAGAATTAGCTACGGCCACATTTTAAATAATATAGTGTACTTACCAATGTGTTACTGTTTCAGCTATTGATTTCAAACACAGCACGAGCTCGTAGAAATCGTTTAGATGATACCCTATCGGCGCTTCGGGAGAGTGTGGCAAAACTGTGGTGTTTGGAGCTTAGAAAATCCACAAGTGATTCATGATAAACAAATGCATCCCCAATGTGTGTGATCTTGAAATTTAGCCCCTTTGGACTTCTTTTGTGCCCTATCTGAAGCAACAGCATTGAAAGGCGAAATTAGACCTTGCTGTATTAATGAAAAACAGTAGTTCAATAAAATACAAATCTGGCGTTCTTTTTGTAATACTCCTCGTAAATCACCCCATCTAAAAGGTTTCTCCGTTTACTTGGTGTAAATTATCCATCGCCTAAGCGCTAGAAATTGTTACATTCATTCTACACCTTACACCTTCTCTTGTTTCTTATGTTATTAGTTATCAAATGATCATTATTACATTACATTATTAAATACGTGATCAGGAACTTTCAAGTCAGCATCCCTTATCTATAAGCCAAACTATCCTCTATGGTATCCTTCTCGATGATATCTATCCGACGCATTTTTCTAACACACTGTTCGAATATATCTTTAGTTTAAGCCGTATGGAAATCATTTAGAGGTATTCCATAAATTTTGGTATGGAAAATGTCTTACTAGTTGCTGAAACCAAAAAGTAATTGGGTTTGCAGGAGTTGTAAATCGAATTACTTAAAATTTTTAAGCAAGAATGAAGTATTTATCTATAAGGTACCAAACACTGAAAGCAAATTTTATTTGAAATCTCCCATGGTTAGTTGAATGGAATGGAATAGTATGTTTAATATACATATTATTATGTGTCTATGATACGTTTAAAAGGAAATGAAATCGAATTTTTGAAAAAAATAAGCGCTAAACTCAATCTTGCCATCGATTCCATGAACTGTTAACAAATTGTTAATAATGTTTCGTGTGATCTAAATCCATGAAGATTCCGCACCTATACATAATAATGGATTTGTGATGCAGCCCATTAAAAAAGAACCTTAATCTAATGAAACGCGAGAATCCTTTATGGGAAGAAAATCTGCGATAAGAGAGAGCACTTTTAGGTGGTGGGAGTAAGTATTGGGTAATTGTGGTAAATAATTAAACGTATTAAACGAGTTTTATTCAATGACTAGAAAAAACTTAGTATCTGTTATTTTCACGATAGGTAGCAACTAACTCTGCTACAGCGCGCACAGTTTAAATAGGAATTAATTTGGTTGCGTCCATTTTACTAACACCCTCCCTAGGAACGCAACCCCATCTTCGTTCCACAATAGAAATGTTTGTCGGCCGTAGTCCTCACCCTTAATATAACAAAACTTTATCTCTGACTGTTTGATATGGTCCTTGAGAAAATGATAACGAATGTCAATAATGTCTTGACCTAGGTAAGTAACAATCATTATTGGACAATTTTATTGCACTCTGGTTATCACTAAATATGATGAGTGGCTTGCTCTTTTGTTGGCCCAGTTCAGCATGCAGTTGTTGAAGCCACTGTGCTTGCTGCGCCGGATATATTCAGCTTCAGCAGTAGATAGTGCCACAGTCTGCTGCTTATGTGACCGCCAAGATATTGTACCACCCCGTAACAAAAAAATGTAACCCGTGCAGGAATTTCTATCGCACACATCGCTCGCCCAATCCGCATCATTATATCCTGTGATTTTCTGATTACCATCCTTATATATCAACTTCGAGTCTTTGGTACCCTGGAGATATCTGAAAATTCTTTTCACTGCAGTCCAGTGAAGATTTTTGTTAAATCTACTTTACTGTACTCTTTACTACAGATGAAGTATCTGGTCTGGTACCGAGATCCACATACAGTAAGGAGCCAATGGCTTGTTGATATGGACAATCGGTGATTTTTACCTCTTCCATTTCATCACTAAATTTGATACCAACTTCAAATGGTGTTTTCACAGATTTACAATCTGACATTTTGAATGTTGCTAATATTTCTTTTATATATTTTTTTTATCTAGACCCACACATTGACTCGCCGAACGAAAGTCTTGCATTTCCAAACGTTCTTTTAGTTTTTCCTTGAATTCAATTTTTGTGTTTACCTCTGCAGTAAATAAAATTAAATCATCCACCCAGATAACTATAAAGGTATTCTTCTCTGTATTGTTATAGGCACAAGGATCAGTTTTCGTTTGTGTCATTCCTAACTCATGTAAAGACGGAAATTTGATTTCAAATTCCAAAGTCTGCTGGCCTGCTTTTGTCCATATATAAATTTATCAAGCATGCATATTGCATACCTGAGATCCTAGCTTATACTCTTCTGGTTGTTGGATGTAGATGTCTCTATCAATTTCTCCTTACAGAAAAGCAAATACAGCATCCATTTGATCTATTTCCAATCCATACTTGGCTGCTAAAGCAAATAAGTAACGGCTAGTTGATATTCACAACTGGTGAGTATATTTCTTCATAGTCTGTGCCCCATCTTTGTGCATAACCTTTTATCACAAACCTCGCCTTGTATCTCTGAAGATTTCGACTCTGGTCTGTTTTTGTTTTAAACGCCCATTATATGGAAGAGCCTGGAGGAAGATCTATCAAAGTCCATGTTTCATTTTTATCAGGGAAGTATATTCTTCGTCCATGGCCCTCTTCCATTCTGTAGCTTGCGATGATGTGAGTGCTTGCTCAACAGTCTGTGGGTCAGTCAAATCAGTAAACAGACACAATAGGTGTCTCATTTTGTTTATTCCGTGCTCGTGTCAAGCTCAATGTTGCATTACTATTGTTACCTTGTCTTCCCTGATATGGAGGAAAGTTTCATCGTGTTCTCCAGTGTTAATGTCATATTCACTTGAGTCTTCTCCATTATCTCGTGTATCTGGGTCTCTATTGGACATGGCAGGTACAGCTCAATGGCTCTACGAGTTGATAAAATCCAGAACTGTTGAGACAACAGATAATAAAATGTTTGCAAATTAGTCTTCTTAAGAATTCCGATCAATCCTCAAGACTTTAATAAAACTAGGATCATCTATTATATCGAATTGGTTTACCGAAATACAGCAACCGACCATCTGCATTCAAATCCCCTAAATTTTAGAAATATCTTTCGCTACATATTATGAATTGTCGTCAATATAAACCTGATGTATGAATAATTTTGGAGGTCAGAGGATACTTTTTGGTTTCCTTCTAATCCATTTAAGGATCTCATGGTGAAGTAAGGAGATAAAGATATTCCAAATAAAGCTCCATTTAAGTAATAGAAATTTTGAAGATACTGCAGCAGCGATAATGCAGTACCTATACATATATGGCCGTTAGAGGAAAACGCCTTAGAATTCGTTGATAGTCCTTATATTTCGGTATTAGGAGAGTTTCAAATTCATTTGTTTAATATCTGAGTAGATACTACAGGATGGAAGCAAAATACCAGCAAAGGAGCGTATCATAAAAGTACCATTTAAGGTAGAACTACACCTTGATGAAGAATATCATAATAAAGAATCATGTTGTCGTACTTATTTATATAATCACAGCATGAAATAAGTATATTCAGTATATAAATATAATTCAGAATTCAAAAACAAAAAGAAATTCAAATTTTATGGTCTTTGAAATTACCTCAAATACCCAAACTCGCTCAAACAAAACTTATACGTTAGTAAATGTAAATTTTCTATGGAATCGAAAGTTAATAAAATGATCTTTCTGACCATTATTTTTCAAAAAATCGTATTTTGTAATTATCCAAGCTGAAGTCCCTCTCTCTCCCTCTATTTGACTTCCTCTAATGCATACATTCACATCTTCACCGATACCAAAACTATTGCATTCACTGGGGAAAGAGCATTGAAAGGAGTCGACATAGCAATCCATCAACTTTTCAATACTAGACATTCCTCTCCCACATCTTTATCTCAATTTTAACCATGATTCAAGTGGATATTGGTCTCGAATCTCTTCAAAACTCTCACCCAACTGGAATCCTTCTTCCAACTTAAAGCAACTATAAGTTCGTCCCTTTTAAAATTTTCTATTTCCATTGGCGCGTAAAACGCGCTATTTCATATTACGTCGGTTTAATTAAGTGCTAACATATTTTTGAATTTATCAACTTCAAAGGATTCTCAATGTATAACGAGCGTAAAGTGATCTAATACACATCATATATCAAACGAAATGTACGGTTTTTAGTTCTAATTTAACATGAAATTATTCAGTCCAGAAAATACATAGGTACACGTATTAATAAAAAAGGAATTTATCAAATGTATACGTGAGAAACTTCAATGAAGTGCCCTTAGAGATTTCAAAAGAGCTATATTTCCTGCTACTGGCTGTCAGTTTCGCAATTTGGTTAAGGTGTATCGTGAATTGATGTCACATTCGATTCTCTGTTATAGCCTCTAAGTAAAGCAGATCAGCTAGAATTAGAGTAACAACTCATTTTTAAACAAATCACTGAAATATACCGATAATAAAGTTTGTTTTACTCAAAAAGTTTTCTTTCAAAATCAAATAATATGTTGTGGAAAGTGTTTTATAGGTATCATTTATCCATTGTTTACTGCCAAGTTGCCTCCTTAAATCGAACGTGTCTTCATCTCCTTAATCAAATCCAATAAATCTTTATTAGGCACAAAGTTAAAAGGAGTATAAAACGCTACGTGTATCGCAACGTTGCCAATTCGACATTTACCCTCACACGACACGTGTAAATTAGGTATGAATGTTACTCCAAAACTTTTCTTAAACAAAGCTCTTTTAAATACCTCTTGAAAAGGAGATAATAAATTCGAATTGAGGGTATCAAACTTTAATATATGGAAGAGGTTTAATGTTAGAAATAAATGTTTGAGGGATTATACAAGTATTAGACTTGGTTCAGCGTCGATTTCCTAGTAATACACCCATAACTTCCACGCAGGCCATATTTTGTAATCTTAATTGGTGGATCATAGTAAGTGGACAGTGACTAAGATGCAGCTCAGGAATGTAAATTACTTAAAATCGCCTTGATATGTGAGTAGTTGTAATAGACTAATGTTGGGGGGGGGGGGGGGCATTACTATTTATTCTATGTTAGAAACCTACCCTGTCACACTGTAGTTTTTGCAGCGATGAGAAAATTTAAGTTTATCGAATATTGTGAGGTCCTCAAGCCTCAAATGTGTTAGTTGTAAGCTTCACTCTGTATCGGAAGTATTTAATCTCCTTGATCTGCCGATACCGTTGAGTGCCTCACCTTGGGTGTGTCCCACAGCAATCCTCGCAGTCAATAGGTACCGTTTTGAGGAGTGTTGATATTTACTTTAAAAGTCAATGGTGTTGATAATCGAAAGCAACGAAGGAGTCCGTTCCGTGACTTCCTCAGGAAGCTGGTCCTCATCCATGGCATACGTCCCATATACCCAATGAGCGACTTCTTAAACGATCCGTTCCTTGCGTGCCTGCTATCCTCTTCACTTTATATACCTTATTATTATACAGGGTGCAGAATCGGCCTATGCACCATAGGGATTTCAATGTAAAAATCTTAATATTCGATTACTTGCTTCCCTAATTATTTTAGACAAAAAGACTATTTAACTTTTTACTAGAGACAAAAATTCTGAATCGACTGATTTACTTATTTTTACTTTGAATTTTTCAGAAAGCAAATATTTAACCAAATAAAAATGTTCACTTTCTCAAAAATCGGTCGTGCCTTGAAATTGTTGACAGGTATTAATTTAATTAAAAAATAAACATTTACACATTGCAGCTAAAAACGTTTAATTAATAATACTAAATAAATAAAATAACTTCATTCAACAAGTCTGAATCTTGCTGCAACGACGCGACGCGACGCTCAAATAAGATAAAATTCACTACAGTGATGCTCAATGTCAGACAAACAACGATTATTTTTACGTCAACCATTCCATGGTACCACTAGTTTTTGCCAAAGTTCTGCCCTTCTATATTAAGTAAAATAAAAACAAAATACATGTACAGATGTAGATTTTCTAATCTACAAAAAAATTAAATAGCCTTTTGTCTAAAATAATTAGGGAAGCAAGTAATTGAATATTAAGATTTTTACATTGAAATCCCTATGGTGCATCGGCTAATTCTACACCCTGTATAATTGTATATGGTTTTGTATTTGCATTGTGGATTAATATGTTGGATCGGTAGATTTCGAAGCATCTCTGTGCTGTTTTGATTATTAGCATCATCCTTACCAGAGTTTTGCCTTATTTGAAGGAATCTTTAACGTGAATCGACAAATAACTTGCGTTGGATTATCTCGTGAACGACATGTGACCGCGTAGCTACGCGTACGGGGGGTGGGGGGGATAACTAATAAATTTGGTAGTAAGTGAAATATAAAAACATCGACTTACTTTAGAAAAGGCGTTAATTTATTGCATATCCTTGGTTACCAGGTTGGTTGCCTAGTTGGTTGCCTGAGTTGGCTTTTTAATGCAGATCTTCTTACAAAGCTCCGGTTTAGTGTCTTTTCACTCGAAAAATATATCCCTTTCTAACAGCCACTTTTGAATTTCCGCCTTCTTCCACGACGCTGTGGGCATAGGATGAGCTGCGACATTGTGGTATGCAGCTTTATCCAACACCAATACAGAATTGGAGTCTAGACTTGGTGAAGTTTTTGTGGTTCATATCGCCCCCTTAATTCTACAACTAGGTAACTCCAAAAAACACATTTTCCAGAAAATTGGGTCCAACTTTACATGTCTAAAAAAAATATAGCGAATAATTATAACAAAATGAAACTTTATTACGAAAAAAGAACATTTTAAGATGTTATAAACCAAACATTGTTTTCACGGAAATATATTTTATTTTAAAAAAAAGTGAAGTGAGATATCTACTTTTAACACACAAAAATAAGAAATCTATTTTTAGCAGAAACTTCTTTAAATAAAACAAGAGTTACCATGTAAATAAAATGGGAATTCTTCAAGTATGTTCATAGTTAAAATCACTGATCACTGTCAATGTCAGATTCAGATGATACTTCTATTCCTCTATTTCGTTTAGCATCCTGACAAGGCAGATTTTGGTAAAATGGTTGAAATTCAATCGCAAGGCCAGGGGGCTTCATTTGGAATAAATAGACGAGCGCGTTGTATTTTTCTTTCTTGAGAGTAAGCTGTCCAAGATACAAGGGTTCCAGAACTGTGGATGAAGTTGTGCGCGTTTTTCTTTCGCAGTTAAGTTGTCGGAATTCATCTTCGAAGTTTTCTTTGAAACAGATGATATTGGGTAAATCTTTTGAAAAATTCAACCAAGAGATTTTTTGCGAGTGAACTGGGCGCCTAAAAATAAATGTTCGGTTAGCATAGTTCTTCCAATTTAGAATATTTTTATGTACAATATCATGGACTTTGTATGGCTTATCTCCCTTTCTGCGAGCAGATCTTGCTATTGTTTTCCAATCAGAAGGAATATGGACTTTACCAACTCTTTTAAATTCGGTAGCTATGGCAGCATGCATCGAGTCATACTCCATTTCACTGTGACCTTTGACCAAAAACTTCAGATTTATTTCCTTTAAATGAGGTACTTCTTGAACCACTTTCAAGCACATAGCTGCTACAAATTTGTTCAAATTTTGACCACCACATCTATCGCTGTAGCATACAACATGCTCAACTGTATCCGGCAACGACTTGATGTAATAACTAATAATAAAGGAAAGTTGCAATTTCGCAACTGCCTCTTTTACCTTCCACTTCACTCCACATAAAACAGTCGCCTTGATGAGATACGGTGTTATAGATTGTAAAGTTGTATGTCTTTAGTCGCTGTAAATAGAACAAAGCATTATTAGATTTATCACTTGATACCAAAAGAACTGGTTGCAGATCAAAGTTGCAACATAGAATTTTTCCTTCAGACCTAGTCGCATTTTCCTTAACACATATTTTCTCTTGGCGCGCTTTGTTCTTGGCAGCCATGTGTGCTTGGTAATCCGCTTCTAAACTGTTTTGGTCACTACCAGGGGTATTATAGGTCATGCATAGTCGACATTGATCTTTTCTTGGTCGAAAAAATCCCAAATTATATTCTTCACAAAACACGTTTCTGTACATAGCTCCACTACCAATTTCGGTATTTCGGTCTTGACACTCCTTTTTGTACATTTCATACATTATGGTAATGTTCAAATCAGGATATAAATATTTTCTTTGAGTGTTTTCGCGGCAATAATGAGAAGACATCACTGGAAACTTCTCAATGTGATTCCTAATTGCTTGAAGAACTTCACCGGATGTAGCTTTCTTAACGTGTTTTCCTCTTCTATCACAAGAACTAACATTGCCTTCGGTTCTTTTTTTCATGGCAATATCTACAACACCCTTACGTATTCCAAGAGTTCTAATAAACATCTTTTTACAAACTTGAAGTTTTCCATCATTTCTGGGTAAAAAAAATAAAATAGTGCTGTCACGTTTGGAATTCTGCGTAGTGGTACATTTTTTCTTACATTTTTCTGTGTTACTGTGGATGAAGTCCCTTTGCCTTTCGTAAGAGTCTAAGTGATAGTAATTTTGAAAAATAATAAGTCTTTCCTGTTCTGGAATCTTCTCCCAACATTTGCGCCTACAAGTTGCTGGACACGGGTCTTTTAATGATGTTCCAGGTACAAATTTGCCCCTTGATGAAACATAGGTCTCTCCACGTAGTTTTCTTCTCCTTGATACATTTCGACTCCAATTTGTAGGATCCGTTTTTCTTTTTCTAGGTTTGTTTGTTCTGGTGGGAAATTCCTCCATGCCCTCTAGTTTTCTGTTACCAAAGGCAGAATCCAAATTTTCATCTCCCTTTGCCACTTCTGCTACGTTTTTAGGCTCGTCTGCATGTTTGTTGATCTTTCTGTTTTTTGTAGGTATTATTTCCGTTTTCGATGTCCGTGTCTGATTCGCTTGAAGGACTTGATGGTGCATATTCGGAGTGATCTGGTGAATATGGCTCTTGATCGGACTCAGCAGATAAAGCACTCGGTCCAAAATGCATTTCAGGTTCGAAATTTACCACGTCTTCTACTATTATACAGTCTTGCTTTTCTAATTGAGAAAATAACATAATAATTTATTTTGTATTCAGATACAAACACAAGCTACTATTGACATGACATGCTCAAACCATAAATACCTACACATTATTGAAATGTTTAAAGAATGCACCATCTAATAACTTTCATCAAATTTGCAATTTCACATAACCTCGCTTTTTACGTTATAATCTGAATTAATTTCTATAATTGTATTGTTTAGTTTAATTTTAACTTACCTTCACCTTTTTTTAGTGCTTCAAGTATTTTTCTGCCTCTGGATATCATATTTCGTAGTTTATGTACAGGTGTTACCGAAAAAATCACCCAATTTTGCACTCACACCACTTGTTGAAACAAACAACAAGATATCTGAAGCCACTACAGAAGGTATCGTCTGATTGAGCAACAACTAGATATCTCAAGATATCCACTTGTGAAGTGACGATTTTTGTTACAAAAACTAGATAACTTGAGATATTCAGTTCTAGAAAATAAACCTTCGAAGATCTTGAAGTTATCTATTAATTGCCACTCATTTCTATAACCTTCCAGGCTAGGAGAAGATATCTACTTATAGCTCTGAAAAGAGGACAAAAAGTTTAGTAGAAACAAGTATATAACTCAGTATGTACAAAAATCAAGTTATCTAGTTGTAGCATTAAGGGGGCGATATGGTCGTGATAATCCCCCGTTTTACGTCCTAAAAACAACATCATGATTATACTTATTTCCTGGAGTCACATGTCAATAAACGATTCGATCAACTGATTAATAACAATAATAGTTACGTGATTTAAAAATAATGAGAGCATTGGGAACAAACCCCATTGCGCTACCAGCATGTAAAATTATCAACTGCTGACCTTTTGCAGCTGGAGCTTTTAGGCACTTGTTGCTACCATCATCCCATGCTTTTGGGACTGTGTGGCAACTATGAAGGTAAGTGTCGTCACAGTAAATAGTAGTTCTATTTATTTCAAAACTATTATTGCAGGTAAATTGCTTCCGAGTTAACCTTCAAAGATACTTAATATAATCATTCAGCTGTACTTACCAAAATTGCGCAGAAATAAAAATAGTGGTAGTCTGAATAATAAGTGATTTGATATAATTATTATAACAGCATCTAAACAATCAATCAATCAATTTATTGCACTTATTACATAAGATTCTTCCTTCCCCCCTTCTTCCCGCCCCTCCATCCTTTCCTCGAAGGCCATCGCCCTTTTTCCCGCCACTATTCCAATTTTTTCTAACTTCACCTCTTCCTCAGCCACATATCCCGGGGTTTCCCTTTCAAGCCCCAATACACACTTCCAGTATTTCCCTTGAATCCTTTCTGTTTGTTCTCTTTCTATCCATCCCCACACTTCTGCCCCGTATACCAATACACTTTTTACCAGTCTGTCGAAAAGCCACCTCCTTTTCCACATAACTCCTCCCATCCACCTTTCTCCCAGGCCCCATACCTGTCCCACAATTCCATTTCCTTTCCTTGCCAGCTCCCTTATATGCGCATTGTCCTTGTTATCATAACATATCCTGTATCCCAAATACGTCACCTCGTCTACACTTTCTATTTCTTCCTCCCCCTCTTCCATATCGTCTTCTTTCCCCTCCCTCTTTTCTTTTGGAATTCCACCATTTTTGTCTTTTTTGTGTTTACTTCTTTCTAACCCGATTCTCTCCATATATTTCTTCACCACCCTTATCATGCTCCTCATTTCATTCTCCTATCTCGCCACCAACACCACATCGTCGGCGTAAGCCGAAACCCATACCCTTTTTCTTCCATACCACCACTTTGGTTACTCCTCAACTCTTTCTCCATGTCTCCTATATACATTGCAAAAAGAGTAGGGCTTAGCGGACAGCCTTGATACGGATTGAAAATACACTCCGAGGAGAGAATTCTAGAGCAGAGAATTGCACCATATTTAAGAGTATGTCAATATACTGTACGAAATAATTGTACTGACAGGGACTAAGAATAAAAGAAGGCTAAAACTGAAAAGAACCTTTCAGGTACATGGCACATATAGAAGAAAGAATAGGAGGTAGACGGATGCGAAGTGTCATCCAGCTTGGGTTAGAACACAACAGTATTCTATACAGAAATCTTCGCAAGAAACAACTGCGCTTACATTCTGTTGACGAAGAACACCACCAATAGGAGGCTTTCAATAGTAACTGATGTCAGGCTCCAGTCTAATGCTGGAAAAACCAAATGGAGTAAAGCTAATATGGATACACTGGCACTCTACCGTAAAGCGTAACGTCTAGCCGACTAGTCTAAGAAATCCGAAAAATGCCTATTCTGTGACCCAAACTGGCATGTGGAACTGCACACCAACGGAGTGGAGAAGACCTGCTCAAAATAAATTCAAGATCTTACTCAGTGTGCGGTGCAACCAAAGGAGGTAAAATCTGCTTAAATTCGGCAAGGAAGAGATAAAAAGGCACCTTTACGAAATAGGTCTTTAGATAGACCCAATTTTAACGATTTATGCGGAGGTGAAAGTAATACCACTCCACGTACTGTGTCATTGGAAACCATACAACGCTTTAATATACGGGTGCTTTGCGGAAAAAACATTACAAAATGTCTCTTTTTAAAAGTCACAAAAATCCTGAGAGGCCGAATTTAAAACTGAAGGGCACAATATGCCTTAGGGCTGCAGTATATTGACATACAGGGAACCACCTCTTGGGCGAAATAAGAAATTGCAGAATCATTGCACCCAGACCAGGATTATCAAGTTTGTGGTTTTAAATACTCAACCTCTTTAGCATCTACAATCTGGCAATGGTGTAATATGAATTTGAATAATATTCTCACTAAGTATTTATTGTTATTAAAAGGCTTTAACATAAGCACGAAAATCTTCGATAAACTATGTAATGCGAATGAGCAGATTTAAAAGGTGGAACTTTGTGAAAGAGAAATGATAAGGAACGAAAATCTCAAAAGTAATGTCCAATTGTATTTAATACAATAATATTATAATCTCATAAGCATAAGGAATAAAGGAAACGGTTTTCGTACAATCCGTGGATGCGTGTTAAGGTTCGTCGAGGAATTGAATTAATAAAAATTTTCGTACAAGATCAAAAGCTAAATAAATTATTTCCCCAACATAAAAAATTTATTCATTAGTTTGACGTTCTTTTTTTTTCTAAATATTTATAGGCTGTTTATTTTGTTGAAAATTGATGTAGGGAGCTGAAAAAGCACATGATGACATTAAATCAACAAATTAATACGCTCGCGTGTGTTTTCCTGTCCCCACGACCAATTTTTAATTGACAGCTAAAGGCGCATCAGTTATTTAAATTTCCAATTGGACGAGCACGTAAATGAAGCTCGAATAATTTTTACACCAAAATATCGAATGTGAAATAAAAGTACTTGACGTATATGTTTAAGAAATGCCGAAGGCGTTTTAATTTGCAACTTTTGTAATCCATCATTCTTGCACGAATCAGTGAAAAGGTGCTTTTGTCTGCTTTGTTTTCTTGGGTTCGTTAGAGCATATATGTTTCGTGCGTTCGCGTATAAAAAAAATTTACCACAATTTGTCGAATTTTCATTACATTCTATAACCGTATTTGTATATTAGAAGCCGCCCGGCTCTACTTTTCTTTGTGAAATTAATCTCTAAGTGGATGTAAGGGTATTAAGGGAGTGAGAGTGATTAAGAAGAAATGTCGTGGCAATCAAAAGAGTTGAAGAAGTAATAGGTACCCTTCACAAATTTACAAATCGAAGCTTAATCCTGCTGGAGGCAGCACAAGCGCAGATGGCCAAAATTCGTGCGCAGGACGACGTCTAAACGCCCGCGACGCCAGTTAGCCTGCAGGAAGCAATGCGTGACGTCACGGTAGACGGTGATTATAATCAAGGTGTTACCGACGTTTGTAATAATCGCGATTATAATCGAAGTGTTTTTCCTTCATTGTTAAAGATGTGGCTTGTTCATTAATCGATACAACACCGAGGCACGCGTTGAAAGTTCTCCAATCTTTGTTTATTTTTCACGAGTTTTCTTCATTTTTTTTTCTTATTTAGAGATGTATTATAATATACGCTAAGGTTGCGGGTTGAAACGATGTGAGTGAGAATTACGTGTACGTGGCACGTGTGTATATATATATTCATAGTGTTACATTTACTTTAAGGGGGCAATTTTCTTGTTAACAACCCTAATTAAAGATGCGTACAGCACGAGCGGTTAATATGGAATATAACATCTAAGTATGATGATGGCTTTGAAAAGGGTGATAAAAACCCTTATACTTAACAGTGTGTTTATCGCTCTTTTATTTTGGAGCAAAATGGTAAGTGGCGATCCGTCCCCGGAACAACGTTTATCGCTGACATCGCGCACAGTTAGAACCAAATACGGGGATGTAAGTGGTGTAATAGTGACATTAGACTCAAGGCATCTGGAACCAGTGGAAGTGTTTAGAGGGATTCCTTACGCCAGTCCACCTATCGGTAGCTTACGTTTTATGCCACCAGTCACAGGAGCGCTATGGTCCGGTGTCAAAATAGCCGATAAATTTAGTCCCGTTTGCCCTCAACGTTTACCAAACATTTTCAATGAAACTGCCGCCCTTAAACGGATGCCTCGTGGAAGATTGGAATATCTTAAACGGTTACTGCCTTATCTTCAAAATCAAAGCGAGGATTGTCTATATCTCAACATTTACGCACCGGCACAAGGTAAAATATTTTTTATAACCCATAAATCAGCAAACTGAAAGGAAACAAGATAATAACCCACCAGCATTTCGTATACTGTAAAGGTAAATTTATTACAGCCCACCCACTCCATCTCTACCCAATTAGGCATTACAAAAATATTGAAGATAATTGGAATCGCGTACCGTGGGTAATACGCAATTAAATTAATTTCTCTCATCAGTTTTATGATTTGAACGGAATGAGTGTAAATTTAATAAACAAAGTTCTAAAAATTTCGATTAATTTCGATACGCCTTAATTAGCTTCCTTAATGAAACCATTATTTCGAATCGAGACGTGTGTTGTTGTTGTATCCGAAGATAAAATTTATTCATGCTTTTGAGTCTTCTTTTTCCGTATTAATTTATTCTTTATTTTCCATTGCTTTCGGTCACGTTACAATATTCCATTTGGAATAAATGTTATTGACATTTTGTCCGTCCAGCTGCGGTAACCCGATTTTACAATCGCGGTAATAATGAGCGGCTCCATTTGATAATCGCGCCATTCATTAAAACGATGGGATGAAAGGATAGTACGTATACTAATGACTTAATGAGTGTTAGTGGAAATTCACTAAGCGTAACTTAACTTAGTTTACCTCAAAAACGAACCAGCCGTGGTACTGATGAGAATGATTATGTCAGATATAACATGGATTGCGGTATGTGTAATAAAGTGTTTTTTCGTCGTGTTACGCTAAATCAATTTTGCCTCAATTTTGAATTTTGAATCAAACTTGAATAGTTATTACGTACGATTATAGAAACATATTCAGACCTTTATTATTGAAATTAGTCAACGTAAAATGGTATGACCACATTGGTCGGAGGGCGACATTTTTCAATGGACACATGAGGAAATACGGCTTATTCTGACAATCAAGCGATTAGTTCACTATCACTATACATTAAAAAACGCATGAATTTCGGCAGTGCCTGTTTCTTAATAGCCTAAAGGATAAGTCTTACGAGAGATTCATTAAATGTTTATTAGTACATCCCGCCATTTTTGTAATATTGGAACAGTGTTGGTCAAATTTCGGATAGTTGAAAAGTGGAATTAAACATGTAGATATTATCGTGATCACAGAATGAATTTTTTATCAAACGATCTGGTCTTTTTTTCAAGTAATCGGGTTCCGCTCGATGTTTAGGCAACGCACTTGTGTTAACAAGATCTTGGGGTTAGATTCAGCGCGGCAGAACCGTTCCCGCCATACATTTGGTCACCAGTAGTGTAAGAAACATTCACAGTGAAGGTATTAAAGCTACATCAAAGATACATTTTTTTCTGATACAATAAAAAGGCAATTCGCAAATGAATTTCTTAACTAAATAATGTATGGTCCTAAAGTTTTCGGAAAATTCGGAAAACAAGCCTATATAAGTATTTTTATTTCTTAACTTATGATTATTAACATCATATATTTATAACAAATTCATATTTCCAAAGTATTGTGCGGTTCCATCTCACACCTCCCCTTAAACTAATTTAATGCAGAAACGATGGTGTGGTGGTTACCATTACAACTCCAAGGAATAAAATTGAGCATTTGGTTTACAAGTAATTTCCTGAAACAACAAATCATCCCAAATTTTATCCAAGCCAACATCAGAACCCACGTCAATAATTCTTCAGCAAAAAAAAACCATCAAACATGCCCAATTGTCATGGCTCAAGAGTGAAGTCTCCAAATGGTACTACGAGAGGGAGAATCTCAACCCTGCGCTCTATAAACTTCATCTTAAACTGATCAGCGAAGCATCATCTCAAGAAAAATCAAAGATCACGTCAACATATTTGGTAAAACTTTATTCAACAAATTACTTAAGAAATTGCAATCCCTTCATCATAATCAACAACCCTTTAACAACCATACTCATAATAAGTTCTCCGATTACAAATTTCACCCTAGGTTACTTAACCTTCGTGATCACATATTTAGTCACGATGAGTTGCTGTTATTAAACGAAGGTCTTAAGTTCATTCCACCCCACACTGTCAACCCTAAAAATGTCATGGTCAATATGGCCACCCATTGTGATGCCATTATTAACTCGCTCAACATATCTGAAACCTATTTCATTAAATCTGAGATTATCAAAAGTTGTACAACGTACCATCACGACCATCCACTTAATTATCGATTAAGCCAGGGTCGTTTTGGTAGAGATGTCAATTCTAAAAATCTTTCCAAATTGTTTAATGGCCGTAAACTCTTCCATTACTTGGACCAAAGCGGTTTAACTGATTTCATAGACCTACCCTATTAACACTTTTTCCAAAAAAAACCCGTCAGATAGTTTATCAATTTATCCTCGTTGTCCCATCTTATATGATTTGCCTAAAATACGTACGCTAGACATACGCATTAGACCGGTTATCACTTTTTCAGATACCCCCGTTTCAAAGATTACCTCTTGGCTTAATGGCATTCTTAAATATCACATTAAACTTCACCCTAGTTTCGCTATTAAAAATTCCACTGACCTTACTACTAAAATAAAATTAATTCCCTGCCCTTACCCTCCGAATTTTCTATGGTTCCATTTGATGTCACTACATTGTTTCCCAGCATTCCTTCTGATGGCTGTATAAAAATCATTTCTGAACTTTCACATCGTTCTGATCTTTCTGACGATCAAGTCCTTTGCATCTTATCCCTCTTAAAACTTAGTATACAAGACATTTTTTTCAAATTTAATAGTACTAATTATTCCTAAACTGATGGTCTTCTTGGTCATCTTGGCGAAAATCTTCAAATTCTTTTATCACTAAATCCGTTTTTTATAATAATCATATAATTTATTGGAGCAGATATGTCGATGACATCTTATGCATTCATACCTCTGGTAACCATAACATTCAATCTTTTTTACCCGAGTTGAACCTTTTTCATCCTAACATTAAATTTACGTCTGAATCTGAAAACAATGGTCAAGTATTTTTCCTGGATGTCCTTTTGCATAAAAGTAATCATAGAATGGAATATAATAGGTACCTATCTATAGGAAACCCACTACCACTGACTCTCTTATCTCCGCTGATTCTATCCATCCTTAGTCTCACAAAATCCCCGGCCTTATTTCCCTTCTTAGAACATTTCGATTCCTATGTCACCTCAACATTTTCAAAATGAATTCAATACAATCCAACAAATAGGCACCCCTCCATTTGATTGACAGTTTGCTACACAAAATTCAACGCTCCATCAATCCCACCCACCTCACCCCCAATAATTTTCATAAAGATACTTTACGTTTTCGTTCTCCCTTATTTCCCCAATTTGTCTTACAACAATAAGGATATCTTCAACAAATACAATATCTAAATTTCATTTTCCAACACTAATACTCTGGGAAATTCCTTTAGATAAAGCAGGTATTTACCAACTCTTATGTGGCACTTGCTCGTCTTTTTACATCGACCGGACCGGGAGATCTCTTTCAACCCGCATCGATGAACATTTTAAATCCATTAAAAATAATAATCTCACCCAAAAATCAGCGTTCGCTGAACATATTTTAGACTCAGGCCATTCCATTGATCCTCACACTAATTAGCACATCCTACATTTGTGTTATAAAGGCCACCTCCTTAACGTCCTTGAAGCTTTCAAAATTTCCAAACATAAACATAATAATGATTTCGTTAATGAAATCACTGACATTCGCAAAGATCTATTAGCTTAATTTGCATTTAAAATTTTGTTATTGCACCCCGTATAGTGTCAGTCGTCATTTAATTAAAAAATCTTTTTTAATTTTTTTGTAAATGATTTTTCCTGCGATTTTTTTACCGAATGTATCGATTCATATCCTGCAAATTTTGTTTCAAAAAAAATTTTCGGATAGATTAGACGCCTCTGGATGTTATATGTCAAAAATAACATGTAACTATTTCTGAGTTGTAAAAAGGTTTAAAAACCATTCGTGTATAGTGGAAGCGGAAATTTTCTTACGAGCCAAGCAATAATATAATCTTTTTCCCATGACACAGTTGGTTTTTTTGTAGAAGGTTCTATTACCGGATGTCTGTAGTAGGGCCAACAATGCTTTTCGAAACCATTCTTCAAAATGTTGTGAGTACACTTCACCTGCTTGTAAAAAATCTCGCTGCCTATGTGTAGAAATCCTTCTCCAGATGAAGTCACCACGTTATCGAAAATATCGCTTGCAAAGAAGATACTGATTCAATTGCAGCAGCAGAGTAACATTCTAACGCACTTTATCCTGGCACGTCACCCACGAACAGTCGAAACGCATCGGTTGTTTATCACCGAACAAACTTCTACTTTTCAATATATTGAAAATACTGAATGGGTTAACAGAGTGAAAACATTTTTGTAGACTTTTGTTTGAAACATAAAATCGAGTAGAACTTTAAAATTGTGGTGGGGCGGTCGTTCCGAAAAGCCGGGAAAGTATCTCCTTATAGGCCAGGAACTGGGAAAAGCGAACTTGTCACCTCAAAGTTCTTTGGAATGCCCTCGGTTAATATAGGGAAGATTTTACAAGGGAAAGAAGAGCAAGTAATAAGGCGCTGCTGAAAGGTAACGAATGCAGTCGGAAACTTACCATTGTAATGTGAGGTTTTGTCACAAAATGTGTTTCTGTACGAGGAAGATCTAGGCCCGCCGAAAAATCTTGCGTGCGAGGGTTTAAACTTCTGATGAAGCAAGACCAGAGAACACAAGACGGACTTGCATAATTACTGAATGTTGACAGATTTTAGATGAATCGAGATGAACTTGAGAAACACCAAAGGCACGATATGAATATTGCAAAGAATTCATGGTGTTTTGAAGTCATTTTGTCGATGTATTGCGGTAACTTAAATTCCATTACTAAAGATACACTGGGAATGAAATTTTTAACAGTGACGGGATTCGTTCAATGCAAATTTTCAGATGAATGCATTGAGTATTATTGCATAGTTTGTGTATTCAAGTTACAATTTAAAATCAACATTTTTCCACTTATTTCAGTTTGTTTTTAAATTTTGTACACTGTATAGGTAGCTTAACCGTGTACCGGTCGAACGAATTTTTAATACAATTTATTGGTTTCATATCCAATGCATTTCATTTAGTTTGCACTTATTCTAGGAACGGGAACTATAAAATTCTCTATTTTTGAATCTGTTATTCGTAATTTTGCTTGTGAAAATACTCAACAGAGGATGTGTAAACCGGTGAGCGTTAAGCAATATAATACATTCAGTAGGTACTCGAATTCATTCGTTATGTATAATTATTCAAATAAAATCAAACCAATCGTTCAATTCAATTAATTAAAAATACAGTCCACTAAACAAGCACCAGTTTAACGATTTATATTGTTACTCCTTTATTGGTGTCGTAATCAAATAATACGTGAGGGATGATTGACACGGCACGGCGCGGCAGAATAATAAAATGCAGAATAAACTACAGCAAGATTATTATCCATTTAGTGAAAAGACCTGAAATTAACTTTTATCTAAAGAGGTAAATCAGAACTTAATGTAAATGACACGAAAATTATACAAGATTATCATAAACACATAATTTAAGAATGAAGTTAATATAATGCCTTCTTTCACACTTTAACAACATCTAGGTAGTATTGTTATTGGTAATTATTATATAATAATAATAAGATAACGTAATTCAAGATAGCTTGTATCTATATGTAATCCCTAAAGGTTAGAGATACCTAATTCTATATCTAAACTAGTAACACAATAGATCGGTAGGTTAATTACTAGATAAACAGCGTTGACCTGAAATTTATCGACAATGGATTTCTGACTAATGGAAACTATTTACCGACTCGTAATGGATAAAATTACAGTATTTCAGAAAGAAGCCAAATTTTTCAATTATAATGCACTCTCGTTCACGTCTATTTGTGTGTAAATATAGTATTACTTATGTCATTTACTCGTTTATTTGGTTAATAAATACGATTAGAAAAATTTAGTTCTTCTATTTTTTTTTGAAATCATTCTTTCATCTAAAAATTAAGCAGTTTCCCTCTAATCCGTAAAGTGTACGTAAACGCTGTGACATTTAGGCGTGTCTGTGCTAATTGTAATTTAAAATGTTTGAAGATTGAAGTTTTCATACTATCTCTGGATTGCAAGTGAACGAAATCGCAGTATAGACTCAGGATTCTCCATGTCATCATGATTATCGTGTGTATAGGAATGTTTTGGCTAAAATGGTGTAAATGGAGCAATGGGATAATCCGGAAACAGAAGGCAGATTCTTCCAAAGCTATCAGAAAGGTTGATTTAGTGTTAATCGAGAGGTGTATAAGTATCTATTACTCTTTGTCTCAAAGGAGCTGTTACTTACCGATAGTTCAAATCTAAACCCACGTGAGTTTAGGCTTGAGATCATCTAAGGAAAAAGATGTTTAGAAAACGAGCTCAACACGCATAGAGCTCAGAAGCAATATTGTACAGGTTTTCACTGAAATTAAATAGGCTATACCTTGTAAATTAGTTGGTAACGTAAGTGTTCGCTTGAAAGTTCAGCTAATAAATCATGGGTCGAATATACTTAATGGTTTATCATGGATCTAACACATGTAAGAAAATGCGTTTTTATAAGAATTTCAGTGGAACTTAGTCCGCCTTTAATCACAGGAAATGATTTCAAACTTTAGAAGGAAAAGTAGTTCTACATTATGAGTAAATCATGAGAAAAGGATCCTCAAGTAAGGTAGAAAGCACGATATTTTAATGAAGAATTTATGGCAACTGTGGCTAAGCAGATCTAGGGTGCTGATTGGAAAAAAGGCACTAAAACTGCTGAGATTCATGGATACACAGTTCGGATGCAAGAAAAGCAACCGCATTCCGTTAAATATATGTCACTGCATGACAACTGGCGGATGCGAAAGGCACGAGTAACTAGATGTATTACGAAGGAATGTTTTTTGGTAAAAAGGTTGTAGATCACAGAACAACTTCTCATGGTAAATACGAAGAACATACTTTGAGCAGAAAGCAGAAAACCTTTATTGAAAGAGCTTGGAGTGGAGTGGGGAATATGTTTAGAATTTCCTTGCAATGCCACTACACTAAGTATGTGTAAAGAGTAGTAGTATTATTAGAATTGCTATTAGTCATTCCTCGTTCAAGCGAAGTTGAACCTTATAAGGTATTCTACCATCAGCCCTAATCAGATTGATTTCTCCTGAAACATGATTTGTCAAATGCCAAGGCGTATATCAAAATGTTCAATTTTCTATCTCCCTTCACGTTTATACATTCACCCTTGTAAGTGCGTCGAGTATTATTCAAAATTTTCAAGGTGATATTACAATTATTATGCGTTCACAATTTCTGGCTTCATTTTAGATAAACCTTCCAATGGCAGCTTCTGTAGCATCAAATGTGGCAACTAACTGTTTTTGCTTCCAGCACATTTGGTCCATGATATCTAAAAATAAGAACATTTTTTGATCCCTCCCCATTTGCACAGGGAGATGTCATACTATGCGGCCAGAAACGGTGCGGTTTCGGAAATAGGGGTTGCTGCACACGTCTCTGAGCAGATAGGTTGCTTATTCTAGTTCCATGATTTTGTTATAGTAAACGCCAATCGAACAGCAGCTAGTTTCATGAGTCATGCATAAGATTGATTTTGCGTTGTGTGTGTCCTTACAGACAGTAGGGAACTACTTGATTTAATAACCAAAAGTATCGCGAGTATTTTATGTATTCCCGCCCACACTTGTATCCAGCACATTTGATTTACTGCTAGTAAATTTAGCCGGAGTGCTGCTGAAAGTGTACGGAAAGATGAATGAGAGTTATTTTGGCCCAGATGACCAAGCAGCAACTGTGCTCGTCTTCAGTTGGTGGTCTGGATTACGATGGGAGGGTGGTCAAAAGTCCACTCGCACATAGGCCACCTATTCGGGCGCTTTGTTCTGCCTCCCTGATTAGAGTTGTTCGACCCCGAATCATCACTCAAGCCATCCCACACGTGAGATAAAGCTGAGGATACTGGACGGGGAAGCGGCTGTAATCTTAGCCATGTTCGGCCAGGAGTCCCCCAACATGGATCGTCTTAATTCGACAAGTACGGGACACTCACAAAGTATGTGTTGCGCCGTCTCATCTTCTGTGTAGCATCCTCTACAGGATGGTGATTCAACCAAGCCCATGCGGTGCATGTGCTTGTTTAGTTTACAGTGCCCAGAAAGTATGCCCACAAGTAGCCGCAGGTTCTTTCTGGATAGCCCTGTGCAAAAACGCGCCAGGCTACGAGATGGTCCTCTAAAGGCCTCTCTCGCGTGATGGCATTCTGACATCCACCTAACCTTATGCTGGGCTTGGGTGTCTTGAGTTATGAAGTTGTTTACAGTTGATACTGTAAGTGGGAGAGCCGGCTCTGGACCATAAACTGTTGTTTTGAGACCAGTCGGGCTAACTTATCGGCTTTTTCATTGCCTGTTGTTCCAGAATGCCCTTTAACCCATACAAGCTCAAGGGTATTGCTGTTTACCACTTGCTCTAGTATTTTGTGACACTCGGAAACCAGCCTAGAGGTAATTTTGTGTTGACCTAGTGCCTGCAGAGCGGCTCTCCTGTCACTGGAAATCCTGATACTTGTATTCTTTACGCTATGCATAACAATTATTCTTACACTAAGCGTTATTCCTGCTAGTTCTGCTTGAAAGACATTGGAAATTTTGCCTAGTGGTTGGCTGATATGGACGTTCAGGTCATTGGAATAAATTCCGGTGTCTGTTCCTTCCATTGTTTTAGATCCGTCTGTAAAGATGGATATGTCTGGTTGGGTTGCCACTTCCGCATCAAAGAAGATGCGGTAGTTTTTCCCTAGTATAAATCGAGGGATGAGTGAGTCAGACCGTCCTTCTAGTATAGGTAGTCGTTTGAATGCCTCGCCCAGAAGTTTGGTTGTCTGATCTCTCCAGCAGTTGAAATACATATTGAACGATCATCCAGAAGTATCGACTGTCGATTCGTTAATACTACAGTTAACAGTTGGTTGGTTCTTGCGGCACTTGGACCTAATATTTTTAGCTGCGTTTGTGAGCCTTCTGTTCTTTCGAGAGTGAGTCCACTAAAAAAATTCATTAAAACAATGCTTGGTGCTCCGCAGTGCTTTGGTTCCTTTTAGGATTATTGAGATTGTGATTAATGCACCAATAAGTGACTTTTTGGAAAAATTTGTGGACGATTTTCGTATAATTACTCAATGAAATGGTTTTAAAATGATATTAAGTATATCTTCCTAGCCACAGTATATTGCTTGTACTCTTGTACGAGAGAAAGTTTTCAATGTAATTTTGCTGCAACCTCTTTAAGCAGTATTAAGGAGTGATTGATGCTACCCTTATTTACTTCATATCAAATTGTATGCAGCTCCGCCATCGCCACTGGAAAATTATATCACCTCCCATGGGTACGCCACTGGCACATTGGGAAAGTAACGTAATCGAAAAAAAAATCTGACTCGACGTTTTGAGTGCCCCTGAGTTCAAAACCACAATCTTTGAAAAATGTGTGTCTGTGGGTACGTTATGGCTGTGGAGCCTAAACTACTAGGAAGATTGTGATGAAATTTAAAACTAAGGCCTACAAAAAAAACTTCATCGGAAAAACAAGCTTCTCATCAAAATCGACCCAAAGGGGCCCAAACTAGGAGCGTTATTTGGGGTGCAAACGTTCAAATTTTAGCCCAAACTAATTTACCTTGGTGAAAAGTTAGTAGACATGGTAATAAGTAAAAGAAAATTCAAAATGGCGGCCAATATAGCAATTCTCCAAGTTTTTACTTTTTAGGGTGTAGCTCAAGAATCGTTTACTTAATTAAAATTTGAAAATTGAAAATTGTAGCCATAGGACGGCCAGAACTTTTACTTATAATTGATAAAGAACAAAAATTTAACGTGGCCAATTTATTGGTTCCCAAAGTTGGTCAAAAATTGAAGATCGATTTTCTCAAAATCTGCTCCGAGCATTTTTTTATTTTTTGAAATTAACTTTTTTTCTAACAAAGATAAAGAAGTAAAATTGTACAGTGAAGTAGAGGACATACGACTCTTTTAATCGAGTATAATAAGTATACTAATTTACTTCCGGTCTAACGGAAATGAACAAAATATTAAAAATCTTTATCCATATTATTTCAGGAGAAAATCATAAATCATTTTCTGATTACAACTATACTCCACACTATATAATATTTACTTTTTTGGTTTACTGGTCATTTAATTTAATTACAAAATTGTTTTAATGCCATTTAATTTAAAAATAAGAAAATTGTCACCCTTACAAATCTAGAAAGTTCGAGAATTACTTGCAGATAATTTGGATCGACGCCTAGGTATGGCAGTCGATTGACAAAAAGTTTACTTTGCTGATGAGGCAATATTTTGTTTAAATAGAACAGTTAATAAGCAGAATACAATCTTCAGCAATCTTCATTGGTATCTGGAAGTGACGGAGTCTCTCCTCACTTTGGGAGTTCCTTAACGCTTCGGTAATAGGCGGTCAGGGGGAAAGGGGTGCAATCGGATGGGCATTTCGTTTGCCAGATATATGTCCACTAGATTCTCTCCATTGGCACCACATAAACAATAAATTAATTTTAGATTATTCTCCTTAATAAAGGAGCTTTCTGGAGGAGTTTCTAGTTATGCCGGTTAATAAGCCACTGTTTACTTCGTAAACGGCCGACGTATCGGCTAGTTAGGCCTAGCCTTCTTCGGCGCAACTTTATTAAACAAATTACATAATTAGTTAAGGCAGTTTACATCAACAATAAAGTTTACGCAGGCAGCCCAGAAGAAGTCGGGAGCCTAATTCTGAAATTCTGTTGTTTTAAATTAAATAACTTAAATTTCCTTATTTTGATTTAATTAGAAGTTAAATTTAATTTTTTTTAATTTGTATGTTCGTTATATGTATAAACAAAGCAATATAGATGCTATGCCAATAGTTAATAACAAATTGCAATTAAGAAAAAGCAATTTTTATTTGCGACGATTTTGCGATGTGAAAGTAAGTAAATTTATTAAATTTCAATGCGGTGCTTTCCCAATAATTGAGTTATTTTAAATAAACTGATTACGCTGTCAAGATGTAAACTGAATGAGAAATTGTGTAACGTATTGAAAGATTTTTGAAAAGAGAACAAGATGCACTATCAAATAAGTAGATTATATTTACCTTTATACTCGATTCTTATCCATTCTAAGTACTGAGAGTAATGCAGTTATTAATGTCGTAGATTCAAACTTCAAAGAATGAGGAGCAGAAATATATTACTCACGACTTGACGGTGTTTATTACCTGATTCGCATTTTAATGTACGCTTCAAAGGTTGTAATAATCACAATATAACCTGAGGTGAAATTCCTCTGCAGTTGATTTACATCCTGGAGAACGTAATACGAGTTGTTAATTTCAGAGTGCAGTAGGCACATGAAATACAAAGCGACTCACACAACTCGCTTGAAATCTTTACATTTAAATAGAAACCAACTATAATTCACGCGCGTATATTTTAAGGTAAAAAGCTATATCAAAAAATACATTTGCTAACTGGATTAAACTTGTTTGTTTATTCTTAAAGTCTCTCAGTTTTGCTAGATTAGAAAAGTTTTTCGTTTAACTCGCTTCGTTATCAGAGTAAATATTTTGGTAGTGGAGGTGCCTTCTGAAGGAAAACTGACTGTAATTGGTTTGTATTACAATTGCACCATAAAATTCCGCTGAGGTAAAAGCAGAACAGCTTCAGTTTCAGCTCTATATTACGCTTTTATGTTGCCAATAGGATCTCATTCCTTCTACATTCCAATAAAGTTAACACGCTATAATTTGAAGAGTGAACACCGTAACCCAATTTCGTATTGGAACCACATACCTCGTTCATAATTTGAATAGCAACAAGGTTTTTGGACAAACCAGCAATGTTTACTGTGAACTGGGTTCTTTGAAACCTTCACTTCATTTTTTCATTTCATTTCCTGGCAAAGCTTTTGGAAGAATCGGTGGTTTAAGGCTCTTGCTCTGATGAAGTTAATTACTTTGACACATGTAAACACAACGTCCTTCAGGAAAAACGGCGAAGTTTGTGAAGCCAAAGCCTGTCGATGGAAGAAACGATGCGTGCGTATACACAAATGTAATAAATATATTGAAGAGTGAACTGAGTGGCTTCGGACCCCTGGCACTCATGTCCACTTTAAGAAACCCTGATGTATACTATTACTATAAGTGAGTAAATAGTAAAGAGGCCGGATGAGCGAAAGAAGGGGAAGGGTAAGGATTTGGGAAAACTTGGACGAGTTTGTGAAGAGAAAAAGAGAAGGTTGAAAGTCAAAAAGGCGGAGGAGGGTAAGGACGAGTGGTTCAGGAGAAGCAAGGTGACTAGGAGGTCTCCACAAAGGGGAAAAGGAGGAAGTGGAGCGGAAATAGAGAAAGGAGACGAGTAGATGAAAAAGGTGATAAGAATGGTGGAGATAAAGACGGAGGACGGAGGAAAGAAATGAAGGAAAATAACGAGGAAAGTAAAAAGCTGAGAGAGGAAGTTAAACAAATGAAAGAAGAGTATGGGGGAAAAGAGAAAAAATGGAGTGAAGAGAGGTTAAAGTTGATGGGGGAGATAGTACAAATAAAGAGGGAAATGGAAACAAATGAAAGAGGCCAGCGGAAAAATAATATAGTGGCGAGGGGCAGTGCAATGAAGGAACCAGAGAAGGAACTGGAAGGATTCATACAGGACAAAGTGGGAGTGAGAGTAAGCGTTAAAGAAGTATGGGCGGTAAACAAAGGGACAGAAAAAGAGCTAGTAGTGGCGAAGCTAGGTAGTTGGGGAGAAAAGAGGGAAGTTATGAAAAAAGGGAAGCTTGAAGAACTCAAACGTGTATATTGAGGACAATCTAACAAAAGAAGAGAGGCAGGTGCAAGGGGAATTAAGAAAGGTTGCAAAGGAGGAAAAGGAAAGAGGGAATAGAGTGAAGGTGTGGTACAGAAAAATTTGGGTAGGCGAAAGCAGGTACGACTGGGATCAGGATAGGGGAAGGCTAAATTGGGGCCAGGAAGAAGAAGTAAAATTAAGTGACGCAAAAAACTAAACGGGGGAGGAGAATATGGAGGGGGCCGGGAAACATTTAAAGATTGTATTTTGGAATACTTACAAAGTTTTGACGTGGTGGGCCTGGTAGAGAGATGGATGGAGGAAAAAGACTGGGAGACATAGGAAGGTAAACTACCGGGGTGTTTTACGTGGAGGGCGCATTTTGTCACAAAATGCAGCAAGAGGGGTAGGGTAGTGGGGGATTGTTAACGCGAATATTGGATGAACTGGATGGGGAGAAAAGTGGGACAAATACGCAAAGGCAAGGGATGATGGTGAACCATATGACGATGAGAGAGCAGAAGAGCTATGTAATTGTGACAGTGTACTCCAAAGGTATGAAGTGCATGAGGATCCTCTTAGAGAAAGTAGTTAAGAAAGAGTTGGGATAAAAAAGAAAAGACTGATAGCAAGGTTTAAGTGTGGAAACGAGGAGAGAGACAATAGATATTGGGAGGAGGATGATAGCAGAAAATATAGACTGTGTAGTGTGGGGCGGGAAAATTTGGATCACATGTTAGGGGAGTGTGATGAGTTGAGAGCGGAGACTAGGAGCTGGAAGAGGGTAGTAGGAGAGGGAGAAGCAGTGGCGTGTCGTGAGGTTTAAGTTTGGAGGGGCGCAAATCGAATAAGCGCGCTGCAGGCGCCGGTGCCGCCGCAGCCCGCAGGCTAAAATTTTGGGGGAGCCACGCCGAAAAAAAAAGTCAAAAGTTGCTCGTTTTAAATAAAAGTTCACCTACCTTTAAAATCGATCTTGAGCTGGAACAGCGGAATGGATTTTACATTTTATTTGGTGCACTAAATTTCGATTGATAGACAGCATTGAGTCTATCATTAAGCATGGTATTTCTCAAAAATGTTTTTATGCGTTTAAGCGTCGAAAAAGTACGTTCCGCTTCTGCTGTTGTCATTGGAGTTGTCACAATAATTTTTAATATTTTTGATGTTTCGATAAATGTTTCATTAAGATTGTTTTCCAAAATAAATAAAATGAAGCTACTTCGTTTAAAACTGTCACTGTCTCCTCAGGAGAAGGGTTAGGCTGGATAGAAGAGGTCATAGAAAGAAGAAGATTTTTAAGGGAGTGTAATGGAAGGGATGAAGGTTAATGGGATGTCATAAGTTTAGAATGGTTCTGTTTTAAGTAGAATGTTTATTTCGTTTATTGGTTGGTTAAGTGTTAGGTGGAATTCAATTTTGTAAAAATTTAGACAACTAAAAAGCATTACATTAAACTATTAATGGTTTAATTAAAGTTACTTTTCTGCATTCGGGGGTAAATTGAAATGGAAAGAGATCATAGTTTTAAACCCGTAGCTGTGGCGACCCTTTTTCTACAGTTAAAGATGTCTAAGAGACCCGTGAAAGAAATACCGCTTTAAAATAGGCAAAATTTAAGGAATATATTTTGATTTCGATTAGGTTCCCACCAGAAAAATTTTTAATAGACAACCTTATTTTGTAATCCAATCGCACACAAAATTTTTACCAACTGGACATGAGAATCTAGTTTTATTATCCTTTACGCATCAACGAATGATTTCCTCCAGTTTTACCCAATCGTTCTTCTTGAATTTATTGGGACATACCTCCAACTTTCTTCCGTTCTTTTCTAACATTTTTTGGAATATTTATTTTTGATGATTTTATATGCTGTTTCGTCGAAGTAAGAGGTAGATTTGTGCTTTCTTTCCTTTATTATTTGTGCAAAACACGGTAAACATAACACATCTGGTTTACTTTTTTATCCAGTCAATTTTGTCATCGTAGTTCATACTGAAAACCAGCACAACATTTTTACGTTTTTTTGAGCCAAACTATCATTCCTTTTGTGAATCCGATTGTTGGAATCGTCGTACGACTTTTTGACTTCCTACAAAAGTCAGATCATCGGATTTAAAGTTGTTCTTCTGCTCCTCCTCTGCCCATCCAACGTCCTGGAATGATGTTATTCAAGTAACGTCGGACGTGGTTAGAAAAATGAGGCGGGGCACCATCTTGCATGAAGATGAAGTCATCTGAATCTTCTTCAAGTTGGGGAAATAACCAGTTTTCAAGCATGTCTAGATAGGTTAGTGCTGTAACAGTTTTCTCATTGAAGAAGAATGGCCCATTAACCTTGGTCCATGCTTGCTCGTGATGTGGATATCTTTGAGCCCCTTTCGTATAGTGTACGACATACGCTCAACATTCTCCCACGATGTGCGTGGACGTCCCGTGCTTTTCCTTTTGCAGATGCAACCATCTTCTACACATCTTCAGCACACAAAATGATTTCTCTTGTGGTGTCGACCAACAGCAATTGTACAACTGAAAACTTGCTAAGGATGTTGGGTGTCCTCATCATCACCACCCTGATTTGGTTGTAGTTGCCAAGTAACCTTACGTGCAGGTTGAAGTTGGAATCGACCATTACCCTATAAGATCGCTCCTGTGTAGTGCGTCCAACAATTATGACAGTCGTTTATATCGATGTCTTATTATGATTGGTGTTTATTTTTTTTTTTTGGTACAAAATCCAATTGGATTACGATTCTTACTATTATTATAATTATTATTATAGTTTTGGTTAAAATGGGTTAGTTTTCCAATGCCTTTAACTTAATAATTTCAAGGTTTCAAGATCGTGGCAAGACTTGAAATACAAAACACGACTCCGGCCAATTTCAATCATTTCACAAAAGCATGTAGTTACGTTATAATATTTACTTAAAAAAAGGCATGTATCTTTTCATACATTTAATTTTCATTTTATACGTAAAATTAATTAATCTGCAAGGAACGGAGATACATTGCGAAAAGCTTTTATAAAAAGTAAAAGGGCTTGTTATATAGGGTAAACATTACACTTTTTACTGTTACCTTAATGTTTTTACGTGAGTAGGTTTAATAAATATGGTTTTCCTTCCGAATTATTTTGAAAATACAGACAATAAAACAAATAATGATAACAATGAAACTCTGTTTATTTCCCTTACTGATGGAAAAACATCATTGTTGAACGGTAACAACAGAGATTCTGTTATGTGTGAATATAAGTAAACGATCGATTGTGTTACGAATTACGCTTCGGCAATTTGTGTAGTTCGAACAAAGAAAATCGTATTAACGTGAAATTTTACGCAAGAATAGCTTCATAAGAGATACAAGAACTTCACATGAGGTTTTCAAATTCTTCTTAAATTGAAATTTTTTAATGGAAACCATTTTAGAGGTTACTTTAATTTCAAATTTCCCTTAAATTTGTGTGGAAGGGGAAGGAGAAAATTATAAAAGCAAGTTCTGATATTTGAAGGTTTGCGCTGGAAGGTTGGATGACATTAATTTCCTTTTTGTATATCTGGATACATTGAGCATGCATCTATTATTTCGTGAGCCTAATGCTAATGTCAACATCATTTCGTAATGTTTACAATTTCTAAGCCGGTAGGAGCTATACAAATTTAACATCAACGACAACCTGAATCAATTTCAATCGCTCCGCCATTAGTCTCCATTTATAAACAATGATACAATTTATAGCAAGTATAGTCATTGTCGAAGGGTGAGACGTAATAGTTGTAATGAGGTTTAGGGGTTAGAGACATTATAATGAAAACAATTAATTCATTTTAAACTAACGTCAACTGAAAATCCCATGCTTTTCCCTAATTAATGGATGTTGAATATTAAACGATTTATTAATTTTCATGTCTCCTTTCAACACAACAGTGTGACACACAAGGATTCAATATTATATTTTTGGTATTTAGTTCATGTTCGTTATGCAAAATTAAATTTTCATTTGCAAATATGCTCATTTCAGTCAGTTTTGAAAGGCAGACGGTGTTATTGGTGTATATTAAAGCTTCGTACCACATTGCTTCAGATTAGTTGCTTATTTTTTATCAGTGAAATACACATAAATGTTAATGTATGTCAGGCTAGATGGCTTTCATTTATGTATTTAAAATATACGTGATTAGTTAGGGAAGTAGCCAGGTTTTCTACAAAGATACTCTTTTTACTCACAAAAATCCTCCCCCTTTTTTTGATTTCTTTGGGTATGCCACAACGATCCATTTCGTTTTTCAACAGTTTTTTAGAATTATACAACACCGAGTAAGTACTAAATTGAGCTATCTTCTCCATATTTGGTTTAATTAACGTTTCTTGTATTTGGGTGTTTTTAATTGCAAAATTGTTTAATGTCAGAAAAGTTGCCTTATTTTGGAATCTAAGCAACATACACGACAGAGATAAATTTGTCAGTATTGCTTACCTACGTCTTCAATCCAGTGTTGCGGAATGTCAATAAAATTATTTTTGGCCCTCAATGTTGATGTAACAACCCAGCACACATAAGGACGTTTTAATGACGTGAAATGTTCGTCACGTTTTACGTCAGAGACCTTAAAACATGACGTGAAAAAGACGTCAGAATTACGGGTAATGACGTCATTTTGGGACGTAATTATGACGTAAATCATTGACGTAGCCATAGTAAAAAAAAGGGGGGTGACCTGGGCCACATCTTACCACTCCGGCCATCTTTTCATACTTGTGAATATTTGACAACTGTGTGTGCTCCGGTAGCTCCTACGCCAGAGCCCCTCTTCGCTTCTTGTAGAGTCGGAGGAGATCGTTAATGGTGAAAAAGACTTTTGCCTGAAGTAGGACTCGAACTTCGGTCGCCCGTTTAGTAGTCAGACAAGTAAACTATCTGCGCTAGCGAGACTTTGCTAAGTGCAGTAATTTGAAGTTGAACACTATGAGAAAGGGAGAAGGACGTGCATATCGCGTAGTATATGAATGTCTATTTTTCCAAATAGAAATTTTTGGTCCCAATTACCTAAAGATAATTATAACGTCATAATTAATAAATTTGAAATTAATTTATTGTTTGACATAGACGAGTATTTAAGATATAAATATAATTTTGTGGGAATAAATGACATTTCTTTAACAAATGTAATTATTGATTTATTGTTTAAGAAACCAAAAATGCTTTAGAGTGTCATTCAGTTATGATGATGAAGACAGATAGCAATATTAGATACAGAATTACTGCGTTTTGGACTTTTGGTTGAGGTTAAAGGAATAAAAATTGAAGGTAATCAAACAATAAGGCAACCTCGATTGAGGCAAACCGTATTTTGATATCTCTAAATCGGCGAAAGTACACGCTTTTCAAATAAATGAATTAAAAATGCTAAATACTGAACATTTAAAACAATCAAATTTTAGTTACTAAATAACTACGTATATATACCGTCATATAACTCACGTATTAAAGACGTTCAGAAATGACGTCTATAATACGTCGGAATTTGGGGGTGTAACGTAACTGACTAATTATGACCGAAAAAGTACGTCAAATATACGTCATTTTATAATTAATGTTTACTGGGAAGACAGACATTTCAAAATTCTTATCGTCGTATCCTCCTAAAACCCTACAAATGACAAGTTACAATTATCTTAATTTTTATGTTTCGAATTACATACCGTTACAATTTCAATTGAAATCACCAAAGCCGGTTTTATCAACTAAAGTCAATTCACTCCCAAGAAAAACTAAAACAAATACATACAGACGCGTGAACAGTCGTTTCCAGGGAGACAGCACGGTTCTTATTGGTCTATTTTGTTGTGACGTTTTGCAAACTTCAAGCGAGAGCCTGGTCAGGGGTGTATTATATTTTACACGGTTTAAGATCAAATAGTTTGTTAAACAAATTTTGATCAATGTATTTAACTTTTAATACGGCCCTGTTCAATGTTTTCTGTCGATCACATGAATACCGGTGTTTACATTTAGTTTTTCTTGGGAGTGAATAGACTTTACACGCTATCATCTTTTTATTTTGTTACGTTTGCAAACGAAACACAACAAAACATAGGAATTTCCGGAATCTCTCTGTCAAGTGCAGTGATTTACCAAGCCAAGTAGCTTGACTTGAAATATAACAGTTTGGCTTGGGCTTGGAAGTCACGTTTTTAAGAAGATAAGCTTACCTGTGGTACTTGTGGCTCCTTTTACATAGGCCAAACAGGGAGAATGTTCAAAAATAGAATTAAAGAACACTTTTCGTGTATACAAATCAAATAGGTTTGTTGTATTTTTTTACATATTAATCAAATAAATACATGATTCTATTCCCCATCGCAAAACTACTCCCGCCTGTCCTTCCCCCTACTTTCCACCTTTTCCCTCCTTTCTAGCACTTTCTTCATCCATCCCACCCCTTCCCCCTGCGCTCCTAGCATCTCCTTTCTTACCCTTCTCTCTTCTCTCATCTCCTCGCATTCCCTTAACATATGCGCCATGCTCTCCCTCCCCTCCCTACACATTCTGCAAACTCTCTCTTCCTCCTCCCGCCAATACCTATTCTCTCTCTTCTCTCTTTCCATACCTAAACCTCGCTACAATTTTTTTTTCTTCATCCCTCATTATACCTCCCTCCGGCAATCTTCTCTCTCCTTTCCTGCCCTTGCACATCCTTATCCCTCATGGCCACCTCCTCTACCATCTCTCATTTTCGTGTATAAAGAACAATAACATTGACTCCTCCAAATCCTCATTCGCTAATCACATTCTAAACTCCGGGCATTCCTTCGATCCACAAATGAATTTTGAAATCCTTCATTGCTGTGACAAAGACATAAAGCTTGAGACCAAAGAAATCATTACCAATCCCTCCTCATTGCTTAACGAGCTTCTCAATTTGAATAAAAATTATTTATTGTTTCTTTAATTTGTGAGACCTCTGTCGGTTATTTTTGATTTTGTCCTTACCGGTTTCTTGCCCCACTCCTCTCGTTGCAAATGTCGCCATGCATTTTCAATTTGTTCACTTTCTGTGTCCGTTGTGGCCGGTGGTCATTTTCATTTTTGTACCATGTGCCTTCTTTTCAACTTAATTAATTATTCTCATCTCGTTAAATAAAATTAAAAAAATTTTCCCGTAAGTATTTTCCTGCTTTATTGCTGTGGTTTTAACCTTACTTTTTCAGCATGGTTTTAATATAAATAACCCTCTTGTTAATTTCGTGTACTTCAATTGTGATTGCCTAATGATTTACCTGTAAGAATTCACCCTTGTTTTAATTAGTTCCTTAATAGCGGTTTTCAGAGATACATAGCCTTTGGCTTCGCCAATCTAATTTCACTCACGTCATTCGCATCCCATTATCTCATCAACAAGTTTACACACTTATAAATTTTCTAGTAAGTAAGATATTTGTTAATTAATTCTAATTTTAGCCTGATAATGACAATAAGATATTGTCGAAACATGTCGTTGTTTTACAACGTATTATTACTTTCTTTGCTATATTTGCTATCAAATTCACCTTTTTAACTTTAAACTTAACGAATTTTTAAAATCTTAATAAATTTCAAATGGGGAAGGTTTTTTGATTACTATTTCCAAGAAAAGCTTGTTTTGGCTTGATGTTTGACAATGCAGGCTTGGCTTGGTTATCAAGCTTTCCCAAGCTTTATCAAGCTTCTTCAAATTTCTTCTTGTTCTTCCCATAAGAGTAGTCAGGTTTGGAACACATTGCTCATTACGTCATACGTGTATAGCTCATTGTCGGACTGTCTCCATATTACTCAACTGCTGATTAGTGTTTAGTTAGTCACTGTTGAGTGCTTAAGTAAGCGGTTGTTAACTATGAGTTGTAACAAATTTTCTGAAAATTCCGAAGAACCTTTATTTAGATCGTACATTTTTCAAAATATCTACGCATTCACAATTTTCTGTGGGAAGTTTGTCGAAAAACATCCATGGCCTATTGGGAAATGATCCATCAAATATAAGCTAGATTCATAGTGACCTATACAAAGTCCCATTATTTTTTCATGCAAAAACTAATAAAGTAGAAATATACAGAGTGTCCCATTTAAAAAACATAGCTTTGGTTTACCACCCTGTATAGGAACATTCTTTATATAATACTACTACCTACTACTACTACATGACGTCATGCAATTTTCCATAGAAAAATCGTTCAAAACAAGCAAATACAACAATAAGTAAGAACATAAAAGTAACACAAACATAAACTCAACAATGTATGTAATTGAAAACCTTTGTATTGTATTAAAAAATAAAGATACACGCATCTATGAAAGTTTATAAAAAAATAATATTTCCCACAAGTGAAACTATGCCAATATCCTACGAAAAAAGTTTAAATCTTCGCTAGGTAAGTTCAACTTTTTGTTTTTTACCCTTCAAAGTTATTTAGAAAAGTTTTCGTCTAAATTGAAAAAGTTGAATCATCTCGGGTCATCACGGCAAGCGATTTCGTTAAATGTTGGAGTTTGCGTTAAGAATATATTTTTTTCTCTTGGTAATGCATTATTCATTGCAAAGAAGTACACATTTACGAGAAAATTATTTGAAACAAGCACAGATCGATAACATTGTTTCTACCCTTCCCATTCTACTAAATTTTTTTGTACGTACCTACATCAAAATTAGATCCGTTATTTTCCCTATTCTTCCTTACCCCTCTTTTAATTTGCCTTTTCGGATTTAATTTAAATTGGTTGATCGCTCAATCACAGTTTAATTTAACATAAGTTTAATTACCATAAAAGTAATTATACGACACAGTCGCCGGATAAAGTTGGATGTTTTAAACGACACGGTGTTATAGATAAATACTTGTCGAATAAATTATATGGGACGTTTGCACATATTTCACCACTAGATTAAAAGCGGTATGTTGGTATTACTTGTCGGAGAAATAATTTAACTACGGCGTGCCTATAATGCCTATAATCTTCATTGTAATTGTAATTTTTATTATATGTGTCGGTGAATTTTATGTCTCAACATATATTTATATAGTCAAGGGAGAATGTGAGATTTACGATGTGGGTTAAGGTTCATATGAACGTACCCATCCGTCAATGTGTTCATCAATTCACCTGAGGAACGATCGAGTCCAATAAACTTCACGCATATGCCATTCAATCATTTAGCTTCACTATTGAACAGTGACATCAGATCGTTTTTCTGATTTTACGGTTACGGTAGCTTTTCACCACCGTAAACTGGTGTAAAGATACAATTTAGACGCTTACCTGAGAGCTCTAAGCGTGCCACTGTCCAACCGTGGTTCAATTGCTCTTTCTTCTTTTATGTATAGCTATAGAGACAGTGTGTATCGATTGGAAAGGGTATCAGTATCTTAACTTAACATTGTTAACTTCACACCAAGGTAACTTAAATTTAAATTAATAATTTTTGATGTTACCACCTTGAACAAACCTTACGGGAACAACTGCAGTGCGGGACAGGTGACGTCTCCTGCTCTAAAGTAGAGTTTTCTGGATGAGATAATTATTTCTGTTCAAAATCAGGGAATCTCCTTCTGAATACAGCACTATTTCTGTAGGTCTTGACAGAACACTACTACATTCATCATTGACTCCCAAACATAGCCAGGATTGCTTTTAAACATAATTCGATTTCAATTCCATTGTCACATGTTCTTAAAACGACTTCAGGTCTGCTTTACTTTGATCTTGAATCTTGATCCCTTACAAAATGTATTCTTAGGAGGCCTCTTTCATGTATCTTCGTGTACGATGAACAGCTCTGGTATCTCTATGACGTTGATATTTCTATTCCAATGCTCAATTGTACTTACAGTAGAATGCGTTCTAAGCAACGCTATTAACTACCCCTCCAGCCTCACGCATATTTTTTGTTCTTCCCCCTTTATACTGACCTAATTCATATATCTAAATGTTGTAGTTTATTTCAATTTGTTAGTGTACTATGTATCGTACTTTGTCATTGCAAATCACAGTCGACAGTGGATTATGAGTGGGCTCAGGAGGAAGAACTGTGTCCAGTTTTTCTAACCCTGTAGGCACCCTTTGAAAACGGTGTAGGAACCATATAGTCTTCAATAAAAGCTATTATTATTATTATTAATTTGAATAGTTAGACGAAAACACTTTTCTGCTTTGTAACTTTATGACGACATAGGTACTATCCTTAGTATAAACTAAATAGGTAAGACAAGGTGAAACGAAAACGTTTGTCTGTCTGCTTGTAAGCCCAATTATTTCCAAAAGAGAAGACATCAAATGTATATCGTACCTACCTAAATATAGTTTACGCAATAAGAGTGGTAAACTGGAAGGTTACTTACGGACTAATTTCTAGATACTTATTTGGATTATATAATGTGTAAAACAATTGATGTAAGTTTACATGCTTCAGAAAAGATACATTTTGTTTAAAAAGATTATGGCTGTGATGCAGAAAAGTAGTGACCAAGACTTTGGAATAGCTTGAAAGGATACGAAGTTTATTTTTCTGGACAGTGAGGGAAAAAAATGTTATAAATATCGACAATAATTTAAACGAACAGCATAACCTTAAAAAATTTGAAAGGGAACGTACGTAAAGAATTAGCTCGTCAGCTTAAATTGAAGAGTACAGTAGATTTAGTTGTCAAGACCTATTTGGGAAAGGAAACATACAAGAAGCTGTAAGCGTGAAGAACTGAAGAAGAAGGCCAACAACAGAACACGGCATTTTCAACAGGGCCTTGATGAAATCAAAAATTTGGAAAAAATAAGTTCACAGTGTAAATAACAAAACATAACATGATCAAATCATGATAAACAGCATACAAATGTGAAAAAATTCTGGCAAGTTGCCACGAGACTTCCCTCGTATTAACACTTTTTTCAAAAAATAAATACTACTGAATTCAGAAAAAATACTCTTAAACTACATAAAAAACTGCAATTTTATCTTATAAAAAAATGAGTGCCGCCATTTTAGCTTACACCGGAAGTGACGTAATCAAAGGTAATATCAGCATTTTCGTTCTTGGCCCGAATGCAATCGATTGGCGAAAACCGCATTTCGATAACTTTAATAGTTTCTGAGTATAGAGCGTTGCAGTCATTTTTTAAAAATGATTTTTTTAACACATTTTTCAAAAAATAAGTAAGCACAATATATATTGCTGAATTCAGAAAAAAATTCTCTTTTAAACTACATAAAAAAACTGCAACTTTATCTTATAAAAAAAATGAGTGCCGCCATTTTAGCTTACACCGGAAGTGACGTCATCAAAGGTAATATCAGCATTTTCGTCCTTGGCCCAAATGTAATTCATTAGCGAAAACCGCATTTCGCTAACTTTAATAGTTTCTGAGTATCGAGCGTTGCAGTCATTTTTTAATAATTATTTTTTTTAACACTTTTTTCAAAAAATAAGTATAGCACAGTATATATTGCTAAATTCAAAAAAAAAATTCTCTTTTAAACTACATAAAAAAAACTGCAACTTTATCTTATAAAAAAAATGAGTGCCGCCATTTTAGCTTATACCGGAAGTGACGTCATCAAAGGTAATAACAGCATTTTCGTCCTTGGCCCGAATGTAATCGATTGGCGAAAACCGCATTTCGATAACTTTAATAGTTTCTGAGTTTAGAGCGTTGCAAGGAATGTGTACGTACAGACTACAGACTACAGACGACAGACGGAAAATTTTTTTTTGCATATTTTGAATCTACGTATTCGGAAACGCAAAGATATGTAAAAATTTCCATAGGTCAAATTTTTTTTTTTGGAAAGCTAATACAATACTTCCCTTTTACTTCGTACTCGGGAAGTAAAAACATGTGGAGAAGGAAGACTGGTGACAGGAAATAATAAATAAGGAAGCAATAACAATAAAATCCTCATATTTCATGATGTTGAAGCAAACGTAAAAGTATATTGACACTCAGAAAACTACAGACCTGAAAAATAATCAGAAAAGCTCACTAATATTGGAGTTTTAAAATATTAAAATACGAGAAAAATAATGAAAAAATCTAATTAACACTCTATCCTGTACCTGAAAGCCGTGACAGCTTTTATTCTTAATTAATCTATCTATTCCAGTTATAAAGAAGGTTTTTCGAAAGTTTTGTGTGATTCCGTTAAGATTTCTTCGTAAGGGAGGCGGGAGATATGCTACATTTTGGGTTTTGATCAGTTTTCCCGCCGTAAAATATTCTAAATAATATTCCAGTTTAAAACCTCAAACATTACTACTTATATTTAGAAAACTATCCCAATGCGCAAAGAAATTGAACAATCCTCCCGAATGTTACCAAGGTGAGTAAAATAAACGAATACCGGATTATTTATACTAAACCTGTGATATCACTTTCGTTCAGTGGCATACCGAGGCTACTTGGCGCCCGGGGCTAAACAGTTGGTAGCCGCCCCCTGCCACAAAAAGTTTCAAGCTTCAATTACTTTAATTTAAACACAGTTTAATGTTTAGATTAAAATTTCCTTTATTGTTAATAAGTAGTATGTTACTTTAACACATTTAATAAAACTATAAGGAGCAGTTGCACCAGTAAATTTAACTGATGGTTAGGCTAACCTTCGGTTAGTTGCTATGGATAATGGATTAGCCAATCATAGGCAAAGTTACAAATTCCCAGTATTTAAAGTGTTGAAATTGTATACTTAATCATCGCTCTGTTTCACACAGAAGTGTACGGTGATCACTGATCACGATCTGTTTCGAATTGGCAATAAATAGTTTACAACGAAACGTTTATTTCATTTCTAAATAATATTACTTCAGTATTTAACAAAGTAATAAACATTTGATCAACACCGTATGTACCAGAGCTAGGTAGTATCCGGATACTTTTTATGTATCCGAAAGCTGTATCCGGATACTTTTCAAATTTTGTATCCGGTATCCGTATCCGTGACCAAATTTGAAAGTATCCAGATACCGGATACTTTTAAATCATTCGATGCACACCGATAATTCACGTACCGCACTGCCCTATTTTTTATCAAGGTATATCTAAAATCTCATTTTTCACACTCGTTATTTAATCATCATCATTGTTTTTATGTGGCGAACTCTGACTCATTATTTCCATGTTCATTATATTAAAAACAGAAATCTTAATAAATACATTATCTAATTAATTAGATTTATATAATATCTTGTATATTTTCTGTATCTCCCTATATACTTATTTTACTTTGTGTTTTTTTTTTGGTAATATTATAATATTAACAAAATAGTTCTTAATCTTTATAGTTTTGTTTTGGCGCAAATAGGCCCTAAAAAGTTGAAAATGTGAAAGTTTTAACTTAACTGATCGGAACTGATCCACCACTGGCGGAATTCAAAATTAAAAGCTCAGTGCTTTGTTTTGTTTTTACAGGAAAAATCCTGCAAATTCTTGTCTACTCATGTTTAAAAGTATCCTTAAAGGTATCCTAAAAAGTATCCGGATACTTGTATCCGAGTACATTTTTAGGTGAAAGTATCCGTACTTTTTTAAAAAGTATCCGGACACACTCCTAGTATCCGTATCCGGTACTCGGATACTTTTTTTCTGTATCCGACCCAGCTCTGGTATGTACATTTTATATTTCGCCTAAAAGAAAGATGTTTTTGAATTTCCAACTACTTTATACCTAGACGGCCTTGTAATTTGTTTATAGCGATTTTTCGATCCAGTTTAAGTTTAACGTGCAAAAAATATGCATTATTTTATATCCTTCTCTGTTTCAGTGTGTCAAACTTTGAGCTCGAGTTGATGAAATTTACTTTGCTAGTTGTACAAATATTTTTTTTTTAGATTCAATGCCGAAAATACAACAAATTAATATTTCAATAGAAATGCGCATTACAGTCATTTATTGTGGTGTGTGCAATATTTATGGAAGGTTCGGGGTAGCATTATTCTGAAACCGTAAGCAAATTTGCAAACTTATTAAGAAAGAGTTGCTTATGACTTATGAGCGTACAAAATAGCATCTGCGTACAACCTCTCAGGGGAGCTGAGAATGCATATATACAATATTTCAGTACGCAAACAGCAAAGAGCAACAGAGGGGTAAATAATAAAACAAGTATTGGGTTGTCAAGGGTTATGAAGTAAAAACCAAGTTTGGTAAGTAATTCTATTAAAATTTAACTAGTGGGAATAAGAGCAAACTATAGGTACTACAACCATACACTATAAGCAAACAATCTACTGAATTCTGTAGTGTAGCAAGTATACCTTTTTGTTACCTCGTGATACAGAGCACTTTGTATTAGTAAAAATCGAAATAGAAAATGAGATTAAGTTAATAGTGGAGGCTCCTGTACAATTGGATTCTTCTATTAAAAAATTCAAATGAAATTATAATGATGGCAAAACCTGGTAAACCAAACCAAGATCCCAAAATCGTATCGTCCAATCAGCCTACTATCACTATTGTCCAAGCTATTTGAAAAGCTGCTCCTAAGGAGAATAAAACCAATCCTGGAAGAGAAACATATAATCCCTAACCACCAATTTGGATTCAGGTAGGAGTTGTATGCAACAGTAGAGCAAGTTCATCGCATAACGTCTAAGATCAGTATGGCACTGGAAGAAAAAAAAATACTATACAGCGACTTTTGATAAAGTCTGGCATAGCGGACTATATAAGATTAGAAATACCCTTCTTGATAACATGAACCAAATTCTCAAATCCTGTTTGGGAAATAGGCATTTCCGGGTGAAATTCCGAGAAGCCTACGCGACCAATTCGGTCAGGCGTGCCTCAAGGAAGTATATTGGGGCCGGTTCAGTACTTAATATATAAGGTCGACCTGCCTACAAATGACTAACTGTATGACTGCAGCGTTTGCTGATGACACCGCAGTATCGATCACACATATAAACCCAAAATCGTCGACTAACATGTCAATATGAACGAGATAAAAAAATGGATAAATTAATGACGAATTAAGGCCAAAGTCGGTTCAGGTGACCTTTACAATGCGCAGATAAAGTTGTTCTCCAACCACATTGAACGACCAAAACACACCCCAGGCTAAAGAACGAATATAATGTACGTGGGCGTACACCTTGACCGACATTTAACATACGAAAATGAAGCAGCTGAGTCTCAAACTCCGAAAAACTCTACTGGATAATTGGTAAAAAACTCAATTATCAATAGAAAACAAATTGCTACTTTACAAAACTAATAAAACCAGTGTAGACGTACGGGGTACAACTATGGGGATCAACCTCAAAACCCAATAAGTATAGAAATTATGGAAAGATTCCAATAAAAAATGCTACGGTTAATAGTGAATGCCCCGTAGTATGTGCCTAATGAAGTAATTCATCGGGACCTAAAAGTGCAAACTGTAAATAATGAAATTAAAACCTATGGTGTCAGATATAGAGAGAGACTAAGTGTGCATCCAAACTAACTGGTAAAAAATTTATTGGATGATCAGCCCGTCCGTAAACTAATGAGATTCAATACTGTAGACCTGACAACAAGGTTCTAGCTGTAATAAGTGCAAATTGATCCACCAACCATTTGTAATGGGAGATGTGGCAATGGTCATATACTTCCACATGCCACTAAGCTCGCCATAAAAAAATTACTAAATACTGTAGAGTAGATCGTATTGTAATGGGATTTTAAAAAAAACCTCGTGATACAGAGCACTTTTTATTAGTGAAAGTTATTTCATCACAAATAAGAGATCTTATAGTTTCAGTCAGGTGGGAGGCACGTTCTCCCAATCCGTTATTTGGCGAAATCTGCTCAAATTGCAAATTGCCAAAACGATTAGCCACTTCTGTCGTGAAAGTCCCCATATTCAGTTTTATAGTTTTGTAATTATTGTTAACAATACGATCAATAAAGAGATTATTTTTTTCTGCAGGACCAATCTTTTGGATCTAAGCAGCGGTTTGTAATAAAGCTGACGGTTCGATTTTATATAGTTAAACCAGTGGTTTTCAACCGGTGCGCCGTGGACAATGATTCGGGGCTCCGGGAGTGAACGTGATTTATTTTATTTTTTTTTGTTCGTAAGATTATAAGAATATAAGAAATAAATAAATAATGGCAAATTCTCAAATTTGTCTAGCGTATATTTGTGGAAAAAATCGGTAGGAGATAGTTCTAAATCATCACGGGCCGCCACTGCTGCGGTTGAGAGTGGATGATATTTTTGAAAAGTTAAACTTGTTAAATAAGTCTCTGCAAAAAAATGAAACTCACCTGATTCAACTCATTGATAAAGGTTCGGCGTTTAAAAAGAAAATTTTATCCGTGGAAGAGAAAAATTGATGAAATAATAAAATATAGAAAAACTTCGACTTAAACAACAAAAAATGACAAATTAATAATGTCTGATGGCATATTTATGACTTTAGTTGATTTATTTTTCTAAACTAAGCTACATTTAGAAATATCGTATTTCTTAAATCATAAAGGAACGTCTTGGCCGTCGTAGGCTTGGCAAGGGGTAACCTAAATTATAAGTGATTAGTTCATCTGCGATGACTACATAGATACGGTTATCCTGCCAGCTATCTTCGTTACAATACTAAATAGATATCTTTTCACTTTACAACATCCAAATATAATATGTTTCAAACGTTCATCCAAAGAAATTAATGTGACCTGAGGAGCTTTTTCTAATCAAGAATACACTCATTTTGGTTATTTTCCGTCCGTGTACAATCAATAGCCAATTTTACGGTATTAATAATTCAAACATACCCTACACGTGTAAAATGCATTAAGGTAAACTTGAGTTACACGGAAAGTAGGTGTTCAAATATTACGTAGATGCAAATCCTTACATAAATATTTACACCGTAGAAATTTTCTACATCAGAATAGATTGAAGGATGATAATGGTGTATAAAAAAGAGTAAAAAAACTGGATAAAATTAATGTATTCGCCAATTTAAGTTTAGCAACTATCGAAGTTATTTGAAATTTGTTTTACCCGGTAAGGTTCCACTTTTTGTTTTTTAATTACATAAAAAACGTGTTTCGGTTAGATTTTCCCAATTTCAGCAAACCGTGTAGGGACGAATTCGTGTTGCGGTTGACGTTACAGAACAATACAACACGAATAGTAAATCTCACAACAAAGCAAAGTTAAAAGATAAAAAAGAAGTTCAAGTAAATGTTAAAAATCGCACTTTTTAATTCCATTTTTGAGATTATTTGGAAGAAAAATAAGTATTAGACCAATTTATTTTACGATCTTCCTACCGTGCAGGTTTAAGAAGAAGTGATTTATGAAATTGGAGTGCTTTTACATTTCTTTTGTGTTTCTTAAATCTTTTGGAAGTAGGATGTGCATGCATATCAATTTAGTCCGTTCTCCTTTTTTTTTTTGTTAAATTTAGAATGGAAATTATTCAACTGAACTCTTGAAAAATACTTTATTTGATTTAGGAATAGCGCGCACACATTGACCGTTTAAAGGGTGTGCGCACGATATTTCGTATTTTAGAGCGTTGTATCTAACTTATTTTTCATCCGGGATACAAAAAACTTTGCCACTTAAACTCTTGGGACAAAATAGGGAAGCTCCTAACATAAAAAATTCTTAAATCGTATATCTAATCAATATGTTGTGTAAAAGTTTTCAAATTTTTCAACACGCGTGTTTTCCCAGGTTTCGTTAAAAGTGACACTTATGGTTGCGTGTTCACTTCTTTCATTCAATTTTCGAATATCTGCACATCATAAGTTTCTCTAAAATAATTATCTATGTGCGCTCTAGAAAATAAACTATTAACTACCAACAACTTAAATGTGCCATATACCTTCATCCGTAGTTTTAAAGGAAACTTTTCACATTTTTCTTTACTTTTATCGCCACTTATTTTACGTTTAAGTTTAACCCCAATTTTTTTATGGTGTGATATAAAATAAAGTTGTACCCCTCTAGGATATTCTACTTTTTTTGTCATAAAAACCTCTCGCATCTGTGTCGTTAAGTAACACCTTTCAACATCAAAAATAAGCAGTTTACAAAAGGATATTGTAAAGGAATTTTTCTTATATAATGCAAGAATCGTAATTGATGTAAATTAATAGAGCTCTACACGTAATATCATTTTATAGGCTTGTTAAGAATATTAAAAATTGAAGCAATCCCAGGAATTTCGGGATTTTTGTTGGTTCCATGCAATATGTTCCTTTTTGCTTGTGATAAAACATTAAAGCGCCTGCTCTCTTCTGCATCTCAAATCTCATACACCTATCCATCATCTCAGTTATGATGTCTAGTGTATCTACGGTACAATTTTTGCACAAAATTAGGCTCTTTTGGGACAAGTGTTGTGGTGGCAATAGTCCACAAACTGGTAATGCCGAAACAAAACAAAAAACCCACACGGGCAGTATCCAAACGAGAAATCACTAGAAACCTCTAGCAGATCTAACAGAAGAAAGTCAGGAAACTAAAACAAGTAAAATCGAAAAAATTCCTCCCTTTATCCTCTATGGGATAACCAAAAACTTACCAACTATGTTACAACTAATAAAAGCATCAACGGAAAATTTCACATATCAAACACTCTCAGACAATAGAATAGAATTAAGATCAATCCAGATAGCGTACAAAATGTTAAGAAAATCAAAATTGTCAGACATACCTACAAGTTACCAGAACAAAAGTTTTTTAGGGTTGTTCCGAGAAATGTACATCACAGTACATCTCATGACGATATCAAACAAGCACTTAATGAACCAGGGCATGTAATTAAACAAATAATGTCTGTACACGATAAAGTTCAAAAAACTCCAAAAAATCTATTCTTTATAGACCTGGAAAGAAAGCAGAACAACGGAGAAATATATAACATTAAAACCGTCATGAACGCCGTTCTACGCTTTGAGAAACCTTATTCAAAACAGGTGCAATGTAAGAGATGCCAACTATATGGCCACACCCCAAATCAGTGTACACAGCACTTTCGCTGCGTCAAATGTGCAGGTCCTCATGATTATCGACTGTGTACTAAAAGGTAAACAGGCAAAATGCACTCTATGCGGAGGAGCGCATCCCGCAAACTATAAAGGGTGCCAAGTGTACTTGGGCATTATTAAAAAACGATTCCCAACAAAGAAACGGGGCAGTTGTAGCTGAGATAGTGCACAAAAAAAATTTGAACCGCCTCAGAAAACACACATATAAAATATACATACAACATATATAAAATTGAAGTAAATACCCCTACATATGCTTTTTTATATATCAAGTATGTAAGTATTCTTTATTATATAAACCGTATGTCACACATTACGTATATTTTACATAATAGTATAGAAACTTAAGGATATTCTATATACAAAAATTCATATAATATATACATACAGATAATAATTACATATTACTCATGAAATTCATGTGCTGTAATATTTATATGATTAGATTTATGTACGTTATATGTAAAATCTTATATGTAAGAAGTATTACATATTTTTTATGTATGCCTTCTGTAAATATAATTAGAAATTATCATTAGGTACATATATTGTATGGTCGAAAATAAAGTCCGTGCCTATTTGCGCCGCATAAGTAATCGCACGCGCGTGTTTTCTATAGCGCCAAAAATTGTAGTTCACGTACCTTTAATATTAGATCCGTATCGACTAAAATGCGTCTAATTTATATAGAAAATAAATGATATAAAATAAATTAAATCCTGGTCATTTTTAACATAAAGGTGGGTATCATCATTGAATAAGACTTCACTCAACGATATAATCAATCAAAATTTAAACTAATAACGCGAAATAGCGCAAAGTTACGAAGTACGAAATAGAAAAAGGAATGTTTCGGATTAGCGCAGTGGTACAATGTCGGATACAAAGAAAAAACATGTTGGATTTCGGAATTTGCAACGCCCACCCGCAAAGGTTCGAATCCGGTTAAGGGAAACTTTTCAAGCAAGTATATATATATATATAATATATGATAATAAACTGTTGGGTTTCAGTTCAGGTAAAAACGGGTTCGTGCAAGAATTAAGTTAATTAAAAGTACAGTTGCACGTAAAAATGTAGTTTTTCCATTTTTTTTGTATGGAACTGCTTAAATAATTTTTTACATTGATAATAATTACATTATGCTCGAGTAGCTGCCATTTGGTCATCGCAACGCTTTTACAACTAATATTTTTTATGTGAATATTACATAAAATATACATAAAACGTATATAAATTCATGTACTACAGATATAGAAGAATTTACATCTAATAGACGTATACATTATTTTGAAAATTGCTGACATCCTGACATTAAATATCTCTTATTTTTCTTCCAGTTTTATATAAATCTAAAAAGCTCTTACATAATTTATCTCATACCGGGTGAATGAGACCACTCGTATCAGTAGTTTATTTAAAGAACGGTGAGTCGTAGAGAGGTAGGGTAAAAAAAATGATTATAAAAGCAATAATAAAGAATCGAATGGTGATATTATTATTTCTGGGAAAAGTCAGCATTCCTCCAGAATGGCTCGAACTCCAAAATTTTAAATGGCACCATAAGTCGAAAAAGGTATTGTTTAAAAGATTGTTAAAAAAGAAGAAAGTTTTATAGGAAAAATTATTTTATTACTGCCACCCCTTTTAAGTAATATTCGACTAAAATTGTTAACTTTGAAATTCATTGTTAACAAAAAGAAAATTGAAATGTCGACTTTTAAAATCAAGTTACCAATGTTACATGTGTTCAAAATGTCTTCCATTTACTGCTAAGCACTGTTGAGCTCTTCTAGGTACACTATCAGTGGCTCTAATAAGTACTTATTGAATGGGAAGAACACATGTAACATTGGTAACTAAATTTTAAAAGTCGACTTTTCAGTGTTTCTTGTTAAGAACAAATTTCAAATTTCATTCTCTTCACGCCATTTTATATCAAAAATCAAAACAAATATGTTTATTGTTTTGTAAGAAAACAGATTACATAGTAAACTTTCCACAAAAAAAATGTATTCCATACTGGTTCTTCGAGGAGATTCTATATACCTATTAAATAAATATTTACTGTAAAAGTTCACTGAAAACATTAATAGCCACAATACAAATTTATCAAATCAAACGCGATTCAACAGCCAGGCATTTTGATTTTCATAAAGTTATGGTTGCCGATATTCAGGTTGGTGCCTATCAAGTTTCAAATTCAAATACCTATTCAAGAGAGCTTTAGATAGGGTAGTATTCACACTTAGCTTTTCCTGACTTAATTTCCAAACCATAAATTGGGAAAGTTAGTGTAGAAGTAGTTAAATAAGTAAAATTTCCAAAAAAAAACCAAAAATTTTATTTCTTTGACAGTTAATAAACACGAGAAATGGCATTCATAAAATATAACTCGTATTCATAAAAATGAGAGTAGAAAAGATGATTTGTAATACAAATGACGTTATTTACATCCTTTGGCATTTATTTCACAAAAATCAACCCAACAATCTTCTTTCATTGCCGAAAATCTTAGAAAAAGAGATGTTCCCCCTAAAAAAAATCTTTCCCTTCTTTCCGTTACGTAAATAATTTATCTTGTGAATTTTGTTTTATATTTGACCGAAGTAGTATGAGTAAAAAAATTAGATCACGTAATTTACGTTGAATGATGTCGTATTACATTTTTCTAAAATTATATTTCAGAAAACTTCTTTGTTAGAAAATGAAGTTATATACCTTAAATGTGTAATCTCATTTTACGCTATCTTGGAAAGGAAAAAACAATTTTAAATCCGGTACAGTAAACATATAATACCTACCACTAAATGTGATTTAAAAGGGATTGATTTTTTACCTTCTCGATGTATTGGTTGGTTGGATCTTTTGAAAAGATGGCGTAAGTGGCGCAAAAATATCAGGAAATTCTGTAACTCCTCATTTGATTTTAGTAGTTATCCTTTAACTAAAAGTGAAAACGTTACAGGCATTTGGATGCATTGACATCCATTCTTTTTAAGAGTTACATTTTAACAAATGTTGTTTACTGGAATATGTGTCTAATGGAACGATAAAAGAAATGAAATCATCGAATTATGCATACTTTTAAATTTCAGCCCTTTTCTTCATTTTTAGGAAAAACCTCTTTCAGGAAAGAGAGGCATTATCTATTCAGGTTTCACTTTACCTTTTGCATTGGAGGGCGTAAGTATTTAAAACTTTTGATTTTGGTATTAGCCAAAGTCATATCTAAGACTGTCTTCTTAGTACCCGTACTGGAAATTGGGTAAATAATATGCAGAAATGAAATTTTTTAAGTTACGTTTTTTACATGTATTTTCCATAAAATTTCTTGGAACATAGGCATTTCGTACAAGTCGCTAAACATACTTATCTTAGTTTCACAGACATTTCTAAAAGATGGCAGCATTTATTCCCGTCAGCAAAATGCATTACAATACATGATCATCAATTTGTGTGTCTAGAATCTATAATAAAAAGGGATGAGGGATGACCATGGTATAACATTAATGCACGCAGGTATTCCCATTTCAGCTTAAGAAAACAATTATATTATTAATTACAACAGTCCGAAATAAACTTATTAAACATCCTAATCATAATGAGACATAGTGACGAGAAACCCCTTGAGTGGAATTGCTTGTTATTATTATTATCTATAATTAATTAAAGATGAACGAAATTTATTAATAAGGCATTTATGCCTTACAGGAAAATTGTCAAACGTCATAAATATGCAAGATGAACGAAAACCTATAAAAGTTACGGTTATTCTTATAGAAAATTCACAAATTTCCGTCAATTTATTACCATGTATTTATTTAAGTTGTTAAGAACTGCAAGGTACCGGAACGTAATGAAGGACTTATTGTACTAGCAAAGTTTATTACCCAAGCAAGTTTACGAGTAAAGCTGTTAAACTTCGTGACATAATATCTTCATATTACAATATACAAGTTACATACAAAGCTTAACGTTAGGCCACCTTAAAGAAGCACTTATAACGATGCAGAGTATTCGGGAAGTAAACCTTAATAATTTAAGGATCTAGTACACGTGAGGTCAACGTAACGTTGAGCACTTAACATAAATTATGTTGTCACCTTAAAAAATCTATAAACTTTTACTAATGGTACTAACAAAAGTTGTTTGTTCCAGGTAAGCTGTTCTGAGGCCGCACAATTTGAGGTAAATTTATTTTTAATGTACGTTCGTTGAAGATGAATTAAATAATTCATATAATATTCATTTTATTCTACCTATACGACTCGTTGAATCTGCAGATCACATTTATTATGCACTACCACAAAACCATAATATTACGCACACTTCGAAAGTAAAATAAATTCCCAAAAAAGATCAGTTTATGAATAACTAATTTCGAAATAGCTCCAAAATTATGCCTTAAAGCCGTAAAATCAATTAACCCATACAATTCAATGTATAATATTGTGGATATATTACGCTAGTATTATAAATTTTATTAATATCAAAGCTAAAGAACTACGCTTATTTGAATCAATAATTATGGTTAATAATCGCAACATTTTTCTATTTTTTATAAATATTATTATATTAAAAAATGCAACAAAATTGAGTTGTTTTTTATTAACGTAACCAGAATGCTTCGCGCGCGGATGCGGGCCGGCGCCGGCGGTTCTACGGCGTTTCGTGCCTTGGTATCAGTAAACATAGTAGTGACTGAGCTGTCTTTGCCGTACACAATTTCGAACCGCATGCATTAAAGTAGATATACATGTAGTACATGTATATCTACTTTAATGTCATGTCTAGTTTAATGCATGACATTAATGTATATCTACTTTAATGCGAATTTGTTACGGACGGACAGGACACCCGTTCATTCGCAATAATTATTAATATGATTTTATCTACTATTCATATATAAAGTTCAACATTACGACACTCAAATGAGTATCGTAATGAACTATTTTACCGCACTCATTTATTAAGGTGACAGATGCCTACTAAATTATTTCTAATTTTTTACAAATTTCTTTCGATGGACAATATTTTATGAATAGTAGATAAAACGTTGTACGATATTCGTATCGTAACATCATTTTACGATACTCGACGGCTTATTAAACTCGGCCTGCGGCCTCGTTTACTAAACCGCCGTCTCGTATCGTAAAATGATACGTTACGACACTTGTATCGTAAATAACTATTATTCAACACTTTATGTCCGGGGCTCGAAGTTGGATTATTAGCAGTTGAAAGATTGTTCGGCACATGGATTATGTTATTAAAATATGAAACATGTTCCATGAAATCATCATTTGTAAAAAATCACTGAAATCGGAATCAATGGAACAATTATAGAGTGACTCAGAGCTAGGCTCCCCACATCCATAGCAACGTGCACAACTCTTAGAGACGTTCCGGGTGATCTTCTGGGTCTTCTTGCAGTAGATCTCCATGCGCAAGAATAGGCTGTGATGGCAGTTGCGCAATTGAAACATTGAAAACTAAGCGGAACAGGCACTGGTCTTTAGTCCAAGGAACTGCACTTCCATATCAGCCAACTACTAGGCAAGATGTTTTCCAACCAGAATTGGTAGGAATGTAGTACAAGGAGGATCACATGAAACGCATGGAGAAATATGTAATTAAAATCTCCAGTGACAGTTTCTGTAAAGGGCTGTCAAGGAATAATGTCATGAAACAATAGTCGGATATGGTTATAATTACACCCGCTTCTCACTCAACATCCTCTGGAATATTTCATATGGGGATGGCTTGTGACAGTGCGAGCTTGAGAGGGGGAATACAAAGGTTTGTATATTAGTTCTACGTACGCGTTAACTAGACCTACTCTCCTATTTACGGATGTGTTTAGTAATAAAGTCTCATCGCCAAGAGGTCCCAAAGTTGAAACATTAAAAGGGAATGTTCAAATCTCTCCCTTAAAGGCTACTGACATTGAAAGGAATAAGATTATTTTTAAAAGGGAACAATGTTATGCTGTCATAGGGTTTCTTATAATATCACTAAATTCTAAAGTAATAGTAAAGCTAGATGTTGCGTTTCAGGCTATGGCTGATGTATTGTCTTCCATCACTCTGCTAACAAGAGAGTACACGATGACCATTAATTTTGGCCAATTCCCTAATAATGAGTCAATATTAACAACAAGCATTAACCCTAAGCTGCATGGCAGCACTAAGTTAAGGGCTGCTGAACTGAACTGAATAATTCTGGTCCACTTGTTGCCTTAAAAATTGAGAAGAGACTGATATTTTAAAAATATCCGACAAGCTACACTGAAAATGTGATTTTCTTTAGAGAAATGCTAAGCGTTACGTGGACAGAACCTCCCTTATATTCATGAATTCTATTACTCTTGCTAATTCTATACTTTTCATTCGGTTGCTTTAGTGAGTGCTGAAGTCTACATTCTGCCACATTGTGGGATTCTATACTCATAATCGAGAGTTCAAAGGAATTGAATGAAAGACTCTTAACCTCCCCCTTAAACCAATGTATTTATTAATAATTATTAAGTTATTTGTAGTATTTAAGCTGCTAACGAAAAATAGCAGCAGAGAAACGTTGACCATTATGTAGTTTAGAGCGACATGTTTCGGCGCTGAACAAGTTCCATTATCAAGCTTATTCATAAAAATTTCGGCGAGAATTGGGGAAAGATTCAACCCCGTCGCTACACCTTACTTTTGGTTAAACTTAAAGAAATTTTGTTGCGTGCTGAGTTTCAGGGGGGTCATAACACATTGGGCTTGGGTATCTGAAAGTGACGATGAACTGAGATGTTCTGTTATCATATTTAGGCAATCTTCCGAAGGAATGCTTGGGAATAGGTTGATAACGTCGAATGAGGCCAAAGAAAAATGTTTAGGAAGTTGAACTGATTGAAGTGTGTTAGTGAGATCGAAGGAATTTTGTAAGGAAAAATTAGGCTGTAGTTTAATGTGGGTTTTCAAGACGGTAATATTGGACACAGGGTTGTCGATAAAATTCACGACAGGTCTGATAGGTATGTCAAATTTGTGAATTTTAGGTAGACCGTACAGCAGTGGGCACTTGAGGGATTTGTAATTAGTATTCAAGGAATGTGAGGTGGATCTAAAACTGTAGAAGACTAACATACGAACTTTCTTGGAAAAATTTTGTGTAGGGATATTGTTGAGTTTTACAAAATCAGGTTTGTTAATGACATCATCTACTTTCTCTATGTAATCTTACTTATTTAGTATAACGAGGCAATTGTCCTTGTCGGCTTTAGTGCACATGATTTTGGAATCACGATTGTTGAACAATTTTTTGAGTTTAATAAAGCAACGTGTCTGACCAAAGTGACCCTGACTTAAGAATGATTTGTTACAATGGTTGTGTTTAAATTCTTGAAGAGATTTAGAAATTTCAGCTTTGATCATGAAGCTTAGTAGACATCAAAATGGTGTTACATTGTGTAGCAATATCTTGAACGATTGGATTAGTGTTCTTTTTAGTAGCGGGTTTGAATTTGAGACCCTTGTTCAACAATCTTTATTCTTCATCGTTGAATGAATGGTTGCTGGGAGTATTTGGGGTTAGCGTTCGGATGTGGATGAGTTTTTTGAATGAAGGTTAGTAATTTGGCATGTAATTTATGATAAAGCTTATTACCGAAGGAAGTGGCGTTTTCTTTAATTTTGAATTGTAGGATGTTCCATTCAATCGATGGTATTTCAGCGGCTAATTACAGATGGAGGTTGTAGATTTGGGGATTGATCTGATCTCTTTCTTTATACGATTTCCCTATTTCATACTTCAGCCAAAATATCTGTGCGTGTCTTTTTTGGCCTTTGTTAACCAAATCCACCCCACTATAAAATTTACTGTCGAACTGGAAACTAATAACCAACTACCCTTCCTAGACCTCCTCCTCCATAGAACCAATCATAAGATTGAGTTCAGAATACACAGAAAACCCCCCACTACTGATTCTCTTTTCACTCGGAACACCCCTTCTCCCACATACAAGCCGGCCAAAACTCCCTATTGAGGAGGTTACTATCCATTCTCATGTCACCCAATAATTTGTACAAAGAACACAACTTAATTAAACAAATAGGGTTTAACAACGGTTACCCACCACATATTATAGATACTCTTTCTCATAAAATTAAACGCTCGCTTAATCCGACCTTTCTCATTCCTCAATTACGGTTAAGAATATCTTTAAGAGATATAACATCACTATTTTGTTTTGCAACAACGACACTCTAATTACTTCCTTGGTGAATAATAAAGACAGTATTAATAAATTAGACAGATCTGTGATTTATAAACTATAATGTCACTCTTGCCTCGCTTACTACATCGGCCAGACCGGCAGACCCTTTATCCCTCGATTTAAAGAACACATGAATTCTATAAAAACTAACAATCTCGACAGTAAGTCGGCCTTTGGTGAACATATACTCACCACTGGTCACTCCTTTAACCCCATCCTTGATTTCAGTATCCTACATTATGGTAAAAAAGGCCATCTCATCAATATCCTAGAAAACTTAGAAATCGCTAAACATAAAAATGACAAGAATTTGGTTAATGAAATCATTGACCCTCACATCAATATTATGTGTATTAGTTCCATATGTATATCGTCTTTCACTGCAAATCATCCCCGGACCTGGTCGTAGATGAGTCTCTTTCATAGTTAAGACAGAATTTATGCAATCCATTAACACCCGCTGTAACATTTTATCGCAAACTGTCTAACGATTCGACTTTGCCACAATGTATTCACAATACATGTTAACTTTTAAAAATTCAGTCTGCGAACAACGGAAATTTTGTCCAGAATTTTAATAATGCACCCCAACGGCATTCAGAAAAGGGTAAAAAAGCTTAAATGGAAACAATGTTCTTAATAAAAGCCGAGAAAATAGAACAATAACGTGCGATTATAATCTAAGTGAGATATTGATGATAGAAACAAAATTGGAAAATGTATTGTATTTTAAGCCAAATTAAATTAGAAAACTTTTTCAATCGTAATTAAACAATCTTAACTAAGTTAACTTTCGATCTCCATTTGGCGAGAAGAAAAAAAATAATTACGTAAATGTTCACTTATTAACACTTCAATTTAACGCGTATGGAAAAAGCAAAATTAATTCAAAACTCATTACTGCCTAACAGGATTCCGTCAAAACTTACTTAGGAAATTGACATTAAATATGATTAAGGCCCACGGTGTAATTTTCTTCCAGACTTGGGGTTGCATTCCTAATTTCGTGTGTTACACTAAAGTAAGCATACCAACAAGGAAAAAATAGATTAGTTTTTAATTCAATTTACTTTCGAATTATTTACAAATTAGCTCGATCCGTAAGAGGCAAGTATCTTTTCAAAAAGTTTCATTCTCCTTCTTTGATGCGTTAGTTAATAGACCTACTTGATTAAAATTTCTCGCAAAGTTTCCCCCTTTTTTTTCAATGAGGAGCTTTTGTCCTTCTGTATCCTATCGAGATCTACAGCTTGCGACTACATTTCCGTTTTATTGTCGAAAAAACGAGAGTTCATTTGTTCCTACAATTTTCTGGATCAATAGGTCATTAAAGTTCTTTAAATGTACTGAGGTGAAATAGTCAGCGTACGTGAATTAATTTGGTTAAATTGGCAAGAGTTTAAGCGTGTCAACAATTGTACGTAAAATTTTGGAACGTTTCTAAAAGATTCGTTTGGATTGTTACCAAGATTATTTGATTGCTCAAATTTAATGAAATGCAATTTCAATTGCTGGTAGGCAATTTGATGAATTTGTATAATGTAGCAATTCCTTCCATTACATAAACGAGCTATATTTTATACTATGTATAGAAAGTTTAATGTAGTGTATGTTTTGTGAAAATGTAAATATTGCATTATATCCAAAAACAAATTTTCCAAAGCGCAACCTTCTGACACGATCAATTAAACCAATACATACCCACGCATTTAAATCCTTTTTCAAGTTGAATTCCACTATGTTCATTAACAGGATTGCCAATCTAAGATGGTTAGTAAAAAGGCATAGTCAAGTATCTGTAATTTAACTCTTGTTTAGGATTGCAGTACGTATCCTTATTTCTTATTTACGGATAATGTAATCGTTACTTACTAACCGTCCTTTGCGTACTTTCTGCAATGTAATTATCTTACTTTTTGTATTAAGGGTAACATTAAATGAGTTCCTTTAAATGTTTTTTCTTATTTATATGCTTGGTACGGAGATACTGTAAAGTGCTACGAAAACAAACAGAGGCATCACGTTACAATTGTGAAATAAAAAAGTTGTAAACGGTGGAAATGTGGCGAAAACAGTAAATTGCAACCACAAAGGCAGTTACTACACATATTGTTGGTCCTTCGAGCCGGATTCGGATACGTGTGACCAGTAATAAAATTCTCGGTTTAAACGAAGTTACTTAAAGTGTTTCAAAATGTTGTCACATCTTCACAGTCCCATCACCCTCAAATCCGTTACATATAAAATTCCTCTGTTATTATACAAACTTACCTCAGGGTCCGTTTAATTGTTCACTTGCTTCTTGTTGGTTACAGTTACCCTCTCTTCCTTTTATTGATATGACGAGACATTATTGACATTGAGGGCCTAAACTAAATCAAAACATTTATTTCCCAATGTAATCATACGCAATTGGGCGCCAGGAGTGGAAGTTGGTGGAACTTTGTTCACGGGATGCTATAATATTAATAATAAATAAATTAATTTATTTTCACACAGCTATAAAATGGTGGTGCTAGCAGCATGAATTGGACTGCTACTCTCTTACATTTTTGCTGCCCTTGCATGGTAATATATTCACTGATTTAACTTCAATAGAAACGTTCTTTGGCAATGGCTTAGCCCATTTCCAGCGATTTTCCTGTCTTTCTGTACATAAATTGTCTGCGCATTTATCATGTCCACAGCGCAATTGCAAGATCCCTAATTATTATAACACACTAATCTTTGATTTATTTCCAGGGTTTGTTACGTTGAGCTTTTAATTTCGATACCTACTACCTAAAGGTCTAAAACAAAGCTTTCAATCGTCTTTTTTCCATAGATCGCCAATGATTAAACCTTTTTTTCGAATGAAATGTTCTGAATCTTGTTCGGTAATATTCTGACGTTCAAGATGAACGTCGATCTATTTCTATTATTTTTTTTATAGGTACATGAGGCAAACCAAAACAGTCTCCCTTTTGAAGGAACCCTTACTGTCATTACGTATTTTGTTGCGTGTCTTCAATGGGAGGTCGTCCACTGTTATGTAACCGTAATCATTCCAGAATGGAACTAAGAGATGTCATTGCCATTTGTGCAAAAATAGGCTTTCAATCTCTAAACCTCGTGCAATGCGTACATTATATCACCAAAAGCGTAGAGAGGTGTAAATTTTAGAACTCCAGCGCGAATTGACGTTATGAAACTAGCGCTCGTGGCTATAGGAATCTAACGTTTTAAGGTGGTGGTTACTATATTTGTCCAAAAACATGCGATATGGATCCTACATCCAGGATCAAGCCATGGTTCTCCCAACATGCATCCTCTCAATTCGGACAAAAAATTGACAAAGAATATCTTACACCGTCTCGTTCGCTAAGCAGATGGTGATTTTAGACTAGAAAAAATTCCCATAAATTGAACGTAGATTCTTCCTTCTTCCTTATAATGTTATGCAGACAAGCACCAGGTATGGTTCCTTAACCATTCCATTCCATAAACTTAAGGTTACTTGCTGTTAGTTCTGTAAGTGGAAGAAACGGCTCTGGACCAGTTTAACGCATCGGCTTTCGCATTCCCTTTTTTCCTCATGCCTGGTGAGACTTCCGCTGTTTCTGGAAATAAATTCTACGATGAATATAATTAAACAATGAGAAGTGGTTAATTGATTATAAAACCAGGCGACATATTTCCAATCCCATTTTCAAGTCAAAGTTACAAAATTGTCTTAAGTAATAACAATTGAGGAAAATTAAAGCTGTGTTTAAAATCAAAAGAGTGACCAGTAGATAGGATGTGTTCAGCCATAGCAGATTTGTGACAAAAATTATTATTTTTAATAGCTTTAAAATGTTCTTTAAATCTCAACGAAAACGGTTTCCCGGTTTGTCCAATATAGAAAGAGGGGCAGGAGCTACAATTGAGTTGATAGACACCACAAGCCTCTTGAGAGGGTCTTTGTTTTTGACAATGGAGGAACGTAAAGTATGGTCATTGGGGAATCAAATACAAAATATTGTGTGGTTTAAATATATAACGTATCACGTGAGAGATTTTCGGATAGAAAGGGTTGGATTAATAGATAAAAATTAATGTTCTGAGGATTAATTGGAGTGAGGCGAACATGGTTGATGTAATTTTTGATTTTTTGAAATATCTTCCCTACAAGATAGACCGAGTAGCCATTGCTTGTGGTCATTTGTTTAAACAACGTTACTGGAAATGTTGATTGTTTTGTTTTTTGTATTTGTCTGTAGAACGTTCTGTGCATTAAGAAATATTCGTATCAATTGCGCTTAGAATATGATTGGGTTGCTTTTACTTCTATTATTTTATATCCATCCAATATCAGGTGAGGTTGCCACTCCTGCATTAACTAAGATATGGAAATCTTTCCTATCAGATAATAAATGTACAATATCACACAGTATAATTTTTATTTTACTGTATATAGTTTCCAAATGATATTTTCTTATCTCTCAACGTGAAACGAAATAGCCTTGTACTTATTAAAAAAATGTTAAAGCGTCCAAAAAAAAAGAATTTTTAGATTCCTCATGTACGTGTTATAGGACATTACACAGAAAAAACAATGTTGCTTCAAGCTTTTCTTACCAATTTTTGCCATTAGTACAATAATTAAATCGTGGCCGAACGAGGGAAATATCACTATGGACAATAATATTAACAAAATGCTTCCACATCTAATGTAACTGTAATAGAAATAGAAGCAAGAGCTCCATAAACTCACCCTTTCTTATCATCCTTATTACGATTAGACAATCCTCATCTGGTGTTTGTTCAATAACATTTAAAAGAACCCGAACTTAATAAAAGCGAAAGTATGCAAAATTGTGTTAACAATGTATCAAAAAAAATGCGTACGTATTCGTATTAAAGGAAAGTGAAAATGTCGCTGATTCAACTTCCGGTACAATTTCCCCCCATTTCCACAGTTTTTTTCAAATATTTTCCGATATATCTTAACAATAACATGTTCTTAAGGCAGTCGATCAATCTTTATACATAAGAAAACTAATAGAAATGTAGCGATGTTTACTCCTTTAGATTTTCTTCGATTACATTTCGAGAGAGAGTTTTATGGAGGAAAGCTCAATATTAAATGTTCATCGTAGAATAAGATGGAAAATAGGGTAATTATTTTCATGAATTTTAATATGTGATTAATTATTTGCCGAGAACGTCAAAAACAACTTACCAAAATGGGAACTGCTGTTAAATTAAGAGTAACTTGAAAAGTGATTGGCTCGATTAAATTTATGAATGCAGTCGATCCTTAAATAACGGATGAATTACAATTCCTGCAATGTACACTCAATACAGTGAAACAACAGAACGTGGAGAATGGGAAACGGTAAATCACTCATATTCACAATGAGACCACACGCAAGGGATTATAAAAATTTGTAGGGTTAAATCCTGTGCACAGCCTTATAGATTTGTACGCTATATTTGAAGGGTAGATCAGTTTCTGTGCACGTAATTTAGATGTCAAATGGTGTCATTTCAAATGTTTATGGCATTCGAGGCCGCCACGTCACATCGTTCCACAAACCCAAACTGGAAAAACATCGCACGAAAACAAACAACTCTGTCAATAATTTTGCTTAATAATGACTTATTTCTATTTGAGAACATGAACCACAGCTTTTCGTCATTTTTGACGAGCCAACTGACATTTTTATTACAGTTTATTACATTATGACTGTGTACACGAGGTCGATTTTTCACCTATTGTGTTCGGTTGCTAGAATAGTACCTCAAGGGTGCCCTGTCTGTGGATGGAAACGAATTATAAGATTTAGATTTAAATAATGACGGAAATGGATGGGTTGCCGAAAAAACAATTTTTAAGAATTGTGAGGCATATTTGGAAAGGAATGAATTTGGAATTTGAAAATAACCAAAAAGGGTAAAAAATATTTTGAAGCTTTTATTCCTAATTTCAATAAACTTACAGTGGTGTACCGAGTGGGCCAAATTTGACACTTTCTTATGGAAGCACCCTTTATTTTGAAAGATAGAAAAAAATGGGCCTAGGCGTCTTGAGCTCAATTTTAATGAGAAAATCACTGGCGTAAACAGAATTCAACTATCTTTAATTGTTTGGCCACTAGCGGGCGTTTCTCGAATTTAGTCGATTTTTTTAATCCTCCGTAACTTTCTTATTATTAAAGGTAAGTGATTTTGGCAAAATCTTTCTTAGAGCACTTTTTTACGTAGAATCCATTGTAATGGTTAGTTTTCATATAGGGTGTCTAGTTTTTTGTCTACGACCCTAAACTACATTTTTTCATCCTATATATTTTTGGGTCTTTGAAAAGAGAAAAAAAATTCCTACTAGTAACACTTGTTATATTTATGTTAATTTTGCAATATTTCATTTAATACGCTGTTATTTCAAATTAAAAATGGTTGGAGCTACCTAATTAAAATTTCCAGATAACTAAGACCTTGTCGTTTTAAATCATGCTGCCGTTTCTTGTTAACGATGGAAACCTAGATGTCTGCAAGCAGAATATTTTAAGCATAAAAATAATATTTAACAATAACAAATGATACATCAAAATTTAGGAAATTTTATTCTTTTCAAAAACCCCAAAATATATGAGGTGGTCCGTATGAAAAAATGTAGATTAGGCTCGTAAACAAAAAACCAAACACCCTCTGTATATAAACTGTCCATCGCAAAATACGTGAAAAAGTCCTCTGAAAAAGATTTTTCCATAATCACTTAGTGAAGTGAAGTAAAGAGAAGTGAAGAAAGTTATGGAAGGAATTAAAGAAATCGACTAAATTTGACAAACGCCCTCTAGTGGCCAAACGATTAGAGGTATCTGAATTCTGTTTACGCCAGTGATCTTCTCATTAAAATTGAGTTCATGACACCTTAGGTTCATTTTTTCTTTTAAGATAAAGATGTTTCTTTAAGAAAGTGTCCAATTTGGCCCACCCGGTACAATATAAAACAAGAAAGGGAAGTTTTTTATTGTTCTGTGTAACGTAGTAAGTTAATGAGATACCAAATTAGAGGCCAAAAATTAGGATCTCTGCGACTCCGACAAAGAAAATGAAGTTTTAGCTGAGTAGATATAGTTCGTTTAAAGAAGGGGTAAATCTGTCAAAAGGATTGATGCAAACCTTCTTTCTAAATCAATTTGTTGTCCGTAATAGTGGATAATTGTACAAATGAGTCATTTCCTTAATGGAGAAATGAAATTAGAATTGAATCAAATAATTAATTGTATCTTAAAACAAGTTTCATAAAACCAATCTTGAAGCACGAATTTAAGTTTGAAAAACGAGTGGCGTGGCCACGAGCTATTTTAAAGAATGAGTGCTTCAAGGTCTTATGAAACATGTTTTTTATACTACTTTTGTAATTTGCCCTTTTTATGCCGCTATTAAACCAAAATTTTTACTTTAGTCGCTTTAAGGATTTTTGTGGTGGTTGGTAGTTTTTTAATTTTAAAATTGAAGATTTGATCTAGTTGCCTTTTTTTATCCAAATTCTGTTTTATAGTATTTAAATTTTTGAACACAGGAGTGAGATTATGAAATTTTAGTTTTTTATTAAAATTTTTTCTGATAATTGTGTTATATAGGGTAGTGTAGTGTATTATTAGTAAAAATATATGTACATTTTGGTTAGTGCGCGCACATTTATTTATATTTTGCGGATCACCTAGAGGTCCAGGAGAAAAATCGACAAAAAATGCCAGTCCGGTGCTTTACAAGCTTTTGATAATACAATATGTATCGAGGATTGAGAGGGCATAAACTTTCAAATGGATATTGGACAAAGTTTCTGAAAATCTAGGGGTTTTGGTCAATTTTATTTGGCGTGAATGTTTGTCAAACGACAACAACGGCCATTTTGGTACAAGAATGTTGTAAGCATGAAGCTCCAAAAATAAATAATTGGGACAATTATTTTAGTTTTAGTGCTTTACTTTTCTGGTGTTCTACCATTACCTAAGTACATACCAAACACTAACTACTAAAGGGTGTGAAACTGCACTCCTGTCGCGGTTATTTGGTAGTAATAATAGGCACAATTACCCACTACTTATGAGGGTTTATACAAGAATTTTATAGAAAAAGGTACTTTTTAATATTTTCAAGATAAACACGTACCTAAGCAATAAAGATGATTGACCTTTAGAATTCCGCTAGAATCATATTACTGATTAATTCAATTATTCCTCCCAACATTTTTGCAACAAGTTTTTCTATAGTCTTCTTGAAATGACTCTGAAAAAAGGTTGGCACCGAATATTGAAACTTTCTGTACAACATATAACTTGGCGAAAAAATTATTTTCTTACTCTATTTCTTTAACTTTGGGAAAAGTTGAATTTCACTTTAAACGACATCCAATTCAAGTGAACTCCGATACTGAAGCTACTGGTCTCCATTCTTGCTTCCCCATTTTAAATGTGTAAACGTTGAAACACTCCGAACACTTCTGATAAGTTCATAAAAATGAAAGGATCATAATATGTGTACAGCTTTGCTTAATCGCTTTTTAATTATTTTCCTAAACTTAAATTTTTTGTTTTTGTAATGTGAATTCCGTACTTGAATTAAAATAAAACCAAAAATTGAAATAAAATTCTGAATTATTTATTATTACTACAAAGAAACTCCTTGTATTTAGCATGACAAACTTATTTTTGTAAGTGGAATGTTAAAAACTACCCCCGGAACTTCCTTCCCTTGCCTTACTCAAGTAGCATCCCTAATTAAACTTAACAATGATATAATTGGCCGCCAATTATCATGAACGCAATATTATACCGGGCGATCCTTAATTGATATGCACTATATATCACGTAGTCTTACCGTCTAGTTATCACAAGTCGTTACTTTACAGTTAGACGTCCTCTGAGGATGACTGATAAATAGAAGAAATGTACCCTTAGCTGTATCTGTATGTAAAATTTACGGTAAAGGAAATATAGTCTGATTCCTTAGGAGTATGATTCCAAGGGTGGATGAAAAGTTCTATAGGTTCTATAGGCACCAGAATGAATATTTTCCTTGTTAAGCAGTCTATAGTTATTTGGCAAGGCGTTACTTTGAATGGTTGAATGCGCCTTCCTCTCTGCTTTATTGGATAAAACAAAATTTTGGGTTTCGAACATTTACACGAATCGATTACATTAGTTTATTCTAGACAAATCCCAAGACTAAAATGGTTCCTTAATATTGCACAACCTCCAAGGCTACAAGGATTGTATAAAATGAATATTTTCCATTAACTTACAGGAAGTGTCTGTATATTAGTTATATAATGTCGCTTACGTTATTAGTTTCCCTTGAACATATACGGCCATTCTAACACAAACACACTATTAGGATTTAGGTACACTGTTATAATAATATGTATGTACGGATTATCTAATTATGTTAAACGATTCTCTTGTTTTGGTAGTTTCGCAGATAAATTCAAAATTATAAAGCAGAAATTTATGCGATTGTTGTTTTGACGGACGATGACTGATTCCCTTTCGTGTGTTTCAAGTCTACATAACAGGATCAGTCGTGGGAATTACCACCGGCGAAATGATTGCATGGAAAGAAGTAGATATAAAATCGTTCTAAAAGGTCATTGCGTTAAATTGTACAATTTAAGAGGCTTTTATATACGGTTATTAACCCACTTACTGACCTTTTTAGTAGAAATTCTAATAGAATTAGTGTTCAATGTAAACATTTTAGGGTTCCCACTTAATTAAGTTTGCAAGCTGTCAAAGCCAATTCTTGTTTAAAGTTAGTTGATGTTAATGTTAACACAATAAAATTTCCAATTGCCATTTCACACAAGATTAAGGTTTAATTTTACTGTGTGAAAAGGTTAAGTTGGCAATCGATAAGAATTTAATTTAGTGTGTGCGCCCATTTTTAAACTATTAGTATTTATAGGGGTTAACAACACACTCATCACGTTTTTATGTAGTATAAGACGATCCTGTTGAAAGTGCTTAGAGCTACAATAGAAAAGGCAAAATTCACCTGAAGGGGATGACTAATTAACAAAATATCAAAAACATTATACATTTAAAACATTACAACTAGTAAACCCACATAGGGGCAGCCACTAGAGCCAGAAGGGCCAATAATTAAAACAGATAAAACTGAAAAATAATTTAACAGTGTAAACACAACATGAACAAGAAGTTACAAACAAATATGACGACAGATGTCGCCACTACAAAATGAAAAATTGTACTAAACTTAACCCATTAACGGCGAAATTTTTTTTGTCAAGTGCAATTGCATATGGGAATTGTATGTGTTCAATGTTTATTATTCAGGCAAAAAAAATTCAAATTTCATAGTAATATAATTTTTATTTACAAAAAACCAGCGTTACCATATGGTAACGCTAGCCAGATGAAGAGTCAAAGATATGAGATTCTTAAAAATCAATCTTTTATTTGGTATGGAATATGAGATTACATTCTATGCATAACCCAACGCCACATTTTATACACATGCTTGGGACACTTGATGAACAACCCTCCCCAGCACATCCGCGTCTCTTTTTACCTTCAGTATGGACCAGAAGGTGGTTTTTTCATCATAGCGCACATCGTCAGACACTCTGTTGACACTAACGCTGCTCCTACTCCTACATGTGGATGGCCTCCCAGCACCGCATAGTGGTTTTCCGAACATGGCCAGATAACTTTGGACGATTTCTTATATACCTAAATTTATCCCTCCTCATTGAACTTATGACCATGATATTTCCTAAATCATTTTTCGAATCCCAGTAGAAATCTCTGCCTGGCAGTGTATTGTAACCACTGAGAATTAGAATGGCTATAGCACATCGCATTCATCAGGAGTAATTTTTGGGTCGGGCTGATTGCAAAATAATGCATATAATTTCGATTCTTCAACGAGGAATGAAATTATTTCGTCATCAATGAACTTTTCGAACAACTCACGAGGGGTTTTTGAATTCATCATAGTTCCTAACCGGAAATACGTTTGCTCTAGGCATCACATCTCCGTCAACCTACGTAATGTCTTCTTTCCCTGGTCGACCTGCAGCTGCATTTTCACCATCCTCACCATCAACGAAACGAACTTCAGCCAGTGCTGTAAGCTGCCTTCTGCTCAGGTTGTCTAGCAAACCACCTTCATCTTCATCCCCAGAGTCTTCGTCCGTCAAAACATTTTCCGCAGCAGGTGGCTCTATGAAGATTTCATCTGGGTCCAAATCAGTGCTTATTCTAGTGTATGTCCTCGCCTGTACAGGAAATTGCCATTTTTGATATCACATTACGCTAGCGTTACCGTACGGTAACAGTAAAAAATAAGGGCGATTTACCGGGAAACTATAAGAGGAACAACTAATTTGAAAACAAATACATGAAGATTAGAGTATATTCTACGGAATTTAGAAGTAGCCCACGGAGAAAATTACTCATACAAAAAATAATATGCTTACACAAATCTTATGTCCATGATTTTCTAGAGGTAAAAATTTGTCCTAAAACAACACACTGATAATAGATTTCTATGGTTTCTGATTACTTTGCAACAATATCACTTCACACTATGGACCACTTGCACGCAATAAACTGCAAGAATGCAGTTCTTATTCGGAGTAAACAAAGTGTAGGAAGTGAAAATACGTGCGCCTGTCGGTGTTACCATATGGGTACGCTAGCCGTTAATGGGTTAAATTATACAGAGTGATACAAGTTTTTGATACAAAACGAACTAATGTAGTCATTTCGAAAGTCAATCCCGGGTCATATTTGTGTTTGGATATCTCAAGAGCTTCTAAAACATTAAGAAGAAAGCCCTTCTTGCAATAACGAAGAATTTTGTAATTAACGGAAGAATTAAACGAGTGCCCAGTTTTTAAGATAATTATGCTCGGCAAAGGATGATTTATTATCAAGATTGATCTTTTTCATAGACAGGAAATGTTCGTTAAAACGAGTGGAAAAGGATCCGCCTGTCTGGCCGAAGTAAAAGGATGAACAAGAATTACCCAAAAGTTTGTAAATCCCCGATCTCTCCATGATGTTGATCTTATCCTTGTTTTTAACAAGATTACTGAGGGTAGAGCGGCAGCCCAGCGTCTTTTTAGGTGGTGATCTGACCGCGTCTGCGACTCATACTACGTTGAAGGTCATGTCACATATTAATAGCATAAAAATCGTCGCAAGTTCTGAATCTGGGGATAACATGTTCAAACAACCCTTTTTTTCTGCATAAAAAATCACTGTTTTGAAGTGATTGGACCGCGTATAATTCTTGTACGAATCGAAGCGACAAATTAAACACGTCGTCAAAAATGTATTTGCAGACGGTTTCGGTGGTGCAATAACCCTGCAGACGATGTTGAAGGTGCATTATTTTTATTATTTTCAAAGTAATTTGACCGCGTCTGCAATTCAGGTTAATGATTTTTCTTCTTGCGTATGTTACGATAAAAAAATTGCAGACAAGTCGGATGGGGATAAGTACTTTAATTAAACAATTAAAGATGCATTCATTTTCGTGGAATTCAAAGTCATTTGACCGTGGCTAATTTTCAGTACACTATTTTGTTATTGTAATGTACGTGATGAAAAAAATTGTTGCAGACGATCTGAATGGGGATAATTATTTTAATTAAACAATTAAAGTACCATTGGTTTTAGCAAATTTAAAGTAATTTGACCGCGTCTGCAATTTTAGGTAATGTTTAATGTTGGTATTTTATTAACGAAAAATTACATTGCAGACGATTTGCAAGGGGATAAGTATTTTAATTTAACAATTCAAGTACCATTTATTTGACCAAATTTAAAGTAATTTGACCGCGTCTGCAATTTTAGGTCATGTTTAATGTTGGTATTTTATTAACGAAAAATTACATTGCAGACGATTTGCAAGGGGATAAGTATTTTAATTTAACAATTCAAGTACCACTTATTTGACCAAATTTAAAGTAATTTGACCGCGTCTGCAATTTTAGGTAATGTTTAATGTTGGTATTGTATTAACGAAAAATTACATTGCAGACGATTTGCAAGGGGATAAGTATTTTAATTTAACAATTCAAGTACCACTTATTTGACCAAATTTAAAGTAATTTGACCGCGTCTGCAATTTTAGGTAATGTTTAATGTTGGTATTTTATTAACGAAAAATTACATTGCAGACGATTTACACGGGGGTATTTTAATTTAACAATTCAAGTACCATAATCTGTAGTACATTCAAAGTCATTTGAGCGGGTCCGCAATTACGGATTATGTTTATATAGCTACGCGTAACGTACGTATTTATACATATAGGGTACGATATACTATAATGTAAACATTCGTTAACGTATATTTCGCTAATAACTTCCTTCATTTAATAACTTTTCCCCAAATTTCGAATACCTCAATAACTCCCGACGTCGCTTCTTTGGTATGCGCTTTGTTGAAAATCCTTTCCCCGGTTCACCCCCCACCCTCTCCTAAGGGAAAACATTCGCGGAAGGCGAACGGTGCGAGATACGCTCTCGGAGCATACATATTTTTAGGTAGCTGAGGGTGGTGGCTGTCTTTCGTCCCGGGAAGAAAAATACCCTCCGATGCTTCACAAGCGAGGGACACGGGTTGGAAACCCCAAAATTGCGAAACAAAAATCCCAAACGTTCCCTTACATCTTGATGGCGCTTTCGGTAACAACATCCCATTTCTATACGAGGCATCGCCCACGGTCCCATCTGGACGGTTCGCATTGGGAGGTGTGATATCGGGTCGAGAAAGGGATCGCCGGTTTTTTCTCATTTCGGCTTTCATTACGTCACTTCCGCTGTAAGCTAAAATAGCGGCACTCATTTTTTGTATAAGATAAAGTTGCACTTTTTTGTATGGAGTTTCAAAGAGTATTTTTTTCTGAATTCAGCAATATATATTGTTCTACACTTATTTTTTGAAAAAAGCGTTAAAAAAATCATTTTTAAAAAATGAGTGGAAGGCTCTATACTCAGAAATGATTAAAGTTATCGAAATGCGGTTTTCCCCAATCGTTTGCATTCGGGCCAAGGACGAAAATGCTGACATTACCTTTGATTACGTCACTCCGCTGTAAACTAAAATGGCGGCACTCATTTTTTTTATAAGATACAGTTACAGTTTTTTTATGTAGTTTAAGAGTATTTCTTTCTGAATTCAGTAGTATTTCTTTTTTCAAAAAAGTGTTAATACGAGGGAAGTCTTGTGGCAACTTGCCAGAATTTTTTGCTTTCGATTCCCCTTTCGAGAGCGCATCTTTCTTCGGGGAGTGACAAACGCGATGGTTATGTCGGGGTGTAAAACGTCACCGCGTCCTATAACTACAAATTGGAATGCGAGCGACCCCCTATTTCGCGTGCACGTACTACCGGGGAGGACTAGTGGAACGCCCGACGTAGCGAATTCTCGATATCCACCGTTCGACCTCCATCGGTACTCAAATTTTCGAAATTCCAACGCGCTTTACGGCCGAACGGTAGGTCGCATCAGGACGAATTGTTGTGCGTTACTCTCACGTTTGGGTCCCCCTACAACAAATCGACGCAAATCGATTTGATCCCCCCACGGCGGGCTCGTTAAATTTGGCGATTTTGTTGCCCCACTTCCTTGGGCGTAACTGTTCCATCCGTCGACCGATTTTGACCAAACTTTCGCAGAATCGTTTCTTTTTACCTATGAGACAGCCACTGAACTAGGGCAAAAGTACCAGTCTTTGCCATTGTTCCAATGAATGCCAGTCGAATTCAAAATTCCCGCGAATAGTGTCCTGTTAATGTAACCAACGCGCTTGCTATCTAAAAGAACACGTCACTCTATTGACCTCCATTGTTCTTAACCACATTTAGTTCTGTGTCTGTGTCACGAGTTGCATGCAGCAAGTTAAACTTTGAGAAAGGTAAGAAATCTTCAAATGAGTTATTCTGATTCATAAGATCACGCTTACTAAATATCTTTAATCATCGTGTTTGGTATGTTATTTTTTCAGGTTGTAAATTTTTTTTATGATGTGTTAGGGATTCAGTGTTTACTATGAAAGCATATTTTTGATCTATTCAATTAATATCTTTGATAAGAATAACTGGCAAACACTGGAACAAAACTTTTGTTATTTATCCCAGTGTTTGCCATATATTCGCATTCACTGGTGTCTGTTATGCCCTTATGCCCTAGTGTTTGACATATACTGGCATTCACTGGTGTCTGATATGTCCTAGTATTTTCCAGTTTAGTAGGCTTTTTTATAAAAATAATTATTTTTTTCACAGATGCCACCAATAAAAAACCCAAATTTCAATACATTGAAAAGCATATGCAAGATGTTGTGACAGCTGTGAAACATGGTATGAGCGCCTTTAAGGCCGGACGCACGTTGAGGGCAGCACAGCATAGCACAGCGCAGCAGAGGATTTTGTAACCCATGGAATTAAATGGAAATAATCCTCTGCCGCTACTACGTCCCGGCTGCGTGCAACATGCGGTGTTCGCTTTAATTCCATGGGTTACAAAATCCTCTGCTGCGCTGTGCTATGCTGTGCTGTGCTGTGCTGTGCTGCGCTCAATGTGCGGCCGGCCTAAAGCGAGCCAGCAGTTCAACGTTCCACGGACTACACTCCGATTAACAGTAAAGGGCAAATATAGCCTTAAACCAAGGTAAATCGGTGCTAAAAATATTAAAACCTTGTTTAAGTTACGAAAAAATGGAATAATGATTTCAAAAATTCTAAAAAATGGAATCATTCTAGAAAAGTTATGTTACCATCATTATGAATTTTTTTTATTATTTTCTGAATGGGTCCACCATCTACTCTAGGAGATAACAATGAGTTAATGATCGTAAATTGGATCAAGGAACTTGCCTTACGCGGCTTTCCTATTGTCAAATGAGACCTTCTAACTTCATCGCCAACCCTTCCAAGAAATGAGAAAACACCAACTAAACTAGCAATGATTTTGTCATCAACTAACGGTCAAAATGTCCCCCCACTATTTAAGAAAAATCTTTACTGGCCTGACTTCCCTAAAAAGAAAACCAATCAAAGACGAAAGATAAAATTGGCAGCTGTGGTTACATCGGAGAAATGGAGAAAGTATGAAGAAGATAAGCGAAATAAACAAATTGAAGAAGAACGTTTGAAAGAGGAAAGGAGAAAGGAAACTTAGAAAGGACAAAAAAAAAGAAAATGGACGCAAAAAGTTAAATCTAGTTCTAAGCGAAAGACAAAAGCAGTATCATCAGATTCTTCCAATTCAGCAGAGGATGTTCCGGAGTTATCTGAAGGAGAAGGGGATAATTGGGATGCTTCCAATTCCAATTCCGATGAAAGGGACAATAAGTAATGAAGAGAAAGAAAATATGGCTAATAATAACTACCTATGATGTCATAGTTACTTACAATGGAGGTTTTTTCCTGGAAAAATTAAAAAAAATATGGTTGACAAATTTGAAATTTCAGCAATGGAGAAAAGTGACATGAATTGGAAATGACCAGAACGAGAAGACATTTTAGTGTATGAAAAGCACGAAATAAAATGAAGAATTAAAACTCCTGTACAGATTAATATCCGTGGTTGTTACTATGTGCCTGAAGTGACGAGATATTTTCTATTTTCAACAGTAAGATCATAAGTGCTCAACTCTTGTCGGCAAGATTTTTATTTTGTATGAGCACTGGTTGCTTGGCAATTAAACGAGATCAAATTGACGAAAAGACCCGAGCGCGGAGCGCGAAGGTTCTTTTCCGAAGAATTTGATCGAGTTTAATTACCTTTTAGCAATCAATGCAAATACAAAATAAAAATCTTGCCTGACAAGAGTTGAGAACGAATGATCTTCGGTTGGAGAATTAACTGAATGAACCGTTAATTTACTTTTGTCAAAATGACATTTGATTTTTTTAAATATTAATGGTTGCTCAAATAATGCTAAAACAATGAGGTAGCGGCAAGAAAAGTAGCATACATTCTTTTCAGTTAAATAAATTTGTGATTGGTGCATGTGACACTGTTCTTAATGTCTCATTGGTCTACAACACTATGAAAATACAATTAAATTAATATTTAAATTAAAAATACAAATATGGCGTTCACTGGTTCTTATTGTGGCATTTATTAGAAAATTATGGCAATCATTGGTTATATCGCCTTGATTAGAAATGTTGTTTTTTTGTATTCATGAAAATTTAATTGTTAGAGCAATTAAAGAAATAGATTACACATTCTTTGGGCTTTAAAATGAGTTATTTAAATTCTGGGAAAGGTTGTATTTAAAGGAACTACAAGCATTTTAAAAAGCAAAATAGTTATGACTGGCAAACACTGGTACTTTTGCCCAGAGGCGGATTTACGAATTTGCCGCCCCTACGCTGGAAATATTTTGCCGCCCCTCATCTGCAGTAATTTTCACTAAAATATTGTATTTTTCATATGATTTGAATTTGTGTAGATGTCACTTTATTATTTTATCTCTTGAACTCCAACATTTGCGGCCCCCTAAAATTTGCCGCCCTAGGCTACAGCCTTTCTAGCCTTATGGTAAATCCGACTCTGCGTTTTGCCCTATATACTGGAACGCTTACGGCGGCCGCCGGCGCCGGCCCGATCCGAGAGAGAGGACCCGCAAGGGATATCCCTGTCCTTCTCTCGAGTACATTTTGGTTAGTGTGTATTAGTTTAACGCTGTCTGCTCTCTCCACGTGTAAAGCGTTACGAAAAGGACAGGAATGTCCCTTGCGAGATATCTCTCTCGGCTCCGCGACGTTTCTATGGCAGAGATAGCCAGTGAGCGTTCCAGTATGTATATGTATAGTTCAGTGGAGACAGCTAAGGTAGTATAATATATTGCACCCATATACGTATAAATAAAACGTATATGATTGCACCGGCGTTTTTCTTCCCACCTTTCTTTTTCTAGGTTAGAAAAAGACAAGAATAAGTACTTCTCACACATCCAAATTGTCTGCACATTTTTTTCATTAAATACGTAATAAATAGGGGACGAATGTTGATGACTAAAAAATATTCAACAATCAACTTCAATATACGCATTTTGTTAATAAAACACAGTCATTTCAGTTTGGCATAGTGAATTTTTTAATACAAAACCCATAGCTCATGGTACAATAAATTTTTCAGTGTCTTGACCACATACGTTACATATGATGGCTAACGCAAGACTCCCCTCAGGCGCATTAATCGTGCACCCCACTCATTTCTTACATTAACATACTCGATACTCTCCGCCGTTGAACAATTAATACAAAACAGGAATTGTTCAACAGTTACAACTAGGTAAGTATAATAATATGTACTAAATATAAAACAATAGGTAAAACTAATAATAGTAAGTATGGTAACATAACATTACAAAATTTGATAAGAACATAAAGCATAATTCAAAACAATTAAGTTAAAAGTACATTTTTCAATGTTCATTCACTACACGGATGTGACCGTCTGCTCCGCTATGCACGGATTCAATTCTTCCAAGTGGCCATTGGTAAGTGGGTAAGTTGTCTCTTTGAAGTAGAACCATTGTTGCTACAGTTAGGGCGTTGCTAGCCTTCGACCATTTATGACGTCGTTGCAGTGAGAGTAGGTAGTCCTTAGACCATCTGTGCCAAAATTGCTCTTTCATCTGCTTCAGTAGTTGATAATTCTTAACCTTATCGCCATGGATGGTTGACAACACGTCAGCAATAGGTTCGGTATTTGCCCGTCCAATTAGGAAGTGGAGAGGCGTCAATGCTTCCAGATCATGAGGATCAGTGGAGAGCGGATGGAGAGGGGGAGAGTTTAAAATACTTTCTATATTCGTAAGTATAGTTAAAAGTTTTCGTAACCTTGCTACCAATAATTTTGAGTAAATGACCTTTTACGCCCTTTATTCCGGCTTCCCATAAATCTCCGAAATGTGGGGAGTTGGGTGGAATAAAATGCCAAATTATATTTTCTTTATCGCATAGTTTAATAATCTCATCGTTTGTATCTCTAAAAAAGTGTTGAATTCTCTGAATCTCATTATAAGCACCGCGAAAATTAGTACCGTTATCTGAATGTAAATGTTTTGGTTTCCCGCGTCTGGCTGAAAAACGCATCAAACATTCCATAAAGCATTGCGTTGTTAGTTCAGTAACTAACTCTATGTGGATAGCTTTGGTAGAAAAGCATATGAATAGGCAAATGTATGCCTTGAACGTTTTTGAAAATCGTCCTTTCCGATCTTTGAGCAGGAAAGGTCCACCATAATCTATTCCAGTATTAGTAAATGGAAGGGATGGGACTACCCGTGATGCAGGTAAGCCACCCATTAATGGTACAGTATTTCGTGGTTTGAATTTAAAGCAAGTGAGTCAGTTGCGAACGATCCTTTTAGCTAATTGCAACCCTTTAGTATGCAAAAGTTCAACCGGGAATGGGATATCATAAGTTGTGGACCTGCATGTAACAATTGAATGTGTTCATGCTCCAAAATCAACCTTGCTAAATAATGTTTTTCGCATTTCATTGCAAAATGTCAACTTTTTGAACGCCATTGTAGTTTTGAAAAGTCAATCTTTTTGTAACAAGTGATAAATTGCTTTTACTTTTTGTAACTGTTTGTAAAATGACATTTATTGTAGAGAAATAAGGTAAACAACAGCAAAAAACCTCTATTTATTATAAACATGTATCTACTTAGCTGCATTTGCATCGTTTTCAATATCTGAATCTTCGGCAGAACTCATTTCAAGAAATAGCAAATTTGATTCGAAAACCTTCAAAACTGTCAAACAATTCGTTGTTATTGAAATAAATTGACATAGCAACGGATTTTCTGAATGTCTAGATTACTATGGAAATTTATTTCTTCTGGATGTCTAGATACGACTCATCAGCAATTTATACGGGAAATATTTTGTTCATTATCATTCATTTTGCAACAAAATGCGAAAAAATCTTGTATAAAACACGAGATAAAAGCGCCTTTTTATCACACGACGTGTTGTTCATCTCGGCTTTGCCTCGATGTACAATTTTCACGTCTGGTGATAAAAAGTATCGCTTTTACCTCTAGTTGTATAAATAGCTATTTCCGTTCAAGAAAAGTGGATGCCTTGATTCATAAGGCAACGAAGCGTTTCTGAGACGACCGCCTACACGTAACAAGCCGTCCTGATCCACGAAAGGAGTGAAAGGAATGAGTTTGTGTCTGGCCTTAAGTGAATTATGAGGCTGTAGTATGAGTATCTCACTCGCAAAATCCTCACGTTGAGCCATCATAACCAAACGTTTGACGCTGATGTCCAATTCTTCGACAGTTAGAACACCAGTTTGACGTAGTTGTCGATTAGTACGACAGTTTGATGCAAATCTCAAACAGTAAGCAACAATATTTTTTAGTTTCGATAAGCTTGAATAATTTGCAAAGTTAATGCAAGTAGTCACCGTACTAAAACATACGTGATCTTGCTTGCGTAGTTCAGGAATCGAACCATATGATACGTTTGGACCTGAAGTTGGCCAAAGATCGTGAGATAACCTCAACCAATATGGCCCTTGCCGCCAAAGTATTGAATCGCGAAGTGGCTCGGGTAGGAGTCCGCGAGAAGCAGGGTCTGCGGGATTCTCCTTTGATTTAACTCGTTGCCAACTATCAACCTTCGAAAGTGTTATGATTTGGGACACTCTATTAGACACAAATGTTTGAAGACGATATGGTGGTGTGCGAAGCTACACTAAGACGATTTCAGAATCCGTCCAATAGTACGTATCAAAAGAATGTTTCACGGCTACTTTGACTTGATGCATGAGGTTTGTAAGTAGTAATGCACTGCATAATTCGAGGCGGATGGTCAAAACCTTTAAAGGTGCTACCTTAGTTTTTGCAAGAAGATGTGTCTCAACTTGGTGATCATTATTCACGAGTAAATGCATGCACCGTAGCCATTTTGTGAAGCGTCACAAAAACCATGTATTTCAATGGTAATTGCGTCACGTGTGACTCTGCCTGACGGGGAACGGATAATATTCATTTAAGATTGTCAGACTCGACCGTATGCGTATCCATTTTTCTGCAATACAATTTGGGATTGGTTCATCCCAAGTAAGTTTAAGACTCCAAAGCCTCTGGATAAGTATCTTAACCATAATAATGCAAGGACTGATCAATGCAAGTGGATCATAAATTTTGGAACTGTCCGATAAGATGATTCGTTTTGTAATGCGTGGGTTCTCCGAAAAGCTGGGAGTGTATCGGCACTGCTATTCCACAAAATACCTAATGTTTTGGTGGAATTGTCTCCAATAGGAATAATACTATTTGGATCATTAACATCCTGCAGTTCTTGTAATAAGTATGGAGTATTGGAATGCCACTTGCGTAAAGGGAAGTGGTATGTATCAAGTAGTTGCTTAATTTCCTTACATTTTTCAAAGCTTCAAGTTCAGAAGAAAACCCAGTCAACAGGTCGTCAACATGAAAATCGTTCGTGATAACGGATGAAGATTCAGGGACAGTGTTCAAATTTTCTTGTGCAATGAGCCGCAAGCATCGAATTGCCAAGAACGGGACTGAAGTTAACCCGTAAGTAATTGTATTTAAGCGAATGGCTTGAATTGGTTGTTCAGGAGATTGTCTCCAATCAGGCAGAGTTACACGTGACGCAATTACCATTGAAATACACGGACGCTTCACAAAATGGCTACGGGCAGAATTTTTTGAAAACATCGATCATCCTCATGGACCAGTACCTGTCTGTACATTTTCTCAATGTCAGACGAAACTACAACGTTGTATTGTCTAAAACGTACAACAATGTCGAAAATGTTATTTTGAATAGGTGGACCGACAAATTGGAGATCATTCAAAGACAGATCTGAAGAAACTTAGATTCCAGATTCAAGAGTCGTTTGACGGCTGATTCACGTGAATTGCCTAGTGCTGTCGGGGAAATTTTAAAAGGAATTTTGACGATAAAACGATTGTCATCATCTCGTTTGACATTCTCTAAAAAATGGTTTTCACATTGAACGTCGTCAGAAGAAAGTGCTACATCCTTCGAGATTTCTTCAACTTCCCAGAACCGTTTAATATTTTCCTCAAGCAACTTACTAAAATAGCAGTGGGATTGCTTCACTGGTTGATTCAAAGAACCAGAAACGATCCAACCAAGCGAGGTTTTATGAAGTGACGGTAAACCTTTACCCAGTTTTATGGTTTGATGTACGAGTATCCACCAAAAGTAACCTGAACCCAACAGAATGTCAATTTCAGCATTTTGATTAAACTTTGGATCCGCCAATTCAATATCAGTAGGGAATTCCCACGAGCTTATAGCAAACGTGCTCGATGGTAGTTGACCCGTGATTCGAGGAAACACTAAACAAGATGGTGATATCTCCAAAGTTTCGAATCGTGATTTGATTCTAATAGTTGTTTTATATTTCATTGTTGCAGATACCGAATTGAAATCAGCAACTGTAATATTAGTAGGATTCAAGGGTAAATTAAGCAGCTTAACAAGACCCTCAGAAACAAAAGTTGACTGAGAACCACTGTCAAGTAGTATTCGTGCTGAGTGCACATTTTGATCGACATCGTAAACGTCAATTATCGCTGTCGCTAGAATAACGGACTTCTCGTAAGAACTTTGTGAAAATGATACAAGGCTCGTTCCATCTGAAAAACTACTCGAAGCTTCTGGATTATTATTATCCTGTCTTTCCCTGTCACTCTCTAAATGTAGTAAAGTGTTATGGGGCTGTTTACATTTTCTTTTTCTGCAAACATAACGTGACTTGCAATTTTTTGAGTTATGCCCTGGCGAAAGGCAGTTTTGTTTTATTTTCGAAATTCAATCTGGAGTGTTGAATTTTAAAAAGTCTTTGCAATAGTAAATAGTGTGAGGTTGTTTACAAAAATTGCAAGAAACGTTTGAAGAAATTAAACTAACTCTTCTTGAACAATTGGAAACCTTCTTTTCCTTATCTTTGGAAGTAGTGTGATTGGTTTCGAGTGCCTCTAACCAATCGGCGCGAGAACTTAAGAATTCGCTTAATTCATCGATTTTAGGGAACTCATTTTTAGTTCGATGTTTTTCCCGTTCTTCCGCAGTGGATCTATCTAACTTGGAGGTGACCAAAAAGATGATCATAGTAGGTGGATCCAAAGTTTCAAGAGCACGCAAGTGCTCTCTAAGGGAATTAATTAAGCTTCGAGTACGTGAAGCAGTTTCGCGTTTCAGTACTGGAAGTTCGAATAAAGATTTCAAGTGGTTATGCACCAATAAACGTTTATTGTTAAACCTGGAACATAGTAAGTCCCAGGCGGTTTCATAATTAATAGTGGATACTTCCAGGGACTGGATAGTTTTCATAGCTTCGCCACTCAACGAAGCCTTAAGATAATGATACTTTTGGATGGCACTTATCGTGGTGTTTTCATGAATGAGTGAAGAAAAGGTGTATTTATTTGAACTCCAGCCAATGATTATAATCACCGCTAAATTTGGGTACATTGATAACCGGGAGTTTTACGTTTGTTAAGGATGAGGGCCTATGAGTACCGGCAACACTCATACTTTGGATTTGATCAACGTGATCGCCTACCATTGCATTTGGGCTCAACGGAATGTTTGTTACATCTACAAGTAATTGGGCAGTAGCCAGTAGCTAAGTACTTTAATAATATGTCATTAAATTCATCATGATAACCGTAGTTCACAGGTTAGCTCGATTTGAGTTTGTAACCGTTCAAATTCTAATTTTAATTCCTGTGCTTGTGCAACGCGTAGGGTTAATTCTTTTAGTTTGTTAGGATCGACTTCATTCGTATCAATTTTGGGTTTTATCTCGGTAACGAATTTTACGAAATTGGTAAGCTTATGTTTGATACCGCCTCTCAGTCGTATTAAGGAAACCAAATCCTTCGCCATTGTATTTATTGTATCCAAAAACGATTACCAATGATATTCAGAGAATAACACTTAGCAATAATAATAATAAATAAATAATAACAATAATAAACAGTTTCGTTTTAATAAGCAAAGTTTCAAAAGTTAATCTTAAGGTGGCCATAGACTAGCATACATGTGCGTCATACATGCTTGTTGAACATGCTTGCGCGTTGATGTTCGACAGTGTGTGGGCAAGAAATAGCAAACATGTGCGTCGTACAAATTTTCCAAATTCACCGGAAAACATCATCGCGCAAACTTGAGCGTACATACAAGATTGTCAGTGTGTGGGTTACGCTGCGACCGCATACAATCTGTCTCGCAGTTTATTTTCTGACTGTTTGTCACAATGTCTGGATTTAACACAACTTTCTAAATCATTTATGGAAGATTTTATTGAACTTTATATAAATTATCCTTGTTTATGGAAAACCAAAAGTAGTGATTGCAAAGATCGAAATAAGAAAGATACCGCTTATACAGCTTTAATAAAAAAATTACAAGAAATTGGTGGTCGGTGCAGTAGTTTATTACTTTTCTTTTTTATTAAAACAGAGTACGCCGCTGCTAACAGAAAATCTTCGTCTTCACTGCTCGTCCGTGCATTTTCAAACTACTTGTATGGCAAGCATGTGTGAAGGTTTGTGGGTAAAAACCCTTGTCATACATGTATGTCACACATCGATGACAAACATGTATGACGCACATGTATGCTAGTCTATGGCCACCTTTAGTCAAGACTCCTTATAAATACAAAATTGATCCGTAATTAACACAACAATGCATAAAGTTAAAAGTTAATACGTGTTAATTTGAGATTATCAAATTATGAGTTCAGTAAATTCAAAATTATTGAATTTATAAATGTCAAAAGGACTAAATAAGTCTAAGTAATGATTTGAAAATAATCAAACCGGGGAGGTAAATTCGAAACTGAATTTTCTAAAACGTAAAAGTATCATACAAACTCAATAAGTAGCTATTTCAGTGCAAACTGAGTGAATAAATTCAATTATTCAAAGTTATAAAAAGCGCTTTTATAGAAAATATTACTTATTCTCAAATAATGAAAGTGCATATGGTTCACAGGAAGGCAAAATGGATTAAAAATAGAGGTCTAACCTTGGACATTGCAATGGACCAGCTCAATGGAGTATTCGACTGCCGACTGCCGCACGTATCGTTGTTAACCAAAGGTTGGCGCATAATTATGTTGGCTCACTGGAATTTCAGCTTGCTTCAAGTGACGGTCGCCTTTCTTAAACTTCACAAGCAGTTGTATAAAATGTTTAATGTAATTTTATCAACTTTTTAAGTTGATAATTCGGACCGAGGACCAAAAAACTATGTTAATAAAATAATAAAGCCCAGTCATTTAAGTTTGACATAGTGAACTTTTTTATACAAAACGTATAGGTCATGGTACAATAAATTTTTTAGTGTCTTGAACCACATACGTTACATATAATACACTGAAATATATAATACTGGAACGCTTACTGGCTATCTCTGCAATAGAAAAATCGGGCCGCGAGAGAGATAGCGCGCAAGGGTTAGGGTATATTTGTCCTTTTCGTAACGCTTTACACATGGAGAGAGCAGGCAGCGTTAAACTAACACACACTAAGTAACTAAAATGTAAGAGAGCAGGCAGCGTTAAACTAACACACACTAACCACAATGTACTCGAGAGAAGGACAGGGATACACCATGTGGCCCTATCTCTCGCATTTTGCCTGCGGCCTCAGTAAGTGTTCCAGTATGTATATATTTCAGTGGTTACATATGAAGGCTAACGCAAGACTCCCCTGTCCCCTCAGGCGCATTAATCGCGCACCCCACGCCTTTCTTACATTAACACATTTATTAACCTTAAAAGATGCGAGAATATTATCGATTATCAGAAAAAAGTCATAAAGTGTAAACAAAAACTACCGCTGTCCCGCATTGATTTCATTGACATATGGTCACATTATCCAACACGAAACTGTCTGCAATTATATTTTTTGTCACTAACTCATCAACGACAATTTATTATTTAAATTGCAGACACGGTCAAATGACTTTCAATTCGACGAAAATGAATGCATCTTTAATTGTTTAATTAAAGTACTTATCCACATCCGACTTGTCTGCAATTTTTTTTTCGTGACATACGCAAGAAGATAAATCATTAACCTGAATTGCATACACGGTCATATGACTTTGAATTCGACGAAAATGAATGCATCTTTAATTGTTTAATTAAAGTACTTATCCACATCCGACTTGTCTGCAATTTTTTTTTCGTAACATACGCAAGAAGATAAATCATTAACCTGAATTGCAGACACGGTCAAATGACTTTGAATTCGATGAAAATGAATGCATCTTTAATTGTTTAATTAAAGTACTTATCCCCATCCGACTTGTCTGCAATTTTGTTTTCGTGACATACGGAAGAAGATAAATCATTAACGTGAATTGCAGACACGGTTAAATGACTTTGAATTCGATGAAAATGAATGCATCTTTAATTGTTTAATTAAAGTACTTATCCCCATCCGAATTGTCTGCACTTTTTTTTTCGCGACATACGCAAGAACATACATCATTAACCTGAATTGCAGACACGGTCAAATTACTTTAAAACTCTTAAAAAGACTGTAAATTCAACCCCGTCTGCAGAGTTGATTGCAACCCGAAACTGTCTGCAATTTTGTTTTCGTGACATACGCAAGAAGATAAATCATGAACCTGAACTGCAGACACGGTCAAATGACTTTGAATTCGACGAAAATGAATGCATCTTTAATTGTTTAATTAAAGTACTTATCCCCATCCGACTTGTCTGCAATTTTTTTTTCGTAACATACGCAAGAAGAAAAATCATTAACCTGAATTGCAGACGCGGTCAAATTACTTTGAAAATAATAAAAATAATGCACCTTCAACATCGTCTGCAGGGTTATTGCACCACCGAAACCGTCTGCAAATACATTTTTGACGACGTGTTTAATTTGTCGCTTCGATTCGTACAAGAATTATACGCGGTCCAATCACTTCAAAACAGTGATTTTTTATGCAGAAAAAAAGGGTTGTTTGAACATGTTATCCCCAGATTCAGAACTTGCGACGATTTTTATGCTATTAATATGTGACATGACCTTCAACGTAGTATGAGTCGCAGACGCGGTCAGATCACCACCTAAAAAGACGCTGGGCTGCCGCTCTAGGGTTTTTTTAGTGGAAAAGGGGATGTGGATGTTAAAGCTTTTGAAGATGTTTTTTATGTTTATGATAAATTCGGATAAAAAGTTAGAGATCTGTAACACAAATTTTCTTTGGCGGAATGGATAGGAGTAAGGAGTGTGGAGGTTAAGGGAACGTTTAATTTTGAAAAAAAAGATGTCGATGAGAGTTATGATGCCAATTTGTTATAATAATGTCGTGTTCACCTAAAAATTTTCGAGGGTACATGAGAATAGAGAACAACCTTCTGAAGAGGGCATCTAACCCCGCCAGTTTATGAGGAAAGAGGTGAGTTGAATCGAAAGGAATAAGGTGGTCAGTAATGGTGTGCTTTCTATAAATACTGAATGCGACTTTGTTAGGGAATTTATGCAATAAAATATCTAAAAATGGGAGCCTATCATCAATTTCAGCTTCTGAAGTAAATTTGATTTTTGGGTGTATTTGAATCAGGTGTGATTTGAAAATTGTTACCGGTGTGTATGCAGATGATATCATCTACATACATACCTACCCAAAAAAATAATATGTTCATGAAAGCATTTATTAGTGATGATGTGGTGAATTTCAAGGTGGTTCAGAAAAATCTTGGCCAGAATCGGGGAGAGGTTAGAGCCCATAGCCACACCTTCCAATTGAGGGTAGCAAATGTTATTAAAGCTGAAGAAATTGACTGGCAATTCAGAGGACAGAAGGTGATCGGCAACCATCTTTATACATTCATCCGAAGGGATACTGGGAATCAGGTTGGCGAGGTCAAATGATATCATGCAAAAGGTTCCATGATATCATTTGACGTCAAAGAGAAACCGAAATATGTTATCGTATAATAACGTTTTATATAATTTGACTGTAATAATCATTTGGTGTGGAATGTCCTTAGAATATTAATCGCTGTGACAAAAGACCGATATTTGCTACCGTCTACCTCAATTATACGCACTGTTTGATGGGATATTTCAACAAAGAGAACGGGGTTAGTTTCGAAACTATAATGTAAGTTACCGCAACTCACGGAACTATTCTAACCTTATTTTTTTTATTACATTTCCTTAGCTTGTACCACCTTGCACTTAGTACATGCATACATTAATACTGCAACAATAGATAAGCAATTTAAACGCTTCTTTCCACCTTTAACCCTTTTATCGCGTTAAAATAAAATTACTTTAAAATTTAGGTAATAATTATAAGATCCATATTCCGTAGGAAGTTTAATATTTGTTCAGCACTTAACTTGTTAAAATTTTCAAAAGAATAATTTTAAATAAAATTAATCTTGCGGTTAATTTAATATATAAAGGACGTGATAGCGACACCTAAAAACTTTCTTTTACTGGTTACTGGAACTTTGTTTTAAAGTATACAAAAAAGTTTGTATAATTATAATATTCAACATTTTGTACATCAAATTTAACCGCATTTTAACATTAAAATCTTTTGAGGATCGTGGGAAGTTTTTTCCAAAGATGAAGGAGGAAATCCCATAGATCATGTAATTTGTAGTCAATAGAAGTTAACCGTTCACTTTTCGATAATTATAGTTGAAACCGAACGAACTTGGGTAGGTATAACATTACATACCACACATAAATTATTATGTGATTCGCAAGGGATGAAAAAGACATTAGGTTGGTTTTCTTGATACAAGAAAAATGTTCTGACAGCCTTGTTTTAAACTTCCTACCGGTTTGACTGATGTAGAAGCAATTGCAAGAGCCACACTTTAACTTGTACACACCGGAAGGTTACAAATCACGTTTTTAATTAACCTTTTAATTAGTGATCAATACACCCCACCTCATTTTGTGTATTTCAAATTTCAATACCACAATGAAATCAATCAATTTGAAAAATGAGTTAGTTAAACTAATTTCCGAACAAATTCAAATGAAAGTCAGAAAAAAATAACAAGTAAATGTTGCAATGTATTCCCGATAAAACTGCATACCAAAATACTGAACTGAGGGAATAGTTTGCCATTCATCGAAATCGCTTTTATAACATTATCCAGTGGCACAATAAGAAATTTGTACATTTCCTGATATCCCACAGGATAAAAAGAGGGTAAACGCTGTAAATTGTTGCGTAGTGTTAGAAACTTGTTTAACAGATAGGAATACCTACTAAAGATATTTAATAGGATTATTTGTTAAAATTCATTGTAGTTCTTTCTCCATTTTCAAATTTATTCAACACATCATGAATTATGCTAAAATCATCAGGTGAGAGAAGTTTATTCAGATTTGCAACAACTTTACCTGAATACATGAATTATTATGAATCTTTATTAAATTGTTTCCAGAATTAAAGTTCGAAGAATGTTTGTGAAAACTTCAATGAATTAATAGTTTATTCTTATTAAAATTTTGTTTCTTGTTAATATCGCCCTATCATCTAACCTATTTAACAACTTAAAAAAAGTAGAACACGCGTGAGGGTGATCCTACGAAATATATTGATATAAATAAACAGCTGTATTTAAAACCCGTCTCGTTGAAAACAGGACGATGCGATGTAAAAAAAATAATAAAAAATATTGCCTTTGAATTGAAACAATAAAACACTTAGCTATCCATCGATTTTCAATGCGAATACATCGAAATTTTTATTTCTTTCAGGGGAATTATGGAGTAGTTTAAAGTTTCATTCGGTTAACGGTGTATGTAATTTGTTGTCCAATCCAAACTCGCTTCCTTTAATTTAATCTCTCGGTAATAATAAAACAAACGAATTGACCAGGACGTCTGTTATGACTGCGATAAAGTTTTTAATCATTTTTCATGGAAAATATAAAAAATTAGTGGAGAGTAAAAAGAGTAACATCAATCACTTGTTAAACGATTTGAGTGTTAGGTACGTTTGTCGTTCTCTCTTTGGAGCGTTTTCATAGTTTTTTTAAAAATGAGTTTTTATTCTTTTGCACCACTTACTTTTTAACGGCGAAAAAGTGCGAAACAATGAAAAAATGTACAAAACACGGTTATTTTTTGGTACTTAATAATAGAAGCTATCGCAACGAGATGTACAATATAATCAATCGAATGGAAGTCCTACGCCATTACCTTCATTGTTCTCAACTACAGTCAATAGCGTTTTAGATTAAATAGTTTGAACGATTTGCACAGTTCATGTCATTTCGTGTTGATGTGTCATAAATTTACGAAAATACTACGGTTCTTTAGCTGATTTTAGATGTTGAATCTGAAAGGGTAAATAATTAACGAAATAATTAGATGTCTTAATTTATTTCCAAAAATTATGAAATATTAAATTCAAACTAAAAAAAATTACAGTTTCTTTTTTACTAAAATTAGACCCAAATCGTAGTAATTTATTTTCAAAGTATGACAAATTTTGAAATACATACTGTTTTGTTGATCATTTGTTGCTCAAAATGGTTAACCCTTATAATACCAAGCGGGGTGCATTTGCATCTCAGTATTTCGGTCACAGTTTTGAAAAAAAATGTTGCGACCTCTTGTAGTTTTTAGTTCTCTGAACACTTCCTACATATTATTTGATTTTAAATGTTTTTTGGAACAAAAATTTTTGAGATATTACACTCTGGTTGGTATCGGACGTTTTCTAAATTTGCGTGTGCGTATTATGAATAGGTTCTACTAAGCGTAGGCGCCAGGCTGCTGTGTAGTACTTGGCAACACTAACATTGCGCGTCAGTACTGTCCTAGACCGCATAGGCTTAGCATTGAACTTCACAGTTAGTGTAAATTCGTGTTGAAAATGAGTGTATTACGTTTTCGAGATGAGAACAGTCTTACCGATGCAGAAATGTTAATGTTACTTAAAGTGGACGATCCAGAATACGACATGATGGTTGAAGAGCGCGAGGCAAGTGGTATAGAAGATAGGGACCACCTATCAGACGAAGAAGAAGTTGATGGTGTAATTTGTGCAAATGATGACGATGAGGATATAGAGCACCAGCAAGTTGACCAACCGAACTCCCCTGATAATGATCCTTTTTACGTTGCTAAAGATGGTACGAAAAGGTTTAAGTTACCAGTAAGTAGGATTTCAAGACGTTCAAAAGCAAATGTACTTACCGTTGCTCCAGGTCCAAATTGTGGAATATCCACCATCAAAGAATCATTTTTTTTATTTTTTACTCCAGGTATAGTCGAAATTATTGTGAGGGAAACCAACCGTAAAGCTAAACAATTCTTTGATGAATGGAATGCTGAGAATCCCAACCGCATCAAGGGATATGCAACTACAAATACAACAGAAATAGAAGCTTATATGTATAGGGTTATTGGTAATGTTTGCACGGTAGTAGTGAACTCATTGAAATGCTTTTCACTAGAGATCCTGCTTATTGTCGGCCAATTATTCCCGCAATTCTTTCTCGAAATAGGTACAACTTTTTCTGACTAAATTCTTGCGTTTTGAATGTTTTGATAATTTTCAGACCAGAAATGAGAGAAGATTTAGTGATAAATTGGCACCTGCGAGGGATGTTTTTGAAAAACTAGTGTCAAACTGCAAACGTGCACTCAACCCAAGTACTCACTTGTGCGTTGATGAACAACTTGTGCCATTCCGCGTGTACATGAAAAGTAAACCAGTCAAGTACCGCATTAAGATTTGGGCTCTAGCGGACTGTGGTTCTAACTATACTTTGAACATGCAGGTGTATTTAGGTAAGATTTTGTGTCGTATTATGCGTCATGTAGCCAACTTTTATCTGGGTTTTAGGAAAAGTAAACAATAAACCAGAAAAAAGCCAAGGCGAACGGGTAATTCTTGATCTTGTTGACCATTTAGGTATAGGATACGGTGTAACAACCGATAATCTTTTTACAAGTCTAACGCTGGTGGACAAACTCTGGGGAAAAAAGTCGACACTCTGTGGAACATTACGTAGGAATAAAACATTTACACCGAGAGAACTGTTACCATCTCCAACAAAGCCAGTACTTTCTTGTATGTTCGCTTTTAAAAAGAACCGCACTTTGATTTCATACGTGCCAAAAAAAGCCGCTTTTCAGCAAACATTAAGATGACAAAGTCAATGGTGAAGATGTAGGCTACAAACCAGACATAATCTTACATTACAACGCCAACGGTACTAAAGGTGCAGTAGAGACCGCTAGGTGGCCTATGACAATGTTCTATCATATGATTGATATTGCCGCAATAAATGCATTCCAAATATGGATCATGGCTAATCCCGATTATGAAAAGGGCCACTTAGATGCAAGAAGAGAAGGTGTCTCCTTCAATTAGGCAAAGATTTATCCAAAGACAACATCATGTTTCGTTACAAAAATAATTATGGTTTGAAGGCGAATATAAAGGAATGCATGCTGAAGCTTTTCCCAGAAATTGAAAAGACAAGACAAGACCAATCACGACCAAGTCAGGGCCGATGTTATCTTTGTACAAGGATCAAAGACAAGAAGTCAGTGTTGTGTAGAATGTAACCAGTTTATGTGCCTAGAACATTCCCAAAAGCAAATAAGGTACCTTATAAGTTGTAAAAATAAAATATAATTTCCTATTTTTTGAATTTGTTGAATATGAGTTTAAATGAAGGTTAAAGTTGATTGCTTATATATTTTTTTAGTCAACAAGAACCCAACTGAGTAAAATTGTGCAGCAAAATATTAAATTGTCTCAGAATATCTCAAAAATTCGTGGGGTACAAATGCACCCCGCATGGTATCGCACGTAATAATCAAAGTTTGGTATTATAACTAGTAAAGGAAATGGGTGACATGCATTTTGTGTGCTGAGGGTAAATCTCGATAGGCAAAACAAATTCCCTCGACGTCCTTGGTCTGAAGTTCAAACATTTATTAATATTCACACGTAATAAAGAGTACCAAACAGCTTCAAAATGTTCTGATTCATTATATTTGGTCATTTCAAAAACGCCTTAAGGGGGGGTTCAAGAACTTTTTTCGATCCAATATTGACCTTGATTTTTATCGCGTTGAAGGCCTCCAAAGTTCTCTTACGTCTGCCCAGTTTGGTGTTCTTCTTAGGCACCTTTCTTTCACCTGCACGCACCGATCCTGGTTTACGTTGGCCCATTCCACTGAAGAAATCTCTACGAATTTGTTTGATGAATTCCGAAATTTTCGAATAATAAGAGCAATTTACGAGGAAATTTAGCCTGAGGTAAAGAGTTGTGATAGAACGACAATTTTTCCTGCTAGTACGCCAAAACTTCACTCGCCATTGGAAAATACTCGGATTTCATTTTTTGGAAAACTCGCTGTGACCACTGTATTGGTCGGATTGTTGACTGTTATATCTGAAAATGACCCCAATGAACCCTCACGGCAGTTATGCCTATCGATATCGCATTGGGGTATGCTATTTCTATTGTAACTTTGAAAGAATCGCAAAATATCGCAAGAAAATAGTATCTGTCTCACTTTGACACATCCTAGAAGACTGCTTGAAACATTATACTTTTTCCTAAAACTAGGGATATGAGCCGTGGCATGTTCTTAGGGTGATTTTGAGACATAAAACTCCATGATCGGAGCAAAACTATGATCAGAGCGAGTTGTCCAGAAATGCATGCCAAAGTCCAATTTTAACATGGCTTTTATAATTATGGGAGAGTGATTATGAAATTTTTATTACTTAGGACAATTGAACCCCTCCTGAAGCTCAAAATCTGAAAAACCAGTGGTTGGAAGAGAGTTGGAATTGAGGCTCGCTCCCATTGTTCTTGTATTTCTTGTATAAGTATCTGAGATATAATATCAAAAAATGTTGCCTCTTTAGAATTAATTACAGGCATGAGATTGCCGCGAATATGTAAATAACACTTCACAATATCATAATATGTCGGTAAAACTCTATTGTCCAAATCACTTCGTTCTCCAAATATAGGACAGGCGCCTTTATTTTGTGCTTTAAAATTACTTGCACTTGCCATTTTGTACTAATGATATAACGAAATTGTCTAACGTGTTACAACGACCAAACCTTCTCGCCGCACTACTATCTCTTATAACACTTTGAGTAGAACTGAGAAAATGTAGGGACTGTAAAAACCCTTACCGCTACTATTCAATTAGAAACATTCTCTAATTGGCCCGGTTCGGATAATTTGTTTATTCCACCTTTACCATTAACTTTTCTCGAAAAGTATGACTATTTGACCTCGTGGCAGACCCTTAACGTATGGTTGTTCAAGTCCATTTTTTTTTACGTTTTAGATTCTGTTGGAGGTCTTACACTTTAATAATGCGAAGTGAAATAAATTTTCAAATAGGCAGTGTAATTTTTAAATAGTGAGGCAAAAATTAAGTCACGTACCTAATTTTTTTAGGTGTCAAGCGGACCCTGAAGATGGTCGGTGATTACAAAAACACAAAAAGTAAAATGTTGACGTACCTAATCTTTAATGTACATAACTAACACCTTTTGGTATACAATAGCCTACGCGATTTAAGAAAAAAATTTCCCTCCACCTACTGCTTACACTTACACCTTACTGAAATTGCACAGTAGGTACATTTAGGTATTGTAGCTAAAAAAATAATACAAATTTTATATTTCAGATTTTTTAATTAATTGCCAGCCTAAAAATTCTACATATTTGAAACGCTTTCACGACTTGAAAAATTTTCCACATTATTTGATATTATTTAACCTAAAACAATTTATCTATAATGAGTGCTGAGGTTGATCCAACTTTGCATTGTTGATTTAATTAAAATTGATGTAATATTTGTATACCTAATTTAAAATTGTGGTTTCCGTTTCATTAACAATTTAAACGTTTCATTTACAAGATAGTTTTTATTGGAGGTTTGCAGAAATTAATAGCGTTTAATTTATTCACGTTGAGTGTTACCGCTTAATTAAAGCTTTATAAATGAAACAAAACTAAATTATAGTGTTGTAACTGTAAAACTGTTAAGTCAAATTACTTTAATGTTTTTGGTTTTCGAACATAAAACTCTAATGTTTTTACATGTTAGTTAGAAGGCTAGTTGCTAAATTGTAGTGCTTCATCCGAAAATGTGCGTAAGGGCAAGTCCTTGGTCTACAGTTCAACCCTTACGAAACACAGATTAATTAATTGTTTACAATCGAAAACATCCAATAAATCTAAATATTACGCTACATACTAATTTCGTATTTCGAATAAATTGAACTTTTATAGTTGATTATTGACCTTTTTTCGAAAACCAAATCGTTAGGTTGTTTGACAATGTGAGCTAGTAATTCAGTGTTTAAGTGATTCTGTCGGATTTTTACTACTGGAAAGTGCGAATCCTATGAAAGGTTAGTTTAGCGCCTAACAACATTCTTCGTATACTTATGTATTGTTATTTTAGTTGATCTAAATGACACCATTTTTTGTTATTTGGAGACCTTTATGGAAAGGTTTTCAAAAATTAAAACAGTGTTGTTCCATCTTGATCGAGTATTAACAATACCACCTTGCGCTAAATTCATAAATGCAAGGATTATAATATAAATTACATTGCATTTACCAACAAAATACAAAGAACCCACTTAATTAGGTTCAATTGTTTAGCAATATAAGTAAGTAATACAACCTAACTGACCGTTTTTAAAGATTAGGGTAGCAACAGCAAAGAATAACATTGACTTCCTTGCTTATATGTTGTAATATTTTAAATGTTGGTTCTTTACGTTCTTACAAGAAGCATTTGCAACTCACCAACAGTCCGAATAACTTATAACAAAACACTCATTTGTCGTTTAGAAACATGAGATACTTGGAATAAAAGGTGTATGTGGGAGTGACTCCCCATATTCCCCATGATATCAGTTGTCACATGTTTCATGAGAAGCTAACCAATTGTGAAGAAAAAGTCAAGATTTCTATGAAAAATATAGAACCAAACAATCAGGGGAAGCCATAAAAAGACGAAAACAGTAATTCTGAAAAGAAGATGCACGAGAGGCGGAAGAACGTGAAAGACAAGAAAGAGACTCAGATAAAGAAGAATGTGATGTAGCTCCATTTTTGTCAATGGTTTTAAGAAACCGCGTATCACTTAAGAAACCGTCAATCTATGATGACTTCATAATGCTCAGTGAAGGATTTATGTCGGACAGAGAAACCTCTGAGACATATTAAGAGGCTCCTCAAGGAGAACTGGCAGTTGGCTATGAAACAAGAAATGCAGTCCCTACGAGAAAGATTGGAAATCGCAAGAGGACAGTTGGGACTAGTTCAAAAGAAAAACTAGGGAAAGTGTTGAATTTAACAAAGACAGTTGTGAACTTTGGCGGGAGTTTTTCCTTGTAATATTTATACTGTAACTGTAGTGCTCTGTTCTCGTGGTAACAGCTAGTGTTTGCTTCCAAATGAAGCATGCAAAAGAACGCTGGTATGTGGACTGTATATTAACAAAATCTCCGTGTGTTTGATTGAGTAAAGAAATTAAAGAAATAGTTTATTGTAAATATGATGAGTCCAATTAATTGACAGCAAACAGGCGACCGGTGTACACCGATGATGCAGGCACTGGGGGTTCCGTGAGGGTCTCTCGCTTAGATCGATGATGATGATCCAATCGATCGATGATCCAATCGATGATAAACAATACACAAAACAACTAACGAGCATAAATGAACAATACACAAACAACTAACGAGCGACGTATGTTCCAATGCAATCGACTCGCAACGGGGTTCTCGTTCGACCCTTGTGATGCAATTGATCGTGATTTCACCCTCTTCCCACACTATAACTCGCCCCGCTCCGCGCAACGTAACTATCGGGAAAGGGCAATTGGACTAAAAACTAGGAAAGTAACTTAAGTACAGGGAATTAAGGAAAGTGAAATTTAACTACTAATAAAGTTTATTCCGTGGACGCAACAGATAGTCAACAGTTTAATATGTTTATTTTTGACAAAAAGTTTTGCGTCCGTTGTAAATCATTTTACGTTTAATTATAAAACTTTTCTTTAATTAATTGTGCTTTTTGTTATTGCCAAAATCCCAATAGGATAACGTTTGAGCACATTTAACCCACGCGGCCCAAAATCTCCTTTTATATTGAAATATACATATAATCTTATAAGGCCTTTCTTACGGTCCTGGCCCATTTCGGTGTCAGATTAATGTATTTCGCTCATTGAAGCCGTCACTAGGCGATGTCGTAGAATTTGCTGCTATTTAAGGAATTTTTGAGATTCTGCAAAAATATAATCTGTTTGTAAAAAAAATGGGGTTTAATTAATAAAGACCAAACAAGAAAAAATTCAATGAGATATTTAGGTTATTCAAAAGTAAGTTCCCATTTTGAAGTGGCCATTGCTTTGTTAATGTGTGAGATTTTGAAAAAATAAAACCGCCATTTTGTTTGTAAAGAAACGGGGTTTCATTTAACGCATCCCATCACATCCTGTAAAAACACTTTTAAGAAACACTTTTGGTGATCATGTAATTAGTAGACACCTTCCAAACGGATGGCCTCCTAGGTCACCAGATCTGAAACCAGCTTCAAAGAAAGGGTGTTTCTTAGTACACCTAGTGCTCGTGAGGAATGGAAACAATATCACATATCATCGAAAACATTCCACTTAATCCACTTCACAGTGAAGTTCATAACATAGAAAAACGACTGTATCTCATTGAACAGCATAGACGTGATCTGTGGTGAATTTTTTCTAGTTTCGTCTTTATTAATAAACCCCGTTACTTTACAAACAAAATGGTGTTTTTACTTTTTCAGAATTTGAAAAATTAGCAAGACAATGGCCATTTTAAACTTGGTACTTACTTTTGAATAACCCTATATTATAATTTAAATTTATTTTATTTTACTGTTCATAATAGGTTATTTCATCACATAATGGCACTAATGTTTGCAAATTGTTACTGTTTGTACCTTTACAGTTTTTTTACTAGTCCTCTATTACCTATCAAATGATTATTAGAAACAAAACGCAAATGCGTTAGGTTACGGGAAATTTTCTGACGAAATGATCGCGAACCGGTTACAAAGGCCGTTTCGGAAATTCAACCAGTACAATATATTTTTCATTATCTGGTTATCGCGGTTGAATATCGAACACGCCTCAGGTGATCAATTTTGTCAAACGTGTACAATAACACATGTTAAACTAGTAACATGTGGTAACACCTGGTCGTCGCGTCGTCGTTTCAAACAAATAAATTAAAAATTATTCTTTAGTACTGAACGCGCGTTCGTTTCGTTAAATACGTATTTTTGGTGTTCGCGATCGCGATTTAATTCGAACATTTCTGGTGAAGTGGTAGGCTGTATGCTCCAAGATCTTCCAAAGAGAGGCGTCTAAAGGTAGGCGTTTTGATTTCGCTAATTGAATGCGGTACTTCATGTAATGTTACTGTAAATTTGAAATTTTTTAAAAAAACCTTGGTAACTGAACTAATCCTATGCGTACATCCCAAGAATGTACAGTTTTACACGTATGGATAAGGGTCGATTCACACTATAGTGCCGGTCACGGTTCGTTCTCGGTCCAGTCTCGGTTCGGTAAAAGATTCTTACACAAGAAACAATGAGCGTATTCATACTATCAGCACCGCTCAAGTTTCGGTTCGATCACACTCCGGCACCGATACGTTTCGAAGAATATTTTGCCGGAGCGCGATCGGACTGGAGCGCACCTGTACTGATAGTGTGAATACGTTTTCGTTTGAAATGCAGTCATTAGTGGATGTAACGTTGATCGAATGCGTTTATTTGCAATTATTCAATGGCAACAGACAGATCTTGGAATTGTGAAAAAGGTAATTAATTATGTAATAATCATTAAAATATATACCTATGTAGTTTATAATATTTTTTTTGGAGATTTTATTTGGAGGTAGATTAATGTAATAATAATGAATTACAATAAACAATTGGCAATATTCATACGAGTTGGACCATCAACAACTTCATACTGACTGAGGATAGTGTACACATCGAGGCTGAACCGTGATCGAACGCGAACCCATAGTGTAGATACAGTAAAATTTTACCGAACCGAGACTGGACCGAGACCGAACTGTGACCGGCACTATAGTGTGAATCCAGCCTAATAGTGCAAATTTTAGGTTTGGCAGATGTTTTTTTCTCTACCTTTTTTGGTCATTATAAAATAAGTAAATATCGAAATAAGTATTCCAACAATTCAGCGTTTTATACTAATCGGGGGTATTATGAACAGGATATCGATCACACTTCTCAAGTGTACTTTACCTAGGCACTAAACCTATTTGATCATTTGAGGCTACGTACCATTTCATATTTCAAATTTTCCTTCTTACTTCCAAAACAAAATTGTATCAATTGTAATTTATAATAATCTTATGTAACTTATTTTTTTACTGTAATAGTGATTTGCGGTAAAGTACGGTAGACAATTAAAAGTGATTTCATATTAGGCCTCATTTCTGCAAAATTTAATTTGAAAGAAAAGTAACTACTTCTCGATTAAAACAATCCCTTGTGAAGGGTGCTAAAAGCGAAAAATTAAAATGTTTGGTAACATTTGTAACGGACTGTTACAATTTGAAATAGACGAAATAGTATATAATAAACTACTTCATCGGGGTTCAAATTTAGTTTTCAGGTTAGGTTATTCTTCTTTTTAAATTTCTATTATTCTTCGATAAAGCACACCTGGACTTACCTTCGTACTTTACCTCTCGGACTAGCTCAGTTGGGGATGAAGAAGGTAAATTATGTAATAGGATGAATAAATTTATAGCATCTCCAAATTTAAAAATACTATTGATAAATGCGCAATTTGGAAAATAATTATTCAGCAGTTGCAAAATAAAAAATGCTTAATTTACGAATTCTCAAGCAGGTTCGGATGAGTCACGTAACCCGCATTTGGCGTTTCTTTTCAAATCATTAATAATTTTTGCTCTCCTTACAAACCAATTTTATTACAAATAGACAAAAATCTATGAAACCAATTTCAGTAAACTGATTTATTAAACAAATCTCTAAATTTTAAAACAAAACTTGAAATACACCGTAAACAAAAAACTAATCTCTACTTCAATAAAAATTTTAGATGGCCATTTACAAAATTTAATTTGGAAAGAAAACAAATATCTACTTAATCTAAGGGTGTTAATATAAAATATACAAATACAGTTTATATGTAGAGGTCAATAAAAAAAATAACTAATTTCTAACACGATACCTTATTTTTTGTCCCTGAGTCAATACCTTTAAATGCTTTGGAGGGCAACGTCTTCAACTCCAAGCGAACGATGCCTCAGATGCGGGCTCCTCGCTTCTCACTCTTCGATGCCGCTTTCTTCCTTAATTATGTAGGGAATGTTCCCTTTCACTTCCAATGCTACGAGTTTTTTTTTTACAACAAAGTTTTTTATATGTGTGCCCCACAGCCAACAAGAAAAACAACACAGCGATTTTCCTGTTTCTTACAACCAATGTAACTGTTCCTGATGTTCTTTTATTTTTAAAGTCAAAGATCACACTTCTCGCTTTAATTACTCCGAGGGTGGTTTATACTTCCAACTTCCCCAATTATTCCCTCTTTTTAAAAGGGAGTTTGTCTTTATTTGATCCGGCTTATTAACTTTTTCAAAATTCGTCCCCGCGTTGTCGAGGAATTCGTTCTTACACTCAAAAGGGCCTCAACCCGACTACCTCTTGTCCTCTTTATTCAGTCAATTTTTTTATTTATATCAGTTCAACTCCAAATACCTTTAACCGAAAAAGAACACGTTTGCAGTTCACTTATCTTCAATTTTGCGTCTGGAGTTCAGCGATACCACAAAAATATCTCCAATTTTACATTATTCAGCATTTCCGCTTTAATTTATTTACAATGTGTTTATTTTATAACACGAAAGAGCAAAAAGAGACAAATTTATTATTCTTAATTTAATGCAAAAAACCATAACTTCCGTTACACATTGCCTAATATAATGAGTGTCTCGGTATTTATTCTTTTAGCACCCTCAAACTAAGAATTTTAGGTGCATCGGCAAGCTTTGCTCCTTTAAGGAGTAGAAATCTTAAAAAAATTGTTAGTAAGCAAAAAATTCAAGATTTTAGTCAAAGTTACATTGCTAAATTGTTATTAATTTTTTCGACCACCTAGACCATTCAAATTACCAATTAGGGTTGCGACACTTATAAACCAGTTAGTACTGAGTCTTGCATAAACACTGTCGCTGATAATGATCGAATGTATTTATTGTATTGAAATTTCCTGCAATATCTTATTACTCAAAAATGTTTCTCTAATTGGAAGGTGGCTAGAGTTGACCATTTCTGGTAATAATTCCGTTGTATAATATTGCCGTAATTTAGGAAGCATGCTCATCTCTCAAAAGGAAACGTATTATTTTATTATCTCCACGGAAATTACATTTGAGGCTACAAACTACAAAATAACACAACTTTCTTCGTTATATTTAGCTGTTTCTGAACTTGATACATGTTAAGGTCTCGTGGTTTTAATTTCGGCGTTCCTTCTACAATTCACAAAGTTTTCTTATTCAAAACAGAATTCGTCATCTTAGGTTTCTTAACAGGTTTTTTGAGGCGCCGCAATTTGCTTTTATTGCTTTTACAAAACTGGGTGTTTCCCTGAAGTGATTTGCATTATTTCATTTAGAGTTCGTTGTTGTGAGCTACAACGGCAGCGTCACAACTTGTTTGGTACGAGAGTCACAAGAAGAATTTTATCCCGCTATGTGGGAGTTACACCTACAATATTGTTGGTCACAATAAACTTTTTGAATGAATTGCCCCGCCACGAACAGTAGTCATCATATCTTGAAACAAGGCAATTCCTTGCAAATCCTCTACCATCTTAATTTCATCGTCATTGTCGTTACAAAAATATCCGTGTTCTTCGCACTCACTATGGTCACTGAAAATATACTTTGATTTATTTAAAATATCCTTCTTCAATTATTTAATCTCAATGAATTTTGGAATAATTGATCGGTACCTATTCAATTACATTTCTGATCGCAGCACGGAAACGATGAATCTTGTTTGGTATTGCGCTCATTAAATCTTTGTCGATATTTGGCTTTTTGAACACCCATTCAATTTTTTTATATAATTTCTCAAAGTGCGGTGTCTGTATCCAATTGTTTTGATGACTGTGGGAGCTCCATAAGTCATACATTCAACTAGTTTTCTGTGCATCTGCAACTAATTTTGTATATTATATACCATATACATTGCTACCGATTTTTGAAATCTTTCAATTATAATGGGGGCTTCCACAGCGATCAAAGTCCAATGTTTGTAACAAGCGTGCTTGGGACATTCATTCCTATAAAGATCTTTGCGTGCACATATCGATCAAAATTTATTTTTCACGGCTTCATATAAAATCTTTCCTGTTCGAAGACCCACAATACACACCTGACGCTCTGACGATGCATTCTATTTGCTACGAAGTGATCTCTTGCACCATATCTGCTACAGTGACTGTAGGCCACCCGTATCCATCGACTCCCACGAATTTGATAGCTGAACTGTTCCCTTCATCGGCGTCTTCCTGTATAGAATTAATTGTATGCATATAATCTCTCTAATTATAATTATGTCAAGAAAACAGTGGCCAAATCCGTCGTGGTTCAGTAATTTTAAGAATTTAAAGAAATGAGCACTTTCTATGAAACTCTTGGCGTCAGATAAAGTAGAAATACTTTCAAGTGATATATTTCAGTACCTTCTTGCCAAAGTGTACTCATTTTCTTCGCTTTTCACTCTTTTGACTAATCCCTTGACTTTTTTAAAGCTAGCATAGGTTTTCGACCGATTTTATTATTAGATTGTGACGTAACGGAGAATACAAGGACAATTACAATACACTGATAAATAAAGTAACCGGAAAGGTAATAATTAGTATGCCTAAAAAATGATTCTAAGATTTACAGTTTATTAATTTATGTTCTAATAGCATTTGTTAAGGTATAGGTGGTAATACCTTAATGTTTTGAAATTCAATAGTGCCTGTAGTTGACTAACGTTAAAATTATGCAAAATACCTACGTTAGGATTGCTGAGTAGATGTACTAATCATTCATAATCAGTTCTTGATCTTTTTCTTATTTTATGATTTTCTACTAACCCACCATTCTAAACTTTTAATGTTTTTTAACTGTTTCCAAGGATTGAATCCAAGATTCTTAATATCAACGTTGGGTTGATTTACCTATATAAAATTTGCACGATTTAAATCAAGATTTAAATCAGATGATTTTTAAAATTGAAATCATGATTTAAACCAGATGGTTTTTTAAATTGAAATCATGATTTAAATCAAACTAACTTTTTATTCTTTAACTTAACACTTATGAAAATAAAAACGTAAGTAGGTCCGCATACTTAAGACTTAAATTTCATGTTTTTGCATTTTCATTGTAAAATTTAAACAAAGTTTCCCACTTTGTCAAGTTGCGACAAGAACTTTCTTGCAAGAAGTTTATGCAAATATTTAGAGTGAAATAAATTAACTGTACGGATAGTTGACGATAAAAAACATATAGATCAGGTGATTTCATTAAACAAGTATTAATATTACTAAAAGTAACTTAATTAATTAAGCATTAGGCAAAATACCAACTCTCAACCTCCCCTTGGAAATATATTTAATAACAACAGAGTGCGTTTATTAATTGCTACATGTTTCGGGATTCTGAGATCCCATTATCAAGCAAAATGATTGAAAATGTCCATTGAAAAACAGTTGTAGACAATAATTACATAACTAAAAAGTAACGTTATAAATTACAATATAAAAGCTTAGATTTAAGACTCACCTAATTAACGACAATTAAGAAGTAACAAAATCGAGTTGAAAAGATAGGTTATCAACTGAGTTCTAACTGAACTAGTTTAAATCGACTTAAAATATTACAAGATTAAAAGGGACCTCCAATGAGGAACCCGGCATTGCCTTAGGGGCCAAGGGAATAGGGGGATAAGGCATGAATTAAAATTATGGAGAAAATTACAGGTGACAGCAAGGTCGTATTTTGCCTAATCTGTTTAACCCCTTTGTGAGCAATGTACCACACCACTGTTTAATTAATTAAAATCAAAAAAATCGCGATTTCTTTTAAATAAGTCAATGATTTTTGATTTTTTTAATAAAAATCAAGTTTTGCCCTACCCTGCTAAATATCGTATGAAAATCGATACACGATAGTATACTGCCGTGTTAATTCTAAAGGGCGTATCTGCAAATTCGACAGAAATTGAGTTAGACGCATTTTTAGAATCCTCTTTAAAAGTACTATGTATGTGTTAAGAAGAGATTGCGTATCTCAATGTTATATAGGCGAAAACTCGCTTTTAAAGAAATTTGTATCTACAAATTAGCCGCCTTTGTTAGATTAAAAAAAGGCGTATATGATTGTTAGTTGAAACGGTTGTATCTGTACACTGTGTACTCACAGTACTTGCTGCCAGTATTATATTCAATAGTATAAAATTAAAATTCCTCTAAGCATAAATGATTTGATGGCATAACTGAAAATATTAAAAGTCAATTTTCTCAGTTTCTATGTTATTGTAGATACGCCCCTTTGAATTAACACGGCAGTATAGTCTTCTTGAAACTCAGCGTTAGAACTATGTCGTTGACGGCATGAGACAATACCAATATCGCCATTTATATACAGGGCGTATCTACCGACAATTCCATATCCTATGCATAGCGTAGATTTAGTCAAAGCTAACATATTGTTTCACTAACTTTTTCTCGTTTGAGTTTTGGTTTATTAATCAACGAGCTTATCTTTTGGTTTTCAAGAAAGTGTCACATTTTCCTTATATATGTGCGGATTTTAAAAAGGAAATTATTTCAAAATTTTATTTTATTTATCTAGCAGTACCTAAATCGGATTACCGGCGAAGTCTGCGTAACCTTCTTATAGATACCGTGCTGGTGAAAGTGGTAGTAATATAATGGTGCGCCTGCACCTTCTACATCTGGAACTGTTCTGAATAAACACTTTCAAGACAACTATCCGGAAGATATAGCAAAAAAAGGACGTTTTAGATAACTCGGGCGATCTCCTTCTTTCTGTGAGAATAACAGAGGGTCATGTGTACGATACTACATTTGAAAATGAAGAACTGCAGTTGCGGACGAAAGTAAAGAAAATTATTGTAATGTCATACAAAAAGTTATCAGCACCGATTTACCCATAAATTCAATTAATGCTTTAAAAAAACCTTTTTCAAAATTATAACGTAAAAAAGTGTCTATATCGCTGTTTGTTATTACTTATTACACACTTTGGAAAAAAAATGTTACCTACTACGAAAGTTGTAGATGATTTTTTTTAGAAATCCGCACATAAAACGGAAATATGAAATTTTTTGAAACCCAAATGAAGCTCCTGCAAGGGTATTTTCACATCTTCCCGGTCTTACTTAAAATATCGTTAGGTTGAGTAAGGGAACTCTGTTCGTTTACAAAGAATTTGTAACTTGTGCTGCATTTGGCCATAATTTTGAAAAAAGCTTCAAAGAGTGTGCTTAAGGTCTTTATCAAAAATACGAATATTTTTGTACTATCAAGTTTCAGAAAAAAATGAGAACGTTCGAAATCTGTTTTCTACCATGCATATTTTATAAACTAATTATATACCTACCTTATTGTGTCAACCTTATTTTATATAGAATTGACCATATTTGAATCGCTAACAGTCAGTTAAGCGTTTCAAGTTGTCAAAACAGCTCTCTAGGAAATAATCTCTTTAGAAAGAGAAATTTAATGACAATCCGGCACATATGCATACAGAGAATGGGCTATGTACCACAAAAAAGTTAGTTAGGTCTTTGGGATAGTTTCCGATGGAGCAGTTTAGGAGGACTAATGGACAGACAGTTAGATACATTTTTTTTGCTGTACCTCTACCACAAGGATATTTGTCTTTCTTAATTGATATATCGTGATATTGTATTGATAGCAAATAAACGAGTTTTCCATTATTTGGTATGTAAGCAACTATGGTAACATTATCAAAGTAGCGGAAATATTCCTAGCGATAGATGTGTTAGTTGTTCACATCTCAGTTAGTTTGGAAATTGTTACTCTTGCTTCACGATATCTTGTTCTAATGAAAAATAAAAACCGCCATTCTCAAGAAAATAAAAGTGTGAAACCATTCCACAAAAACGAAATTAAAGCTTTATAGCTTTTAAACAATTACCACACGAAATTAAAAAGAGTAGATATGATATTAAAATTGCGATAGGTGGTTAAAATGTAAAACACTTCGTTAAAAAAATTCCATAATTTTAACACTTGTAAAAACGTACCCTCTCCTATAAAATTGAGCTACCACCTCCTATTAATGTGCATGATACTACCTCAAGTGGGCTCAGATTTTTACAAGCTTGCAAAAGCTCTATATAATTTTCACTTCATTACGCTTATCAAAGCAGTCGAGAATAAATATGCAAAGCGCCCTCGAATCATCACAATTAGCACGTACATTAAATAGAAACGTTAAACGTAAAATAATTAACCCTAAAAAGATCATGTTTGTGGTAGTAAAATAACACGTTTTGTATAATTTCCTCTAAGCAAATATTTGAAATCCCGTCATATCTGAGGTAATCAACGTAAGGTAATTTAAATTTGAAGTCACGAATATCAAATAAAAAGTAATTTTGATGTAAAGTGGTAAAAGTTTGAAGATCACGTAGCAGTTACGGTTTAAAAATTCCGCAAATAACTTTTCTGCGTTTGTATTGCAACGAAGCTTTTTTTATTTTACCACGTTCAGCTTCGCTGAGTGTTTCCAGACAAAGCAAATATGAAAACTGCAACCTTCGCATTTTCATGCATCCCTTATCACGGTGTCGCCTCCCCTACCAAGTCCCTTTTTTTTTTCTAATTCACTGATTGCCTAACTTTTTTAATAGACGAGGAGTCTTCAATAGAGTAATAGATTTTCGTTCGCAAATTTTAGATGCGCCTAAATAAATAATTTATGAATCTTAGTCAAAATTTGTTCACAACTTTTACAGTCGTACTCTACGAAAACTTTTTTATTTTCCTGAACGTGATTTGTATATTTGAATTTCAGATTTAGGTGAGATTTTTCGTTTCCTTTCAAAACGAAGGCTTTTGTCAAACGGCTCAAATTTAATTAAATTCAATTTCGGATTTAAAATCAATCCGATTTACATTCTTTTGTAATATGTAGTACGAAAATAATGCATTTCGATTAATATTTCCAGTTTATGTACGTTATCACAAGTTTAGAATAAATAAATTATGGCTCGTTGAATATTTATTGAAAGATAACGTTCGAATTCTGATTGAATAAAAATTCTCTAAGGTTGTAACTGTTTCGATGGTAAATAATTTATTGGTAGGAATCAGGCTTACGCTGTTAATGTGAAAGGGAGGGTGAGTACAAAGTCAAGTCTCAAAGGAATTCTCCAAAGTATCATTCATAATGCACGTGAACGTGGATGGAAAGGCCGTTCTCGTAAATAAATCGTAACACTATATCTATACATCAGAGAGGCGACCATCCGTTTCTCTCCGAATTGATGTATCTAAACCTCAGAACTAACTCAACTTTCAACATAAAGCCTATCATAGCTACATGGAAAATTATAAAGTTTATTCTCATAATCTGCACTTAAGGCTATTAGGTTTTTTTTTTTTCGCTAAACATTCCTCAACTAATGGGATGTTTTTATGATTCTCTTAACTGCTTTTAGGTTTTATTAACTCTTACTATCACCAACAATATGTTTTTAGTTGTGATATATTTTAACGGAACATGCTTTCAGACCTTTAAAGAAAGTTCGTGCTTCGCTGCTTTTCATGAAATATTCGTTACTTTCATAGAGCAATCTCGGATTTGCCAACAAATGTTTGAAGTATTGCTTCAAATTCGTGCGCCTCATAAAAATCGTTAAATTCTTTCATTTTAAGCAAATTACGTGGCTCTGAGTGGCAAACATTACCGTGATTCGTTTCCTTTAACAAAATTTCGCGACATACTCTGTCGTAAATGGCCTTAAGATTTTCTCCACCGTTATATTAATGAAATAATATAATGGTAGAAAGTAACACTTCCTTACTCTAGGTCAGTCTACTATTTATTGACAGAACTGTACCTTGATTAAAGTAGATTTATCTTTCATGTACCGACCTATTTATAATTTTACACACCGAGCAGAAGCAATTAATGGTATAGTATACATATATCCATATAGCACAAGTACATACAAAGTACGTACTCTTCGGAACATATGTACGTACACTGAACGTACACTTACAAATAACGTACGAACAATCTACGTACATAGTACGTTCTTTTGTGACTACTTTATACATAACAGACACGTACGGTATTGTACGTACATTAAACGTACATAGCTGTATGTACGTTAAACATACATAACTGTACGTATATTAAACGTACAAAGCTGTATTATCTACATTATACTTACATGGTTGTATGTACATAGGCGCACTTTAAAATGAAATAAATATCTACTGCATAAAACGGGACCTGATCACAACGGTCACTGATCATAACGGCCACGTAGGTTATTGTTATTTAATAACAGCCACTTTGATCACATACGACCTTCTAATACTATTTGATCATAACGGCCACCTTGTTCACGTTATGATCAAATAATATAAGTGGCCGTTGTGATCAAGGTGGCCGTTATGAAATAGCAAAAACCGGGGTGGCCGTTATAATCAGTGGCCGTTGTGATATAGACCCCATAAAACGTAATGAAATGCAAATACAAATTTGGTAAGAATTTAATAGTAAACAGCAACATCGCAACAATAAATACAAAATATGTTATATTTTATTGTTTAATTTCGGACTGTTACTTTATCTCTTTCCGAGCACCTCCTAAGCCACTTTTGAATGTTTAATTCCACCACCTTTACAGTGGCATTCTTGAACAATTCCATCGATGACCCTTAAGGAAACATGTAATATAGTTACTTTTATTCATTGCATTCATATTGCAACAATATTAATTTTGAAGTTATAAAAAAAAAATACACAAATGGTCACAACTCACAAATTACAAAATACCTACGACACGGGGATAAAATACAGAAATTATTAATAATACACGGTGTTCTCGAATTCACGTAATTTTAAGTAACTAACCTTACAGGAGAAAGGTGCATGATCATCTTATATTCTTAACTGCGTTGCCAATGCTTGTACTTATTTGTACGTACAAAGTACTTGCAGTGTATGTTGGCAATGTACGTACATAAACTTTGTACATGGTACGTACATATTTTGTACATGGACAAACCTACGTAAAATGTACAATTGTACGTACAAAGGACGAATTATCTAAGGAAGCACATACAGAATATAATTACATATAATAATAACAATGAATTCCACTTAAATGTTTATTATAAATGGAACCCAGCGCATTTCCACTCTCATAAAGCTAAGATTTTGGCACAAATTAAAATTAGACAACGGTTGCCAAGATGTAACGTTAACGAAATCTTTGATATATTTATTTCCGCAATAAAATAAAACAAACAATGTCAGTACCAAACCATATCTTGATAAACACAAACGTACGTTCCCTAACTGAGGCTCTTGTGGCCGTCAACGACAACACCGCAAGCTATTAAATTGGATGCGTTTCGAGAGCGTAGCTCTCATCATCAGCGATCAACTAAATGCAAATATCGAAAGTGAGCTATTTAAAGTGGAAGCGATATACCGGTTTTTTCAACTAAGAGTAGCCACCCTTTATAACTTCTAAAAAAATCAAAATTTGAAAAATCGGCGATACCCGTCTATAATAATATCGAGGGGGACACTTTTTGACATAAGCTTGAGATTGGTGTGTTTGTGGGACCCAGGGGGTTAAGGTATGAAATCTCAAGCTTATGTCAAAAAGTGTCCCCTCCGATATTATTATAGACGGCTATCGCCGATTTTTCAAATTTTAATTTTTTTAGGAGTTATAAATGTTGGCTACTCTTAGTTCAAAAACCCTGTAGATATAACCAGAGTGTCTGAATCACCATTCATTAGAAAGCGTTTGTTTTTGTGAATTTTTACTTTTATAAGAACCGAGTTCATGCTTATTATTTACTTACATAATAAAGGAAATATTATTTACCTTGTTATTCTCAAGTATATTACGTAGAGCAACAGCAGATTTCAGATTTGAAGTGAGCCAAGCGCTCTTTGAAACGGATTTTTAGTGATCTTTTAGTTTACCCAATATATACTTGATTATAGTCTTTATTTTATATATTCCCGACTTATGGTTTATATCAACTGTGTCTTTGAGGCTTTATAGAAGCTTTCGTAAACTACCTTCTAAAGCTATCATTGTTTAAACATTTAATTTGTAAAAGATTTTATACAGACAGACCTCTTGCATATGGATGATAATTTGGTAATTTGTCATATCTTTATCTGATCTATTGCAACATTCACCTAACGTGGTGATATTTCTGTTAAGTATCCATTTTAATTATATGTTGAATCACTGCAATACTGCAATTTTTTTTATTGAACCTACGTAATTCTTTGAAATAATTTTGTTTTCAATTGATCAACCTTTGTCTTTAACACTTTATAGATCGTGTTCCTTGGAATGTAATTTTGCCTCTGTGGACATTTTTCGAAATTTTTGAATTTTGCAGGTTTGTAAAGCTTTCTGTTCCAGATCGACTTTCAAACTGTAATCTCACCGAAAGTAGAGCGCTCTTAGTTTTTTGATAGCAGTTTGGTAAGTTGGTCAAAAGGGCTTCCGAAGTTTAGAATTTATGGAGCTCTTATTTTTATTCCCGATCTAGAATCTATTACAGTTACTCCGAAGACTGCATCCCAAGATCATAAAGATTACAGCTAAAAACAACATTCAAACAAAAAAATTAATGAGAGAATATATGGAATGCATTATTGGATCATCGCTTCTTCCTCACATAATCTAAGATTCACATTCCTTTCAAAGTTAAACCCGAGGAGGTTTTAATAGGTTTTAGGATGAAGATACCAAATAATTAAATTCAATCATTTGGCATTTAAGTTAAGTTAAAGTTCAAATTAAACATTCATCAAAGTATAATTTCCTCTTTCACGTGCGTTTACGCCGTTTATCCCAAGACCCAAGATCAGTATCTGTTTATTACGTAAAAACAGGTAACTAGTATTAAATGTTCCTTGCTGTTTATCGCCCCTATTCTACAAAACTGAAATTCAAGTGTATTATTTTTAGCGATTCTGTAATGATCTTTTACGTAGATTGAATACAATTTAGGGGATTATTGGAAATTTTTTTACGCAATATTGGTAGCATTGACATGAAGGATTAAGAGTTTTAAAAATATCTCAATATGCAAATTAAAAAAAGCTCATTGTTTACAAAGTTTTACGGCATGGCGTAATAGCGTTCAATTAATTCCCCTCAAACTTTTTAACGAGATTGTTTAGTGTTACAAATATCAATTTAATATAACTTTCCTGTAAGGGTATCCGTGAACATTTATAACGCGTTAGTTTTTCGAACAAAATATGTGTTACAATATTCATTTACGTTGCATGAGCTTCAAGTTTCACTACGAGTGATGTTATTATCTATTCTCCATTCATCAGGAAGTTCATTGAAAATTGTATGTACGATACAAGAATTAATTAAAGAGCATATTATTTGATTATATTTTGATTTTTAAACGTATATAATGGCTTCGTCATGTCTGGGAACTTTTAGTTTTTGGTTAAATGATTGAATATTATAATGAAAATGTAGGGTCGTTAAAAAATGATAAATATACAATTTGTTAGTAACAATTTGTCATATTTGTGTGAAATTTTGAATTGAAAGCAACAATTCGCCTCTTCAAAGGAAAAAAGGTTAATAAATAAATTTTCAAAAACTACCACAATTTAGTCTTTCATTCCTCGCAAAATTTGTTACCATCTCGGATTTTCGGCTCATTACTGAAGTTGGTCGCATCTTTGAAATCGTACGCGCTTGTCGTCCACGAGGAGCTGTACTTTTTAGGTTTTGTAAAGTTTGAGCCCCAGCTCCATTTTAGCAATTTATTGCGCTCATCAATCACTAATACCAATGTCGCGATAGACTTTTCTTATGGAAATCCTCGGATTTCGCCACACACGCTTCTGAAAAAAAAATAAGTCCAAATAGGCGCTAAAGAAGTTATTCAAGGAAAAGTTGGCAGTCTTTGGTTCTTCTTAAATTCTTCTTTTCTTTTTTCAAAGATATAGAACACACTACAAGGATGATTTGGAATTCCTATAAAAGTAGACGAAACCTCCCTGATTTTACCACCTTCAGAGTGTTATAATACATAACTAAGACAATAATGCTGATGTATAGAATCAAGGATGCGCTATAGTCGAAACTGTTTGTTAAAATACAGGGTGGTCGTTGTTCTGTAACTCTTATTGTATAATACCACAGATGTACATAGGTGTACCAATCTTACGACAAAGTTCGGTATATGGCGTATTTCAAGAGATATCAAAAAATGTTCTTAAGAAAAATAATACTTAGATGTCTTTAAGGACCATATTTCTAAATTATGTTGAACTATACGGGCTGTTGCATAACTCCGTTACAAACCAAACATATGATTTTTTAAATGAGAGCCCCTGCATATTATGCCAAATTCGGATTGCCCACATTTTTTCGAATCTTTTGATATAATGTTTTGCTACATTATACAGAGTCCTTTAAAAGTTGTGGACACGTTTATGTTAAAATCGTAGCTAAATCAACGCCCTCTAGCTCTAGCTTACTGTACGTTACAGAAAAAGACAATTTCTTGGCTAATCGAGTTTCGTAATATGATGTAATAGGTATCTCCTCATTCGATTACATTTCAATTATTTTCTCTCTTTGTGTACAGGGTGGATCGAAACTCGGACCTTTCATTTTCTTTCTTCTTTTAAATGGAACACCCCGTATTTAATTGCATAAATAGAATCTTTGATTATGTAGGTTAAATTTTTGTTAAGTATTCCCTTTACCCAAAGTTTATAAAAAAAGAGTTATTTTGTAATATTTATTGTAAACTGTAATTATTAATCTATTATGTTAAAGCAAGCGTTGAATTTAACAAGAAATCATAAATAATCAATACTGATATGATTTAAAGTAATGAAACTAATTATTTATACTAAATAAAACAAGACATCTAAAGTACAATCCCAACCGTAATATTAAACTAAATGTTACAAAATAACTCTGTTTTTGGTAGTGTCTTGTTTTATTTAGTATAAATAATAATTAGTTTCTCTGCTTTAAATCATATCAGTATTAATTATTTATGATTTTTTGATAAATTCAACGCTTGCTTTAACATAGTACGAGTAGATTAATTGATTAATAATTATAGTTTACAATAAATATTACAAAATAACTCTGTTTTTATAAACTTTGGGTATATTTTGTTAGGTGTATGCAATTCAAATCTGCTTAATAATAATGTATTAACACTCAAAGATAATGTTACCTACTGCATCTTTGAAAACACTACACTAGTTATGGCAACGTTGTAAGACCGTTTAGAAAAACGAATTCTTTTATCTCCGTCTTTCATTAGCCTGAAACTACTTTTAGGACAAAAATGTAAACATAAAGTGATATGCAACCCAACGTACATACCTACGAAAAAACCCATTACTTCAGCTTTCTTTCTATTTTATATACTCGTTAGTACTTCGATATCCTATTTCGTTCTCTAAAATGATTGAGAGCCATTTTTCTTTAAGGTTATCAATCTAAATAGAGTAACTCATCAAAATAAAAACATATTCCTTTAAACAAAACAGTAAAATCGCCGCAATCCGTCATTATCTAATAAACGAGTTATCTCGACAACTATTGAGAAGGAAAGCTATTAATTGGCATGTCCGACCGCTTTTACTAGAAGTAATATCCCAAAATGCTAGAAAATTCGCTCCATATCTTGAAAACGCACTGTATATCATGTTATTGATCGGAAAACGGGACGATTTCAAAGTTAAAACCAGTCTAGCGAAAACAATGCGGATAAGTAAAAAAAAAAAGAGTAAATAAATGAACACAACCGAATAGATTTGTATTCATAATACAGCGAATCCACCAACTGATTTTATATTATTTGTAAAACTTTTGTTAGAAAAAAAGTATTTTTCACCTTTTAACGTAAATGAGGTTTACAAACAACCATTGAAATGTGAAGGACAAAAATTTATCACCTAAGTTTCGGGAAACAAGGCACATACTAAAAAAAACTTTCTGTAACCCGTTATGAGAATGCTTTTCGGTAAGAATATCAACGTACACCTAATAAGTATATAAAAGTTATAATGAACTTTTGGATAGTAGGTATAATGTTGTGTAACGTGGATGCTTTTGCCTCACGAACTTTATTTACCACGTAATGCGTACAAGGATAAAATTGCAAGATTAAATAACGTACAAGAGCGTTTCTATGCTAGATTAGTGAGGTAAATTTTGTTAAACGATAAAAATCTGTAACACCTGACGCTTGTGATCCAAGTTGTAATTTCACTCTCTACTTGACAATATTAAGACCAAATTCATTTAAGTAATTAGTTAGTGTAAACTAAGTTTATAACAAGCTACTGCAATAGGATAAACATCTGAATATAGGATAAGGGTTGACAAAACGGTTTTATCACGTAATCTAATTATTAACCTCTATTTTACCTGTTATATCTTCGCCCTTCTCCTCTTCTTTTCAAATATGCAAATGAAACCGTCACATTTTTACAATATGTTGGATGTATATTTCGTGCTATGAATAATATTCGTACGTTTACGGCAAATTACTAAGAACTTTGGATTTTGTCACACCCCAATATGGTAAATTTAAGAAATCGTTTGTACAGAATGTCATCGTTACTCATAAACGTGGTGAAATGACGAGTAAAACAAGAACCACATACACCATTCGAGACATTGCATTATACTTATCTACTGATGATGGTTACCCTTTACTTTGGTTTAATCAATTCCAACTCGTTAATATTGTTTGCATCTATACATTGACAGTGTTTAAATATTTTTAGAGAACTGAGGACACATTATTGGAATATAATGTTTAGCTTTGCAAACCTTTCCACACTTTCTTTAGAAAAATTGAGGTGGTAATACGTATTTCTCTTACATTGCAAGTTGGATTTGTTGTTATGTTGTAACAACATATATTATAATACCAACATTGTGGAATTTTGCCCACGCCTTTATTCATAACGGCAAGTCCTATAAATTTCTAAAAGGTGCTTGAAGATTGAATAACTTTGTTTAACGTAATACGGAAGATGATCTTCACATGCATTTTTAACTTTCTGAATAAAATTAAAAACAAATACTCTGCAGGATACGATGATATTCCATGCTTTCTTTTAAAAGATGCATCAAGTTTACTGGTGAAACTTCTTACTGCAATAATAAACAGATCCTTGCATGAAGGATCCTTTCCTAGTAAATTAAAAATTTCCAAAATCATGCCGTTGTACAAGAGGGACGATCCAAAAAATATTGAAAATTATGGGCCAATTACTCTAGCATCTGTTTTTTCAAAAGTGTTTGAATACGCAATGTTGGACAGACTACAATCTTACTTAACCAAGTTTAGGGTTCTAATAGACAATCAACTCGGTTTTAGGTCTAAAAAATCCACTATGACTGCCTTACTGAAATACATTCCTACAACAATAATTTCTTGGAAATCTATAAATCGGACCTAAAACCAATTTACATAGGAGTTCCGCAAGGAAGTATCTTAGGTCCAATTTTGTTTTTGTTATATATCAACGACATTGTTGAATATATAGATAAAAATTCAAATCCTCTATGCCTAATATATGCAGATGACACCTCACTTCTTTCATCCAACGCCGATCATAATATTTTAGAACAGAACGTCAATATAATTTTAAGCGATTTAAATAATTGGTTTTCAAATAATCTACTTTTCTTGAACCATCAAAAAACAAATTCTATCCGATTTCGCCCGCGTCAAAAATACAGTCTTCCTGACCTTAATATTGCCATAAATGGCACCAAGATTACTAATGTTAACGTTACTAAATTTCTAGGTGTACATTTAGATGAATCTTTAGAATGGGTAACACATTGCACATCTGTAGCAAATAGATTAAATTCTATCTGCTTTCAAATCAGAAATTTAAGGCACTTAATATCAATGAAAAATTTGATTTCCTATTACAACGCCAACATGTATAGTAGAATTTCCTACGGGATATGTTTCTGGGGTAACTCGCATTCAGTAACAAAGGTGTTTAAAATTCAAAAACGCATCTTGAGGATAATGAATGGGGTTGACTCCAGAACATCTTGCAGGCATCTGTTTGTTCATTGTGGTATTCTAACCTTAATTGGAATTTATATTTTGGAAATTAGTAAATTTGTCTTCACCAATAAACATAAATTTCCCACGCAAAGTATGATACATTCACACGACACTCGCATAAATGCAAACTTTAGACTCCCCGCGTTTCGATTAAATATTACTAAAAATAATCCTAACGTATTGGGGTTAAAAATTTTTAATAATCTGTCCGAGTGGATAAAAAATATCAGCCGTTTAACAAAATTCAAATATGAATTAAAAGAATTTTTAATTAAACTCTGCCCCTACCAACTAGACGACTTGTTGGTTAATGGTGCTGGATAGTTTTTAATGTATTTTAATTAATATAGTACTTTTTTTGACGTTTATTATACATGTCTGTGTCAACAAGAATAAACAACTTATTATTATTATTATTATTATGCTTGAAGAGTTCTGGCCGGAAATTTTTTTTGTTGAGAAATGCAAAAACACGTCAGTTATTATATCAAAGGAGACGACTTTTGTCACGATTTTCAACCTGAAATGATTTCATCCCTTAGCGCTGTGAGAACAAACCCTAAAATTTAAATAGGGATGATGTCACTTAAAAGGTCTTTCTTTTCTGAAATCAGTGCACTACTTTTTTTTATTTTTGAAGTTATAAAAATGGAAAATGAGAAAAGAGTTTCAGGCATTGAAAAACTAAAAATAGCGCGCACAGATGAATTGTTTTTTTTTTACTGCCATTAGGCAATATTTGACCCCATTAGGTACAGGGTAAATAATCCTTAAATGTTTAAATAAAAACAAGGGTTAATTTTTTCTTGTGCTAATTAATAAAACCAGTTTATGCAAGTTCAACCTTAGTTTAATATTAATGTTCGAAGTGCTGCCACGCAATAATACAGATTTTGGTTAATTCTAAAACTCTAATATAACTCTAAAAAAACCTAGTGCACTGAATTAAGAAAAGAAAGACCTTTTAAATGACGTATCATTTGGCCCATCATCCCTATTTCAATTTTTCTTACAGCGCTAAGGGATGAAATCATTTCAGGTTGAAAATCATGACAAAACTTGTCCCCTTTGACATAAAAATTGCCGTGTTTTTGCATTTCCCAAAAAAAATGTTCTGGCCAGAAACCCGTCTGTTACCTTTTCGTTGGGTCACCCTGTACAGTATAATATTAGAAAGTTATATTTTTAAAATTAAAAGTGGAATCATTTCAATTTA